>JAZDUA010000150.1:975000-1575000 GCA_038098605.1 Gryllus longicercus
GCCATGGCAATGGCGATAGCGGGGCGGTGTGAGCAAGAGAGGCGGTTGGGGAGAGGGGGATGGGGGTGACGGGGTCGGCGGCGTCTGGCGCGTGGCGAGTGCGTGTTAATCCCACCGCAATTGGATTACGCGCTAACCAGCGGGATGACGTCCCTGGCGGGGCCGTGGGCCGCTCATGGAGAGTTATGGCGCCGGGGCGATCCCGCTAACGAGGGATCGCGAGGGGCTCGAACCCGCCGCCTCCGGGATGAAGCCCTTGATGGGGATAAACAAGCGCGCGGCCGCCGGGGCGTCGGGGTTCCAGCTGGAGGAAAGAGGAGGGCGCCGATGATTAGAAGAGATGACGGGATGAGAAGAATGTGACGGATAACGGCCGAAGAGAGAATAGAAATCACTGGGCTAAATGGACGTGAATCATAAATTACAGTAAGGGCCTCGTACAATGGGGTGTCGGCATGTATTATGACTGCATACTGTGAACGTTGGTGATGATAATGACAAGAGAAGTCCTCTATTCAAGACTGAGATAACATTGAACATTTCATCTGATGAAGAGAGAGTTGCAATTACACGTACAAACGTACTTAGTGAAATGAGTACGGGATTGTCGGGTTACACTAATGTCGAGCTACTCTCTTAATTGTGCGCTGCGTTTGTGGTGTAGCCTTGTATCATGTATGTATTCTGCCGAGGTATCTCCACAAATGTATTCGAATAACCTAAGTACATTAATAAGTTTCTTCTCTTTTTATCGTGATTCCTTTCTTGCTGTTGCTTTTGTATTTTTTTATGTATCACACATAAAGTTGAATGAACTTTGTCTATTTATTTATATTTTTCCAAAATATTTGAAGTTCTGTTTACTGATCTGATAAGGTGCCGTACTCTTTTCTGAGAGTCGGTGAGGGAAACAGCTAATGTGCGAGTGGTAGTTTTTCTTTACCTTCTTCTGCTTTCGGATGGTATTCATCATAAACATATTAAGGAATATTCTTCTATCACAATCGTTCACTCCCGACGCTTTCAGACATAAACAACTGAATATATAAATATTAGTAGTCTGTCAGAATCATTACTGTCAGTTTTTATAGTGTCAAGATGACAATAAGTGTGATATAAAGGAGTGAAAGATTATAAGAGATGCATAATACCGCACGAGGAGACGTTAAGAGAGATGGTATGTGAGGTCCAACCAAGCCTCAAACATATTAAGCACGCGTATCTTTCAAGAAGCTCGTACCTTCAGCCTTCCGTTCCCTAAACTTAGAAGATAATGCAAGATCCTTCAGCACTAAGACCAAAATAAAATCTGCAGATATATTTTTTTCTTTTGTTTATTTTCTTGATCATTAAGCAATCCCAAAGCGTGCTCCACTGACACGTATTGTGAAGACTCCAAGACCAAAATAAAATTTACAGCCATATTTTTTTTCTTTAGTTGATTTCCTTGTTCATTCAGCAAACCCAAAGCGTGCACCATCGGCACGTATTGCGAGGCTGGGCACATGCCCTTGACGTCGGTGCAACGCCGCGGAGCGTGAAGCTTGGCGCTAATGATGACGTACCACCTGCATGTGGTGGGCGAGGGCGAGGGCGAAGGGCGTAGGGCGTGGGTGGAAGCTCGGGGCGATCGTGGAGTGATGGATGGCGGGGGCGGCGCGTAGGGGGCATGATGCTTGGGCTCTGTCGCGCAGCTGTACGGCAGGAAAAGCTCTTCAGTGGTAGAGGCCAAGCGGAAGCAACCATTTAGGAGTTTACTTGTTCCGAAGCAATGTCAGAGAGATGCACGATGAACTAATTTCCGGTTAATTTGAATGTTCAGTAATTAATTTTCATTTCTTTAATAGTTTGTATGTGGTTATTGTAGTTACGAAATAAAAAAGTCTGACCAGAACATCAAAATGAAACTTGAATGGCTTCATTATGATATTATATCAAACGACTTCCAATATTTTAATTATGACAGCTCCAAAGATATGTATTTCATTTTATAATATATTAATCAACAGCTAGACATTGAATGTGTTTCTTTCGACAGTACAAAACTATCGCGTGTTTTATTGATTTGGAGTTAGCATGAATAGGTTAACAATTTCAAAAACTGCCGTAAGTCATATTAAATTTGTTGGTATCACACAATGTCAAACTGATAAAGGTTAATAGTTATAATGCATGCAGTTATGTTTATAATTATTTCATTTTCTCTTGTATTTCTTGCTAAGAAAGAGTGATATTAATTCAATAGTGTTTTACAAAACTAAGTAGTGAAATAGTTAATTTGAAATTTTATTCAGTGGGTTGTATCGTTATTGAGTTGAAAAGTGATTTCTCCGGTCCAGTTATCCCGTAGAGGGGCACCGCTCCAGACGGGACAAGCTCTACGAGTAAGTTCCCAGCTGGTCTTCTGACGTGTGGGGTAGTGTAGTGCTTCTGAGTGTAAGAGGTTAGGATAGGACGAGGAACAGGAACGAAATCGCTCACGGTCCGTGGCTCATTTATTAGAACTACTTCAGAATTCGCCTGGTACTGATTGTGGATGGCATGGATAACTACCTATCACGACAGCCGACTGCTAGATTTCTCCTCCAGACAGCGGCTGAACACGATCTAGCTAGTATTTCAAATCCGCCATCGTCGCGACTCAAACTCTAGAATCTCTAATTCAGAGTCGCTGCAGAGGCAGTGCTGTCTCTTAACTAAATCAGCCAGTGTAATACTGAAGGAATAATCCCCGAATATGATGATTTTTTATAATTGCTTATTTTAATATATCTTTGAGGAAAATAAGTGTTTTTAAACTGGGGTTTTCTCACAGTTATTGGCTGCTCTGCTGTAAAAAAGTCAATGTTATATTTTTCGCTTGCGTCATTCTTGGTGTACGTCCGTAGTCTACGTAGCTGGTGAGAGGCGCGATCGTTATGATCAGCTTCCGCCAGATGATGAAGAAGAGGAAGAATAATTAGAAGAAGAAGAAGAATTAGAATTAGAAGAAGAATTAGAAGAAGAAGAAGAATTTGAAGAAGAATTAGAAGAACAAGAAGAATTAGAAGAAGAAGAATTAGAAGAAGATGAAGAATTAGAAGAAGATGAAGAATTAGAAGAAGATGAAGAATTAGATGAAGAATTAGAAGAAGAATTAGAAGAAGAATTAGTAGAAGAAGAAGAAGAAATAGAAGAAGAAGAAGAAATAGAAGAATTAGAAGAAGAAGAAGAAGAAGAAGAATTAGAAGAAGAAGAATTAGAAGAAGAAGAATTAGAATTAGAAGAAGAAGAAGAAGAATTAGAAGAAGAAGAATTAGAAGAAGAAGAATTAGAATTAGAAGAAGAAGAATTAGAATTAGAAGAAGAAGAAGAAGAAGAAGAAGAAGAATTAGAAGAAGAAGAAGAAGAAGAATTAGAAGAAGAAGAAGAAGAAGAAGAATTAGAAGAAGAATTAGAAGAAGGTGAAGAATTAGTAGAAGAAGATGAAGAATTAGAAGAAGATGAAGAATTAGAAGATGAAGAATTAGATGAAGAATTAGAAGAAGAATTAGAAGAAGAAGAATTAGAAGAAGAAGAAATAGAAGAAGAAGAAATAGAAGAAGAAGAAGAAGAAGAATTAGAAGAAGAAGAAGAAGAAGAAGAAGAAGAATTAGAAGAAGAAGAAGAAGAATTAGAAGAAGAATTAGAAGAAGAAGAATTAGAAGAAGAATAATTAGAATTAGAAGAAGAAGAATGAGAATTAGAAGAAGAATTAGAATTAGAAGAAGAAGAAGAATTAGAAGAAGAAGAATTAGAAGAAGAAGAAGAAGAATTAGAAGAAGAAGAAGAAGAATTAGAAGAAGAAGAAGAATTAGAAGAAGAAGAAGAAGAATTAGAAGAAGAAATAGAAGAAGAAGAAATAGAAGAAGAAGAAATAGAAGAAGAAGAAATAGAAGAAGAAGAAATAGAAGAAGAAATAGAAGAAGAAGAAGAAGCGCAAGTGCAACCGCCTGGACTCCGTTTCGCTTTCCAGCGACATCGAACATTTTTAGCTTAAAATGTTCTGCTTGCGCCGACTAACAGCTTAGCTCAACCAACCGCCTTATGCGGTTTAGTGGCGACTAATCTTGCCTTTGAGCGCGCGGTCACTCCGAGCGAGCGTTTGACGCAAGAGAAAAAGTTGCTGATACCGCGGCCGGGAGATCTCGCACGGAGGGTTGCTGGCCAGCGGCGGAAATCCGGGATATTGCAGCAGGCGCATCTAGATCGGTGGCGTCGCCGCTGTCCACTCTCAGGCGAAATAATTCTCAACTTTTTAAAGTTTGTTTTAACGAACGAACTCCAAAAGTTATGATCTGAGCTGTCCGGGTGACGCCGCGTCGATGGCTGAGGTGCCGACATTTTGACCGACATATCGCGGTCCTCTTCAGGGCTGTACTGCGCAAGGATTTTGGGCGCTCTGGTTTATATAAGCGAAGAGGACTCCGATATGTCGGTCGAAACGTCGGCACCTCAGCCATCGACGCGGCGTCACCCGGACAGCCCAGATCATGACTCTGGCCGCGGAAGCCTACGACATCATCCAAAAGTTATGTCACTCATAATTTATATTGTGTTTGCTTGCGGGTATATAGTTTTTGCTAGAGCGAAAACGAATTTAGGGTTTTATCCTGAAGGCAGATTATCAACAAAAATGTATCACCTCAACATCATAATTTGCACATTAACTATAGCTTAATGAAGCGATGACATTGCCTGGATGTGTATTTTATATCCCAGTTGTTATGATTGTCTTCAAGATTTCCTACTATCAATCCCAGGGGGGTTCCGGACCATATCTCTAAGCAACGAGCAATTTTCCCTTCTCCATTCTGGTCCTCGTCCAACTCTTACCCATTGGACTGGACGACAGCTCATCTCTGGTTGAACGTAGTCTCATGATCTAGAAAAGTTGGAAAAGTAAGAACACGTAAGTAGAACCACACGAGCAACACCTTTTTAATTGAATACCCCAATTTTCAAAATTTGATCAACCGTATGTAGCATTAAAATGTTATTTAAATTGTAATTTTTTTCCTTCGTGATATTATCTTATTTGATCTCTGCTAAATTACTTTTGTAGAAACTAATTATTCAAATACAAGAGGCAATGCCATAATTGCTGCATTATTACGACAGATCCCTCTCTACGTATTTAATCGTTTTAATCAGTATGGTAATACCTTTTGTTAACATTTATGATGATTTTCCGGATAAAGCCCATTCCAGAAAATGCTGAAATTCGTTTGTGAAGGTTAATATTACCACGTAACACACATAACCGAAATAGCAGAGAACGTAAAGTTTCAGAGCGATTTGTCCTCCCTCACCTTGCGGCGCGCCGCATAGCCGGCCGCCCGATTTCTGCTGGGAACTCCTTTCAATTTTACCAGGAAGAGCAGCCGCGGGCGAACGCGGAACTCTGCCCGGGCGAGCTGCGCGCCCCGCGGCCATCCGCACAACTTCAAAGGCCGGCGAAACGACCCCCCACCAGTGTTTGCGTTTCCACGCAGTTTTCCCAGAGATACCGTCGCGTTTCGAGGGACGGATGCTGCTTGAATCGATCGTGAGGGAGCACGGGAAAGGGGAGTGAGTGAGTGTGGGATGGAAATTGCGGGTGAGGGTACGGTGGCGTGAGAGAGAACCAGGGGTGGAATAGTGGGCGAAGCGTAGGGTGACGAGGCGGGGAAATGGAAATTCTGGGGCAGAGCTTGAGGTGAAGGGGATGGAAAGAAAACAGCAGTATGAGCTGAGCAGAGTTTGAACAAGTGAAATGTTTTTTTGATAACCGTGTTGCATTTTATGGGCGGCTTTCGGCGTCGTAGTGGTCAGACTGTACGTCTACCATCGTTGGTGCCCGTGTTCGATCCCGTGTGAATCCATGTGGAACTTGTAGTGACAAAGCGGGATCGTGATAGGTTTTCTCGAGATGCTCCCATTTCTCCTGCCAACATGCATTCCACCTAACAATCGTTCCCTACCTGTTATCCTGTTACTAACCACCCTTCCTCTAAGGATCTGCGGATCACAGCGACATCTAGGCGTTAACCAAGGATCAGCTGGAAGTGGCTGCGACTACCCTAACGAGGTATCGACAGGAAGGGTCCCGGCTCGGAGAACTAGAGAGAGAGGGGAAATGGTGATGGAATGGGGGAATCCCCTTCCCAAGACCTTAGATATAGAGGGCAGAGTGTGGATGAAATTCCAGGACGTGCAAGGGGTACAGTTTGAAGCTGGCCCCCGAGGGGGAAAAGGGAGTGGTTTGGTGACGACTTAGTTTGGTGACGGGAACGAGATTTTTGGACATTGCAGTGTACTGTATACATTTTTGGAACTGGACACTTAATATACTTCGTCCCTCTCACCGACCCCCCCCCCATCCCACCACATCACAAATCTCTTGTCATTATATTTCCTCTCCTATTCTCCCTCCATCTTTATATTTCGGGATGTAACCCTTCACCTATTTGACGGTCGGTGATGGTCCGTAGGTGTTCACCGTCGGTCGTTTTGGTACATAGTTGTGCCGAAGTACCCTGTAGACCCATCTCGGAGACAGAGATTTAGTTTCGTGACGACTATGAGATTTTTGGACATTGCAATTATTAACACTAGCAATGAGTTTTCTACTCACTTTTGAGCGAATGTTTGGGAAGAGACTAATGCTTCCACAGCCTCCCCTTTCCTTTGCAGGTGATCAAAAAGTTCGGAGGTACCTTCTACTGTTTAAAGGATTATCAAGAATGAAAAATAATATTAATAATAATACTAATAATCATAATAAATTAGACAACATTTATATCGAGAAAAATTGAACTCAAATCTATTAATAGCATTAGAATGCACGGGGAAAATGCATTCAATAAATAAAATATTTTAAAGATAAATCAAAAATTCAAATTACATTGAGTGAATGTTTCTTCTACATAATTGTTACAAAGAACTTCTTAAAAGTATTTTCAGTTTACATACTTGTGCATCAATGGTAGCTATTAACGGTTCCTCCGACTTCGAAAACTAAAAATAGAATTTTGCAATTTTGGTCTGTGTTAAGATCTCCCCTTGGAAAGCAACTGAGTACGAGTATAGCCCCAAATCCCATCAATCACGATTCCATCCACGTATTCTGACACACATTGATAGTATGAACCCTATGTAAGTAGGCGAAGCGCTCACACGATAAAAGTAGTTTAGGATTAATAATAATATACTGCAGCATTTTAAGAGAATGAACTATTTTTTATGCACCCAAATCAAATATCGATGCCTTCGGTGCATGCGAGCTGTTGGCGGAGTGGCCGCCGGCGGTGATGGTGTGCCGCCCCTTTGACAGCGAAGTGACGGCGGAGGGGCGGGGAGCGCGCGTTTTTTCGATTCCGCATCTCTATGAATATGCATGCAACACGGCGCTTTCCGGGAAATTGGCAGTGCCGACGCCAAAGCGGACGCCACAGTTCGCGCCGCGCGCGCCGCGACACCCTATCGCTCTGCGGTATGCTAGTGAGCCCTCGCCGCCCTCGCAGCCCCCGCCCCGCCTCGCCTCGCCTCCCCGCCTCCCCACCTCCCTGCCTCCCCGCAGTCGCCACCGCCCTCAACTCCACTGCCCCCGGAGTCCCCGCCCCCGCCCTCCCTTATCCCCGAACCCATCGCTCTCGCAGCTCCCGCCCCCGCCGCTCCGCCTTTCCGGAGGCCTCGCCGGCCTCACCACCCCCACTGCCCCTGCAGTCCCCGCCGCCCAAACCTCCCCACCGCCACGACCTCTCCACCGCCCCGACCTCCCCACCGCCCCGGCCTCCTCACCGCCCCGACCTCCCCACCGCTCCGACCTCTCCCCGCCCCTGACGCTCTCGTTGCTTCCCCAGCCCTTTGCCCCGCCGCCCTGCCACCCCTCCCCCGGCCATCTCCTTCGCCCCCGCCTCCCCTGTAGCCACCCACTTCCGCAACATCCTACGCCGACCTCGTTGACCAACTCGTCTTTGAAATCAATGTCGCGCTCGCCTTCTCCGTCACTCCAACTGCCCCCATCACCACAATCTCGTCCACGCAAGTGACCCGCTGGCAGAGATCTCATGCCGCCCCGTCGTCTCGCCCTGTCAAATTAGGGGCGGCCGCGTCATGGCCGTGGCTTCAGATAGCATACCCAGATGGGGTGACTGGTTGTCGTGCTGCAGCAAACGGCATTGCTTTTTTTTCTTTTACTCGGTTGTTCAGTTAACGTGTCAGAATTTTAGAACAAGTCAGCACTCCCAACACTTTTCAAGAGATAAAGGTTATCGTTCACCAAACATGCTTAAATAATAGGATAGCTTACATCCGACAAAACCAGTCAGTATCACGAAGTTTGGTTCTGAAATATATTATTAATTGACATAATTGTTTCTAACAATAATAATAATAATAATAATAATAATAATAATAATAATAATAATGATAAAAATAATAATAATGATAACATAAATGGGCGAGTTTATTTTCATTTGAAAAAATAAACATTTTCGTTCCGGAGTTATAGATAACTCTCTTAATATAATTCCTCAATTATACACGTTAATTACCGTAACATAAAATTACGTAACTAGTGATCATAATAGTACTGACCTTTGACAGTTCACTTGGCGTCAGATGGTGCATGGAGCCAACATTTTATTGAACAATTGTAGATTTTGTTTATAAGTGTGTGCTATTCAACTACTTTTTAGCTCGTTACGTTCGTTAGGATGAAAATATTTCTTAGTATTTGACAATGTTCAAAACTTAGTTGACAAGGCAAAAATCAATCATGGAAAAATCATTGAATTATGAAACATTCGAAATTTTCCTTAGTGTCATATAAATTCATCGGGTGGTCAGGAAATGTTGTTACGTGGTAGAGAATGTTTGATTATGCTTTGTATTCATGAACAAATTTGCTCTCTTTTCATTGTGCTATTGCTTTTGTACTGAAACGTACGCGAGCTGAAATGGAGCATGAGAAGACAAGTGAATCATCTCTCTATTGCCCGAAATTTTTTACGCAATGCCCCCACGTACTCCACAGACATTATAATAGGACATGCTTAATTTTACTAAACCTAAAGCAGTAAACTCGTAAGAAAATTAGAGAAGTAAATGTAAACATTATATTACCAAACTACATAATCATGATAAATGTCACGGAAGATGTTTTGTAAGCGAATATCCTGAAAAAGGTAGGTAAATATCGGTGAATTTCAGTTTCGAAATTGTTAGGTCCCTTAAATTAATAATAAAGTTCGTGGTGGTGCAGTCGGTATTGGTGGTTTTTCATTGTTGTTAATTTCCTCCTGGTGCGTGTGTGGTTTCATTATGAGAATACGTAGCAGCTCAAGAAAGCATCGGGTATGGGATGGTATTTTGCGTGCGGTTACTGGTGTTAAAATTCCAATTGTTCTTTATAAAAATTGCGGTTTTACCCGGATTGCTAGCAGATTTATATAGGGTAATTAATTTTTCTCACCCTCTTACTACATTTTCTGGCTCTACATTTGTCTGATAATTAAGTCTATACCTGCTATTTTGCACCAACACAAAATATGAACCTACACTGTACTTGCGAATTGTGTAATATCCTCGTGAATGTGAGCGTTGATGTTGAAGAGTCGTCAAAGATTGGTCTCAGCCGCAGCAAGTTTCACAGTGCCATGAATGTTGTCGCTATTTGTTAATTCATACTGCTCTGTAAAAATTGTGTAGAAGAAATTGTTGCCACGGAGATCATAAATTTCGTTTTTCTAGAGCTTTTATCCAGTTGGTTACCCTTTACGACCCCATGGAACGTAAATTCGACCATACTTTAGATACCACACTCACGGGATCCTCTGATCTGGGGTCAGCAAAACGTGCGGCTCTCCGCGACAGCACATACGTGGGAGACCAGGGAAAAACAAACAGGAACAAAACGAAACTCGAACCCGCGACCGATCTGACCGAAGCGCTGAGTTGGTACAAGCTCTTAGCCACCTCACCTATTTACGTCGGCTATAGTGTATTTTAATTGAAAGATTTGCTATGATTGCGAATTATTTGGCGTAATTAGAATAATGAGTATGGTTGATTACAGAGAATGCAGGGCATCGTACCAACTGACATTCATGACTCACAAAACACGTTAATACATTGTTTTTATTATTTGCTTTGTAAATCATAGGGTACCTTTGTGAAATAATTGTAATTTACAAATTTACATTTGATCTCGTGTTGGCTCTCAAGATGCAGGCTCCGGAAACGTTTAACTATTCTGTCGTAATATCGTATGATAATAGCTCAAGTTGCGATTTCGCAATCACCATTTATTTACGGGTTACTTCAGTCATATCCCTCGCAAGAAGGCACACACTAGATATGTATAATTGTTGTCTCTACTATTACGCGCATAGTTAGTTAAATTCACGTATCAAAAATTGAGGCGCTATGATTTGTCTTTCTAACTAAATCGTATTTTCAAATTTGTGTGTAGATGATCTTTTTTAATTCTGGCATAGTGATTTTTAAAGTGAAATTAAAATTTTTAAAGTAAAAAACTAAATTTTCCATAGAGAGTCTCAGTGTAGCAGAGGAAATCATTGGTAGAGTTTTGGCGGAACGCGGTATCATGATAGACGAGCAGGACCGTCAAGAATTCTGTGACGGATGGCAAGCGCGTGACGGACGAGAGTATGTGATGTGAAATACTCCCGAGTCTGTAGGTGGAAGGATAGCAAGGATGAACACGAGCTCAGAATTTTGCGAAAGCACATTTCACTCACGAGAGCGTACTGCTAATGGAGAAGCAATCTAAAGGGACGAAAACTCGTAGGTCATCTGAGTGTGATATACGGGGAATTGAGGAGGCGCGGGCTGAAATCCTAGCCTCCAAATCCATCACGTTAATAATATTCGCTAATGTAACTCAGCTCAAGTGATTGATGGAATGTAAAATGATTAATGGTAATGGAAGTGGAACAACTCGCGAAACGAGAACGGCGGGAAAGAAAAGTGGCACGTCCACGCGAAAACGAATTCAAATATTTTGAGATGGGAAATGTGTTTGAGCGACGAACGGAGTGGACACTACTCTCCACTATATTACGAGAGCGTGAGTAGCTCGGCCGCCTCATTTATTCTTGTACATATGAAGGACAGAGATGAAAAATATATTTTTGTCACAGAGAGAGAATTTGCTAATGTCCAGTTGTCAGAGAGGCTTCGAAGCGAAAATGACGTACGGTAGCGGTTAGACTGTAGAATAAGAAGGCTCGAGGAGACGAAGAAAGACCTCGGTCGACCAACAGGGTTTCGCAGCGTCCCGAGGAACATCAATTTCATCTCTCGGCCGCTCCGTGAAGGCCGCCCCGCATCTCACCCGTCATCTTTGATACGCGGCGGAACGGGGCGGAATGTGGCGGAATATGGTGGTTCGGGCGGTACGGGGCGGTATGGAGCAGTACGGGTGATACGGGGCGGTTTGGGGCGTTACGAGTTGGAACAGGGAGGAACGAGGCGGAACGCGTCGGCAGAACGGTTCGGGGTAGGCAGGGATGGGGAGGTGCCCTGAAAGCTATGCCCTGTCGTCCGGTCAGCGATTTTTTAATGGGCCGAAAGAGCCTCTGCTTTCGGTGGCAGTGATGTGAAAAATGTATTGACTCAAGCTGGAAGTGTTTTCGGTCAACAGAAAGCCGCTCCTCGCGTATTCCATTTAAATGCTTTAATATCGGAGCACCGACGTGTACAGAGTACATTGAGCACCGAACAAGCATCCATCGGTGCAGATCGTGTCATGTTCCCATGGAGCACTGATATTTTTAGGAAGCTAGGGAGCGTACGTAACAAATTCGTTCCAGGAATCAAATTAAATTGTTCCATTTCAAGCAGTTTTTCAGTTATTCGTTATATCACTGAGTGAAAAGAGCTTTTGTAAATACTTTGAAATGAATTTATCATTCCAGGTCATCACTTTGTGATTTCATCAACATGCTTAAGAATAAAGTTTTCATTGCGTACAATACAATTCTGAATATAAAAGTCAGAAATAAAATATCTCATAGATAAGCAATTATATGTTAAGTTCTTAATATATTATAGATAAGTAATTTTATTAACATTCTCTGTTATCTTTCCTGCCGGCATTTATTTATGCAACTGTAAATTATCCTCTAAATAGTCTCTGTAAATGAATAATAGAATATTAGATCAAAATTTTCTATTACGTCTTCAAACATTTTTCTAAAAGGTTCTGAAAAGTGTAAAGGATGCGAGATTGAATATTAATAATCCTAAAATAAGAAATATGGTTTTATTGCCCGGCATTATGATCATTCTATTAAGGGGCAATTAGATGAAATAGCTTACAGTACATGTTAACCATTAATTCTATCACTGTCAGTACAAAATATCATATCGCTCTTTTAGAGCAGAATATCGTTCAAACGTTATTTTTTTCTTGAAAATGTGAAGACTAATTGTTGAAATGAATTTATTTTAATAACTTATCTATACGATTAAATTCGTCCTCTTTGCAAGCATAATGCCTGTTTTCAAATATCTGTGCCAAAACAATATTCCCCTGATTCTCAGAAATGATTTACATTTTGATTATGTGTTTATTGGAATTTCGTTGCATCTCTCAGTTAGCGTATATTAATTTATATAGGTTAATCTTTAGAATTTCCATATCAGAAAATACTGCTTAAACTTGGTGTAGGTAATGTCTTTTCACGGGAAATTCCCCGCGTCGTTTTCCGGTCCCTAGGCCCCATTCTCGCGACTCACGAGCGCTCCCCCACTAGCACCCCCCCCCCCGTCTTCGCGCGCCGCGCAGCGATCCGCGCCTACGAGCTGCTCCACGGCGCCCCGGGGAACTACGCAGAGCGCGCGAGTGATTCGGATTGCGCCACGACGGCCCCGCACCCGCCACGCCGTCTCCCTCCCAGCCACGACCCTCGTCATCACCGCCAGACGCCCTCCCGCGCCGCGCTGCCGCCGTCCCAGCCACACCCACCGCCATCCCAGCCTGCCCACTGGTGTCACTGCTACGCGCCCACTCCGTCCCGGCTACCCGCTACACGGCCTGCCAACCTGACATATCCACTGTGCCCGCCACCCCATTGTCCCAACACGTCGCCGCCCCGCCAACTGACCGTCCTGCCATCCCACCACCCTGCCATTCCGCTATCCCATACCCATGCCATCCCACCCTTCACGCCGCCACCCCGCCATTCATAGTCTACCTCATCCTGCCAACACCTAAGCTATCCCCTCCACTGCCCCTAGCTCGTCATCAACTTGTTCGGCCATTCTGTTAACCCACGCTGCCTCTCACGCAAACCCGCCATCCCCGCTTGCCCCCCACCACGCCACTCTATTGCCATCTCATCGTCAATTTCGCTCCATCCATCCTACGATCTCCACTCCACCACCCCGCCATTCTCGCCACGTCAACCGACCATTTAGGCTAGCTACCTCGTCACACGCTAGTTAACACTCTACCACATCCAACCCCTCGTTGTGACCCTACCCTGACACCCGTTAAACCATCTATTCACCACTCCGTCGCCATTATTCCCAATACTCACTACCTTTCGCCACTCTTCCCCCCTGCCAACTCTACCACCTTCTTAGCATCTACATTTCTTCTTTTATTAGTTTATCGTCCCAGATCGTCCGTCTGTCCCCAATCATGGCCACCCACTATGTTATCGGTTCCAATATTATCCAGTAATAAGGTTGTAGGATGCTTAAGTATTGCTCTCACTGCTCTCGCTGACAATAACGTTTCGTAATAAATACATAAACTAGTAAATACATATTCATACTCATTACTAATCACTCCGTCTTCACCACTCTTTCTCCTCTAGCCGCCCTTCTATTCGAACCACGTGTTGACGCGTGACAGGCCAATATCCAGATCCATCGGGCTGATCTCAACGCAACTAGATCCTTAACTTGCGGCTTCGATGCTCACCTCGTGCCATCCATCTTAACCTTTGTTACCGGCAGTGAGTTCGCAGTTACCAGCTTTTTCTATATTCTCAACCTTAATTCGAATGGACTCCCCTGTCTGCTTCCTCCTCCTCCCGGAATATTGAGGCGCGTCCGCCATGCGCAGGCCGGCTGCGCTCCCGGAGGCCCATTCGCTCGCGCGTCGGCGGCCGCGCTCGTTAGGTTGGCGGAACTGGCCCCCACGGGGAAGCCCCGCGGGGCTGAGCGCGGTGGAGACAGGGACGGCCGCCGCTTTTGCGCGTGGGCGCCAGAGCGCACCACCGTCGCCGCAGTCCCCGGCGCGCTACCCGGCGGAAAATTTAACTCTCCTTCAATTATGTAGGCAGCCGTGCGCGCTCTGCCTTTCGCCATCCCTCGCGTCCACTCGCTTAGACACGCGACTCCCTTTCCTAGATGCTCCACTAACTCGTTCCGCACTTGCATATCTTTATTCTGTTGGCAGGTTTCCTGTCTACCTTGTCCCACTTCCCATCTTACTTCGCTGGTGTCGTGATTCAATCTTGTCTTTTCATGTTAATATTTTACATTTCCACTCCTACGATCTAGTAGCAATTCTCTCAAGCGTTACACTACTTCTCCACTTAAGCGTTTTTGTTCTATTCATTCTGCTACTATTGCCTCTGTTAAATCTTTTGAACGCACTCTGAAGGTACTGAAGTCTGATGTTCCTACTCACAGCGCAGCACGTCTACTACACACAACGTAGCACCCTATTCTGTCCTCCCCCTACTACCTTACTGCCGCTTCTTTTGCATTACATATCCACTCCAATCCATTCGGAACGCATTGCCATTCGCTCCTGATCCTTTCCTTACCCACTCCAAAGTGCTCCCGATCCGTTCCAACCGGCTCTTGATCCGCTCCCGACACGCTCCCGCCCCGCTCTCTACATGCCCCCGACCCGCTCCCTACATGCTCCCGACCCGCTCCCGACTCGCTCCCGACCCGCTCCCGACCCACATCCGACCCACTCCGACCCACTCCGACCCACTCCGACCCGCATCCGACCCGCATCCCACCTGCATCCCACCCGCATCCGACCCGCATCCGACCCGCATCCCACCCGCATCCGACCCGCATCCGAACCGCATCCCACCCGCATCCGACTCCCGACACGCTCCAACCGCACTCAATGCCCACACTCCGCTTGGCTACGCGCCGTTTCGCGTGCCCTCGCTCGTTCTCACGCCTCCTATTTTCGGTCTGGCGCTTCTCGGACCGCGCCGCTTTCCCCTGCCGAGGCTCCTCGGCCGCGCGCCGCCAGATTCGGGAATTGAGTCGCGGAGCGCAGACGAAGTTCCGACACCGATGCCCTTTCCGAGCGCTTACATATTGAATGGCCGCGCTGCCGTCTGAATGTTCGTGCGAGCGCGATACAAAGAGCGCTGAAAGTTTCACTGGCCCAGATTTCGCACCTCTCGCATCGCTGGCGCCCGCTAACCCTTGAGAGAACAATGCGGCCGTTCCCCATAATGCGTGGAAAATTTCATGCTCGTTCGCTTCTTATCATGAACTTTCCTTAGAGACGGAAGTAAATCTGATTAGGTAAGGATTGTTGCAGTAGAATTTATTATATAATTCACAATTTTTTATCAACATTCTGTCGTAGATACGTTTTTATCCCTTAAGTTATATTATTTTCACTATCTTGTACATGTTCGGTTCCTGAAATAAACTTTAACTGAAAGACTTCAGTTGGAGGAAAAAATGGAAAAAGAATAATGTTAAAATAAAAACATGAATAATGAAGGTTGTTTTAGTATTTGATATGAATGTACGAACTTTAAATACAGTATTTAGTAATTATATGTACAGTTATTGAAATAATTCAAATGTGTGTTGAAATGAACATATTGAATATGCGTAGTAAATGGTATTGAAATAACTACTACTAATATTAAAAAAAACTGTAAAGCCTATGATTATCCGGAATTTTTGTTCGATTTCATATGCGAGTATAATATATTTTTCTATTGTTACCAACTACTTCAATACACTTCAGTATGTATATTTAACATGTACATTCTACCATTTGAATGATTTTAATAATTGAATATATATATATATTGTGACATACCTGGTGGTGCCGGGTATCTTCACTGCAATACAACACTAAGAGAGGGTGTCTTTTACGTGAATGGGTCCCTGGATAAGTTGGTGCAACGTTGGGGTGGTTAATCATAAATTGAAATACAATTATAAACAAGATTTATTTTAAATCAAATTAGTTATTTACATAATCAGACAACGTTTTTACACTCTGCCTTGGTACCAAGATTAAGAGTGAAATGCATTTCTCATACCTGCGGGGCCCCGATCGAATACCTATGATGCTCGTAGGACCGCTCGCGCCGACAGGATTGTCGACCTCTGCTACTGCTGCGGGCCGTCAGCGCCGGATGGCGTGGCAATCGCCCACGGCCGATGCTCCAGCAATTCTTCCCCGATCAGAATCTTGACACCTCGGCTTCGCACCTTCCTCGAATCACTGTTCGTCAGTGGGTTCAATTGCACAACCCGCGCCTACTTTGTATACTGGTCACAGTTTTGTACCGCGCAATTTCAAGAATGTTTCCACCGCGCCAACTAATAAGAACAACATCAATTATTCTACCAACACTAATCTTTCACTATACTGATACTTCTAATGTTCTATTTACACGTCAATTACTCTGCGGTTCCTAATAGCACATAAAATACGTCGCAATGTTATATGCGTCCATACACCGGCAGAGAACTCTCGCCGCACGTCCGCACTCGTCGCCGCTCTGCTAACGTCTCTCCTCGCGATTCTCTTAACGACTCTTTCCTGACCGGGAGCACGCCGGCCACGTCCTACATCGACGGGCGGCACGGCTCGACTGACTGTCCCAACGGCTCTCGTCCGCGATTCTCGTAACGAACTTTTGCACGTGCGCGGTGCCCAGTTCCAACCGAAATTCACACGCTAGCCTCCCGGCGGCGGGGCACCGTCGGCGGTGGCAGCGGCTGCTCGCCGGCCCCGGCGCGCCGCGCTCAGCGCGCGCACCGCGCAGTTCAAAATAGCAATTGGTTTCTTACACTAATGATTTAATTAGTGTAATGAAACACATATTCTGGGTTTCATCACCCCCCCTTTCTTTTTTTGAATTTTTTCACTTCTGGAAAAATTCACACTAGTAACATCGTCACTGCCGATGGTTGCACTCACTTGCATATTGCCCGACGCCCTATATGCACTTATAACTTAAAATCGAATTAACATGTGATTACTTATTATTAACCCTAACATTACACTTATTTACACTTCACTATTTTCCATCCATGTTGAACCAGGTTTCCGATTTGAAGCTTGTAATGTCCTACTATGTCTTGTCTCTTGTGCGACGATTCATCTCCATTTTGCTGACAGTGATTTCCTAACTCACAGTTGTAGGACATAGCTTCCAGCGTGTTGAACACATCTTGATAAGTATCATCCCATTTCCAGCTACGACCTCTTCTACGTTTGTACCAATGGTTGACCATACCAATACTCTTCCCTCGCCCCTGACTTCGCTCCATTCTTGACCTGCCTACATCTCCTTCACTCCCATTCGTTGGGGCGTCTGCAGACATAAAGTTGTACCCCTCCAATATCTTCAAACCCTTTCCTAAATCGGTATGATCTGCTCTGCTCAGTAGGCTTTGCACGGTGACAGGATACTGTCGCGTTGACATGCAAATAATTCCTTGATATTTTATAGGATCAAATAATGTTTTTGGCTCCATAACGCTCTTCGTTCTGTATTCACTACGACTTCCCGTGATGTAGTTGTGATGGCTATTCCTCTGGTCGCTCTTTATGTTTATTTGGGTTTCTTCATTCCGCTTTCGTACAGAAATCTTGTTTTCAAATTCCTTCAAAAATTTCGGAAATGTACCAAAATTCTCTGCCCATGTCCTGGCGTTCTCTTCTAACATTAGGTGTAATAACTGGATCTTGTATCCTTCCAATATGTTGTTTGATGCTAGGTGCCGTTCTTCTGCTCGCAGAACTACCTTAGGGTTTTCCGTCCCATCTCCCGGAGATTTCATCGACTTTGGAGGCATAATTGGTGTCACCCCATACTTGACACTTGGCGACATTTTCCCGTCTTCTTCCTGTTTAAACTCTTCTTGTACTCTTTTCTCTTCGCACCCTTGTATATTTTCCACGATTTCTGCTTCTATTATACGCTCCATTTCTTCTATTTTCATTTCCATTTCTACTTCCATTATTAACTTCAATTCTTCCGTTTTCACTTTCACTTTATAAACATCCTCCTCGGTCTCGATTTGGACCTCCACCGTTTTACCCTCCGCTGTCTTGACTTCTTCATGGATTTGGTTCGTCATCCCCTCGTTTCTATCTGTTACCGCTACCATAGCATCTACTTGATGGCATGATTGAAATTTTAGCACCTCATCTTTCCTATCCAGTTCCTCCGCTTTCCCATACGGTTTTTCGCATATTTCGATGAGCTTCCTATTCCGTTCTACTGTGATTCTTCTCATTTCTTCTGCCGGCTTCTTAATCTGTTCTTCAACCACCTTCCCGTTCTGTTCTTCTATTAGTTTTCTATTCCGTTCCTCCGCCTTCCTATTCTGTTCCTCCTCGGATCTTTTCTGTTTACCTAATTCTTTGCTCTGTTCTTCCGCAAATTTCTCAATCTGCTTCTCCGTTTGCTGCCTCAGCTGTTCTTCTAATGAATCTTCTGCCATTACGCCCGTACACGCTTCGTATTCTTCGTCCATCCCCAAGTCAAATCCTACCGCCTGGCTCCCCAGTTCTACCACCTGCCGTTCTAGATCTATATTTGCTCTGTGATCGACCAGAAAATCCGTCCCTATGATTACCGAATACAATAATTTTTTGACTACCAGGGCCACCATCTCATATACTTGGTTGCCAATCTTGGCTCGAAACATGATTTGTTTTGTGATGGGGCTTGACTTCTTCTGAGTGGCTCCAATCACATACGCCCTATTCATAGGCAAACACATTATCTCTTTTCCTTTTGCTCTTAACTCCTCATACATTTCCTCTGATACTACTGTAGTTGTGCACCCTGTGTCTACTACTGCTTCTTTAATTATTCCCTCACATTCTATCGATATCGTGGGACATTTCCTGATTCTGATCGTTGAGTTCTTACATCTCCGCCACGGTTGGGTATCGTAGGTTACCGGCTGCATAGCGTTTATGGAGACCGCGTTTACGTCATCGATTTCCGCGTCCGCAATGGGGCCACCTATCACCGCGGACTCTATTCGTTTAAATAGTGTCCTTGATCACTACTTGTGCTAGGCTGTGCTAATCGGTCGGGTGCATTCCCGCCCCCGCCTCGCGTCTCCGTATGGTTTGAATTAGATCTGTTCCAGTCCGGTCTCTGGTTCCCCGGCTCTGGTCTCCATCCATCTCCCCCTCTTCCGCGTTGGTTTCTCTGGTAATCGTTGCTCCTATCATTCCCTTGCCCCTGGTTACGTTCCGATCTAACCATATTAACATTCCCTTCATTTCTGTTCTTTGGTACGCCTTCAAATGTCAAGTCGTACCCTCCTAACACATTCTGGAATCTTTCCAGGTCGGTGTGCTGCACACTACGTAAAAGATTCTGCACTGTGACTGGGAACTGTCTCGTCAGTACACATATTATTTCCTGATCGCTCATCGGTGGTGATAGCGTTTTGTATTCCATGATGCGTCTTGTTGCGTATTCCCGCAAACTTCCCATGGATTGGTTGTAATGATTATTCATCAGGCTAATTTTAAAATTAATTTGAATTTCCTCATTCCAGTACCGCTCAAGGAATCGATCTTTAAATGCCTTTACTGATTCGGGAAACTTATCAAATGTGTCGGCCCATATCCTTGCGTTGCCTTCTAACATTAAATACAGTAATTGTATTTTACACCTTTCCGAAGTGTTGATAACATCTAGATGTCGTTCTGCTGCCTTCATAAATATGCATGGGTTTTCTTTCCCGTCTCCTGAAAATTTTAGTGATCTTGGGGGGGGTAAATGCTACCGTCCCGCTTGCTGCGATTGGGGATGCCTTGCATTCTTTTATTTGTTCAATCTCTGTTCGTAATGACACAACCTTCTCTTCGCATTCCCTCTTATTCTCCAGCATTTCTTCCTTGACTACCAATTGTATCCTTCCAATTTTTTCGTCCTGCTTAGCGGTTCTATCATCTAGTTGTTGGAATAACTTATTTTTCAAATCCCCCCCCCAGACTACTTACTTGGAATTCTAACTCCTTTTTCTGTTTCCCTAATTCTTCGGCAGTCCATTGCTCATGACTTTCTACCCGCTCCGTGATTTTAGTTATCTCATTCTTCGTTAACTCCATTTGTTCTTCAGCCCGTCCTATTCGCCCCCCTATTGCATCTAATTTCCTATTCTGTTCTTCTGCCAGCTTCCTAATCTGTTCCTCTGTAAATAATTTCTGTTCGTCTAATTTCCTATTCTGCTCTTCTGCCAATTTCCCAATCTGTTCCTCTACTTTCCTATTCAGTTCTTCAGCTAACTTCCTGTTCTGCTCCTCTGTGAATATCTTCTGCTCCTTCTGTCCTTCCAATATCTCCCTATTCTGTTCGTCTGCCTTCCTATCCCGTTCTTCTGCTTTCCTACTCAGTTCTTCTGCCTTCCTACTCTGTTCTTCTAACATCTTCATTATCATCTGCATTCCATTTGGAGGGATATCTTCTCCACCCCCCCGATTTGAATTTCCTGCTGCCTGAATCATCAGTGTTGACGTAACTTGTACATCTTTATTGAAGCTGTCCCCTGACGTATCATCCAACCGGCTGCCAATACCACTATCCCTGCTTTCCGATGACATGCTATTATCGATTCCTACATCTATTTCCCCTACTTCATCCGCCTTCTCTTCCCGGTCCAGCACTACATTTTGCGTCTCCATTCTGTTGCTTTGAGCAGTCCGATCGATTCTCACTACACTAAAATACCGCACAAATTTTCCACTTGCCTCACCTAACAATGATATCACAGTTATCCTATAAATTACCTATACCCGCCACAACACTGGATCCTTCGTGAATAGATTAATTCACACCTATTTCAATTGCTGACTAATGACGAACAACCCTCACTCACCACCAAAAACATAATAACACTAATTCAATAGCCATATAAATTTCCCCTCACCTACCAATACATAAACATAATCCTTACAATACATAATATTATTACCATTGAAACACATAAACACTGCTAATAGACTTATTAATACTATTACACAAAACTGCTTTCAAATTATAATAAATCCCTTATTAATTGAAATTACTTTTCAACACACTTATTACTATATTATGTGCATAATCATCATTCACATTTGCATGTCCTATCTCCTCCCTGGATTTTCCTCAATAATATCATATAACTATTCACAACAAACATTCACACTGCTGGTATATATTTCCCAACCTGGTATCTTTTCTAATAAATTCCCCACACTTTACCATCACCAATAGATAATGCACTACTAAGTGACTGTTCCCAACAAAAAAAACAATTTTGTGCATAATTTGTACAACACTATTAACCACCTTTATATTCTCATAAAAATTATTACTACTTCCCCATTTCTTTAATTTCCATGTTATAAAAAATTGCCAAGCAGTTTAAATATTATTAATATGTCTTACAAAATTTGGAATTCTGTTACATTATATTATTTGTAACATGTACATGTATACCCTTCATAACCTCAGTCACTACAATATTAACTATATATTGGATGCTCACAAATAATTGCCTATGTCAGCCCGCCATTAATTACGCAACAACATTTTTGTAATTATCAACATTTCTTATTCTTACTTGACTTATGCGTCCTTTGTTAATGCATGTACAGTTACTCTTTGTTCTTTATAATAATACACTTTATACTGCCTGCTTATCATCTGTCATCTGCATGACTATACAATAAATACATGCACATTACTGTCCAACATTTCACCAACTTTCCTAAGGCCACATTTCTTAACTATACGTTTTCCACTTGTTCGGGCGCCAGCTGTGACATACCTGGTGGTGCCGGGTATCTTCACTGCAATACAACACTAAGAGAGGGTGTCTTTTACGTGAATGGGTCCCTGGATAAGTTGGTGCAACGTTGGGGTGGTTAATCATAAATTGAAATACAATTATAAACAAGATTTATTTTAAATCAAATTAGTTATTTACATAATCAGACAACGTTTTTACACTCTGCCTTGGTACCAAGATTAAGAGTGAAATGCATTTTTCATACCTGCGGGGCCCCGATCGAATACCTATGATGCTCGTAGGACCGCTCGCGCCGACAGGATTGTCGACCTCTGCTACTGCTGCGGGCCGTCAGCGCCGGATGGCGTGGCAATCGCCCACGGCCGATGCTCCAGCAATTCTTCCCCGATCAGAATCTTGACACCTCGGCTTCGCACCTTCCTCGAATCACTGTTCGTCAGTGGGTTCAATTGCACAACCCGCGCCTACTTTGTATACTGGTCACAGTTTTGTACCGCGCAATTTCAAGAATGTTTCCACCGCGCCAACTAATAAGAACAACATCAATTATTCTACCAACACTAATCTTTCACTATACTGATACTTCTAATGTTCTATTTACACGTCAATTACTCTGCGGTTCCTAATAGCACATAAAATACGTCGCAATGTTATATGCGTCCATACACCGGCAGAGAACTCTCGCCGCACGTCCGCACTCGTCGCCGCTCTGCTAACGTCTCTCCTCGCGATTCTCTTAACGACTCTTTCCTGACCGGGAGCACGCCGGCCACGTCCTACATCGACGGGCGGCACGGCTCGACTGACTGTCCCAACGGCTCTCGTCCGCGATTCTCGTAACGAACTTTTGCACGTGCGCGGTGCCCAGTTCCAACCGAAATTCACACGCTAGCCTCCCGGCGGCGGGGCACCGTCGGCGGTGGCAGCGGCTGCTCGCCGGCCCCGGCGCGCCGCGCTCAGCGCGCGCACCGCGCAGTTCAAAATAGCAATTGGTTTCTTACACTAATGATTTAATTAGTGTAATGAAACACATATTCTGGGTTTCAATATATATATATATATATATATAAGTGATAATCTTATAATTTAATAATAATAATAATAATAATAATAATAATAATAATAATACATTTAAAGCAAGTTATTATCGTAAAGATAATGTATCGCTTTACGGACCTTTAGAGTTACCCTCCATGCATCTACGCAACTGTTGCTGTTACAAAATTCCTTCCCATCGTCCCTCCGCTTCGGAACTATTCGAAACGCGGCTTTCAGCGCCAAGTTACACGCTCCGGGGCAACTGCGATCCACTCAAGTTCGAAAGTGCTGTTCTGATACGCGCTCTGAGTAAATACGGGAGAACACCTCGAGAAATTTAATTAGCCAAAATAACGCGACCCTTGCGCCGCGCAGCCGCAATGCAAACTCTGTGCGGCACCCGGCGTTGGTTCGAACGCCTGCCGCTGCTGCCAGCGCCACCACCCGCCACCGCGTTGCTTTCTCCGACGATACAGTCTCAGACTCCGTAGTTCTCCGATATTTTTGAGTTACCCGTTTTCCCTCTACGCTGGCAAAAAAAACATTAAATACCATAATTTCAGAACATTATTACTTAATTTTCAAACAGATTATGCCTTTGCTGGGACTATTCATTTTCTTGACAACCTTGTCTTGTGACATTGTCGTATTATTGGTAGAGTATTAGAACTTGCGCTCCAAACTATTTACAGGCTACAATCTGTAATGTGAATGTTATTTAAATATAGATAGTATTAGAATGTTATGCTTACGTATTGTAAAACACCCTCCTATGCCTTCGGCTTAGACAATATACATATCCAGGAACCCTTACATATTGTTCACTCATTGTCTTTACTATCCTCTGATAACTTAGACCTTTTCTGTCGGTTGTCCCATCGGTCTTTAAACGTCCAGCATCCGGCCTCTAAACGTCCATTGACGCTAAAATTTCAAGACTATATCATGGGCGTAAAATACATTCCAAGTTAGATACCTGGATTAGTTGGGTTCTAATCACAGTATAATCCAGAAAATAATTCTATTTACACTTATAACTATCGATTATCATTGTGTAACATATACAACTTGACTTCAAAAAGAGAAGGAACACTTCACTTCACATATTGTATTGCGAAAGATCGTATAACTCTCCAGGATTGTATCAAGGCTCGATTACTGAAGTTTAAAGATGTTTATCTTGTTCCGCACGAGTTTGAACGCCCCGAAATGACAAGTAAGGGTAATATATTCAGCATTTATTAGCAATGAAAAATGCGAAAATAACGAGTATAATATTTTCATATTCCTTCTTATACGTTCGTCCCGCTCCTCTTCACATTAACCCGAATCTTTCTACTTCGTCTCCCCCTCCATTTCTCACTTTGTACCACCACACCCACCTTCTCCCACCTTATCCTACCTTATTCTGACCTTCCACGCCCTCCTCTGTTCCGCGCCGCTCCTCTCCATGTGGGCTCCCACTCAGCGCCGCTCGGTAGCTGTCGGGGCTCGAGCGAGGACGCCGTCCTCGCGGCCCTAATTAAAGCCGCTCCCCGCCCCAAATTGCTCCGCCAACTTCCGCCAACTTGGGCCGACGGCGGCGCCAGGTGTCGGCGCGGGTGGCTGGCGCGCGGAGTATCGACGGCGGCGCCGGGGAGAAGGAGAGAGTGAGTGGGGTGGGATGAGAGAGGGGAGGGGAAGGGGGAAGGGAGGCCGAATGTCGGAGCAACTTCGGCACCCGAAACAAGCGACCCCGGGTTGTCAGGGGGCGCCGCCCTCGCACCTGACCTGGATCTCCTCGCCCTCCGACCCGCTCTCCTCCCTCCTCTAAGCACCGCCCTCCGGCGACACACCTCTGACTCAGGTTGGAAATAATTTGACCAACAACACTCGACTTTTCTTGAAGAACTGGTTTTACCGACACTGACTAGCATAATAACAGAAAGTAACATACCACAAGTACCTGCAAAGCAATCAAAGCAATTAAGAGCTGAATCATTCATATCAGAAGTTCTAAATGTAACTTCACATAAGGATCGAATGACTTATTCATTTATTGCATTCGTTAAAATAGAAATGATACATTTTTCGATACCCATAAAACAATATCACAATTGAATATCCACCATTGTGTTGCGTTCAGGAAAGGCGTGGTGTAAACTTCGTGCTCGGCAGTGGTAGGCATCCCTGCAATCAGGAGAGTACTGCGGGTTGCCATTTTGGCCTTCATGGAATGCACAGGCGCAGTCTGTCTCTACTTTTAGATTTTTACTACTTATCTGTCCGTTTGGTCACAATATGTATCTACCGCTGATGTAACATTTTTAAAGGATTTTTCTAAACATTATTATTAGTATCAAAAAACCGAATGTTAATATTTCTTCAAAACTTCTGATAATAAATTACTTCTTAATAAATTACTTAAATATTTATTTAAAAAAAATATTAAATATTTAAGATTATTAGAACTTGATAATCTTAAAAATAATTCCCTTAATAAATTTCTACCATACACTTTAATTAGGTTATTATATTCTATACATTTTTTGCAAGCCTCATTCATTATATATGAATAGATCATGATGTTTGCTTTGAGATGTAACATTTTTAAGCTACTGGGGACGGTAACCTGAGCAAATTAATTAGCAACGCTTCAAAAGATGAATAGAGAAAATGCTACTTACACTATTAATGAAATACCGCAAATCTCCTTTTAACTTACCTACTCTCGACTGCTCTCTCACTGAAGAGACCGAGATCTCGTCCAGTTCGCCGGCTGCTGTGAGCAGTCCTGCCACCCGGAGTCGCTATGTACTCACCGGGCGAACGCAGAAAATTCACGCGTGCTACTCAAAGAGAATTTTAATCCGCGAAATATAAAACTTGTCTGTTTAGTTCCAGCCTCCTTTTTTCCTCCTTTCGTCCACTTTTTTTCCTGGGAAAAAGAAAGAGCCGGTTTACATTAAAATAATTGTTTTGTTGCTTTACCTTCCGCTGCCTTTTTGTCGAATCCGACTTCCCGTTTCATCTTGCCGGGACGTCGAGGCTCTCTTTCTGCGTTTTTTGTTGCTTTTTGCAGTCGGCACGGCGCCTCGCAAACGTACTTAAAAATTAAAGCACTTCCCACTCTCTGCATTATTAAATACGAGAGGAGGAGATGGCGGTGAGAGGACGCGGAGAGGGGGGAGGCCAGCCACGCGGCCTGGTGGTCGCATCGGTTCGCGGCCGACTCGTTCGTCCGTTTTGCCCCGTGCACTCCACTCGTCGCTGTTTCTTTCACTTTTCACTTTCCGCACTTCTGTTGTTGCCTTTTAGTTGCTTGTTTTCTTTATCATACACACATTTTTTTGTAATTCGTTGTATAAAGTAGCTTCAAGAGCGTTTTGTAGAGAATTGTATTACGCCACTATGCAAATTAATTGATGTTTTTTGTCATTACTGAAATTTCCTGTAGTACTTTATATATACACACATCGTAAATTTCAAGTTATATGTCATTGTGTATACATATGTTGTTGTCTCCGATGTTACATACGTTGTTACATATGTGTGAATGCGCACTGTTACCTATGTGCATAAACATTCTGTATGTCGTTCTTACACATGTGTATTAGATATACATATGTGTAATATATTTGGAATTATATACACCATATTTTTGTATATTGCTATAATTCATTTATGTGTATTATTGCAGCTTTATCTTCATGTTTCCATCTTTTGTTGTTGCACTTCACGAATGCACTCGTCTCACTCACATTTATTTACTGTGTCCTTAATTCAAGACTTCTCATTTTTTCTCATCCGATACGCTTTCCGAAAGATGGCATAGTTTATATAACGATGGATGGATGTGTGTGAGTTCCAGAATAACTCTGGGTCGCCTAAAACATTCTAACCCATGCCGATTTCTTATAACGAAAAAGGTTGCTGGAATACAAAAAATAGTTTATTTCATTCTTCTTGAAAATCACATTACGAATTTCATGTGTTTTGTAGGATGCAATAACAATAAAATGTAACTGTAAAGTGTTTCTGTAAACAGTTGCGAGAAGTGAAGAAGTGAGCTATTATTCGCTAAGTAATAGGAAATAGTTTTTCGAAGCGTATGTGGAATGTGAGTGATAAAATATGTATAGTTGCCTAGGGCTCTTTTACGATGTAAGCTATTGAACAGAAAAGAGACAACACACACAAACAAGATTTCTTACTTAATGGCAAATTCCAGCCCGTCTCCATTCTGCAACAAATAACCAAAACTGGAAAACGCGTTAATACACGGGCACAAAGACCCTAGGACAAAGAAAGTAAAGGACATGAGACCATTAACACTCTCACACCTCTTTCCTTTGTCACTCGTTTGTTCAATCACGTCATGTCACTTGTCCCGCCTACCGTCAGTTACAGGAGCGCATCGATGCATTCATTCCAGTCATGAGAGTACGGCCGTAACGCTGTTCACTGTTCTATTGATTGTATGTATTACAGCGCCTTAACAAATGCGTCTGAGTGCCAGAAGAAGCAGAAGAGGAACTTTTAACCACTGAAATTTTCTAATATACAAATGATAATGGACAAACACCTTCAGGATAAACTCTTGAGGTAACGCATAATGCCCCTTCCTTCGTGCGAAATAACATTTGCTTATCAACAAGATTTTAAAATTGGCATGAATAGGCCTGGCTTTATCACTGGTAAGTTTTGACTGAGATCATTGTCTCTTCACTACAGGGGACATACAACTCGCTGTTTCAACGCTACTTTATCTCTCATTCATCTGCTGATTTTCATCAGGTTTCGTCCAACCACAATATCACCGTCCGCCCTACGTAACAACCTCACTCTTTGTCTCAGACCCCAATTATCTCTTCTCTCGTCTCTGTAATCGGTTATGGTGGATCAGTAACATCAAATGCTGCTGCCACATCTCCGATCAAAACGTTTGAGGGTTTGGGTACGGATGGTGGCAAATTTGTGATGCGATAACGTAGGATTGAATTTAGGCTCTCTCTGGTGAAGAATTTTAGCGATTCGCTGCTCTAATTGGTAGATTTTTATAATTTCTCTCAACAATACCAAGCGATGAATACCCTAAGAAATGTGCCATGGGCCGTGCGGTACCGTCTATTCCTGCTTGTCTCCCCCCTTTCTCCCTTACACACACACACACACACACACACATTTACAAGCAATACATTGTCATACAAGTCAGGAGAGTTATCAGGAGATTACAGCTTGCCGAGGCTGGATCGGTGCCCGCTGTGGGAGATACCACGAGGAAGAAATACGCAAGCCGTCGAGTAGGTCACCGCCGGATCTCTTGTTCCAGCGGGAGGGGGGGAGACAGCCCCCTCCCGGGATATAGCACACCCTACGCCGACGACACTACTGTTCAAAGTAGTTGACACTCCCTGAAGCAGTAAATACACATTCACTCGCTTACCCGTCTCTCTGCCGACTCGTGCGTCCGCTTTATGTACAGTCGCGGGCTCTAGCTGGAGCGGTTCCTTTATTTAATTTTTCACGGTTCATCCAGCTCAACTCTCCGCCCGGGCTGCTTCGCTCCTTCACGTCCTTTGGTCTCGTCCCTTCGGTTCCATCCGAGCCTCATCTCGCCTCTGCCACAGTAACCGCCCGTGCCTTGCTCTCGCAATCCCGCCCGGGGATTAAAAAAGGAGAGCGCGACGTGGTGCTCAGTCGAATTGCTGTTTGTGGAATTGAGGATTACGATTTTCCTCGAGACACGTGTTCCACATGCATTTTTTATCTCAGTTAAGCTCACCGTTTTTCGCAATCATTGGTGTTGCTGCCACGAATTACGAATGTTTAAATGTGTCACACTAGTTCCACTTCAGAGATGAAAGAGCTCCATCATTATTGATAAGGCTCTATTCGCTGTTATTTCATTACGCTGACTCTTAGAGATTAAAACAATTTCCATTCATAAAAGTACTATATGCACTTTACAACAATTACATGTATATGGAGCCATTTTTAAGTATTTTAAATTATTGTATTGAGTTTACCTACACAATTAGTAAATAATGAAAGTAAAGAAAATCAAAATACTGGGGTGGTATTAAATTCTTGTGGAAACGTGTGTGAACATATTATGTAATAAATAAATTATAATTCGAAAATACATTATTAAAATAATTTTCAGGGTTGAAGGATTGAGTCAGTGATATTATAACAAAAGCCATACATTTTAAACCTTTTTTGTGTGTTTCTTAAATAATTATATAAGAAACACAATTTTTTGAACGACGCGATTTTGGGTTGTGTGAAAAATAGTTTAAGAAAATGTCTGACTTTTGTCAAAAT
This sequence comes from Gryllus longicercus, assembly GCA_038098605.1. Taxonomy (NCBI): domain Eukaryota; kingdom Metazoa; phylum Arthropoda; class Insecta; order Orthoptera; family Gryllidae; genus Gryllus; species Gryllus longicercus. The sequence continues at coordinate 1,004,377 of JAZDUA010000150.1, forward strand.
CTCCTGACACATAATTATTCAACCCTGAAAAACTTGAATAATGTATTTTCAAATATCTGCGATTCGTTCACATCTTTTTTTTCTCCACTTGCTGCGAATTTACTGGGTTAGTGCCTGCTATCGGAGTTCAATAGGAAATCGATCGTCCGAATCCATCGACAGAACCTCAGCTCCCTCGCTAGCTCGTGACGTCACGTCCAGCCGTGCGGGGCGGAAGCGCTCGAGGCCACTTCCGGTGCGCAGAATGGCCGGCGTGGCTTCCGGCGCCGCCGCTCGGGAAGTGGTCGGCGGCTGGACGCGGCCGCCGGTCCTCGGATCGACCCCCCCGGCGCCGCCGCCGAACGTGACCATTGCTCCGGCGCGCGGCGTGGAAAGGGTGGGGGTGGGGTTCGCAGTACACAGACTCCAACTCGCGAACGCCACGCTGCGGATTAATAATACCATGAAGGTTAGAGATGAAGGGGGCTTTGTTACAAGGTTACAAACTGTTGTTGCAAGGGGGCTTTGTTAACACTGCAGTAGTCGCCCGCGGAGTCTTAATCCGCACGGATGTATTTTTATTTTTCCTTTTAATAACTTTGACTAATGAAATAATGTAATTTCAGTCCCTTCCTATAAACAGTAGTTTTATACAATTCTGCCGTTTCAGTTTCATAAGTGCAGTGATATCGTAGTGATTAGCGATTGCGAATCCCTAGTCCACCTCGTCTACTGAAGTTATGTTTGGCCATAAGTGTTGGTATAAGAAAAAGAATGGATAAGCGAGTAAAGTGAATGAAATGTGTTAATATAAAAGTGTTAGTGTACCGTTTATGGTTATTTTTTAATTTGATTAATTTAAAAAAATGGTGTATACACTTTAAAACATTTACTCCATATACCAAATTGGTCTTCCACTGTTATTGATTTTTCATTCAAATAATTTTAATAACCTAGAGCGTTTTCTAAGAAGGTTCATTTTATTTCTCAGCGTATTTGACTTGTCTACTTTCCCTTTATCCATTTTTTATCACATGCAGAATGACTTTCTGCCGGGACTTCCCACAATTCAAAACACGGCGCGAATGCTGTAAGGTTTTAAATTTATACTGCTCGAAGTCATTATACAGGTTCTACTCGAGCTCATGAGAAAGCCATTTTAAATAAAACGAACTATTGCAATCGTCGAACATTCAGTAAACGTGTTTTCTTTTACAAGATTACTACGTTTTACTTACTACTTTTAATAGGTTTTGCTTGATACTTAGGTTCATGACATGACTGCATTCTCGGAATTATAGTAAAGATTTGAAAGCTGTTTTAAAAAGGAACAAAAAATTCTCGCTGGTAACTCTTCATTTTCAGCGACAATGTTAGGTGATCAACGTTGACGATGTATACGATATGACGGTATATATAAACCGTAACAGATTCTGCAGATTGAGATATATAAAGAGAGAAGAGTTTACATAACTATTTAAGTCATCATTCATCATTTCTTACTTATTCCGGATATCCCAAAAAAATGGATCTCGTACTTAGTCTACTACTATATCTGGCGCTTAGTCGCCAATATTTAGTTAAGAATATAGCTCAAAAAGAAAATACATTGCAGTAACTTGGCACATGCAATTTTGTTGAGTGATTTCCACAGAGTGGCCCACAGTACACGATACGAGGAGGCGGCAGAAAGGCTTTCACGAGCGGTATCGGGAGAAAGGCTTCCACGGGCGGGCGGGCAGTACCACCAGCACATCACATCCCCGTAGGCGGTGCGGGCTCTGGATGAATTATGGAAGAGGCGGCGGGGCGGGGGCGGGAGGGCAGTCGTTGCACTCGCCATGCCGCGCGCGCGATCCGCGCAGCGCCCGCGAATGCGAACACGATTTCTCGCTCTTTCAAATAGCGTGTGACGCGAATTCCCAACCGCCCGTAATTCGTGTTGCGCGCTCCCCCCGTCAGAAATTGGCCGCCGAGGTTAGGTGATCCGAACTTCCAAGAAACGCCGTCAGAAAGCAGCCCCGTTCGCCTCGAGGCGGCGGTTGAATTTCTACGAGGCCGTGGCGATTGTTGTTATTGTTTGGGAAATGTGGCAGTGCTCACAAAATGTCTCTCGTTGACATTTTTATACAGAATGCGTGTCTCCCTTGATAACAAGGTCGTTTCTGACGTATAATTTCATATGTATTTCTTTCATCAATAGCTCGTCCAGGAAGAGATCGAGAACATCATCATTTTCGTCAAATGTTATAATGTCTATTCCTCTCGTGAAATTAAAACTAATAGTGTTTAACTATACATACAGAATGCCCCAATCAGGGCGATCTACCTCAAAAAGTTTATCGCTTTTCTATCCGATTTTTCGTACCGCTTCTACCTACTGGCTAATCATAAACTGTGACTCATCTCAGTGACGTATACATCGATCGCTATGTCGATGTCGAATAAACAGCGTATGTACTATAACATAACCTCTGATTTTTAACAAACGCTTTCAGCTATTTTCAATATTTAGCGCATTTTAGAACTCTGTTGGACCTAATTTCACTCACTAAATAGTCCTATTAAATACCACTGGTGCTTTGGAAATTTTCAGATAAATCCCATCCTCTCTTCCACGGTCAGGAATTTATTGACAGTTTCCGAAGCACTCGTGGTATTACCTATGATAATTATTTTTAAATTAAATATTATGATCAAGTAATTAATCATTCTTTCATATATCGTGTCATTAGTAAAATTTTAAAACAAAATTAATCGTTACTTCACCCAGAGATTTACGACCTATTAATTCTTTTGAATAAGTTGTGCGGAATCAGCGATTTTCTTTTCTATACTACCACGAGTTTTAGAATGACCGCGGTCTAATATGCGGAGAAAAAGCCCAAGAGTATTTGTATTAATTCCGATATAATTTATCATTCATCTGACCGTATTTCTTCTAATTTATCCCGCGGCGGAAAAGAGGTTGGCTCGGAGATTCGTTTTTAATGTTGACATTTAATGCTGGCAATTGCGTTCCCGCTTCTTTCGGGAATTTAATAACGAAGTAGGGTGAAATGAAGCCTGAATAAAGAAAGCGAAAATGGGGTGGAGGGGGGAAGGAAGGGTCGAGCGCCACCATCGCGAGGGAGGAATGTGGCTCGGCCCTCACTGGCGGCCGGAGGAAGGGGAAGTTGGGTGGCGAGAGTTATCCCGTGAGGAAGAGCGGGAAGGAATGTTCTCTTCATCTAACGGTGGGGAAAATAGAATTCGTTCGAAAACTACTCGCTTCTTGACTATCGATTGCCAACCGGTATTGATTGCCAATTATGGGCATGGCATTTTCACCTTTAATGATCAATTCTTTTGTATCATACGCAGGGATTTCTGCTCATTTGTGAAGACTATGATAAATTTTGAAGTGAACATGTTGTAGCAAAGTAATAATGACGTGCTAGTAAAATCTTATTTCACATCATTAATAATAATAATAATAATAGTATTAATAGTAATAATAGTAATAATAGTAATAATAATGAAGCATTTATAAATGTTAAGATAAACCAAACGTTTCCGTCCTTTTCGTCCTGGCCATGTAAAGATTTATATTATTTTAAATATTTTGTAGAGATGTATTGAGCGCATCCTACTTTTACTTCTAAAAGTATAAACTGAAAGCATTACTATAAACTTTTGAAGCAAAATAAAAAAAAATACCCAATAAATCATGGTGGCGGTTGAATTACCACTGTAACTACTCTTTTCTGGGCATTCAACCTAACTAAATTAACCGAAACATGTTTCCGTCGAACTGTTTTGAACTAACATCCTTAGTTATGTTAACATCCGTATTCTCTAGTTAAAAAATTACATCCTTAGTGCTTGATACAAAAATTGCAACAAGTTTCATCTTGTTTTATAACGATGAATAAAACGAAGAAACTCTGTTTCAAACTTTGGCTTTAATCCCTTTGGCTTTAATACTTTTCACTTGCCACATGCAAATACTGGTATGAATAATCATACATCTATTTTGTTGGAAAAATATGCTAACCTAAAATGTTAAAACAGAATTCGTTTCACATGTGTTTTGACAAACATCGTTCCCACAATTACCATCATTATTTAGTGTGATCTGCGGTGCCCCAGAAAAAGTCGCGTTTCATCATCAACTGTGATCAAAGCTCCTCCACTTGTTCACCACCAGCTAGTCTCGTCGATGTAAAAAATTCGTTTCAGTCTCTCACGTCCTTTTCAAACAAAAAGTGCTGCTGCAAGCCGCGTCGGTGAGTACGTCATAACGCACCTGCGCAGAAACGAGAATAGGAGATGACGCACGGACGCACAATGAATGGGTGCATATCTCCCCGAGCACCGGAAGAGAAATCCTGGCGACTCGGAAAGATTCCCTTTTGATGCGGACACGGCGCAACGGCGCGCCGCCGCCGCCACCGCCGCCGCCGAGGCCGACGTGGGGCAGCCCGCCCGCGCGGTATTTCTGGCCCTGGGAGGAAAGGGTGGCGGAAGTGGGAGCGATGCACAGTGGTCCAGGAGCCAAGGGAACCGGAAGTCTCTTTTATATCTTTGAGGTAGGACGGGGTGTTGTAAGCAGAAATGTAGGGCATAGAACGAGATCGCGAAATCTGCAAAAGTTAAGACAGGTGGGGTGGGGTGGGTTCATGTGCACAGAAATAGAGTATAGAATCTGGGAAGCGATGAAAGAAAAAGTGGAGGATCGTGAAGGTCGGTAGTGGACTGGTAAAAAAGAGACCGGGGAGTGCGAGGAGGACGCAGTAGAAGAAGGCGGGGAACGGAGTGTGGTGGAGGCATGTGGTATTCGTGTGTGGAGGACTACAGAACTTGGAGAAAGGCAGAGCAAAGCGGCTGATAATAAAAGGGGAAAACAATGGGGTTCGATGGTTGGATGAAGGATATTAAGAACTGACCATGAATGGATGAGGAGAGCAACAAATGCATGGAGAGAGAGAGAGAGAGAGAGAGAGAGAGAGAGAGAGAGAGAGAGAGAGAGAGAGAGATGACGCAGGGCAATAAAGGTACAGAGCGGGGATCTGACACGAGCGTGCGGGGGCGGCGCGCGGTTGAAGCCGGCAGAGGGCGTGGGGTGCTGCGCCGGTGCGCTGCGGGACCTGGCGCAAAGCCTGGCGCCGCCCGCTGACAGTTGAGCCTCGCGCGGCGCTTATCTCTGGCGGCCGCGTTGGTGGCAGGTGCGTACAGGGGCGGGAGAGGCGAGACGGAGTAGCAAAGGGGAAAGGTGATACGAAGTGGGAGGTAGCGGAATGGGGACTATCTGGGCGTGGAGCAGCGAGGCGGGGAGTAGTGGAGCGGGAAGTGGCGAAGTGGAGAGTGACGGGACGGGGATTAGCGGGGAGGCAGGGAATGGCAAGGCGGGGAGCGGCGCAGTAAAGAGGAGAGGGAGAGAGAGTAGTGGGCGAGAAATAGTCGAGCGGTGAGTAGCGGGGAGGGAAGAGAAGAGGCGGGGTGAAAGGGGTGGGGCGGTTTGGAGCGAGAATCATTGCGCTGACGCACGCTGTATCAGCCGCCGTGTGGCTCCCGCGCTGACTCTTGAAGTAGTGTGCAGTCGACACTCTTTAGGCCACACAAATGTACAGGTCTTATCTAACGCACAAAAAGTAGGTGAGATACGAAATTAAAGATGCAGATAGTCGGTGAATCGGAAAGGTGTCATTAGGAATTTGGTTGAAAATTATTCAGAGAAAAGAACAAAAATATTTTATTTTATTAAAATACATATTTTTGTTCTTTTCTCTGATTAATTTTCAAGCAGTTTGAGTGAAATGCGTCAAAATGTGTCCATGACAATAAAACACGTGAAAGAAGCAAAATAAGAGCTCTTAGTATAAACATCGTAACTCATAATATTTAAAAAATTAGCAGTTTCTTAACACTGCCTTTTTTGGTTTTCATTCCTTCTCATTGAATGTAATGAAAATGATTGCTCGTAACAGTTCGACATGCTTGTATGTCAACTACTTCAGAGAGTGCGTGCCACTTCAGAGAGTACCACGCGGCATAGCCTATTAAGTTGAATGCCAACCCACACGCTGCCTGAGGCGTGCGCGTTGGAGATACTCGACGAAGGGCAAGTAGGAAAATTCCGCTTGTGCGGGAAATGTGGCCATATTTCTTCAGCGGCGCCGGTGGAAGGCGGGGTGTAGAAGGTGGCGTGCCGAGCACTGGCTGGCGGTTTATCCCGGGCTCTGGCGCCGCGAGCGGGTGAGCGGGTTGGCATGCGGGCGAGCGGGTGGGTGGGCGGCGGGCGGCGGGAGAGCGGCTTCCGCGCGCTGCCCGTTGCTGCATTATGCAGCGGTCGGCGGCGGCGGGCAGAGGAAGGGGGTAGTGGCGGCGGTGGCGCTCTGATCTCCGGATTACGACGCCGCGCTCGCTTTGACACCTGCTCACGCGCCGCCCCCGGTCCGCCCCCCAACCTCGCCCCCATCCCCGTTCCCAGCTCCCAGCCCAGCCCCCGGTCCAACCCAGCTCCCAGCCCAGTCCAGCCCAGCATAGCACAGCTCCCAGCACAGCACAGTACAGCCCAGCCCAACACAACCCAGCTCCCAGCCCAACCTGGCCCGCGGCTCCGCCCCCAGCGACCCCATCCCACCCCTCGCCGTCCGTTCCGTTGTGCTGATCGCACCCAGCCGCGATGCCCTGGCTCTGTTCGTCGCCTCCTTTCATGCTTCATCAGCTTCTTTTTGCACACAATTTCAAATTTCTGTTCATTGGTAATATTGTTTTAAGTATATTATGTGGACTGTCCTACATCTCACTTATTGTAATTATATTATCACGCCATTTCAATATTCAGCATTTTCTGATATGATTCTCTCCTACCTTCCTTGTTTTAATTCATGTATTAATATGATTATTACTCTGAACAGTATTTTAGTTCTATTTCACCCACTTGTACTTCCCATTCCGAAACCGTAAAATAATTTCCTGTGTTCAGAATGATTGCTCAATTAGAATGTTGTCAGTGCAAAATGTTTCCTCGTATTTTTCTCTAATTGCTGTCATCCTATACCAACTGTGATTTCATTATTGTTCGTTCTAATGTATCGCTGATGCATGTAAGTCATGACAAAATATCATGTTTTCTTAACAAAGCGTATATTTTCATTCTTTTATGAAATCCTTTGCGCCCTCTTCAATTTTACCCGCTATCTACTGCCCACAATTCTGAAGCTTTGCATTCTGAAAATTCCAAAAATCCACCTGAAATTCCTCTCCATCTCTTTCTGTTCCAAATACTTTTCATTGGGTTTCCCTCGCTAAATTTATCATGCTGGGGCCTTTTCAGTACGATGCTCCCAGTGCCTTGATGGCTACCTAGTATGATGCATTGCTCACCGTTCACGTGGACAACCGGGTCACCTCCGTGTTGTCTCCCGACCGCATCATGCAGTGGGTGGGCGGGGAGGGGAGGGGCAGACGCTTTGAGACGCGGCGTTCCATTGTTCGCGCCCTGAATGCCACGCGGGCGGCAGAGGCCGATTGTCTCGTGGCCTTGTGTCGCGGGGGCCCTCGGAACTCGTCTTCAATTACGCCTCGCGCGTACCCTTATTATCGGGGTTTGCGTTTTCATGAAATGTTCCTGCATTGATGCGTCATAGACGCGATCAAACTGTATAAAGTGCGGATTCGGTTACAAATGTTCAATCAAACTGTAAAAAGTACGATTCAGTTACACATTTTCGATAAGATTGTTGTTGATCATTTTATGCCCTTTGTCAACTTTCACCTTTTTGGCAAGTAGTTTATTTTTTTGTTCCTATTTTTAGATTCTGATTCCGATTCTTGTAATTTACGAGTTTTAATTCTTTTAATGCATTCTTTTAATGCATGTACTTTTGACTTTCAGTTAAACTTATTAACACTCATTATCAGGATTGCGTTTTCATTAAATGTCGTCTCATTATTAATGTGCCATAAACGTGTTCTAACTATATAAGTACGGATTCCTCGCAATTATTTTATTTTAAGTATTTTCAATAAGTGTTGATCCTTTGTCTTTTTTGCGTTTATCCCTTTCGAAAAATGTTTCATATATTTTCCTTTCTTAATTTTTTGATACTGATTAATGTAATTTTACCCTTTTCGGTCATTTCATGTATTCGGTATTCGACTTTCAATTTAAGAGAATGATAATAAAATCAATAATAACATCAGTGATGTGTTTCAGTATTAATAAATATAAGTTATGTCCTTGGATCGAAGTAATGAGATAAACGTCATTTAATTTAAATATCCATGACGTTGTCTTTTATAATTATTTTCTATGCGTTACAATGTAAACTTTTCTCATGCTCTGTAATTTACAAAGAAAACGTTGATAATTTTTACTTCTGTCTTTACAATTTCTTTTGTAACCGTCCAATAGTAAATTTTTAGAATATTATTGTTTCAACAAAATTCTAGCTTTTTTTTCCAATCCAACATTGTTTTTCTTTTATTTGTATATCCTAATCATGTTAACTTGTATTCTACTTTGTCAAGGTACCTTTCATGTTGCAATTTATTTCTGCTTTATTCTTATCATTGTAAAGTTAATTTGTTGCTATAATTTATCGTTTATTGTTATTCTCTATTACTAGAAAATATTTTCTTTATTGTGGTTTTTCTGTCGTATGCCCTGTTTATTCCCTAAGTTTTGTCAAAACGTTTATTTGTATCCCTTATTTGTTCATTACCCCATCATTATCTTGTCCCAGTTTTTAGCCTCGGAAATATTCGTTTTCCAATCTGCTCCGAGAATCTGTGTGTTCGTCCTGTAACTCTTCTTGCATCTGCATCTTCAGTCACTTCTTTTGTCCAGTGTAGCTTTCTGTCCATTACCCCACCTGTATGCCCCGTGCTCTCTTCCCAGTCTTTAGCGCCCCTAACATCTCAGAAGACGTTCTCTGCGCTTCCTGCACTTCCCCCCTTCTCCTCCACCTCTTCCTCAGCCCCTCCACCGCGCTCCGTCGTCTATCGTCTCCTTCGACTCTCATTACAGTCCCAGATATTTCCTAATATAAACTTTACAATGAAGTTTTTCTCCTGCGAGCGGGTGCCTCGCCCCTGGCGCGGGGATCTCATTACAAGTTGGGCCGCTCCCCTCCGTGGCCCCTCCCCTCCCCCCGACCTTAGACCCTGGGCCTTGCGTTTGCCACCCACCGCTCGCCCTTCGCCGCTCGCCAAGGCGAGTGCCCGCTGGCGTGTCACGGGCGCCCACTCCTCGTTGGCGCTGATTTTTCCTGCAATGCGTTCCACTGACGTAATGGGCTCTGGGAATCTTTCGACTGTACTTTGTAAAGATTGTGTTTGCAAATTGTGTTTACATTGTTAGACGGACAAAATCTTGAATTTGAGACCGGGTGTGGTGGCTCAGGGCAACAACGGATGTCACTGGAGTGCCTCAGGCCAGGAGGTTCTAGGTTTGTGTCCCGACGGTGGCAGGAGCTTCACACCCGCTAGATAGCTGGGGCGAATTCGGTCACTGTATGGAAGAGAATTCTAGCGCCCGGGTGCTCTGGTTGGTAGTTTCGCGTGGTTTCGCCGGTCATTATCAGACGAATACCGGAGCAGTACCCTAACAAACGAGCCACGAACCGCGCGCAATCTTTCTTCCCTGTCCTATTCTCATACCTTACGTATACACACTCACGCTACCATGCACTACACTTCTACACGTGTAGGGAGACGGGTCGGTAGCTTAGAGCTTGTTCCGGCTGAAGAGGTGCCCCTCTGGTGGGAGATGCCTGGTTGGGGAAGAGTCCGTCACCCGATGGTAGTTCGGCGCTGGAACTCACCATCGAGCGGGGAAAGATCACCGCAACCTCCCGAAGAAAATATATTCACTACACTTACGGGACTAATGCCGTAGACGTACACGGAATCACTAATCAATCAATTGAATTTTAGACTGAACAGCTTTTTTTAAGTATAATAAATTGTTTTATTGATTAAAGTTCCTATTTTGTGTTAGCATTGAATATGTAATTCTTCAAAATGTAAGACAAATCACCGTTGCGCAACTGCACACCTACTGCAGGTTTGATATATCTAAAAATACAAACAAAAAGCCCTGGTTCAGAAAAAAGTAACGGGTTGAAGTATATGATGTCAGAGGTTTTTCAAGTTCTCACTGCATTTATCGAACTAAAAGGAGATGAAAGGCACTAGATTCGTGAGAAACTCAGACCTAAAATTATTTGTAGCATTTTACTCTACTGAGACCAATCATTGGTATTAAGATAAAGTGAAACTCACTAAAATATTTACTTATCGACATATTTGTCACAATAAAAATATCATAAAACTTTTCAAAAGCGTTTGCTCATTAAAATTAAACCAATAATGTGAAAATTGAATAACTTTTAGTGGGTAAACCCTATAATATTAAGGTGAAAAGAGGGATTCGGCTGTACTTTTTTGGCGTGACATCTTCCATACTGTCTTCTTTACGTTCAAGAAATTTCCAAGTGACATGCTTAGATCTCCAAACATTTATTTGGATCTCGGTTGGGTCCTCCAAAAAATAACAGTACATTAAATGTAAATATATAATATTGTGTATTTGTCTTTAGGCTTAATACTTTACACAATAACGTATCGTTGTGACGTCTCAGAGCATGATGTAATTTAGTTGAGGCTTCTTAGTGCAGTTAAGACTGTTTCAACGTATAATTATTTATACATTAATATTAATTATTCGCGATATTTGAATACAGATATTACCTTAACTACCTCTGGCTCCTTTGGCAACTATTTCAAAAGAAACATTCCTTAAAAAAAAAGAAATAAATGTAGATAGAAGTGTGAATTTAATACAAAAATACTTCATTTCCATCCACATTTTTTTAAACAAATCAAACTTCGATTTCATTTTTCTATCACCAAACATAAAATTTTAACGTAATTGCCTATTAAAGTGTAAACGGTAAATCATCTGTAAAACATTTTATTCGTACTCTAATCAACATATTCACATAATAAAAAGTATTCAACTTACATTTCAAGTTACTCATTTTTCTAGATAAAAAAGTTCGTTCATCTTTTATGTATATTACGCATGGATGCATCATTTTCTGCGGAAGCTGTTGCCACAAAGGAAGAACGGTTGGGAGAAGCCATATAATGCATCTGCCGCAGTGCTAGACACCTAACCTGCTTCATAGTTTTCCCAGGGCTACGCTGTGGTATCGTTACTCATATCTTCAATTTTTAATGACTATTATATTTGGTGCAGTTAAATGCGGCATCTTTTTCATAAATACCTCTGACGAAAAAGATTGTCAAATTAAAACTCCACTCACTTCGCGAAGTCTGAAAGTTTTTATCTTTCCCTTTTAAAAAGGTAACCTTTTAATAATATTCCTCAAGTTTTCTTCGGCGTAAATAGGTGTATTCTGTTGATGTGATTTGCATTTAAATAATGAGTCTCAGTTTTTTTGGAAAAGACGAGAACTTTGAAAAGTTTCCTTAAAAAGCCTATAATCCTATTTCCTTCATTTACGACGCTGTGTATTTTGTGGCATTTCTGTCGCGTTGCGAAGAGAACGTATTCCGTCCAGTGACGCGGGTTCCGATTTCGAATGCTTTCAGATTGATTTCGTTTGCGCTTCAAAACTTCTGCAGACTCTCATAGCCTCCGGAAACCCTCGAGATGAATTTCGATTGCAGTCGACCAGTTTTAATTGCTGCGAGGAAGGAGTTTTGCTAAGGATATATTAAATCCTTCACAACACTTTTCGGGGACTTTGAACTCCTGACACTCAAGAGCTGTTCTAATTACGAGACGCCGACTATTTCCTATTAAATTTTCTGGTTCAGTGCTCATGAGTATCCTCTTTAATTGAGTCTTGTCTTTGCGGATTTTCTGTAACTTCACCAACAATTAACGGAAACAAATGACATTGCGAATCTCAAAAGAGATCTTCATGCTAGCTACATGAGTTCTACATTGACTTCTTAATGAATTGATGATAGTATTTACTAACATTGATGTCATGATCATTTTCAAACACATTGGTAACACACATGTATTTTTTGAATATCATTAATGTTAATATGTGCATAACAAGTATATTTTATAATTTAATGTAATTATGAATAAAATGCTTTAAATTATTTCGTCTACAGTTTCTTGAGTCTATAATTTCTTTTTTCTTTGAAATCACAATAGTACTACGTTAGAGACACATGCGTATACAACAGGAGCCAGTGCGGCAGTTCAAATTCACGGACATGACATTTCACCTTTATTTTTAACGTAACAAGAGATAGAGACGATAAATTGTTACTTCATCAAGCTAAATATTATTGCATTTATTTGTTACATGTAATACTTCGGCAAGTCAGTTTCGCATCCCAGTTCACAAATCCACCCATAGCTACTGATCTTACATTACCGTTACAAACAATACAAGTAAGTGATTTGAGGAAGCACTACTATAATATTTATTCTTCGTTGCAAATATTATATTTCAACAGTGCTTGTTTTTTCTAAAAAAGTTGTTAAGTTGTCTTAAAAAAGATTTTTCTAAAAAAATGTTAATTCGTACTAAAGAATACTGTTTACAAAAATGTCTTAGTTTCTCTAAAAATAGAATTGCTAAAATAGCACGTACTTTTTCGCCCGTACTGCCGCAAAAAATAAACGCAAAAAGTACTCAAATTTTCGAAAAATTGTACATGACCCTATTTCGCAAATTTTTTTAAGGAACAGATTTTATTAAGGGAAACATTTCTATCTTCAAAGTTGTAGCTATAGGAAGACTCCGAAAAAAATTGGAATTTTTTCAATTTTCGAAATATCAGACTCTTTTCAACATGAAACGTGCACCATTCCCGTAAACGTCTTCCACACTATCCAAGAACAAAATGCAATAAAAAATGATGGAAAAATTTGGATAATGTTCCAGAGACTTCATGAAAAGTACCCCTCAAAATTAAAAGATCTGTTTCAAGTCAAAGGGTCCGCAACATCAGCCTGATCGATTGAGGAATATCAATTTTGTCGAAAATAAGCGGAACGGTTTAGCCGCTAGCGTTGTTCACGGTCGACTGACCGTCAGACGTTTTGCTGTCAATCGATTTGTCGGTAGCAAGGTCCCACCAATCATGGATTTGGTCTACAATGCGTGTTAGATGATTTTTTTCTAAATTCAGTAACACAATTTATTCACTATTCAATTTTCCGTCAAAAATTCGCATCACTACATAATTTTTTCTCTTTCTACGTAAGCGGTAGCGAGAAAGTAAAAATTACATCTAGATGAATATTCTGAACGTTCCAACCCATCTAATATAGTTTGGGTCTTCTTGATTAAGACAATTCTTTAAATTAAAATAATATTATTTTCATTCATCATAGTACCTATAGTAAATTCTAAACAAAAACTTAAAGAAGTAATTTGATGTAAACAAACTGTATAAGAACTTTGTCGGGACATTCAGGGCCTTTATTCTCTGTGCACCCCTCAGTGTTTACAGAATATAGGAATCTCGCGTGCGAGCTGTGCCACGCAAACGTCATCTACTATCAAGCAAGGAGAAGGTGTGGGAGGGGAATCGCAGGCCCTGGGTTCAGCGACCTTCCTAGCAGCAACCGCGCAAACTTCTCCAAACGTTCCGTGCGACTAGGCCTCTCCGAGGCCGAATACGCTCTTCCCCCGCTCACTAGGTAGCGCGCAACTCGGCGAAGCAGATAGCTATCGTGGCCCCCGGAGCTGGGGTGCATTTAATTTCCATCGGTTCCGCTCCCGATTTCCTCTCCTACCGTCCTCCGGTTTGCTTCCATGCGTTGCCACCTCCGTTGCTTCCCCAAAAGTCTTGATTATTTTGCAAGTTATTTCATTTGAAGTTTCGTACCCCAAGAGCGAGCCATGAAAAAGGAATGAGCCGGGGATTGAACAATTTGGAAGTGAAGGAACTGATAAATTATGTCTACCTCTCGTTGTTATTTTTAGCGAGTTTCATTTTGCGCGGAGATAGGCAGCGGCGTCTAGCCTCGTGTGAAGGGGAAGTCCTTTAATCAGTTTGCGAATTTCGTAACTTGGCGTACGCGCTGCCGTTCGCGTCTGCCAATCCGAGTTTTAATCCTCCTTCGTTATTCGAACCTTCTCGAATGTTCTCGCGGGAACCGTCTTCCGCCTTGTTTTGGAATTCAGAAACTTTCTATGTTTTTTCGTCCCTTTTGCTTAAGACTTACAGCTCATTGTACTTTTTTTTCTTCACGAAAGTCGAACGACATTTGGGGCCGTTCTCGATAAGTCTCGGTTCGAAAAAAATGTTAGTAATTGAATTTTCTCAATTTTTGAGCCTTTGCATTATATTGTCACGCATATTAGTTCTTTCAAAGCACAAACCTTTTTATCGCCCCAGACTGGAAACCGACTTTTTATTTCCAATTAATAATCACCATTAACTGTCATCATACAGTTTGAATGTGTTCGAATACAAATTATATTACACAATGTCACGCAACGATGAAAATAGTCTCAGATCTCCAATTGGGGACCATGGTAGTTGATGAGTTAAAATGTCAGGCACATTAGAACTCTCTTTTATTTGTGTCAATATAATTCAAATTTTAAAAAATGTAGGTATATTTGATTCAACCTTAAGCAAATATAAGATTTAACCTTAAGCAAATTTGTGAACTCAATTGAAAAAGACTCCATCATAATAATAACAAATATCGTTTATTAAACACGTTAAGAGAAATAATGATGGTGATTAATATATCTTTTATTCTTATTAATTAGGGATAACTACATTATCTCTGTTCCCTCCGTGGAAATCTTACAAACGTTTCTACTCGAATTAAATCGCCGAGTTATAATAACAAAATGAATGATCTTGAGGTTGAAGAACAGGCCTTTTTGTCTCTAGTGTTTTATGCACAAGCTGAAGCGCGATTGGAAAATATGCGTCCTCCGTGAAATAGGTTTCTTTCTTCCAATACGACGGGGTGGCGGCGCCTACCGGGAGTCGACAGTCGACTGTCGCATTGCGCAGCCACGATCGGAATCCGTTTCGCGCCGGGTCTCGCTGCAGCGAAGACGCGCCGGGCGGGGCAGGGGCGACATGACGGGAGGTGGGGGGGGGGGTGACGATGTAAGGCAACAGGAAGCGAGGGGGGATAGTGCGGAACGGAGCAAAAAGGGGCGCGGTATATCAGGGTGTAGTGGGTCACAACAGGGGCGAGGATGGGACGAGAAGGTACGGAGTGGAAGTGAGGAGCAGAACGTAGTGGAGAGGAGAAAGGCGGAGCGGGGAGGAGCAGATTGGAGTGGGGAGGAGCGAGACGGGGCGAAGAGGAGCAGGACGGGGTGGGGGAGCAAGGCGGAGATGAGAGGAGCCGTGTGAGGTGGAGAGGTATAAGGGGTGTAGAGATGCAGAATGGAGGCGAGAAGTAGGCTAGCGCGGGGAAGAGGCGGGTGAGGCAGAAAGGTGGAGAGGGAAGGAGAGATGCAGAATGGAGGGGAGGGGCAGTGCTGGACGAAGAGGAGCATAGAGGGAAGGGGATTGGATAAGCAGGGCGAAGTGGGACGAAGCAGCGCAGGATGGAGTGTGGCGAAGCGGTGGAGGGTGAAGCTGGCGGGGACGGGACGGAGCCAAGCGGAATCGGTGGAATGAGTGTGCCGAGGAAACGGCCGGAGAAGAGGTGCAGTGAAGAGGGTGGCGTTAAAAAAGCGCGTGGGGCATGCAGAGCGAGATTAGAAATTCTTGCGCTCGGCGAGGCCTTGCTACCCCGTTTGTCATTGTATCGACTCCCGGCGCGCGTGCTTCGCGACGCGCGCGCTCCTCGCGGCGGATTATACAAATTTATTCTCCGCCTTCCTTTGTCACGGCGCTCATTTGTTTCCCGGGCGCCCGGGTGCTGCCTCACGCGCCGTTCACGATTCGTTCGCCGGGGAGGGGAACGTAACGTCAAGCCCTGTCTGTGAGGATGTGATTGTTTCTAGGGGCACATTTGAAATTGCAATAAAATACCATATTGATGAAACGTTTTATATTTATAATATATTTGGAACCTCTTTAATAATATTTATTGTTTTATAATTTTTGGCTTTAATTTTAGCAGTTTTCAGAATTTCATTTATTATGTGTGGAATGCTTTTATTTAGTGACAAGAAATAATATTTGATATTTCAAATCAAAGCAAAAATACGTAATTTCTAGTTGATATTTCTTTTTTTACACTTAGGTGGTTTAAGGAAAAGTATCCATATAATTAACAATTTCTCGTTGAAGGTCAGTCGCTTTTATTTGACTTCCTACGTTGAAAAATTAATAAAGGAAAATAATTATTGATTTTGGTACCATGTAGTAAACGCAAATGTTAAATCTTTGATAATACCAGTAAGATTCGTATTGCATAGAGTGTTCGATACTTGTCAAATTATTGATTGAACAATAAAATATATTTTGTTACTTGCTTTGAGTATTTAGGAGACATTTTTTCATGTCATTGTCAAATAAAATTGAGTTATTTGAAATTTAAAAGAAAATTAACTACAATGTTTTGATGACTTGTAAATAACAAATAGAAGCATTAGTAAAACAAGTCGATAATTACTATTTATTAAGCAGGTCCATATGTGTAAACAATATCATTACTTTGCATGAAACTGGACAAAATCGTTATATGCTAATCCTAATTATGAGTGTGAGTTCTTTAATATCAATGTACAGGAATGTTCCTTCATTTCATATATGAACTGTTTTATATGTGCTTTGGTATTTGAAAAACAAAAAAAAGGTTACAAAATTAAACCACTTGCTTCGGCGCAGAAATCCACATTTGTTTATTATATTTTACGAATGTATGAAGCAATTACCATGTCGGCAGTAACGAAGGTATATTGGTGTTTGTGGAAATCTGTATACAAAAAAAAACGATCGGAAAGTCCGGAGTAATCACATGTCCATGTAATATTGAAAATGTTTACTTACTCGTTTGGTATTAATTTGATTGTTAATTTATTCATACATTATACATTTCTGTCGTAGCTACCAAGCTCAGAGGCAAACACGTTTATTCCCTTTCACTAGAAGTTACGCATACATTTAAATGCATTGCTTTTAACTTTTGTTGGTCGGCTGGCATACAAACTGATGTCTCGTAGAACCCAAGAGAACAAAATCACAAACAATATTTCGACGTTGTCTCGTGAATAACGCTTATAGCGATTTGTGAGATCTAATTCAATTTTATCGTTGATGCTCTGTTCTTGTAAAAATATATAATGACTTTTTCGTGGCAAAAATATTGTTTTGCCAAACTAATAACATACTCAGTTGCATCCGCTTTATAATACGTTTTGTACGATAAATATTATCGTAATGGGAAACCGAATAATCACGATAAGAGTATTCTCAGATTAGAGTGCATATACTGTTAATACTCGTATTAACTGCCATTCAGACAATTTTATTATTTTCTACATTCGTATTATTTAGAGGGGTTTTCAAGCTGTTGCAAAATATAGTGGAACATTCAAAGAATTTATTTCTTCAAACACACAGTTGTCCTTCGTCAAATTCCGGCAGTCCTCGTGCACAGTCGGAAGAGGTTTGCTAGGAGGGACGGGCAGCAAGGGTAATATACATCACGTGACTCTCGCCCCAGTAATGGCGGATTATTACGACGTCAACTAATTTCGTACTCATAACAAGAGCGTCATTTTAAAATTTTAACGTACTCGTAATCCTACACATTCATGAGTTTATGCTTAAAAACAGAGTCGCGCAATGGCCTGTAATGAGGTTACGCGCAAGAGGGGGAGGCTGGCACCGCGGCTGATTGTTAATTTACTGCAGCTCTAATGGTCATGGGAGCTGCGTTGCGACCGCTTTTTTATTAATAATTAATGTAATAAGTCGCGAAATTGGGTGCCTGCGGGGCAACTCAGGTCAATGAACTGTTGATCTACACGGTGGAAAGGTCATTCTGAAGAATTATTCAATGACATTGTGGAAATTGTCATTTTTATTTGTAAAAGAAAAAAATGATAGGATGCAAACGCAACCGCAACCGCTTCCAAACACGTGAATCCGTTTACAGGACTTGAGAAGTCTAAATTGAGAACTATGGGTGCAAAACGAAAGGGATGAGAAAGTTTATGTCTACAAAGTCAGAAAACGTTGGCTTCAAAAACATCCTTTGTAAAATCGTTTTTTCTGTTACAGAAGGTTATCTGACTGAGCAGTGCAGTCAATTCATAAAAGATATTTCCAAAATTATGAATTTCGCACATATTTTCGTATGCCTGGTTTAGCTTCTAATTTTGTCTCTGTGTTCTGATTCTACCGTAAATATATCCCCTGGACTTTGAGTAACTGCGAGTAACAACAGCAGTGGCTCCTAAAGCGTTTGTTCATTGCTCCTCTTGCAAGAGATTTGGTAGCTTTAGCAAGCTCCCCAGAGAAGTAGCATATGCTCGTAATACGTAAGTTGACTCCAGCAATCGAGAAGTGTCTCTACTGTAAATCTGTTATTAAAATGGGACTCGTCGATGTTATAGTGGAATCGTTGTCAAAAGACGTTTGTTTAGATCGAAAGGTAATGTATCTTCTTAAAAAAGCAATTGTATCTCAAAAAATGACAAAAACCGTTGGCACTGCTTTCTGTCGAGAATAAATTGGTAGGAATGCATAACGTCAATATGAAGATTATTGATCTAGAATTAGCTCCAAATTGTTTTACTAGTAAACATTTAGATGTACACAAAATACTTTCTCAATACATTTCTCAATACATACAGTGCATCTCGTTTCATCACCTTATTTTAAAATATACACATCTATTGTTTAATTGCAAGACGTTAATATAATAAAATAAAACTGTGTTTTTAATTGAACCGTAAAGTAATTAAAATAAAATCCTGTGACTTTTTTATTCATTTTAGAGCATGTATTTAAATTAGTTTTGCTTCTTCTCTTAACCTCTTAATTGAACCAACCTCATTACCTTGGAATAGATTTTTTGAATTATAATGATACATTTTAGAAACAATGTATAAGATTTCGTTTGTGGCCTGAATACTGCTAACATAACATTGATGCTCAGGCGAATTCACCAACCACGATTTTACAAATTCAAAAACAAGAGAAATTGCGAATGTATATTTCCCCACATAAGAGAAAATGTAAGCTATCAACATACCATCAAACTATTCATTTTTATTTTATTTTAATGTAATTTTTATTAGCACAAAAGGTGTACCACATTATACCTATACCACATATAGACTGGTAATTACGACTTTGTGAGCATTGATTTTTACTTTTTTTCCTTGAGATGGCTAGCCGAGTATCTGATAAGGTATGGTAAAATTAACGAGAACACAAAAGTAGATTTAATTTAGTGTGTTTAGAGACTGCGTCCTAACGAAATATACAAATATCGGGTTGGAGATAACCAGCATTTGATTTATTAGCATTTGGATGATGTTGCTTCTGGGAGTTGTTTGAATTTAACCAGAATTTCAACGCGTGAATTTATGAGCATTGCGGTTGTTAACGCATGTTATGTTCATAAATTTATCTCCAGGATATAACTAATTTTGTTATTAACGACTCCATGCGGTAATGAATGTAAAACTATTTCTCAATCCTGTGTTGGGTAACCAAACATTGTTTCGAGTTAATAAAAGCATAATTCACAAAGAAGCAACAAGAAACCAGATAATGTCTGATTGCTACGTTTGTTATCGTGTATTAAACCTCTGTGCTACATGTTATAATAATCTACTGTATTTATCTGCTTTTAAAATGTCACGTTTCTAAATGATTTTCAATTAAACGTATGGTACTTTAATAGCAATCGTATTTACCACAAGCCTGCATTACCTTTGCGTACTCCTACAGGATGTGTCATGTGCTGTGATACGTCGGAAAGGGCTACAGTACGACGGATCTCCGGCCCACTTATTCTCCACCATTTGGGATTACCTGAGTGTGACAACGGATTCTGAAATTGAGAAAGAGGTCTCATCGCTTGGCCTCCATGATGGCTAGATGTGACATCCCTCGAATTTGTAGGCGGTATCACTTGAAATCCCGTTGTGTGATCGCTTTCCACTACGCGGCCCCGGGTTCAATTCCCGGTTCGCCAAGATTATAGTGTGCGTTTTCCTTGCAATGTTCCAGTATACGTTGTTGTGTGACGATACAAAATTTCACTTCTCTGGTTGCGAAGACCGGAATACGGCGTGGGGATATCTAAGTGCTAACCACACGTATCCCCTTATCCCATGACCGCGAGGCAGGGACGTCGCCGGTAGACCTGAGCTCGTTCACTGGCTGTCGCGCCATGTACACAGATACATCACTTGAAATCCATCTTCTGGATAACATTTACACTGCACCCTAATGCAACAAGTTTACACCCAGTATTTTCGAGTTGATACGACAAAATGTGCCTAACCTATCTTTTTCGTACTTCACCTACCAAACGACCTTCATCAAATTTCACGGCAGTCACTTCCAGTATTTTTTATTCAAATACTAACAAAAATGAGATAGAACTCTAAATATCATTGTCATTGCTTGAGAACAGGTGTTTTTCTTAGTGTTCGTGTACTTGCAAAACGTCAGTGCACGATGAGTTGCCGATGTATCAGGCGGGGGGTATCATAATTGTCACATATGTAACTATTGTACGAGATTTTCCATCATATCTTTACAAATGAAAAGTTGTTATCTTCGATCCCCTAAATGTCTTAGAACGTCGAAACATTTTTGCTCAATTACACAGTACATACTACTCAATTCACAACACTCAATTTATACTCAATTACACAACATTACAGAAGTATTGTTAAAACAATTCACAATAATACTCATTAAATTATCAAATATTTTTTCAACTAGTACCTCATTGTGTTAGTAATATTATAGCACAGTAACATACATTAACAATAAATTTCTTATGTTTTATTTCACTTTTGGGTAACTCTCTCATATTTGTAGATTTGTCATCGCATTTTAACCGCACTTTCTCGTAACTGTCCGTATGAATAAGACTCAATGAGACTGGTTGATAGTGAATCTGCTGTCTATTTCATTTTAATTCTTAAACATATTCTGAATATATGCAAAAATATTTCAAATTATTTTTGCTCTTATAATATATTAAATCAATTCCTGGCCCTTTTGAGAGTTTGAAATACCAAGTAATGTAAGATATGCATCGGTTTCCGACCCCCATAGCTCGCCGCATTCACGTGCGCCACGAATTTGCACTCCGCTTAACCCTTCGGGTAAGCTGGCGTGTCTCTATCTTCCTTTATGCGACGTGGCCTCCAGCGTCAAGTCCTATCTCGCCTGCTACACAGCCACACACTTCGGATGTAATCCACTTAACGAATGTCGCCGCGTTCCTCGAACCTCTATGCCATCGTGCTGCGCTCTTAAGCCGTTGATGCCATCATCGCTTCCTCTGCCGTTATCTTGTACTTCCCCCTTTGCCTCCGCTTGTGTTCTTGATGTAACTACCGGTGCGAACACTTACAGTTACACTATTACACGGGCGCTCTACGATATGATAATAGTGTTACTTATCCGCCTCTTTCTACCGTTAATTCCGTGTCCATCTCTTCTCATAGACGTGTGCAGCCTAAAACAAAACTGAGCCAACTACATTTTTCGGTCCCCTTTTCCGTTAAACTTCTTCTATATACTTTCACATGAGATCGTATTTTATTAAAAAACGAAACACAAGAATAATTAAATGTTTAACTTGAATTACAAAATAAATAAATAAATACAATTGATTTTGTGCTGAACCATTTACATATTAGCAGATGGCTTCGAAACCTTGGCTCTCCCCCAAATGTAGATAACAATTCCCTAAATTATCAGATAAAAAGGTGTTAGTGAAATAATCAAGGATTGAACATACTAACGGAAATGAAATGGATTATTATGCTAGGCGACCAGATCCCATTGAAAATTTTCAGGTGGGACACGGCCTCCTCTACTACTAATGAAGGAGGCCGTGAGTGGGCCTCATCCCTCTGTCCCCCTGTGCGCACGCCTTTGTCTCCATCACCGTCGCTGCCTTCAGACATAACACTGCCATTGTCATCACAACCATTATTGTCTTCAAGATCATTATAATTGCAACACTTACAGTTATTGACGGTGCTGTTAACAACTGGTACTAAAACTCCATTTTATTACGTTTCCTTTTCTCCCTTTCCCTTTCTCTCTCCCTCCCTCTCTCTCTCTCTCTCTCTCTCTCTCTCTCTCTCTCTCTCTCTCTCTCGCTCTGTCCTTCATGCTCATCCTCTCTCCGTTCTTCTCCTTCACTCTTTTTTCTCAGTTTATCTATATATTTCCGTCTCGCACTTTTTATTTCCTAGCGTCGCGTTTCTCTATTTGTCTATCATAACCTTTTGTTCCACTTGTCTTGCAATTTTCTTGTATAATTTTAGTAATCTGTCATTTCTCAGTATTAGTGACATTTCGTGTTTTTCTCAGTCCCCTTTCGCAATTAATTATTCTTTGTTTTGTTACTCAGTATCGCAAGTCCCGTTTCGTCTCCATTCACGAGGTTATTAGACTCACTCCAATATTAGTTGCTCACACCAATAGCACAGTACGCTAAGGGGTTAATCCATCTGCGCTAGGGTAGTGGCAACGTAAGAACGTTTTCATTTTGGATTAAGAAGTAAAAATCACATGCAAATTATCTAGATAAATGTTCACGTTTCTCTAATTAGTCGATATTTCTTTTACCAGTTTGCTATAAATGGTCGACAATATTTTGTCAGCGACGTGATACTTCCAGAAGAAGAATTCTCTTTTAGTTGTAAGTCTTTTTAAATTCTAACAATATTCCCGAAACAAATGGTTCAATTTGTGAACCCTTGTCTCCATTTTCCATTTAGTTTTCTCAACCTATCCACTTGGTTCAGCTCAACATGGCTAGCGGTCACGTGACGTAGACGGGCCTGCATGGAACGCGAGCGACAGCGCGACGAGCGATAGCCGCGTGTACTAATTTTGTCGATCCTTTGGCGGGCGCTCTGGGGGCTTTGACCAAAATATGGCCAAATAATCGCCTGTGGGGGCGGAACAAGCCACGGCTGGCATTCGGCGAACGACCGGCCCCACATTAGGGCTACGAAAGGTAATCCTCATCTGTCGCCACGGCATGGCAGAGTAAACTGCCGCAACATCTGACAGTCGGAATTTACCCTACCGACAAAGCATGGTTTCCTTGTTTCTGGTATCTTTTAGAAAGCCAATGTGCTATTTCCTATTCGTGAGGTTGTTTAAGTGTTTGATAATGACGTATTTACATGTATTTTCTTATTTATTAAATATGCAGCTTTCAGTGGTTACCGAAATCAAATTTGCCTCGTGAGATTTCTATAATTGTATGTTGATAATTTGATAACCTATTAAATAATATACCGTTCCTAATACATTTATTTTGTGTAACTTGCGAGTTGTATAACGTAACGTTTCCATAATGGTTTTACCGATATATCGACTACATATGTTTATTTTTATTTTTAGATTCACTTTTTAGGCTATCATTTACCAACCTCAATAAGTTTTCCACACTAAATTAATGAAAACCAGATATCAATATTTTACCACAACGCTATTTTTTAATTGCAGTGAAACAGTAATAATTTAAAGAAATAACCTTGAGAATCAATAGCCTCTGAAGAAAATACCCTGTTTTCTTTCTCAATCATTTTCAGCCATATTGCGGCTCCGTTGTAATCTAACATAAATGGATCGTTCAGACGAGACTTAATCATATTAGGACATGAGGCTAACTACCGTTTTCCAAATTGGTTCCTCTCGCCGATGTTTCATAACCAATCCACTAAAGCTGTACTCGTGTCCTTCTAGACCATTGTCCTCATTTCCACATTCTGACCTGTCTCTGGTCATCGCTCGCTTGAAAACGAGAAGTAATTTGCCTATGACTTCCGAAACAATATCATTATAGTAGTCTCCCAATCATCTCCAGTGCTATCACTTCCCTATTTTCATCAAGTAGTACATCTACGATATAGATGATCATCTAGGCGCTGGCAACGGGTCTCTCTATCGGCTCATTTCCCATTGGCACCGGTCCTCTTCGATCGAGCAGAGCCCCGTCGCCTAGCGTAACGCCCCGCAAGTCCGCGATTCGCCGTTACAACTGCCCGCTCGCGTGAGCGCCTTTCATTAGCCCCCCGGCCGGCGCGCCTCCACAGCCCCCGCGGCGCCACCCGCCGCACCCACGGGGAATAAAAGCGTTCGAGTTCACTGACGCGTTACGTCAGCGGCTGGCGTCCACCCGCCTCTGGCTCTTGCACCCACCCGATCAACGTCCCCCATCCCTGCCCCCTTTCGGTTCAACCCCACGCCACTTGGAGCCCCCCCCTCGCCTGTCGGGCACACCTCTCCCCTGGCTATTCGCTTTTCCTCTTTGCCTCCCCCTTCCACTCTTCACACCTCTCTCCCCCTCTTGACATCACAGCCGATTCAGGTAGCTCAGAGCCAGAGTTGGCGTTGTCTCTCCGGCGACTCTGACTGGGTGGTTCTTGAGTTCGATTCCCGATGGTGGCGTATTTTCGACACGAGCTAGATTAAGTCGATTTCAGCCGCTATCTGGAGGAGAATTCGCGCGGCCGGCTGCTCTGATTGGTAGTTTTCTGCGTTTTTTCTGATCATTGCCGGGAAAATGTCGGACCAGTACCATTAGAAAGCGGCCACACACCACGCGCGATATTTTTCATTGACCTATCCCCTTCCCTCTCCACTCCCCACCTACACACATGCACTAACTTTCGTGCACTACTCTGCCACACGTCGAGAGACCATTCGGTATCTTAGAACTGTTCCATCTAGGGTGAGGTCCTGCTGGGGAAGGTATCTGGAGAGGCAGTGCATCACAAGTCAACATGTATGGTCGTGTCGGCATCTAGCGGGGAAAGGAACACCGCCACCTCCCGGGATGAAGTCATTCTCTAGGCTAACGGCACTAATGACGACTTTATTCCTCCCCTCTCCCCCCACTCCCTTCTCCCCTCCCCTCCCCCTCCCCCTTCCCCAATTGATCCCGCCCTTTCTACCCTGTCCGTTCCCCCCTTTCCCCTCTCCATCGTCGTCTGCCTCCCCCCGCCCCGCTGGGCTCAGGGGCCAGGCCGCCCCCGCCGGTTGCGTGACGGCTCGCTGCCTCCCCGCTGCGCCGCTTTTGTTTCTGGCACGTGGCGGCGCGCACAGGCAGCATCACAATGGGCGAAATGCTTTTGTAGGATAAATAGAGAATGCCGGAATCAAAATTATCGTTCGACTTTATCTAAAAGAAAAGTGGCTCTATTGCAGCGTGTTGTTTGTTGAAAAATAACAAAACAGAGTCGTGGTTGGTGTTCATTTTGCCTTAATGGCCGTGGTTTATTTAACTAAGTTTCAAATTTTAGGGGGTTGGAGTATTTTATGTGTTTTAGATATTCTAGGTGTTTTAGGCATTTTTGAGTATTATAGGATTTGACTCAAATTTCTGTTAAAGCACTTCTACTTCTTTAAAAATTTCTGTACATATACCGACAATATAAATTTATAAACAGGGACCAAAGACTAGTGATAAGAGATCAACATGTTGAATCACACCTTATCACGTGTTTATGCGAAGGAATCAGGATGATCTTTTTCACCGAAAACGTGAATTTCATCTTGCCCATCAACGTATATTAATGGTACAATAATCAAACAGACTATTTTAGCGAACTAAAACTTTTCAGTCAATTTAAGAAACTGAATTATGTTCTATAGATACTGAAAATGAACACCATTGATACACCTATAACATTCAGAGCGCTAATGTCAATTTATCTAATTATTTACAACTGTCTGAACGAATTAGGGGGAAAAGTATCGAAACAAGATTGTTTAAACAAATTATTTCTTGTGTCTAAAAATACAAAATTCTCTATAAACCTTTATAACATATATTTTTGATGAAACAGGTAAAAGCATGCCCAAGATTGCGCTAATTAAATTGAAGTTTACCGTCGTAAACAATTTTTTCTTGCGCGAGGATGTTTTGGTTTCTAATTAAATTATTGTATGATGTAGTCAAAGTTTTAGATGCAAACGACATCTTTGTGAAATGCTGAGCTATAAAAGAGAGAAAAAAACGACTTTTCGTCTGCCCAAACCCTCGTTCCGCCCACTGGGTGTCGCTTGGTCTTGCGCACCGCCTGATTTATCGAGCCAACACGACGGCGTTCAGTCCTTCATTATCGTACGTCCCGGCAAGGAATTTGGGGCGCGGATAGCAATTATGATGATTGGAGAGATTTATGAGAAACACGGAAAGGAAAATAACGGACGGATAAATCACGGCGATGACGTAAGAAGAGGTCGAGGCACGTGAGGGCGTTTATGCAAATTCGCTTTCGGGGATTCCCCGAGACGTTCGCCTGTAACTGTTGAAATGTAAAAACGTTCGGCTGGGTCATTGGTGGAATGTATTGCGATGTTGATGTCACTAATTCTTACAAAAGACCTACAATCTCTTTATGCACCGACAATAATACGAGTTCTTGTTTTCATTTCTCTACTGAATTACAATGTATATTGTTTTGCAACAATTATTTAAACGTCACCCGCTATAGTAAAAGAAATGTTTAGCATTTTTTCTTGGGCAGTTCGTGAAAATCTAAATTAATTTCTGCTTTAAATTCTGCCTTCCATTTGTTTTTGCTAATATATTTTTCAAGAAATTTTCATCATGTTAGGTACAGGAGCATAGTTTAAACCCAGAATCTACTAATAAAGCTAGTTTATTCCACATCTGCACGAATGCAAATGAGGGTATTGTGCTTGGGTGTGACTCTTCCGCCTGTTTGTTTCCAAATATCGCCCAATACTTACGGAAGGCTACCAAATTACTGTGGTAAGAATAAATTTTGGCTCTTAATTATGGGCAAAATTATTCTATCTTGCATGAAGAATTCTTAAAAGTTCAAGAGGAATCCGGTTTCATAATCCTACGGAGCCCAAAGAATAATGGATATTAGACAGATGACACTAAGCACTTCTACCAAAGTACTTTTCTTTTGAATTAATATTACTGGGAATACAAAATGTTTCTTAATTGTACGTGTCTAGATATTGCAATTTATTATGTAGTAAACATGACATTTTCTAGATAGTTCTATAAATGTCTTGTTCATTTCATCTGCGTGTTTTCTTGCATGTATTCCTAAAAATGTGTGTTTTGGAGTTTATGTCACATGTAGAAAACTAATGTGCTTTCTTTATACTGTTTGCTCATGGCAACACTTTTGGAAATTACTTCTTAGCCTTGTGCCCAGTGGAGTCTTCTGTTACTCTTGCGTTGCCAGCGAATCGCCTCGAGTCACGCCGAGACGTGCGTCGCCGCTGGGTCTAAACAGGTGCGGAAGTTTCCAACCGAGAGGCGACATGGGGGGGGGGGGAGTCGGGAAAAGAGGCGAACCAAAGTGAACTCTGGGAAACCGACGACGGAAGGCGAGGCTCTAATCCCTCGAAAGTCGCGAGTCCTGCCTCCGCCAGCCCTCGCGTCTCGCAGCGGCCGCTGACACTGCTCCCGGCAAATTGCCGCTTTTCCAGCGACCTCAGGTGACTTGGCTTTTCGCTTCCGGGAACTCACCCACTCGTGCACTTTCTTGGAAGTCAATTACCGTGTAGGAAATAAATATTAATATAAATTAACGTAGGAGTTGGTTTTAGATACCAAAATTTTAATGGCTAAAGATTTTTTTGGATTGCGTAGCAATCATTATAAGAGATTGCTGAGTCTGATTGGAAAATGAATTTCTGCGGAACGTATCAACATTACTCGCAATACATTAATATTAATTTAAAATATTAATATAGTAGTCTGCTTGTTTAAAAAACAATGAAGGGTTCTCGGGTTTTTTTCTCCGCCAAAAAAGGCACATTTTTTAGATATCTTTACAAACACGATTAACTTTGAGTTGGAAATTCCAACAGATTTTATTAATATTTAGATTAAATTTACAATCCGCTTCATGCAAAGTGCATTTCATTCAGTCTTATTCTTTGAATGGATGCTATGGGTACTATCGTCGCTTTGTTGTACGTTTGTCGAAACCAGCTTATATTACTTCACCCACTCGATCGTGTCTCTTTGTCTTATATTGTTCAGTCACTCATTCGCTATTCCTCGCAGCCATTGACAGTCCCTTCTCGTGATTTCCTTTCGTTCTCAGTGCCCGTGATGCCCTCGCCCCGTTTGCCGCTTCTCTTTACTGCGTTTTGAACTGTTTCCCTTAATTCTGACAGCTGATCCCCCGAGACCTACTTCTTAATTGGCTCCCTCCCACCACCTGCTCCATTCCACGAATGATCTCGATTCAGCGGAGATGCTCCTTTTCTAATCATGACAATTATATCGACCTTCTTTCTTTCACACTTTCATACACGATTTCTCTAGACACCTTCATCCACCATTCCCTTCAGACAATATCTACTCGTGATTTTTTCGCATACCCAGTACCCAAACCAGCCTTGCTACTTTTGCCGCTTCATTTTGACTGCGGTTTGAACTGTTTCCCTCAACTCTGACAGCTGGTCCACCATTATCACTACCACCACCGCCATCTCCACCGCCGCCACCACCACCATCAACGCTGCCACTACCATCACCACCATCGCCATCTCCATCGCCACCGCCACCGTCACCGCCACCACTATCACACGGCCGCCGCCGCCACCTTTGCCGCCATCCCCACGGCCACCGCCTTCATCTCTGCCATAACCATCGCCGCTATTACCGCCAACTCCAAAACCACTATCACAGGCACATCATCATCACCACCAACACCAACACCGCCTCTGCCGCCACCAGCACCACCGCCGCCACCGGCACCTGCTACTGCCACTACCGCTGAGGACCCCGCCACTGCCGCATCGCAATCCTTCTCCATCGCCATTGCTGCCGCTGCCACCGCTGTTTCTTCGACTCCCTCCCTCCTGCCTCCCGCGAGAGTCCTCGAGTCACCGGAGTTGCACCAAGTTCCCACCGCAGCGCGGTGCGGCGCGGCGCGAGAGGTGTCGGAGGTATCGGAGATGTCGGCGTCGACGTTGTTTGCAGAGGC
This sequence comes from Gryllus longicercus, assembly GCA_038098605.1. Taxonomy (NCBI): domain Eukaryota; kingdom Metazoa; phylum Arthropoda; class Insecta; order Orthoptera; family Gryllidae; genus Gryllus; species Gryllus longicercus. Next base: position 1,033,488 of record JAZDUA010000150.1, read on the forward strand.
GGAGGCGTTGGGGGTGGGGGCGGAGGTGGAGGAGGAAGAAGAAGAAGAGAAGTAGCGCCGAAAGAGCGCAAGCTCCAGAAGATCGTCTGAAACTTTTGGCGGTTACATGCTGTGACAAAAGAGCGAGAAGAGTAATGAATAAAACAAGGCTTCTTGAAGAAGAGGGTGTATTATACAAGATGAGACACCTCTCGAAAATTCTGCCCTCCGTGCCTCTTCTTTGCACACGTGTGGAGGTGTGCTGCTTGGTATGAGAAACGAACGAACGTGGTTTCTTTTGGGGGTGAGGGAGGTTTGATGGGGAAGGAAAATTGGCCTGCATTTACAGTTTTCGTCAAGGGCAAAAAATGCCATAAAATATGTTTTCTCCGATGTACTGTTTATCAAATAAACCAGCTTTGTTTCGCACATTTTAGTTTGCATTATTTATTTTCTGAAGTGTTTTCAATGGAGAAGAATTATATTTCACGGAATTTTTATGTTCAGTTGTATTATTACATTTTTGTTGTGAGATTATTATATCTTCGCTTGTTCTAGCAGGTAACTGTAGGATGACACTAGCATATCTTATAATATATTTTTATTTAACCCTTTAATTTAGCCTTGTTTATCGGCTCCCAAATTTCATCGATTAACATACTTGAATATCAAATAGAAGTGTAATTGAAAAATGTTAGACAGACTTTAACATTCAAAAATCAATACTTGAAATTATAAAAATGTATTATTGGAGTAGAATTAAGTTCCGGATTACTACCGCGAGATTATACTCTTTAAGGCAAAGGCAAACTCGTTCAAATCGGAAACATTTCGGGAAGTTATGATGAATAAAATTAAGAAAAAAATGCATGACGAATGTCCTATTTTCAAGAATACTTAAGAATACACTTCCCTATCGATAAGTTGATTGCAAAGTACGTAGTGATAAGATTCAAAGGTTCTTTCAGTAATTATACAGTCTGCGGTAAATACGAGTCTGGAACAGGCTCGGTATGACTGTTTTAAGCGGATGTTTTTAACTTCAGATTAATAAATTTATAAACCACTATGAAGTTAACAATACGAAGTCTTCTGATCATCGCAATGTACATGCTTTGTACTGATATTGGCAGGTTAGATATGACTATTTTGGACATAAATACATTCAAAGAAACATGAAATGAACTTATATCTTAAAAACCATGTAGATATTCTCTGAAAGTCTTAATGTAAACGCATTATTTTTCAATAATGAACTAATTGTAAGCCAAGAAGAAACCACTGTAAACTGACTAGGTACGTTCTTTCTCAAAAACACTTTCCAAATTTATACTCCCCAATAATGTTCTTCCGTTGCCACAAAAGCCAAAGAACCTTTTCAGTATTTTCCTGGCAATCCTTCCACGGCGACTCTCCTCCCGTAGAATAGAGCCCGTCCAAACACTTTTCTCGGAAGGAATCAATCCGCCGGCGATCTCCCCGGAGGCGCCCTTGCGCTCCAGCTGCGCACAATGCGACGATCTCTTGGCCGCGCGTCCTGCGACGAACGGCCTGTGGGCGCGGCGCGCAACCCGCGCTATAGAAATATCGCCGCCCTCCCCTCGCCCTCGAGCACTCTTCAGATCGCACAGGCAGAGTGACCGTGGACCCCCGTGCTCTGCGCCGAGGATAGCCTTACTGTCAGCCCACAGCCGAGTCCTCAGCTGACTCCAAGTGATAGTCTGGCATTGTGGATGGCTGTAGTGCAACACAGTTCTGACAAGGAGGGCGTCAGTAGTTGAATAACAGGTTTCGTGGTGAAACAAATATTTAGGGCTGAACTTGCACCGTTTATGAAACTGCATAAATATTTATAAATTTACACACACACGCGCACATTTTGAATTATTACTATGATATTTCATTGAATGTTGTCCTTCTTGCTTGCTGATGGTTTTAATATGCTCATCGTAATGACGAAACATTAACACAGCAGAGAAATACACCATGTAGTTGAACGTGAATATAATCTCATCTGAGCTAATAAATGCCAAAACACTACTCCAATTTGCATGCTGTGATATTATGTAGGTAATGTGCACAATTCGTGTGAACGCATATTGAGAGATAAAACAAGTCGCAATATCTGAAGCATAATAGACTTCCCATGGTCGTTATAACAAGAATCCCTTTTTGTAGAAGACATATATAAATACTATATATAGTAACGTGATATTGTGGATGCCACATGATGAGCAACGTGTAAAGCTTCTAAATTAATAATTAAAAACGAGGTGAGGCATGTAACATTTGCGTCGCATTTTACATGCAAAGTACGTCTGTCGCCGATACACCGAGTCGCAGACGAACGTATCTGAACCACGACTGACTCCCCTTCTTTTTTAACAATCGAGTTCTAGAGTCTCTAACTGGGATCGGGTGCAAAGAGCGCCAAAGATAGGTAACTTGTGCTTAATCCACAATTACCGCAGTGATTATGAATTCTAAATAAAGAACATTAGATGATTACGTTGAAACGGCAGAGGCTATTTTGATTCTTTGTTTTCTATCATGATTCTCTTAAGAAAAAATAGTTAAGTTACAATGCTATTGTTCACAGCACTCAACCTGAAACATTACTCTTCGTAGATTTTTGAAATCGAATTTATTAAAATAATAATTTAAATACTAAAAGTCGATAGATTAATATACAAAGTTATAATAGGAAATGAAACTAAGAAAGCCAAACTATATTGTGATAGACTAAAATGTGTTTGTCATATTATGGTTCGAACAGATAAAGTAAGAAGATGAAGTTTTCATAGAATAATTAGTAGTATCTTGTTGTCAATTGTTAGTGAAAAATTATAATTTCCAGACGTAGGCCTAGAAATGCGCACCGTAATGTCATAAGATATTTTTCGCATATCTCAACTCTTAACGTTCTAACGCGGGAGAAATACATTTATAGGGCTATAATACTCACGAGGTAAATGACTAAAGTAATTGATGCGTCCGAAAACAATACTTACTCCCTGAGCCACACACTCGTTCACTCACTCACTCACTCACTCACTCACTCACCCCCTCACTTTCCTCGCCCCCACTCACTCACCACTTACTAATGTCTGTATTTTTAATTTATCCTGGGTTGCATCTGCTTGATTATCACCACTGGTGTCGATATTCGAAGTAGTCCAGATGTCTCCGTATAGTTTCGTGATTATGCCCGCTGTTTCAATAACAGCCGAGGAAGATCGAATATAGCTAGAAAGCTTTCTCCGGAACCAAAACAATCCGGCGGCTGCCTAAAGTATATTTACATCGCCTGGGAGCGCCCTTCAACGAACACACCTTCGCCGACTTTATTCATCAACCATTTCCATCACTGCGGTTCACAAACTGCGAGGCCGTACGGAGTGGGGCCCGATTGCAGTGAGGCCACTTAAAACGAAGGCAATTCAATTCAAATCATTTCAGCGGGGCGCGCGGAGTGGAGTGGAGGGGCGGGGCACGGCGTGGAGCGAAGGGCACGGCGTGAGTGCCTCTGGAGGGCGCTGGGGTCGGTGGTGTGTGCCGAGTGTGGCTCTCTCTCTGTAAATATCATTAGCGCTGCCGGGCCGCCGCTGCCGCCGGGGCCGTCCCTGCGTGTAGTCGAATTTCCATCCGACTGCGGCGCTCAATACAACAACTCCATTTGGGGTGCGCTCCCCCCCCCCCAGAACGAGCTCGCTATGATACGTTTGACGTGGGACGTTATTTCCCGCCCGCTCGTCCGGAATCGACGAGAGACAGCAATGAGCCTTTGTGCGTTTTATTTTAGGAATACAGATGAACGCAAAAAAATGTCATGCAGTGTCAGTTACAAAAACTCAACAAACTCGGTTATCTACTCTGTTATTAGGGTATAATATTCTAATCCATTCAAACAAGCTATGGCAGTAATATTATAGCCAAATAATCTTCACCACTAGGATCTCTGAAGAAATAATAAGAAATGTGGATGACACTCATATAGAACTTCAATGCCCGGTAAGGAACTAGACATCAAAATGGATGTTGATATATTTGATTTATGTACTGTTAATGAAGGTTAAAGAAGTACAAATGTGTGCTGTATGAGTGAATAAATCAGACTAAATATCTAATAACATATTCCTTAGAATATTTGGATAGTATAAATTTTGTTTTATGGCACTACAAGGGATGTAATTTATCTTAAAAATATGGAAGCAAACCATTTCAGTTTCTATGAATGCGCGAAAAGAGGACAAAAAAGGTCATACTTCCATTTACCTGTAAGGTTGAGCAGTAGCAATGTTGAAGAAACTGCAAATGAAACTACCACGAGAAAGGCTCTGAAAATAGAAATTGTAACAAAGGATTTGATTCTGAGAAACTGCCTTGACGTATGAACAACAGAATAGTTCAATTTGCTTTGCACTACTACACTGTAAATAACACGGGTTAACGGGAAAGAAGCGTCTTTTTCCTTCTTTTATGATTTGACTTCTGCTTCGTTTGTAGTTTGCTGCTTGTGATGTCAACAAGAAGTTGCAACTTTATCATACTGTTCAACTAGATAACATTAACATTTCCATCGTGAATTCCTTCTTGAATTAATGAAGGCAGCATATTTTTTCGTTCTCTCTTTGAAGAAAATACAATTAGCAGAAAAAATTAAATAATATATGAACTTGTCGAAATAATTATTTTGAAATAGTATAAATATAATTCCTGAATTGTGGATCAACTGTGTAATCCTTAGATCTACGTAGAATGAAAAGTGAAAATATACTGGCAGCTTTGCATTCGTAGTTTGAGTTTTCATTTTCCCATACCTCCGGCGACCCACATTGCCAGATCACATGTACGATATTCTGTGTGTGATTGCATTCGAATAGCTGGAGATATTAGAAATCACGCTACAGAGAAGCTATGTCATAAATGCAATCTGCAGACACAATCATAATTTTTAAGTTCAGTAATTAGTCAGAATGATATGAATTATTAATGTAGGGAAATCAGAGAACAAATAAATACGAGAGAGAAAGCATTAGCGCACTGCCTTGTTTGGTTGAGAGCGACGGGATTTCCATTTTTTTCCGAGCGCTTGCAGGGATTTTTCGCGTGCGCCGAATCGAACGAACGAGCGAAAATTAGACCACGCGAGTGGGCGGGTGTGAGGGGCCGACTCTCGGCCAGGGAGCGCGAGAGGGCAGCTGTCAGCGACGTCCTCTGTCGCTCCCAGTGCCCTCCGCGCCCCGCCCCCGCCCCCGCCCCCGGCCCCGCGCCCGCGCCCACGCCCTCGAACAGGTGCGAATCGCAGCGCGCTACGAGGGCCCTCGACTGGGTCGCGCGCGGTATCCTCTCTGCCTCGCCATCTGCCCCGGGCCAGCACACCGCCGCCCTCGCCGCCCTCGCCGCCCTCGACACCTTGCTCGTCATCTACGTCACCCACGCGGTTTTTCCTGTTTTCACTCTCCTCGACTTCTATATTCTTCGAAACTCACGCACTTGCGAAAATCTTTCGGTGCAATGGACGTCATCACCGCAGGTCCCGTAATGACACCATCCCACGGTATCAAAATGTATTCCTCTCTACGTTAGCCAAGAATTTTCATAATTCTAATTGTTAGTGGATTTTTTATCTTGAAGTGCTTCCCTAAAAAATATTTTACGTGTTTTGGTGTCTACTTTTCTAGAACATGTGATGGTCTTGATGCCATGCCAAAACATAAACTTTGCCTCTCTTTACTCCATTTTAAAAATCACCAACTTAACAGGCGACATGCAAAGAACTGAAGGGTAACATATTCGGTACTAGACCCTGGTTTATGTACGCGCTGATTGAACAAAACGCATTGCATGCAACGATGTTTTTGTTGCTGATCGTGAACCGTCGCCCGCGTCACTGTTATGCCCCGCCACTCCTTCTCATATACTTTTAAAGGCCACCTACATAAACCACATCATACGCACGTGTTGCACATAACCTCGCCTTCACTTCTTGGGTGTCCTCACAATACCCGCAGCCATCGCAACCCTCATCACCACCATATTCGAGACCGCACCGGTTCAACGTCTTTGTCGTTACATTTGCTGTAGTCGCCACTTAAACTATTTTCGTCTCCTAATGTACCGCCCTCGTCAACTTCACACCGTGGCCTCCGCCGCCTCTTTCGCCCTCCTGGCAACCCCCGACTCATGGCCGACGTCCCGTTCGTCCTAGTTTTTCCTTTCATTAGGATCGTCCCCGTCGCCCACGTCACCCCCGACAGGCCCTTCGTTCCTGTTGCCCCTTCATTCCTGTCTTCCCCTTCGGGCGCGTTATTATTTGATTATTTCTCCACCTTTCCCGCCGACTCCGTCGTTTTCACTGTTCCCATCAACAATGTCGTCGCTGTGGGGCCGCATCGCCCTCTTCAGGCCTATCCACCCCGTCGGTGCTGTCGGTTCCGTCGCCCAAGTCGGCCTCGCCGATCCCGTCACCTCCATCGAGCCTCTCGGTCTCGTCGGCCCCATTGACCCTGTCGGCCTCGTCGACCCGGTCAGCCCCGTCGGTCTCATCGGTCCCATTGACCACCATCGTCCCGTCGCGGTCCCGTTGCCCCCGTTACCCCCGCCGCCCTCGTCGCCCCCGTCGTCCCCGTCGTCCCCGTCGTCCCCGTCGCCCCCGTCGCCCCCGTCGCCCCCGTCGCCCCTGTCGCCCCTGTCGCCCCCGTCGCCCCCGTCGCCCCCGTCGCCCCCGTCGCCCCCGTCGCCCCCCATCGCCCCCGTCGCCGCCGTCGCCCCCGTTGCCCTTGTCCTCCTATCGCCCCCGTTGCCCTGTCGGCCCCGTGGGCCCCGTCACCCAATCGTCATTGTAGGTTTTGTCGCCTCGTTGGCTTGGCTGTTCTCATCTCGTTCACCTCTCTATCCGTCCTCATCCCCATCCTCATTGCCGTACCAACGCCGCATTTCCACTCGTACCGCCTGCGCCTCCCATGTAGTGTGCCACGTTCTCTCTCCTGCGCATTAATGGTGGTGGAGAGGCAATTGTCACCCGCTGTATGCGACAGCTTCACATGGAGCAGAGGGCGTTGACAGCGCCGCCCGCAACAGTGCAATGCGCGGGAGATACCTCTTTTGTTGGAAATAGGAAACCAGCTCTCGCATGATTGTATCGCTGCAGCGCACCGATCATGATATAGGGTTTATTGCGTGCACTGAATTCTCAATTGGAGCTATTGATACACTTTTAAACGGATATGACTTTGCTGTTGTTCTCTGAGTTCAATATTCCTATGAATATTTCCACGTACAGGCATTTGATAAAAATGTTTCATAAAATCCTTTCTGGTATTCACATGACTGCTTCTACGTGTTACGTGAAGTTGTTGAGAATAGATTTGGTGAATGCAACAAATACCGATAATGATCAGCTATACAATAAATAATCAAATCCGTTCTTGTAATTAAGAGAATAGACATTCCTTCCGTAAATTGTACGTTGACTGTTAACGAAATAAATTTTAAATTATTAATCAACAGGCATGATAATTACACAGCAAACTAGTATATTTTATTCTTTGACTATAAAATGAAAGAAAAATGAAAGTCTTTGAGCAACATTCGATCCAAAAGTGTTTTATTGAATGATCTTCAACGGGCTGGTATGACCTATGACATGAATGTCACCATTCATTAATTTCTCTTATCTAGCTTATTTATACAGTTTTACCATATTTGTGACTCCAACCTGAAGGAAATAGTTCATTCTTACGTACTGTTTCGAACGGCCATCAGCGAAAAACTGTTTCATAAATTATCAGCTCAAAGTGCACCCCATTTTATGATTGCCAGGAAATTTCATTGGTAAATCGAATTCCTGCATTTTTCTGGGAAGTGGTTTTTCTCATACGGGCTGGTGGCTAACGGAATATTCTTATGCAGTCCCCAACCGCGCCTCGGGGAACGGAGCCGTGGGTAGGGGAGCTTTCACTCTCTTTTGACAGTTCTTTGGTTTGTCACTTGCGGCCATACCTCATCGCGGTTTGACGCCACCACTCAACCTAAGGCGCCATATGTCCCCCTGTGCCATGACGTCCCGTCCCTCTATCATACGTCCCTTCCACATTTCGTCCCTCCACGATCCGTCCCTCCACGACCCGTCCCTCCACGACCCGTCCGTCCACGACCCGTCCCTCCACGACCCGTCCCTCCAAGACCCGTCCCTCCACGACCCGTCCCTCCACGACCCGTCCCTCCACGACCCGTCCCTCCACGACCTGTCCCTCCACGACCTGTCCCTCCACGACTCATCCCTCCATGAACTTCCCCCACACACACACCCGACGTATCCCTTCACAAATCGTTCCGCTATGATATGTCTCGTGGCTCTTCGCTCCACCCCGCCCTCTCCACCAAGCCTGTCGCTGACCATTCTAGCGCAGCACCTCCCCCTTCCACGCCCTTTTCAGTTTCGAACCGCTTCGCGCCTACCTTATCTCCTCCATCCAGCCCCACCTCTCTTCGTCCATCCCTGGCCGGCTCTCCCCTGCCCCGTTCCGCTTATCCCTCGTGACTTTCCCGCCGCGAACTCTCTGGACGAGGGGAAGAGGGAACGCGGCACGCGTGCGCACCCCAGAGACGAAGCCCCTGTCTTCGCCGCCCCTGGAAAGTGTTTCGCCGGCAGCGCTCCACGTGGCGACCGCCGGGACGAAAGTGCTGATGCGATGTGACACGGGCGGGATTTTCTTTTTGCGGCCAGGGGTCTACAGAGATTCCTCTCCATCGGGGGGCGTTGCTCCCGTCTGCTTCCGCACCGCACTCGTTACTTTTGACGGAAGCACCGCCCCCCCCAGCTTTGTCACCGCTTCATTGCCCCACTGCTTCATCCTCACTTTCGAAAGCCTCAACCCGAAGGGTGGATTCAGAGTGTGAGATTTTATAACATCCAGTTTAAGGGAGAGCCTCTAACAAGTTAATTTTTGAAGAATGTTTTTCTACCTTTTTGACGCGTTATTTTATATTACATCGAGAATCTTTCTTTAACCTATTGGACTTTCCCCAACCTCACTGCCCTTGTCTTTCTCACTGTTCCATTCATCTTTTCCTCCTGTTTGACCTTTCTATCCAAAATGATGAATGCGAACAAGAACTGTGTATTTTTTCTTTGAAAAAAAGTCATCCTTTTCAGAGATAACAATCTCATTAACATTTTTAAATGCGTATTTTATGATAATGGTGTTTTGATGACAATAACCGGATTTTTTTAGTCTTGTTGCCTATTATTTTGCCTTTCTAAATAGCAATTCATGCAGTCAAAACAATCAAATCTTTGCACTTGGGCAAAAAAGAGTCGTACTTCTTTGCTGATGAGCCAGACAGGAGACTTGATTAATCACATCTTTCTCCTTGGAATCTGGTCGACCCCCAGCGTCCGCGCAGCGCTGAGCAGCCCGCCTCCATCTTGTCGCAATTAGTGCGATGCTCGTTGCAACTCCCCAGGCGTCCGCCGCAATGCGCCGAGCTTGCTTCGCTTGTTTGCTTGTTTGTTCGACTTGCTTGAACCCGCTTCTCTCCTTTAACGCCCAGATGGATATTCCCGCCTCATTGCCTCTTTCAACAACGTTCAACGCGGTAAGGTCACGACGCCGACTGAATTTCACGTCGCACCTCACTGCACAGCCCCGTGCAACGCCGCACCCCGTCGCGCAGAGTGCTTTGTTGGCGGTGGGTGAGCGAGCCTAATGCTGTGTTTTCCTTTTTGCTTCGTTGCCACAATCAGGTCATAAACACCCGCTGTCCGCAATCATGTTCTCACAGATATAACCATACAATATATTGAGGACAATTGTCTTGTTATGGTGTCATTACATTTGAAATAAGTATCCCCATTAATCAAGAGCGGGTATTTCAAGAAGAAATTTGCATTTAAAAAAAGTATCATTTTCCTTAAGAAATTTATGGGAGTTCCGACTGTGATTACGCCCAGAAATACTTTCCGGGTCTGACCCCGTTGCAGAAAGATCTTTATATATTTTTTTCTGCCCAGCACGTGCTCAATGTACTCAATGTAGGGTAAGGATGAAAATAGTTCAAAATGTGTAATTTCTCTACATTATTACATTAAGCAAATAAACCGGTGTACATAATAGTTTACTCTCATTATCATTATTATTTAAACCTAGGCATATCAAGAATCATATTAATTTGAAAATTAAGAGTATTAGAAAAAAAACTTTCTTAATTATAATCACTATCTCCACTTCTTAATGTGACAATTGAATTAGCGTCACGCTGCTAATCTGGCTGGAAATTGAAGTTTTCCGTGCGGCAGCCAATATATTTGCTTGCGTAAGCAGAAGGAGCGTGCGTCCACTGTGGACTAAAACTTACTACTGTTCTTTATTCCCTGACATTTTCTCAGAATACGGCGGGAAGCGAGGTAAAGTCCAAAAGTGCGTGTCCAGAGAATACAGACAAAAGGGAAGCTATTCATCACAAGGACTTATGAAACGTGGAATTGAACCTTTTAAACTTGATCTTGATTATAGCAACTTCCACGTAAATTCATTTCATATAGTGAAGAATCCCTTTTTTCTACGAACAAAAAGAATCTACGGGCAAAAAGAATCTTTTCTGCATTATGACGACTAACAAAAATGGTGTTTTATCGATGACCATGAAGATTTGATATGAATAAAATAATAATTCGTAACCGAATAAATTGTGCACGACCCTAGGAAATTCTTTTATAATTTTTACGCAATATAATTATATCCATTGCAAAATAATTACTTACCAATTTATCATCTCTGCTATTTCCCCTGGTTATTCGGTGCTGACAAAAATGTCGATATTGATCGTGGAAAACCAGTCATTTCTCCCTCAATTATTTATTATATTTTGTTAATATAAAAACTTATACAAACTGTAAGAGTAATTTTTTCCACAGTGTTTATATTTTAAATGAAACTAGTTTACATTACTCGGCAGAACCACAAAAATTATTTTCCAAAAAGTATCAGGCACACTGCTCAAGAACAACAAAATTTCTCTCATAACTCAGCAACAAAAAAAATTAAATATTTTAACAAAAACATTTTTCATAAATACTGCTAAAACATAGTATGGTATAAATGGATGCGCAATACATTTCGTTGCTTTCCACGAGTATCAAAAATTTTCCTGTTCCATAGTAAAGCGCGTAAGGAGCAAATATTTAATGGCGAATGACCACTTCCTTTGTAGGGCCTTCTTTAGGTAATATGACGTCAAATTTGTGATAAAGAGTGACCATTGAATGTGAAAATCCAATTGTCATGCACAGTAGAGGAATATATGGAATATCAATTATATAATTGTATTTTACAATCAAAATCGAAATGACTTCATTGTTTTTTAACTGCTCCCGAGTCCCTTGATATTCAACAAAACAATACATACCTCTCATATGGTAAAATACTGCATAGTTTTCTTTTAATTTCTGTGCGCGAAGGACATTTTTATATATTAATAACATTTTAAAAAATATATTTAAAAAATGTGATTTCAGTGTTTATCATCTGTCTTTTCATTGACAGCCTTGATTTTGTCTTGAAATAAGTACTATAATTTGAGATTTGTCCTGTTGTTGATTAATTAATTAACAACATACAGGAGGTATAAGTAGCTTGTCACCGACTTCTGATTTTCATACATTATCATCCAAGAATGTCAGTAATGCTATAGGTTTGTAATAACTGTAAGAATAATTTCATGGTCGAGGAATGAAATTAATAAGTTTGCGAGAATGCCATTTTTATCATGCGTCTTTTGTCTTACCCTGTGGATTCACCAGGGCAGGCAGTGGCGCGTGTGGTTGAGCGCTGGGGTTGTGTGTGGTTGCAGGGCGCGCGTGAAGAGCGGGCTGCGTCTGCTGGGCGCGGAGGCGGCGTCGGAGCAGTGGAACGTGAGCGCCGACATCAACCCCAAGCACACCGTGGCCACGGTGACGGCGTTCCGCAGGGAGCCCCCGCCCGACCAGCAGCAGGCGGCCGCCGCCAAGCCGCAGCCGCCATGGTGAGTGCACGCGCGCATGCAAGCGAGCCTCTCCTCTAATGCAACAATGATACGCAGGGGCGTCCGGAGGGTGGGGCAGCTAGGGCAACTTGCCCCAGGTCCCCATTTAAGTCGGGCACCGAGAATGTACACAAAATTTATTTTCTTCAGTATTTTTGTTTTGAAAAAGAAAAAAATTAACTGTAGTTGAAATATGATTCACTTTATAATATATCAATAATTAATTATGATGATGATAATAATAAATAAGGGGAACTTCTGTGGGAAATAAGGAACCCACATGTATCTACTGCCCCTTGGCCAACCCCCTATCCCTGGATTCCCAGGCCTTAATTTTCTCTGGGTACCCCTGATGATACGATACCTCTTGAGCGTTAATAGTCAACAATATTATATATTCCATACACTCCACCGTTTCCTGCACAGTTAAAAGAACTGAATGTTTCTTACGTCATTTTGGTAAGAAACGCTTCGTTCCTGTTCAACAGTTTCTCGGCGGTTTCTCTGTTTCTAAAATGTCGAAAAGGTTTTGCTTAAATGAAAGTGTTTTACCTTCTTCAAAATTTAGTGCTATGTGTTAATTGATAAATGGGTTATTGAGTTTATCTCGTTATCTCTCATCATTGTAAGTGACAATTGATGGGAAGAATGTAGTCAATAGGTTTAAATACATTTTAAGAGAAAGAGTAGCATTCCTGCTGTTAATAGTATTGTTTTGAAGTCAATATTGCGTGGCTTGATAGGTTAATTAAAAATTGTTTATTTTTTATATTTGACTCTTCGGAGCTGTTAGAGGAAGAGGAAATTATTTTGCTCTTAAAGTAAACAAATGATTTTGGATTGTCACAGAAAGTACCGCTAGCGTGAAAATGTCTTCCAACTCTAAACTGAAGTAAATTAATTCTAGTAATAAAGACTAATAATGTTATGTAACAAAACTGTCTAAGAGAAAAATAATCCTCCTAATTACAATCGTATAAAATAGTATGAGAATAATTACTTTAATCATTTTAGCTACAAACAATAATGCAACGATAAATAGAGGGGAACAGTACAAATATTATTCTGGTTTAATATACTTTAAATGAGGGCAGATACTAATAATATGTACGAAAGAAGTTAATTTTTATGTATGACTACAAGTTAAACTTGACAGGAAAATAGTAGATAAAGCAATGTTTCAGTTAATAACAATACTAGAAACAGTCAAATCAGTCAAATGCAAAATTCCTCGGTTTCATGTTTTACTGCATTCCAGATTTTCTTCAAGCGTTTAAAGATTGTTGACGTCCGCCTGTAGAATATACTTCAGAATCATTTTTCTTCCTCCACTGGTTTAGAACAATTAACGTCATTATGTGGAGCAATTATGACCGCAACTTTAATTCAGATCATATTTTTCGTTCCAGAACATTTTACCATCTAATTACACTTTCATTTTAAAATGCTTGAGAATTCCGTGAAAAGTTCACTCATTACTTTCAGTTCCAATTACGTCAACCGGTGAGCAGCGAGTGCTGAAACTAAAATCGAACAACTGCAACGTGCGTTCCTCGTGCAGTCCCCCGCTGCCCGTAACACGTGAGCGAGCACGCGCTGCGTAGAGGTGCGCTGGCAGGGCGGAGCGCGGAGGCAGATATTGCCGTGATTGATTCCCGCCGGAGACAATGGGCGAGCCGGCGGCCCGCGCTATCTGCACGCAGTTCCCGAGGGGGCAATCAGGACGGCGACACGCGTTCTACGCCTCCGTCCCAGGCCCTGCCTTCGGCAACCACCCCGTCCCCCCGCCCCCCTTCGCACAGCCAAGGCCACGCCCATGTTCTCCTCCTTCCGTCGCCGCCGGCTATGCGCTTTCGCGCGCCAAATCTGCAGCAAGCGAGTGGGATCTGCGTGGAGTACCTCCAACCTATTCTCGTGACACTTTTTTTTCTGATAGATACATTATAACCCAAAGATAACGTATAAAAATTTTTTAAAATGGATTAATTTTTAAAATAAATTCATATAAAGACAATAAACGTTATTTAAATAAATAAAGTTAAATTTCATACAATACATATTAAATAAACTAAACGGCATTTTAGAAATAACACGTAAATGATGCAAATAAGTGAAAAATCAGTATTATAAGATAAAAACTGCTCTAAATACCGTAGTCACTGTGAATGTTCTGACAAGCTGTTAATCTCAGAGTATTAGTCATTACACTCTCAGAGTAATCTCAGAGTATAGTCATTTCTTTGGTGATAAATTGCTGTTATACGTATTGCGGGTACTTTATTCCAATGCTAATAAACTACCCTACTTCTAAATAATCAATGAATAAAATTCAGTAATTTTTTATTTTCTACATTTTAGGAGGTATCTCTAAATGATTTCTCTAATGAAGAAAATAATGATTTTTATTACAATTACTCCGCAATCTAATAGAATCGAAGATCTATAATTCTTTGTCACACCCTTTGTCGAAATGCAGTTCCCGTTTCTCGTACTATGATGAAAAAGTGAAATATTGGTAGACAATAAAAACACTGCAGTTGTGCCTGCTCGTTCGAAAATAATTACGTTTCAATGTAGCTTCATTAAAAGAAGCTCGTTAATATTACACCTCCTGCATTGCAGTAAGTTCCCAATTTTAGATACTTTCCATACCATCCGAGCCCTTTCTCCTTATAGTAAAAGAAGAATATATAACAGTATGTTTATACTCCAACTTTTTAAAATATGCAAATGTAATAAATTATGTATTTACGGGTATATGGTAAATAATACATCTGAGCTTTAGATTATACTGCAAATTAATTCGTGTACTTTTCAGTCCTCTTAATATTTTCTTTTTCGCTTTCGAACTTAGTAGCTAATCATTTAGTACTCTTTTAAAGGTTTCCTATTATTTTACATTCTTCGTTTTTCACTCACAATTTCCTTTGTTTCTCATTTCAAAACGTTCTAGTATCTCGTTGTCCGAAGGCCCTTATCACACTGTATCAACCCATCACTGCCGGTCAACAATGGGAGGCGCAATTCTTCTACCGACAGCCTGGAGCGCTGGCGTAGGCTGCGTCGGACCAATCGGTGCTTCGCCTGTGCGCGAGGGGGCCAATAGGCGAGCGCGGAGCGCCCCCGCCAACCTACGTGCGCGTACCACTAGCATATAATCCCCACGCAATTACCTGGCGCTTTGTCTTAGGCCGTGGGCGGGGGTTAATTAACAAACGGTGATTGCGACTCGCCCACTCCCGCCGCTGCCGCCGCCCCTGCACCCGCTTCCCGAAGCGTAAGCTGTGCCGACAGAGATCAACGCGTTGGCTGGGACCGAGTTACTGTCTCCTCGTATAGCGTCTCCCCGCTGTCCACGGTGGTACCAAAATCATTTTAAACGGCTCAGTGACTCTGTCGTGAAACAAGTATTAAAACTGATATGAAATGAGAGCAACGGACTCGTATATTCGTGGTTTCGTGGGGGTTACATTTATTCTCTCTTTCTCGCAAAGAAATCAATATTAATACCCACAGAAGAATGTTTGATTTTACCTACAAAATATAGAACGTAATTGCATGTTTTGTAAATCTAAACGAAGAGTGTGTCGCGGGAAATTGTCCGGTTTATTTCATCCGAAAAACATCCATATGCTGTACACACAATTGTCCGAATATTTCTATAATTCCACATAACATTTCTGAAACATTTGCGAGAAGTACCACCAGAAGAACAATGCTCAAAAGCATATAAAAGTATTGAAGAATATCGTGGAATATCTGCATTATATAATGCTGCATATTTAGGGCGAATGGATACGACAGAAGCAAATAAACATATTTTTGATCGACAGTTGATATTTTCAGTCGCCGTCGGAAGAGATCGTTTGAATTCACTATGGCCATTTCCGTTTCCCAACACGTATTTGAACGAATCCGATCCATCGGACAAAAACGTCCGACGTAGGCCGGTCAAAATTTCGGCCCTAATTGGTTCCATAGCGATCACAGTCTAATAAAGCTTTTTTGTTACATATCCATTTATAAGTATTGTTAATATTGATTAACATCCGTGTTTGATATCATCCGTAGCGTATAAAATTTGACAATTTTTTGTCCAGTTTTATGCGAATATTAAAGAGAAATTTCTCAAGTAAAAATAATAATCTTACCACACACTATAAACAGGTAATGCACTATTGGCTCCTAAGACAAGCCCTGAATAACAAGGTGCACTACCGCTCTCCAGGTATATTGAAACAAGCGCCCTTTCAACCTATAAAATAATGGCGGAGCTACTTATGTAACAGGGTCTAGCGAACGGCCGGGTTTCTGCGGCGGCGCCTAGAAAATTCGATTGTCCTCAGGCGCCGTCCTCACTCCTCTCAAAGAGGGCGGATGAAAGGGCTCGAGGACAAAGGGCGCCGTTCGGCCGGAGTACGTTTCCTTTCGCTTCATGGTCTTCCATTCGCGGCGTTTCCTCCTACTTTGCGGACGGCTTCTTGGAATACCACCGGCCCGGGCTGCCCCGCCCCCGCCCTCGCGCCTGCTCCCTCCCCGCCCTCGCGCCTGCTCCCTCCCCAGCGCGTCCCAACCCACCTCACCCCCTCCCCTACAAGCTCCTTCGCCCCTCCAAGACTCCCCGTCACTCCCTACACAGTCTCATTCCGTCCCAGTCCTCCCTGCGCCCACCTCCATGACCCTCCTACGTACCGCCTCTTCTCGCGCCGCGCCACCTCGTCTCGATGCGCCTCATCCACATACACATACCACATCCCGCCTCACTCCGCTTCGCCCCGCCTCGCCCCGCCACGCCCCGCCACGCCCCGCCACGCCCCCCCTCCTCCACCCCGTTCCGCCTCGCCCCACCTCGCCCAGTCGCGCCTCGCCCCTCCCCACCCCACCTCACCCCACATCACCCCATCTCGCCCATCTCTTCCTGCGTCAGCCCGACTCGGCGCACTCCACACCGCTCAGCTTATCCCGCCTCTTCCGGGTGACGCCTCAACCCACCACACCCAACCCACCCAATCCTGTCTTGCCTCTCATCGCTGTGTCCCGACGGCTCCCACATTGCCTCTCTTCCCTATGCCTTACCCGCCTCGCCTCTCATCCCCCTGCCCTATTCTCCGCTCGTTGGCCTCCTTCCAGATTTTCTTTTTCTCCGCCATCGAATCGGGAAACTATTGAGGAAGGTTTCTCTTAACTTTTCCCCGAAATTCATTGTACGGTGCACTCGCTCTAGTACTTTTTGTTCTGCAGACTATCACTGAAATCCATTACAATGCTATCGTCTCTATTATCTGCGTAAAGCATGAAATGGTTCCTTTCCTATAATAAATTACCGTCTTCGCTAGTCGATATTTAACATCACTACCGCTTTTGATTTTTCTTTCGATAAATGAATACGTTAGAAGAGGTTTTAATCTTGCTTTCTCAGAACAAAACTTTAACATAGAAGATGTGTTAGTGAACTTACGTCATTATTGAATAAAAATATATTTAGGTTTGCTTGTATGGAAAACGTTTTTGTATTTAGTTTGATTGAATTATTCCTAACTTATTTTGTTTTTGCCGTCTTCAAGCCAATTCCAAGTATAATATTATGCCTCAGTAGATGATTTTACACATTTCTGCTTGGAACTCGGAATGTCGTTAGTGATTAAGTACAGCTTTCAACATTGACAAAGCTACCTTAAACCCAAAGGAGCCTTCGAATGCAAAGCCTATCTGATAATATACAAAGTTGTGACTACGCAGGAAGGCAATTATCGTGAATAAAGGTCGTTATATTTTCTTATTACTCTCTAATATAAACTCTCTATTTAGTAGTTCTTACTGATTGGAACAGTGTACTCATTTTTCTGCTCTGATCCCACTTATTTAAATAGTACAGCAGCATTTTCTGCTCACCATTACCTTTGCGTATTGTCCTCCTTGGTCATCAGTAATCCTTAGCTGACTTTACATGCTGTGCTTCAATTATGAAGAACCTTAATGCCCCAGAACGCGCTGTTCCCTAAATAGAGGAAGCATCATAGTACTAGCGTCAGACTTTCAAAGCGAGACGCTGATGTAGCGATTTGAAAGAACAAATCAAATAGGGAAATCAAAATTTTAGGCAAATAATTATTAATTTCCTAGGAAGTGTTCAATGTTGTGCATTTCTATTTCACCGACATATCGATTTGTGATCTATTCATTTCGCATACAAAGGCTTCGAGTTCATATTTTGCCTTTCTTTATACTGCTTGTTAAAGTAACGAAAATTGAATCTAATTATTTATTGTGATGCATTGGATCCAAAATATCTTGTAATTTCTTTTAGTTTGAAAGGTCTGTAATCTCCTGTGAACATACAGAGTTTTGTTTAATTCTGAATATATTCGGAAGAATAATCCGTTAAATCAGTTCTACATATTTTTGCACAGTAGGAACAATTTCATCAATAGCTCTGTCAATTCCTGAGTTCTGTTTCGGCAAGTGCTCGAAAGTGTGATTATTGTTCTTCCTCTTTCAGTTTAATTCGCCACTGTTTTTTCTGGCCCCATATTATTTAGTCCATGCTATTCTTTGACGCTTTCCTTAATATTGAAGATATCATACTCATCATTTGTATCACTAAAATGGATTCGTCCCAAAAATGTTTCCTGATGTGCTTCACAGGATACAAAACAAACATACACTAATTTTACAACAGAAACCCATATATTGTCGCGAGTTGGGAAAGTGGTTGTTTTCCCGTAACATTAACGATATGGGAACTCCTGCATTAAGGAAATAAACGCAACAAAGATATCGTAAATCAAAGAAGAAATAAAGCAAAAAATAAAATAACATATTTTCGTTTAATATACGGGAAGATCATTGTTAATTTGCTCTAATAATAAAACTTCTTAAGAAACGCTCTAAATGTGACGAACTCGGGTAAATAAGCTATTGACAATACAAACTCTTGTTTCATTCAATTTCATGAACATTCAAACATTCAATTTCATGAACCAATGCATCACCCTCATTCAATTTCGTACGAGGATCAGGCAGTATTCTTTCAAGTCGCTTGAAGCGTAGAATTTTGGAAACATTTACATTTACAAAAATTGTTTCAAAGATATTTCCTTCCCAATTGTTTATCCAGTCTCGTTTTACTGGCATTGATCAATTGTAACTGCATTTGTTTTATTTCTTTGCTCGAACTCTTTTCGAATAGCACCGGCAATCTCAAATGCGGGCACACCAGAAATCGTTCTTGACGGACAAACCAGAACCAGAACTGGGTCTCTCTGGGTAGTTTTGCTTCAGTTCCTTATAGATTTTGATTTCTTTTCGACGTAGTCTGTCGTAGCGTCGACTTTTCAAGTTTTCGAGTACTCGTCAAGTATCTCACCGCCACAGTAGGGTGTTCCTGCACGGCATAGCACACAGCAATCGCCTATAATACGGATAGTCTGCGCATGCGCAGATGCACTAACGTAATGCGAAACTAGTACTGCGCATACGCAGTTCATCAATATTGCGCTTGATTGCTGTAACACTTCGATGTCCAAAACCTTCCTAGTAATAAGCGGTTCCCTATCGTTTGTACGCAAACACGAAATGCCCGCAAATTCTGCAACCACGTACGGGAGTACTTGCAAGATCACGAAATCTTCACAACACAGGACGCAATTTGATTCGTAATTTGACTTAGCTGAAATTTGAACGCGAAAATATGGCAATACCTTGCTATGGAGGAGGGTGTGGTAAAAGAATCGAAAATACTATCAGTCCACATTAGTAGCAGCTAGTTCGTGAGCGTATCCAAGTCAGTATACGCTCAAAGAAGTACGAGCGCGTAACATGCTGCTTCGTGCTGTCTTCATCCGCATGTCTTCGAAGAGGAGGGGAAATAACGTTTGACATGACATGCGACAAACGCCGCGCGCATCCCCCATCGAAAATACTATCAGTCCACATTAGTAGCAGCTAGTTCGTGAGCGTATCCAAGTCAGTATACGCTCAAAGAAGTACGAGCGCGTAACATGCTGCTTCGTGCTGTCTTCATCGGCTTGTCTTCGAAGAGGAGGGGAAATAACGTTTGACATGACATGCGACAAACGCCGCGCGCGTCCTCCATGGCGACGTCGAGGGGACGGAACGACAGTTCTTATCGCGAGGGACGAGGGAAGGAAGCGAAGGAAGAGGCGAGGGGAGATTGTGCGTGTCGTCTCCCCCTCTCCACTTTCTCGTATCGTGAGCAGAGTTTCTTGCCGGGGCTGGGACATGAGGAAATTGAACGAATTATTGGAACATTACTGAGATTAAATTAATCTAAAAATTCTAAGGGCTCAAAATAGCAGTGAGGCAAGAATAGAAATTGAAAACTTTTCTGACACTGGATAAGGGAGGAAAGGCGTATAAAAAAAGTGCAATAATGATGTTAACGAGTTGAAATTACAGTTTTATAAATTTTCATATTTATCTAATTTACATTATATTCTCAACAGAATCACTACTTTTAATAGTTTGTTCTCTCTCTTGAACGTATTAGTTTTCAGTTTTAGAAAATATCTAAATATTTAGTCGATTGTGTTCGAAATACAAATTATAAAACTAGCGGTGAATTAATGAAAGTATCTGAATTGAAAGGCTAAATATTATATTAAAATGTGCTTCAGATCAAAAGAAATGTTTTAGGAGTAATTTTATGTATTTCAAATTCTATGAGGTCGAAGTATTCAATATGTACTTTTGTATCACTGTAATCTTACCCACCTTCTCTTTACTTTCATTATTGAATGAACGAAACGTCTTTTGGGTGAAACATAAACTAGGGTGTAAAACTACTTTGCTACTATATCTAAAACATATTAATGTTCATTGATAATAATTCGGTTCCTGTCTGTGTGATACGTCAACAAAAATGTATCACGACACGTAGAACATGAGCTTCAGATTCGCCTGAGAGCAAATTCCTTCTTCCATTACGAGGTGTCGAGATAAAATACTGCAGAGCAGTATGGATCATATCTTATTTTACGACTTTATCACGAGCCATCTCGTACGTTGAATGGATATTTTCACTTACTCGAAAGTTTGTTTTACAATCGCTGGGAGTGGAAATTGCCTTTCGGGGATCGGGTGTTGCCTCTCAGCTGGGATTCGCGCTGTCCCCAAGCAACCGAGATCAGATGATGATGCTGCCAACCTACCAACGCCTGAGCTTTCCTTCAATTTTCTCCCTCTTTGTTTTTCCTATGTATCTCCATGCTTCACGGTGTTTTCAACCCGCTTCCATGTTTAAATATAGACTTTTAAACTTGGTTGAACATGATTTGAATGTTTCAAAGTGTTGAAAGAGTTGTAAAGGAAATGTTTCGTTTGTGAACACTGTACCCGTCTAGCGTAAAGTCATCAAATGTTTTTTAAGATGCAATTATAAGTATGTTTAATTCAAATCTATTCGTCTCTGAACCTCTTTATGTGGACTTCATATTTCATGTTTGTTTTCATCTCGTGACAATATCTCTTTCCGTAGATTTATTTAAAAGAGTAATCCAGTAACTTTTTCTTAAAGTAGTCAATTGCACAGTATATCACTTCTTGTTTTATGCCATTTCGGTCTCTAACTTTTATTACTTTATTACATTTTTATTGCTCGTGACATTTTCAATTTTTTGTTCTTCCCTCATCCGTATTCCTTTACACCCATCCAGCTCGAAATTATCCTAGCCCGATTCACGTCCTCATGGTAACCCAGGTGATATAAATGCACATTTTGCGTTGTTGATTGTATTTTTTTCTTTATATTTTTCTCCCCACTCTTTGTTCAATATTCTCTAAATATTACACTCCCGTGAAACGCATCTTATCTTGACGCGGCTTTCCACGTCACAGTGGTGACAAATTCTAATCAGCTGGTCAAAATATACCGTGTACTCAAAGTTGCGATATTCTTAAGATTCAAAGGTACCGGAGATAATTTAAATCAAATAATAATTTAAAATTGTAAAAAAATGTACTTTAGTACGCCGAACATATTTTTTAATAACCCAAATTATTTAATTTTACTCACTCTAGCGAGTTTTGTTGTTCTAAGAAGTTCAATCCTTTAAAAAATTACAAATCAACCAGATATCCAATTCGCTTGATTCCCGAATTCAGCAAGGGGATAAAACTCAGAAGTACGGAAGTGCATCGACAATGAGACGTTCCGATTGTTTTAAGTTTCCCAGCGCCTTCTCCTCCAATGATCAAATTGCCATATTGTGCCAGACCAGTTCAAGTCTTCTCCTGATACTCAATACTGCTGAATATTTCGATGTCATTGGTTAGAAGCTAAGTGAAGACAAGGAATCAGCCCAGAGGTAGGAAGGTGATACGAAATTCTCCAAAAAATATTTATAGGAAGAAATCACGCATTCTGCTGGTCAGTTGATCAGTCGTTGTTGCCATGTAAAGTGCTCTCCGTATTTTAAATTTGGTGCCAGGACATACCTCCGCCGATTATAGCCCTATTTGGTCCTAATCGAATGTAACTTCGTGCATTTTTTTATTCGCACGTCTTCGAGATTACGCATTAAATCTCCGAAACTCGCGCGGGTTAACACAAAAAGAACTGAGATCATCGAGAAGCGAGTAGTCACCGATCACCGATCCCAGTAACATAGTCCCCACGTTGCCCAGGGTATGCAGTAAAAACGGGCATGACTCGTGTGGCAACACTCGTGCTTCATTCTTTTGTTCATTAGCCATTAGGAAGCTGTGGCCCACTGCACGCGGGCGAGGCCGGGCAGAGGCGCAGCGCCGCGCAGCCGAGGGAAGCCCCGCGCGTTATCGGCCTCGCAGAACGCCGCCCCGGAAATTATCCACCACCATCTCCTCCCCCGTGAGGCCCCGCCCCCGCTTCCGGCGCGCTCTTCGCCCGGCGAGCCATTTCCGCCCGCCCAATTACGGCCCCCGTACGCACAGGCACCGCGCTCCTCTCACCAGCCCGACGACCTACCGCGCGCTTGCCCGCGTGCTTGCCCGTCCGCTTGCCCGCTCGCTTGCCCGCTCGCTTGCCCGCTCGCTTGCCCGCTCGCTTGCCCGCCCGCTTGCCCGCTCGCTTGCCCGCTCGCTTGCCCGCTCGCTTGCCCGCTCGCTTGCCCGCCCGCTTGCCCGCCCGCTTGCCCGCCCGCTTGCCCGCCCGCTTGCCCGCCCGCTTGCCCGCCCGCTTGCCCGCCCGCTTGCCCGCCCGCTTGCCAGATCTATTGCTGGCTCCCTTGCTCGTCCTCTAGCCCGCTCTCGTACTCGCTTTAGTACAGGTTCTCTTACCCGTTGTCATGTCCACTCGCTTGTCCGCCCGTTTGCCTCGCAGGGGGCGCGTCCGCTTGCCCAACAGCTCGCCATTCCTCTTCCTCAACGCTTCCCACCCGCTTGCCCGCCCACTTGCCAACCTGCTGGTTTGCCCGCTTGCCAGCCCGCTTCCTCGCCCACTTGTCTGCCCGCTTGCCTGCCCACCCGTTTGTTTGCTTCACCGTCCGCCAGCCTGCGCGCCCGCTTGCCGCCCCGGCCGCTGGCCTGCCGGCTTTCTTGCCGTCTAGCCCGTCCGCCCACTTCCTGCTCGCTTGCATCCCCCCCCCCCCATGGTCATGTATACTTCCCTCATTAATTATTTGTATGCTATTTTCTCTCTGCGTTTTTCGTTTTTGATATTTTTTAAAACGTAAAAGCATTTTTTCAAATTTTTGTTGTATTTTTTCTTAACAGAACTACTAATCGATCGTGCTTACCCCTTTTCTGTGTTACTAAAGAGAGAGCAATTGCCTCAGGTGAGGGGTCGGGAGCGCGCTTGGCGGGGCTTCTGTGCTTTGGCGCCTGCAGAATCTGACGCGTGCGGGACGAGGGGGGTGAGGCGGCCGCGGGTTGTAATCCGGCGGAGACTGCTGCTAACGCGCTGCTCCCGCCCCCGCGGCCGCTCTCTGACGTTCGCTTATGAAAGGACGTGTAATTGCCGTAGGGTGCCAGGTCATCTATTCGTACCCCGGTGCCTGCCTCCTCCAAGGCCCTGCCATGCCGGCCGTCCTTCATCTGCGCCTCAAATTGAACTCCATTCTGGGTTCGAGAACTAAAGGCTTTTCTTGAGTACTAAGAATAGATCACTTAAAAATCATTAAGATAATGATTGACGTAAGTCTATTCATTGTATGAAAATGATAAGATAAATATATTACACTGATGTTAAGGGTGCAATGTTAGCATCAGTTGTAGTCAGTTCGTGTTAGGAGTGACAATAACACTTTCACACATCTCAAACAAACGGTCAAAAAATTAGTTTTGCCGGAAGAATCGTTTTTGTATTTCATCAGAAAACCATGACATCTAGAAGAGTAAAAAATGAAATAACTCACCCACTTTCACTAATAAAATTAGTCACTCACTGGCAACTTCTTCGATTCAAATGTAAATTGGAATGATCTAAATGATGTATGACGATATGGTGTTTTACGTACGGATGTGCAATACTGGTAACTGGTGCGATCTCTCTGAATCCAGTCGTATCTCACACCTTCTGCAGAAAATCGAGATAAATTTGTTTAAGATGTTTTGTGATTTTAACTGGAGATATACATTGGAAAGTTCAAAACTGATAAGCGAGAGCGCAGGTCACATTCTTTACATAATCAACGTGCATTTCGATTCGCGATATAGATTCATCATCGGGAGATTCCACAGCAAGTCTTGGATCTGTAGAAAATCTCCAAATGTATCCGAGCTTTATGTTTAATAAAAATGTGTCTGACTTCGTTATGATTCCCTCTCGCGCGGCGCCTTGGGGTAGGGGGGTGGGGGGTGGGGGGTGGAAAGATCGACGAGCGTACGGTGCGCGCAGGCCGACGGTACCCGAGGCGTCGACGGCGCCAGAGGCAGTGGGCGTGGGGAGTGGCGCGGGGAGGGAGTCACAGACGCCTGGAGCGACACCGCCAGCGGCAGCGAGGAGGCGGGGACGACAGCGAGGCGCAGCGGGCAGGCGGCGGGGAGGGCGCGACGTTGTCGCTGTAATTTCCTCTCCGTCTCGCGAACGGCGGGGGCGGAGGCGCGCGGGCGCCCGGATGCGTTATTCATGCCCTGCGCCCCGACACCCCGCTCTGCCCCAGCCCCAGCCCCGCCCCGCCCCACCCCGGGAGGCGGTCGACCCGAGGAGGCGATAGATCGATTCTCGGCGTCGCGACGGCCCCACGCCGCCGCCGCCGCCGTCGTCGTCGTCGTCGCCGCCTTGGGCGTCTCGGCGTCGCGACGCATCTGTTGCATAATGCAGCCCCGTGCCGTCGTCGGTGCGCGCGACGCGTGTTCGACAAGCAGCGCTGGCGCCGACGCCGGCGTTGCCGCCATTGTCGCAGCTTCTATTGTAACGGTTCCATCGTAGATCCATTGTTGTAGCAGCCTTCGTCACAGCCTTCGTTGTCACAGCATCCGGCATCACACCTCCGTCTACAGACCTCCGTCGTCAATCTTCTGTCGTCAATCCGTCGTCGTCAAAGCTCCGTCAAGAAACCTCCGTCGTTTAATCTCCGTCGTCACAACCTTTTTCGACACGTCAGTCGTCAGAACCTCCATCCCAACCTTCTTCGTCATAACTTTCATCGTCACAACTTTCGTCGTCTCGTCCTTCGTCATCGTTCTTGTCACTTGCATCGTTCCAGTTTTCTTCCGTTTTGCCGCTGTTCCCTTCCTCGATGGCATTATTCATCGATGCGCCTCCATTGTGACATTCTCTACCATTTTATCACCTCCATAATCTCTATTGTATCTGGAGTCGGTGCTACGTGCAAAGTTGGTGTGACTCGTTGCTGCCCGTTCCCTTTCTCCTTCATTACGCGTGTGACTTTTAATTCCTTCGATTGTTACACTGTTGTCATAGTTTAACGTGAAACCGTTTTTGTCTTCTGTCGGTTGTCGTGCCTGACCTGCGGTTCAGTTGCCTTAATTGAAGATTCCTCGAATATACTTATTGTGAAACCCTGAACCGAATATCATTGGAAACTCTGTTCTTCTGATTCTTGAATACTTTACCAAATGAACTGGAAATCAACTTTGTACGAATTATTGAAAGCAACAGAAACAGTACTTTTTAGTGAGGCTTGAAAAGGGCCTATTTTATGGAAGAATTTTTTGTAGAGTCTTCCATTGGAATGTATGCCCTCATGTAAGAGTAAAATTGATACAAATGGATTTTCTTTCAAGTAAATTTAAAACCTTGCGTTTAATAGTTTTAAACTTTATCTTAACACTTTTTAGAATAGACATGATAAAATTTGGTAAGTTACAAATCATTTGTCTGCTCTCTGAATGTTGATATTGTATTGTTAACCTGACGCAGGACTAACATGCGTTCCAGTGATTGCAAAATGTAAGTTTAATCATAGTCAGTTCTAAAACTGCGCAGTGTTAAATTTCGCATAAACAATTATTTTCTAGGCAATGTCTACCTCTTGAAACGTTGTCTAAATGCCTAATGTAGTGTTTTGGGCATAAATAGTGCTTCGGAGAAGCATCAAGAACACTAGAAAACTTATGATTCTATTAGATATTTCAACAATCATACATTGTAAAATAAAAGTTCAATGAAAATATAATAAATTCAATATCATGATACTAACAAACGTAAAGCTCATATTTTTATACCATTATCTTCATCATTACTGAAAAGAGCTGAAATAGAGACACAATTAAATACGTTATAATATACAATAGTCATACAAAATACAGTTTTAAATCTATCATCAATCATGTGTTTTTACCAAACGTAATTCTTCCTGTAGCATTATAATATTTAGTGGTTTTTTCAGTACAAAACTTAAATATTTTTCAGAGTGAATTGGGTTAGCAAAATTTGACTGATTGGTACGCAAAAGATTTGTCTATTCTCCATCAAGTCAAAATTGTTCTTACCTTTTCCAGCAAAATGTACTAAAGTCTTGCACAAGTGAAACGTGATGAATTTATTGACTATCCCTATCCAATTTTTGTGTGAATGATGTACAAACATTGTATATTTCCGCGTCTTTCGAACTTTCAAATTACTTGCTTTTCCAGCTTCAACAACTTCTTATCTTCATAAGCACAGGACACTCCATTGCCATTCAATTCGTCAGATGCACGTGTCCCCTTCCCCCGCTCTTCTGCCTAGTTCATCCTGAGGATCGCGCCCCTCCTTGCCCTTTCTGTCCCCTCCCTGCCTCCCCGCCTGAGACGCGCGAGCGGCGGCGCAGCGAAGGGGAAACGAGGAAGGGCCTCCGCTATTTATCTTCATCATTTTTTCTAGTTATATCGGATAACATCATTTTCCAGCGCGGCTCGCCTCGTCCCGGAGCCCGTACGCCGCTTCTCCTTCTTTTTTTATTTCAATGGCTTTCCAGTCGAATGGATTAATCCCCAATATGGCCGTGGCCGCAGGCAGTTATTACGGGGGGCGGGGGCAGGCGGGGAAGGGCGAGGTTGCTAGGAGGGGTGGGAAGAGGAGAGAAGGGAGGGGACAATTTCCTGTTCCGCTGGGCCGCTGGATCTCTCGGGCTGTCCCCGGTTCTCGGTTCACTGGGTGAGCGTGTCTTTTTCCTGCCTGGACGGCGTGCGGCGCCTTGCTGTTCCCGAGCCCTCTCCACGTCCCACCCCCGCCCCCGTCCCCGCCCCCGCCACTTCCTCTCCACCCCCTCGGGCCGGGATCTTTCGGCGCATCTGAGAGGCAGAAGCGAATGTTGCTCTTCTCTTTCGCTGGCGTTCGATCTACTCAGTGGAGAAGATCGTCATCTCGTCGCCTCTCTTTTCATTGCCTTCTCTCCACCTCCTACATTCCTTCAGCACCTATATTACAAATCACCGATACTTCATTTATTATCATCTACCCCACTGTTTTCTTTTAGATTAGTTGCATGTACGTCATGTATAAAAGTGTTGCCACATTGAATGCCCTGCACAGTACTTTGCGAATGGGTTTCATATCATTACTGGTCAGTGCTCTCTTTGTTCATTGCTGTCTATCATTTAAAATCTCTCGTCTTCTTCTGCACTCTCAACGAAATTCTCATCTCAATCTCATCTTCGATCGAAGCGGAACGGAAAAATAATAGCTTCTGTGAGTTGAATATGTTGTCATCACGTGGAGTGTTAGTGAAACTTTTCCTATGGGCATAATGAAAGTTGGTAATGTTATATTGAATCAAAATCTTTCCACTTTTTAAAATGTTTAAGAGGTCCCTCATACTCATTTCTATTCTCCAAACCTTGAAGTATCTATGTAATCTTTGGGTGTTATTGATTTCCATTCAGAAAATCAGTAATATTCGAACGATATATTCACTTATCATATGACAAAAGGGAAATAAAATAATTTTAAACAGCCACTAGTAGAAGCAGTTCTTTCAGGGCGTGCACAGAGTATTGAAAGTTCAACTTCTATCACTAGTGCTACATTTCACAAATACTTTCACCTTCCCACTTCGAACTCGGAAACGAGAACCCTCATCGGAAA
This sequence comes from Gryllus longicercus, assembly GCA_038098605.1. Classification (NCBI taxonomy): domain Eukaryota; kingdom Metazoa; phylum Arthropoda; class Insecta; order Orthoptera; family Gryllidae; genus Gryllus; species Gryllus longicercus. Next base: position 1,061,962 of record JAZDUA010000150.1, read on the forward strand.
CGTTTGAAAGGAAAACTGTCCAGGGAATGTTTGTTCCTCCTTACGCAGACTGGTCGTGATTAGCCTTTTCGTGTAATGTAATGTAATTTTTCGTATAATGCAATGTGCTTTTGAAGTGAAATAACCATAATAATAATAATAATAATAATAATAATAATAATAATAATATAATAGATTTGGTTTAGTCTTTAAAACTATTTCTTTAAATAATGTTAATGAAACTCTCATATTTTTGAAACAAGGTTCGCTGGTTGGAAACGCTTTTGCAGTTTCACACATTATTTCAATATTGCGTACCCGTTACAAATAAAGCGCAAATATATGTGATATATCTCCACTAGTTTACTTAATTTAGTTCATACATTTATTGAATCCTGTCCATCTCTCTTCAGAAGCTGAATACATCTGTAAATAACTGTGTTGATACTTTTGCCTTTGTCAAGATGCCCTCAAAGTTCGCATAAATAATCCAAAAGTGTGAGTTGGCAGAGTTGACTTTAACTGGAAATTGAATGAACCATTTTGCCAGTACACGCAGCGAAGACAAGCTGCACATCGACTAAATGATACGTTGGGAGCAAAATAATGTACAAGAAAGGGGAAAACGTCATGTAATGAAGAGCGATGTAGGTCGTGCGTCTTATATTACGTGTGTGGGTAAATGAATGACACCCAACGCTCGATTATTGAAATTCTCTCGTTCCTGTAACGCGTGTAGACATTTCGCAGGTGCCCGGCGGTGGAGGGGCTGGAGTTAGTGGAGCTGGGTGGAGGCGGAGGGGGGGTATCGGCCAAAGCGGATTTGTGCACGTGGAACAGCAGAGCGGATAACGAAGCGGCTCGGAGCTTAGTGGCGCCGAGTGGAGCTATGGACCGCGATGCACGAAGGAGGAGAGGACGGCGGTGATAAAATTGCACTGAACAGTGCCCAAATAGAAGTACGAAAAATACGAAAATGTGGAAAAATGAAATAAGTCTGATGTCTAATACGGTAAATTAATGTTATAGAACGAAGGTGGTGATATATCGTCTTGGAAGAGCGGTATCTGAGAGGAGTTATTTAATTTTAGTAAAATCTAGAGTTTAAAACGAAATCGGTAAATGGAAAGAAGTGAAAATAAATGAAGTTACGAAGACAGACTGGAATAGTGAGAGAAAAGTAGCTTGTCTGGAATATGAAATGAGTTTTTTTAAATACGAAATATCTGGGAAAACAAGGGTAGTGAAATATGCAAGAAGCGTGGTGAATAGTTGCCAACAGAAGAGAAAATCTAAAAATAGGTTGGATATTGTGTGGAGGGGTGGGATGAGGCGGTCGGGTTAGAGGAGGAGTGGGACAGAATGAGCTTGGCTATTTTCAAGGAATTCTCTCATGGTCGTCCGACGGGATTTTGTAAATCCGATCGATTTATTCCCTTCTCTTTATTTAATTTCCGTCGCGGGTGGGGTACAGTAGAGCGAGGGGGGGTCCGGGAGGGAGGAGGGGAGGGGACACCTCTAATGCAGGCGTCTCATTTCCAGCCCCCGATAAGCCGCCAGCTGATTTATACCGCACGCCCCTCCCCCACTCCCAGCTCCAAGGCGCAAGTGGTGCGGGAACCGCCATCCCACATCGTACCTTCCTTTCGCCTTCTCTGCTCTTCACTACCATTTTCCACCACGCTTCCTCTTCGCCCTGCCCAGCGAGTAACTGACATAACCACCTGTCATTCTCTCACGATGCCTCTCCCACGCTTTGTTCAATCCCATCCCCTAATCTTTCTGTCTCTGCTTCCGCCCTCCACGGGAAGTGTGGATTATCGAACATACCGTCTCCCTTCGATCGGTTTGATCATTTTCATCTCACTACGTGCCCGCTTGCACACCTGCCTCTCTTGACCGTGACGCTCAGACACATTTTTATATGCTCTCCCCTCTATTCTCCATCCATAGTTTACTCTTTTGTTTGGTAAATTTGAAGACGGTTTGACGACAACTTAACCAAGTTTAGAATGTTTTCTTCCCGATTATTTCTCTGAAAAAAGTGTTATTATTTTTCCTAGTTTTTACTTGTATTTATAAATTAATTGAAATTTATATTTGCATGCCACGTCCAAATCAATGTGACAAATACAATAATTTCACTTGCTAGTTGAATTCACGACTATCTCTTTTTTATTAATATTTAATTAATAACATCAGTTCTTCACGACGTCCACTGAAATATAAACAAAACCAAAACCACATAAATGTTTACTTAAAGCCATATGTTTGTACAATTGCTCGAAGTTTTTTTTAACAAATTAATAAAAAAATTGTATTGCAATGAAAAAAGACTAGTCTTGTTCATTATTTGGAACCGTCGATTTCACTTAGTTACAATATATATGTAGTTCTTGGACAAAATGCCACCACATTTGTACAAGTAGTCCGTTTGTTGTTTATGTTGGGCACATTTGTGCGACCCGCCAACTTTATTCGTTAGTACGCCTACCGCTTTTCGATGTTACAGTGTAATGTGGTGCTAGAGTTTATAATGGTGTTTAGAATACGTTATGAATTGCCAATTAAGTGTATTTTAGACATCCATTCGTATTTTAAGACAACGTAACTGTGCCTTTTTCGGTAAAGGCACAACAAATTTCAAGAGTGATCAACCATTTCAAATAAAATGTAACATTAGAAACTTAATTTTCAATTCCGTGGCGGTTCTGTAATCACTTTTCAGTATTAGGGTATGCTCTTGAGCTTTCTGAGATATATAAAATCCGTGCTGGGTTTCAGAGAAAACGTTTGGTAAAAATGGGGAGAAATCATGAAAACAATGAAACAGTACTCTGATCTCAAACAAATCATTACACTATATTATTGAATTTACGTAATGTTATAAAGTAGCTACACTTAGAAAAAATGTTTTAGAGGCAGTAAGTTCACATTTGTTACCTAATGTAAATGTATAATTTTTGGAGAAATTTTGTTCTCTACTCTTACCGATCTTTGGAATTATTTCCCCGAATCCGATATATATTGAACCAAAAAGTGAAGTAATTAATACATAGTAAGAGTTTCGTTTTAGACCTTGCTATTTTAATAATTCAACATCTCATTACTGCAGTTGAATTCGTGAGTTTAACTCAGCAATAAAGAATCACAATATTGACTGACCATTTGCAGGAACCCTAGAGAAGATAGTTTCAATATTTGAATACAATTAAACTGTGGAATGAATTCTTCTCGTAACTTCAAAGTTGGAAGTCTATGTTGAAAAACTTGATTTATTCTTCGCACAGCTTTCTGCCAGGCGACAGACAGGATGCCTCTCTTTCATTAAGGTGCCCATCCATTGCAAAGGAACTCAAAGAGTTTGCCTCCTTCAACTGCTTTCTCTCAATTGTACGAACAAAATTTGTCGCTCTCCTCTGATCACATATTTCACTAGGGAAACTTGTTGAGGTGTCTTTTCCACAAAACAGCAAGATTTGTCTTTCATTTAATATGTTTCAGTAACTTGCTCACACATGCGTAGAATACAGTGTGTGTGTGTGTGTATTATGTACTTTTGCATATTTTTCAATAAAAATTATTAGTTTAATATGACACACAAAGAAGTTCTATTAGTTTGTATTTTTATCGTAAAGCAGAAGTACCTTAAAATTCACTTTAACTTCAATATTTACGTCCGAAGGATCGCTAAGTGCCTATGGTCATTTTGGCAAAGTATATTCTAATTTACTGTCAACAGGCACTTTGTTTGTTAGGTCATTCTATAAATTAAATTTAGTGTTTCGCTGATTTTCATGTTGCGGATCAATATTTCATGCTACGTCTTAGAGAAAAAAGTAAGATATTTCGAATATATCTCTCTCTCTCTTTATTATCTCTCGTATTTTCTCTCTTTTGTTTCTTGGTAGTCTTCGTTCCCGGTTTAGTTCACGACGTGTACGCTATTGCGGCCGCTTTTAGAACTTCAAACTCATTTGTTCCTTTCACCTTGATTGGCATTCCCTTAGACTTCGTAATCATATAATCTCGCCAAAAATCCCTGGATTGTCCCTGGATTTTCTAATTTGTTCTCCTTCTTTTATTCTTTTCTGTATAATACAACACAATATACGTTTTTGTATCTCATTGTGCTTATTTGAATGTGGGTATTTGTCTATGCAATGTGTAAAAACTGTTTTCTTCACCTAATTTTGTAGGTTTTTCATCTGTAACTATTGTGTTCAGAGGTTTATCATTAGAATCATACCAATTTGGTTTTGTTTACTCACAGCTGCAATGACTTGTCGTAGTCTACCCACATGATACTTAACACAATGCCCTATATTTGATTTCCTAACTCATTCTGCATTCAGATTCACAAAACTTCCTCTGAAACCCACAAATATAATACCATTTCCAAAAATCGATCATTCTGCATTTTTAACATTAATCTTTGAAAGTCAAAATTACTTTTTTATTTCATTGCTGTCATGTTTATTATTTCAATGATGAAATAAGGAACGTTCATTAAATTGTGTGATCCACGAAGTATTTATTCTCTTTAAAAAATAACCTCCGTCGTTTCATCATCTGCAATGCAATATTACTATGACGTTCAGAAGACTGTGATTGAAATGCAGGGCACTGGCACCCGAAGAGAGGCCATGCTTCTTCCCACATCTCTTCAGAAACTTTGAAGTTGACACATCGCTGACGCCCACATCTCAGGAGCGCAAGTCTCCGCCGGGGAGACACCCTTCTCACGTTTAAAATCTCGGTCAGAGGGTGTCCGGGCGGTGGGACGGCCCCGCAATCACCGCGTGGTGATGGATCACCAGCTGCCGGCGGGCAAGCGGACGGGAGGGCGAAGAAGGCGGGTTGGTGCCAGGGCTGCTCCTTCCGCCCCACCGTAGTCGCCAGTCGCACCGCTTCTCGTAGCACCGTTCCCGTTCTAGCTGGCTTGTCTTGCTCTGCTTTGGCGTTCTTTGCCCTGTTCATTCTTCGTGCGGGAGCTGATCGGAACCTCCGCGCTTCTCGCTCCCTCAACGGACGTAGCCCTTGAATGGCGCAAGCGAAGTATATGATATTGCATTTCCTCCAGAAGTTCAGCCAATAATCTATGAAAAACCCAGTTTAAAAAATATTGATTTTCCTTAAAGATATTTGTCTCAGTAATCACTTACGAGAAATACATCGTAGTAGATTATCTTTCTCATAGAATTACAGCTGCTGATTTATCTAAGAGGCAGCATTGCTTTTGACTTTGCAGTCACTCTGACCCGGTATTCCTAGGATATGAGCCGCGACGATAGCGGATTTAGAATAGAAGATCCTAGAGAGCTAGGTCGAATTCAGCTGCGGTCTAGAGGAGAACGGCTGCCGGTTTCTGTGAACGGTAATGGTTTTTTCGATCACTTCCAGGCGATTGCCGAAGCAGAATATGCTAACCCACTGGCCACGGACCGCGTTTCATCTTCCTCTTCCGTGTCCTATTCTCACCCCCTTGCTTACATACGCTTACATGTACATGCACTTCATTACTACAGGCCTCGGGAAGCCAGTCAAGAGCTAAGAGCTTGTCCCAACTGTAGCGATGTCTAGATGATGGGAAATGCATAGAAAAGAAATCTATCACGCCGACGTGTAGGTCTGCGCCGTATATCACCACCAAGTGGGGGAATAACACTTTTACCGCGAAGGATAAAACATTCACTACACTAACGGGACTAGTTGCCGTAACTGTTGATGTATTCAGAAACGTCGATTACTCAATCGGAGAACTACAGTAATAGTAATAATAATAACAATAATAATAATAATAATAATAATAATAACCGAGCGAAGTGGCTCAGTGCGTAGCGCACTGACTTCGTAATCGGGAGGTCCGGGTTCGATTCCCGGGCCGGCCATCCTGACCGGGGTTTTCGTGGTTTCCCTCGGTCATAAAGGCGAATGCTGGGATGGTTCCAAAAGTCCACGATCACCTACCGCCTTCTAATCCATTCCTATCATCTTTCATCTTCCATACCCCCGGGCTAACAACCATGGGGGATAAAAATCGTATCCAGCTGAATGCTGGTCCCCCCTAAGAATTGTTGCAAGCACCTGCTACCGCGATAATAAATAAAAACTGAGTCACGGTATATGCAGGATGCTTGCTTGCGTGGTCCTAGTCGGCAGATTAACGAAAAATAATAATAATAATAATAATAATAATAATAATAATAATAATAATAATAATAATAATAATAATAATAATAATAATAAATGCAATGACTGGCAGCATTATCACAGCAGTTACACTGCTTCTCTGGGTTACTCTTCACAAACTGCCGTTTCCAACCGATAAAGCCGCATCGATGAATGGGGATCCGCAATCTCCGGCAGTTCCGTTCACTGACGGCGCAGCTGCGTTCCGAAATTAACGCTGGATTCGCCATTCTACACCGCACACGAACTACGCGACGCGACAAGGGCTTAAACTATTAGAGAATTTTAAAAGAGGATCGATAATTCATTTGTCTATTTTGCAAATATAACATTAAAGTAAAAATATAGTGACATAGTGGGCCTCAAAATGTCGTATTCTCCTCCAATAGAAATGTTTACCTTTGCCCACACCTATGTACTTTCCAGTAGGTCACTTCCTTCGGAGACCTAACTCTCTAATTCTTCGACAGATATACCGACATCGCCTTTTCATTGCCGCATACAGACCTCAAAAAGAAATTGTATGGCCTGTCCTTGTTCTCCCTCTACGTAAAACAGTATGATATTGTGCAATTCTGTGTGTCCTAATCTTACACTAACTTATCTTTTAGAGAATTCAACAACAAATAATATCTTCACTCGTATTTTCAGTTTTTTTCAGTACAGTATCAATCGTTTAACTCCTTGTCCGCCTATACCACTCTCGGAACGAGCTCTAAAATTTTCACTTTCATTGTCAGTCTAATTACAATTTCAACCGACTCCGTAGGTGTAACCGTAACTCATCCCCGTGAGATGCCACCGCTTGACTCGCGTCCATCTCTGCCGTCCATTCGCCATTTCCTCCTCGCCGCCCGCATCGTCTGTCTTTGCTCTCTGCCTCGCTCCCACCACCCGCGACACCTCCTCGGACGAAGAGAAATGGTGCGCGCGCCGACACGCCACTGCCCGATGGCGCGGTCCGCTACAGGGCCGCCAGCTCCTGCCTTAATTTATTATTTATCTCCCGCGACAGATTCGGCGCCACCCCGCTGCCACCCTCCCTCCCTCCCACCCCCCTCCCTGCCCGCCCCTCATCCGCGAGACCTCTCCCCGAGGCGCCCCTCCCTGACACGCCCCTCCCCGAGACGCCCCTCCCCGACATACCCCTCCCCGACACGCCCCTCCCCGACACGCCCCTCCCCGACACTTCCCTCCCCGACACGCCCCTCCCCGACACGCCCCTCCCCGACACGCCCCTCCCCGACACGCCCCTCCCCGACACGCCCCTTCCCGACACGCCCCTCCCCGACACGCTTCTCCCCGACACGCCCCTCCCGACACGCCCCTCCCGACACGCCCCTCCCGACACGCCCCTCCCGACACGCCCCTCCCGACACGCCCCTCCCGACACGCTCCTCCCGACACGCCCCTCCCCGACACGCTTCTCCCCGCCATGCCCTTCCCGTCACACACTGCCTACCACGCTCAACCCTGTCACATTTCTCCCTGTCACGTACCGTCACACCACACTCCTCTCCTGGACGCTCCGCCCCACCACGATCATTACTCCCATGATCCTCCCCGCCACAATCCCCCATGCCACTCCTCTTCGCGCTACTTACGCCATTCTCTTTCGGTCCAAAGCCGTGTAACGGCACTGGCAGCTGCGGGAAGCAACGGCAATGAAGATGAAAATTGAACGTTAACCTCGAGTTGTTCAGGAAAATCTGACTGACGGCAGACGGTAATGAGACGGGGAGAATGGGATTTAGTAGTTCTGTCTTGCCATGTTATATACTTCACAAATATAACTATTTTTATTACAAGATGCCTTGAGAAGGCTTATGAATTTTTGCTAGATGTACAAATTATAGACAACAGACTGAGATTTGCGACACAACAAATATGAGACATCACAAATGCGAGACATGAATGTGTCATTTTTCAAGTTTTTTCTTGACCTAGGGATAAATACATGTGGATTAAAAGATGTAAATTTTATTAGAGATGAGAAAAATATTTATCGATATATAAAAATAACCAAATTAATTTTAGAATACAAAGCAATATATTTTGTGGGCTTTGATTTTCTAATGATGCCTTCCTCTCTGTGGGACAACTCAACCAATTTATAATGCAATGTTATACGATTATTTTGGCAAAAAATGAATGGCTTGAATACAATCACCAATGAGATAAAATTGTCAAAATTTATATACGATTATTTTAAAAATTTAGAATATTTAAAAATATGGCTTGCTTAGTTACAGAATACTTGGTTGCAGAATGTAAACTTGCAATAACATCTCTGCTAATTGCGTAGGCTTCTGTAGGCCGACGTTTATTGAATCTTGGCTATCGAGGCGAGCTAAGATTCGAACAGCATTATTTAAGCACAGCAGTACTGTGTTAGTTTTGATATTACCTTCTACGTACTTGCGTCGGACAGTGAAGAGTTAAAGCAATGCAACAGTGGACTCACAAGCAAACAAAATACTCTTGTAAGAAATACGTGTTTAAAAAATAGCAGGTATGGTAGATACTGACATCCTGGTATAGATAATTCAAAAAAATATTCTACTTTGATTTTTCTACATTTTTTAAAAAATATTTCTCGTTTTCATTTGACTGACCCTGGTATACACACCAGGAAATTTATAATCTCGTCCTTTCGAAGTCTGGTAAAAAAGGAAAATAAATTTTCACAGTAATGGATGGTAGATCACCGATAGCTTACTGTTGACAATCCGGAGAGAAGAGAGTTATTGCCAATAGAATTTGAATCGATTTAGAGATGGCTATGCTGAATGCTAATTAACATCTGTCTGTTGTGAACGATAAAATGAAGCATGGAACAGCCAGCTCACATTCATGTACAGACGTCTCTTTCAACTTTAAATTCAAAATCCTTTTACTATTCTTATATAATAGAAAAGAAAAGAATATTACACAAACTTGCATATTTTATAATAGAGAACAAGGGAGTTTCCATTTTGTCTCCAATGAAAGTTTCAAGCTAGAAGAAATGTATTATTTCTTGATGAAAGCAAATTAAATTGCTTTCACAAGTACTAGAAACAGACAAATATTTAATGTGTAAACTTTGGGCTTCCTCTACATGGCTCACTACGAAGCAACAAATCACGAGCACACAGTGAAAGCAACAGTTCCCCAATTTTGTCGCAAGAATTTCGTTAATTCCAAGCGCCCTTGTGGGGAGAGATTTAATTGAAGCGACAGGCGCCGAGTGAAGGAGCCCTTTCAGAAGCTTCGATGAATGGGGATCTCGAACCAGCGCGAACCGCGCCGAGGGAGCATTGCGAAGGAGACTTGAATGCGCCTTCATTTGCTTGGAGCTACGGGGGAGGCGACGCAGGAGGCGACGCAGGCGGTGATGGAAGCGGGTGACGTCGGATGAGGTGGGTGCGATGATGGCGTTGGAAGGAAATCTCGATGGCGGTGGCATCGGAGGAGGAACGTGGTGCAGATGTACCGGTGTTTGACGTGGAAATGTTCGGAACAGCAGCTATTGGTCAAGGAGAGTTGCGTCAGTTTCTGTAGTTTCTGCGTGGTAACGAAATCGGGGTTCCGTGCGTACGGGTTATGGTGCCGATGGAAGAGAAAGGAAAGGAGAAGGAGGAGGTAGAGAGATTAGGATTCGTTAGAGGAGATGTCGAAAAGGGGAGATGACAGAGGAGGAGGAAGAAGAGGTGGAGGGGACAGGATATGTCAGATGAGGTGTCGAAGGGAGGAAATAACAGAGGAGAGGACGAAGAAGAGAGAAAGGGAGAGGAAGCAGAAGAGACGAAGAATCGGTGGAGGAGAAAGTGAAGGGGGAAGGGTTGCCAGACAAAGGACGAATTCGGAGTTGGTGACGGCGATAGTAAGCTGCTAGAGGTGGTAAGTTGATTGATTGGGTTTCTACTACGGCTTTTCACCCCGATTCTGCTTGAACGAATCGATTACCGTTTGCCCCGAGGTCCAACTCTCAATCTGCGCTTCAACCGCTCTGTTTTTTGTCTGAGGCAAGTTCCCTGTCGACGCGACGATCTCGCAGAAAGGGGCGTGTAAGAACCAGTCTCTCCCTTTCTGGAATGCTGTAATTGATCTCAAGAACTCTTCCACTCATTCAGAACTTCTTGATACTCAATTTATATCCTCATTTCACAATAACTAACAAGAAAAGTGCTACAGTAGATTAATACTGATTACAATATTATTTTTCGATCACTTCGCAGAGACAAAAGAGAGCAAAATCGACTGCTATCTTATGTGGGTTTAGATGAAGGGAAATAGTTATTGAACTAATTTAAAATTATTTTTATGCCATAATAGGATTTCGAGTTCTCTTTGGATTTTGTAAAATAGTTAATTTAGCCATGTAAAGGTTGCTAGTTTCTTTTAGAGTTCGCGGGCACTGACAGCAAATTGCGAGTGTTTTAAAAGTGAGAGTTGAAAAACATGATCTGCAGTGGTGGTGCGTCACAAGATATCTGACCCACGCCAGTTTTTTGTGTTTTCCAAGATGTCAGTTGACAATTACTGTCCCACAATTTATTTACTAAATCAAAGCAATGATACATTAAAATTAAATACATCAGTCAAATATGGAATTGTAAATTAAAAATAAAGTTAAACAATTTGAATCCCAAACATCTTTGTTTCGTAGCCGCTTACGTAAGGGTATAATACTTGCATTAACTTTCTGCGTTCAGCTTAGGAGTTATAACAAAGATTAATGTCTGTTAAAAGAGTTGTCTAACAATAAGAGAGACATTAATTTTTTCACAGTATTGCTATATTAGTTCCGTAGATTTTAACATTATTCATTGTTTGAGAGCAGCAATTTCCTATAATATTATTATTGAGAATAATTCAAAATAATGACCTTTATGCAAGGAAGTATTTATAAATAAGGCAAGAAGGTAACAAAGTATTATTCCAAATCACGAATTCAGTCCAACATAAACAAGGCCCTCTAAAAACAATTCGATTGTCACCTACATTATTTCAGTAGTATGCATGCCTTTTACGGCAATCTCACGCATCCATTATTGATAAATGAGGTCTCTAAAGAAAGGGAACTTTACGGAGACGTAACGAATTGCACTTTGACTTTAAAGATATAAAGGATTTGTTTAAATAAAATCGAAACTAAATATTTACAGCAAATGCAACCCGCACAATTAGGTCGTTTTGCAAAATCTATATAGTTAAATAACTTCTAAACCAAACATTCTAGGACATTAAAATTCGGAATTTTGCGAGCTAAGGCTTCAAAGAATCTTTTTCTGTGTCACAGTCTACGAAATGAGATACTATTAGACATTCTATTATGTATTTGTCGGTCCGACATTTCGATATTATCCAATACCAGCTATATAACTTGGCGATGGAGGCTTAGATTTTTCCTACTTATATGCATGCAGAAGACTTATAAGCATTCTTTCTGTGTACATTGTGGTTTGTGCCGACTGATGAGGTTTATTTTCTTAATCTCTACTTTAAGATTATGCAACTAAACGTAAATAATCTCGCAACAACAATTAGAAACGTTAATAGTTGTTTCAAACCAATGAAGATTGCTTTTTTGTGTATAGTGCAACCCTTTATTTATGTAATGTAATGGAATGTAAGTAATGATTTTCTTATTTCTGTGAAACGTTTGTGATAAAACCGACAGTATCTATTGCATCTGCAGAATAAGTAACCTGCACAATCTGCAACTGTAAGTGAAATGAAACTAATTACGTGATAGTCTAGGCGATTAAATTACACAGGCGAACCTCTCAGTTTGGTAATAAATTTAAATAATATTCCAAAGAGTAGGGTAATGCTTGCTCGATCCTGTTTTTTATCTTGGAAAACTGTAAGTAGCTTTCTTGAGAGTAAAAAGGTTTTGTAATATTTTTGTGACTATCAAGGAAAGAGAAAAACTGTCAAGAAAATTGTATAATTGCTCCAAATGTAGTTTTTAAACACTTGTGAATTGTTCCGATAACATGACTATAATACTGAATAAACCTTTATTCAAAATTTCTTTCAAATATCAATTTGATTGTTCTTTATTTTCATTTTAAATTCTTTAAGTACATTATAAGTTACTTTTTTCAATGTTTTGAAAAAATAAACACGTTTTGTTAACAACTTCCCCTCTCAATATGGAAAAGAAAAGAGAGGGAAGAGGACGGAATTTAACACGCGAGAGGTTTCGCACGGGTACGCTGGTAATATGAATTACGTACACATTTATGAAGATATCTAATAGTAAGAATTTTGCACGCATACAAACTTTTTGGAGGGTTCAAAGAGCTTCACATATTTCCAGATGGTTTCATGAGGTCAATTTGTTCCATTTCAATACAACTCAACTCAAAATCTCGCGTTGTTATTCAAATATGAATGAGTGAAAACCAGAACGGTATAAGTGACATTTTATAAACTCTGAGAAAATGATTTATTGAAGTCAATGTTATTCTGAAATTATTGTGCTTTGTTTCATCATTAAAACCAAGGCATTTGAGTTGTTCATTAACATTACGAAAATACATTTCCACTATAATCTAAAATAAACACGTTTTCTCAGAATTTATAAAATGTCACTTATACCATTCTGGTTTTCACCCATTTATATTAAGTATTAGTTAATAGAAACTATATTCAGTTGCTACAAAATTCTAGAAGTAATAATTTATAGTAAAAGAGACCATTAGCCACTCGTAAACTTATTTGGAGGAAATAAAAAAATTCTCAAATGGCAGCTAGTGGCCCCCAAAATTACTTCCCTTAAACCAGAGAAGATAAACAGCCTATAATGTTCTGGGTAAGACCTACTCTTATGACAAAAAATACTTGCCATGAGAATTACAAGGTGAAATGAAAGCTTATAGTTTGAAACAAACGGGTACCAGTATTGATGAGGGAAGTTTTCCCCCAAAATGTATCGAGAGCAGTTGTTGGACGAACAGCACTGTACTAACCAATGTATGATCAAAAGGAAGATATTATCTCGTCAGTATTTTAGGGAGAATTATTAGAATAAAATTATGAGGTTATTGAACGTTAATCGAACGTTAAACGAATTCGTAAAAAACTGTGAGACTTGTTTTTCTCATGCAAATCAATCCCCCAAAAGTAACGTTAATAAAGTTTAAAGACGCCAAAAAGGAAAACGAAGGGATTTCGAGAGAATCCATGGCGTTTACGCTAACAAAATTAAGGCAAATATTACCTACCCTTATTTTATGTATTTTTCAAATGCTCAGAGATATCGGTGAGGAGGTGTTTGGAATACATATTTCATTACTATATCAGAAAAACGAAAGGAGTGGTTAGGTTGTAACTAATAACTCTGAAACTATTATGAAACATTATAGAGTTTCTAAAATTCTTGTATAAATGCGCTCATGTCTTCGGTCTGTAATGCCTCCATTAGACATATGGATTTATTTTATCTCTGATAATGATTGCTCTGGACATTAAAGTAAGACTTGATTATGCCCTCAGCTATGATATATTATACTCCTCAGATGGATCCTCATTCATTTAGAATTCCACTTATTCACAAGAAAAGATCGTGTCCCCACACAACGAATTTATTCTTATGTTTCCATGTGCCAAACAGCTAATTTTTCACAGTGTGCAAAACATAGCAAAGCGTATGCGAATCATCAGTAACGATTCGCTATTGTCTTTCATCTTGACTTTTATTATTTATAAACAACAGTGTTGCGACACTGACTGGAATCCATTTACTTTTGTACAAGTAAATCATTTCTAGTTATTTGGTATTTAATTTATATTATTTTTCTTCACGCATGGCGTTTCGCTCACGACAAAGAGTATATGCAACACGGGCGCGAGGTGATTCTCTTTGTTGTCCGAGCGTAGCGCGAACTCGAACGTGAACTCGAAGGTGCGTGAATCACCTTTCATGGGCCCTTGTTACGCACAGTACTTTGTATGCCACCATTATAAACGATCTTTGCTGCTGAAACTCGAACTCCAACTCGACAAAATGGTTGGGGCTATGCTCATCTGACAAGCGCACCAGCTTAAAGTTAATGCCTATTGATGGGGGGGGGGAAATTAAGTGCGCAGGAGAGAGAGAGTGAGAGATAAAGCGCGCGCGCGAGAAAGAGAGAGCACAAGATTAAGAGAGAGAGAGAGAATGAGAGAAAGAGCGAGAGAGAGAATGAGAGAAAGAGCGAGAGAGAATGAGAGAAAGAGCGAGAGAGAGAATGAGAGAAAGAGCGAGAGAGAGAATGAGAGAAAGAGTGAGAGAGAGAATGAGAGAAAGAGCGAGAGAGAGAATGAGAGAAAGAGCGAGAGAGAGAATGAGAGAAAGAGCGAGAGAGAGAGAATGAGAGAAAGAGCGAGAGAGAGAGAATGAGAGAAAGAGCGAGAGCGCGAGAGAAAGTGCGAGGAAGAGAGAGCGCAAAAGGAAAGCGCAAGAGAGGGAGAATGCGCGAGGGAGAGAGCGAGAGAAAAAGAGCGAGAACAAGAGAGAGTATGGGAGCGAGTGACAGAGAGCAAGAGGTAGCGAGAGGGAGCAAGAGTGAAAGAGAGAGACAGAGCAATCGAGAGCGAGAGTGAGAGAAAAAGAAACAAGGAATTATTAAGTGTAGTGGTAAAGTATATCTATGATTTTTAACTTTTTATATAGCATCTACACCGAGAGTGGTGGCTCAGGGCATCAACTGATGTCATTGCAGTCCCTTTGACTGTGAGGTTTTAGGTTGGAGTCCCGACGGTGGCAGTATTTTCAACACTAATTTGTCAGCTATGTATCGAATTCATTCACTGTATGGAGGATAATTCTAGCAACGGGTTCTCTGGCAGTTTTCCGTGGTTTCTCTGATCAAGACCGGCCGATTGCCGGAGCAGTACCCTAACAAAAGGGCCACGAATCAAGCACGATCTTTTCTTCCTCTTTCGACGGTAGGTTGGCACCATATATACAGCGTGGGAAGACTACCCCGAGCAAAAACACGCACTACACTTACGGAACTAAAGACCTTAGAAGTTGAAGCATTTGGAATCACTAACAACCATATATCCACAAATTTACACTTTGCCTCATTCTTGCGCATCAATTTGTACAAAAAATTCTACAACCATTTCACACAATCATCTCAGAAATTGATTAGAGACAATACATAAATGAGTATATATTTCTGAAGTAAATAATTTAATTCAGTTGACAGGTGAAAGTGCGGCGCTTAAAAAGCGTCGCGTCGTATGTGCTCCCTGTCCCAATGAACGGGGTCCGCAGTAATCATTTTGCGCATCTCCATCTCGTAGCTGTACACAACGACGACGAAGTAGCACAAACACAGTGCCACCACGCATCCGATGACACTACTTATGCCGTGGTTTTTGTTGTAATGGAAGATGAAGTAGTAAAAGGAGAGGGCCATGAAGGTAATTATGGCGAGGATGAGCATTCCCATGTTGCTCCAGACCCTAATAAAGCCAATTAAAAAAAATACATTCATATTGCATATAATTGAAGAATTGTCGGCAGGAGTCAATAGAACATTGACTGCCCTGGAGACTCCGCGCTCTATGCAACATTGTCAACCCTGGATAGGAGCTGGCGTCTTCCGAACAAGTAAGATTTTATTGCAATGCATTGGAAGAGCAAATGTGGATTTATGTGGGTACGTAACAGTGTGATCTGTAAATACGGATACGATATGATATGTACCAAATATTTGTTACAATATATCAGTTTATCGAATTAGCGGATTTTGTTCCAGAATGTTCCGAAAGATGGACTTGTAAACTTAATGGCACAGATTTTCTCGTATTAGATAGATCGTTTTTCGTTCGAGACAGGCCTTGATTGTAGGTTTTGCCGCACCCTTGTCCCGCATATCTTCTATTGTTGTGACATTCTCCGGTAACTACAGCTCCATTTGGTCTCCATGATGGTCTGAAGTACCATCAGAGATTCCAAACATTTTTCTTGCATCAACCCCATTTTAAAAAACTGGAAATTTCAACAAACTTGAGACCTGCACCATTAAGTGTCTTTTACACTATACGATGACAAAGTTTGATCAAAAAGTTTGGTGCCATTTTTGAGAAACTGTTGAAAATGTTTCTGAGGATTCATGTAACGTACTCTCAAAGACTAACATTTTCATTTGAAACTCCTAAAGCCTCGAGTTCATTCAGATAGGTTGGGGAATGTCAATTTTGAAGAAAATCGGCTGAACGGATTAGGCGTTATCGTTGACCACAGACAGACAAACAGAAGTTTGCCGTCAATCGGTTTTTAGGTATCCAGGATCCACAAAACATGGATTACGACTACACCAAGTGTTAGAGGATTTTCAGTGTAGATTTAGCAATAGCATTTATCCACCTTTTTGTTACCAGGGTGTGGCAATAAGAGTTTTTCTGCAGAGAATTCGCTGTTCCTCGTCTCAAGGCAAGAAAGTAACATGGTTTCTCAATCGACACACTAAAACGTGATATAGCACATATAATTAGCGCTGCGCTTTTGAAAATAATTCTTAAAATTTTCAAAATTTTCTCGAAAATGGATCCAAATTTTTTCTTTAAATTTCCTGTATGATACAGTAAAATACACTAATGAAGATTCCATAGTTCAAATTAAACTGTTAACTAAATTTTCCAAATTTTACAATTTTACAAATATTCGAAATTTTTCTTTCACTTGCTACAACTACAACATTGAAGATAGTGATTTTTCTGGAATTGAAATTTGTAATCCACAGTTTGTTCTTAAATTAAGGGCAGATATATATTTTTTTAAATATAAGTTCAGAACAGTTGAAAATATCAACAATTTTGAGTGAATATTAAAAATATTAAAAACAAGATTTTTCTCAAAAATGCCTCTAATTTGTTCTTCAAACATTTAGTACGAGTGTGCTAAATACTCTGAATAACATTTCATTATCGTTATTTTATTATATTCTTTTTATTTTTGAAAAATTACTCAATAATTACTTATTGTTTAAGTGGCAAAATAACAATTTAATTTTGCGAGTAGGGTGTAAAACGAAGCTTATTGGCAATCCAAAGAGAAAAATGAAATACCTTTTATCACGTGTATCATAAACAACTCTTTAGACAGCCTTACTAACTACCATTTTAATTCAGAAATACAAACCCACTTATTTCTTACACTGGTTTGTACACATTGTGTCTCCTGTGCTGTCTTCTTGGCAAGAGGGCATTTAGAGTTCCTCGTAAATTATAACTACACCCTTATCTTTCCATAATCTTTGGCCTGACACACAACTTGGGAAGCGTATTTAATTAAAGGAACTAGATCTCTACATCCCAAACAATGGTAAAAACTTCGATATCGGACCAAGGGATGAGATAGACATATAATGTTCGAGAAGCGGGATGTAGATATTCAATGAAAATTTTGCCAGAGGAGCGGTAGATACAAAGAGAGATCCTGTTAGGCTTTTAGAGATGGATAGATCACAACTGCAAGAGGATGAAGGAAAAAGTAAAGCTAGTCCTGACTGAGGAGTCTAGCAAGATAACTGGGATATGTGTGTCAGCTTGTAACATCATAAGTGTCTTTTGGGTTATTCATTCTCTTACTGCGTCAGTTAGATTTTGTTTTCGTCACACGGTTTGCACCATTGTCTAGAACAGGGGAGTCCAACTTGCAAAGTCAGGATCACAACTAAAAATCTTTAATAATATTGCGAGACATATTTTCATTACTCGAGTGATCCACACCTGCCTCCTCCATTTAGTTGATTTCGGCAGTTTGCCCGACTGCTCTGAAACGGGAAACAGGGGGAATGCAACCATGTATGATATCAGACCGTATCACGCATAACGCACGAACGGGATGAGAAAAAACAATTGAATTTAAAAAAGTAACTTCATTTAACATTAACCCTCACGAAAAAAAAGAACAGTTGCAGTATACCAGATCCATGATACTGTAACAAGTTCTCTTGTTACAGTATGATGGATCTGGTACACTGCAACTGTTCTTTTTTTTCGTGCTAGATTACAAAGGCGTCGTTTATCAGATGACGCAACTAATGACGAAAGCTTCCTCCACTCTCTTCCCTTCCATTCACTTCCCATTTCTGAAACAAGGTACCTTCATTGCGTGACTAGCCAGTGAATTTCACGTAACTTTGTGTGCGTGCCTATTTCCGGTATACGCCATTTTAACACGCGTTTTCTAATAGAGTTATGTCAGTGATATTTTTGGCAATATTTTGGCTAATATAGTGAATAATGAATATGAAATCCTTGACTTGTGGCATTTAAGTTTTGTTCTCCACATTTAGCAATCGTAATGAGCCGATGGGGACATCACAAATATCGCATTGAGAGGTTCTTCTGCGGACGCTTTTCAAAATCCACGTGAGGACAGCTTCCAGCAAGTGTCCGCGGTGATAGTCAAGTTATTTAGGTGTATCTATAAAAACATTTAAAATGTATTTATAATTCCATATCATACATGTTGCATACATTAAATTTAGTATTTCATTTTAAATTGAGTTTTTATTTATTTTTACCCAAATTAGTCTGTCAGATTACCCCATTATAATAATGCTTAATAAGGTCGCCTTTGTAATCTACGGTTAAGGGGGTGTTGATCCCGGCAGGGCACGTAGGCTAGGCGCGCTAATGTTCTCGCCCGACATGGTTGCCAGTGCCTTTTACTTTTGACTAATAGCCTTTCGTGGGCCGCCAGTTGGATGACGCTGGTCTAGAAGAGTTCCTCTCGGTTATAAATGGAGATCAGTGAGACGAGAGGAAAAAGAGAAAGAAGTCCCTAATGAAGAAGCGTTGTGCGCCAAAACCCGTGTAACAAAATGTGTTGCCCGTTCGTGCACGCACCAGCATGAGAGATGTTGGGGAATCTTTTTGCGTAGGCCGTGCACCAGGTTGCAGGCGGAGACAAACATGAGCATCGTCAGGCCGGCCAACGACGCCAACAGCACGCCGTGACTACGCCCACCGGCCTTGAGCGTGAGACAGGCCTTGATCACCAGCACAATAGTGCAGATGAGGTATCCCACCAAGGCCACTATGGCGACGATCCACGCGCCGCCGACGAGCGTGAGGCAGCAGCAGCACTTGCGAAGCGCGCACGACGGCATGGTGTACGCTCACGCTCTTAACTCGTGGCGCTTCCGAGCTGCTCTCGGCCCACGCACCTGCCGCTGCCGCGCCGTCTTCATTCAATGTTCCGGCAGTAGATGCATATAGGCAGCTAACAAGGACTTTCACATTCACGGCAACCAACCTTCACATTCACCATAATCAATACTGGAATCTGTTTTGATATCCACAGTTGAAGAATTTAGTTTCAATATTTTAAACCAGCCCACCTTTAAACGCATTGACCGTAATCAACATTGAAATTTGTTTTAATATCCACAGTTTAACAATTTGTTTTCAATATTTTAACTCCAGATTTCTTTTGTTTCTGATAGATTTTTGTTTTTAAAATAAATAACTTAACGCCGACCAAACATAAGAATAAATCCGTTGTGTGTGGACACTACCTTTTCTTGTGAATTCATTGAATTCAGAATGAATGAGGGTCCATCTGAGGAGTCTTACATAATCAATTTTCTTTAATGCCTAGTGCAATCATTATCAGGGAGAAAATAAATTCGTATGTAATTGAGGTATTACGGACAGAAGACAAGAGCTTATTTCGACAAGACCTTTAGTAACTCTATAATGTTTCATAGTAGTTTTAGAGTTATTATTTACGACCAAACCACACCTTTCGTTTTTCCAGTGATTTTTCGACAAAATTCAATTTGTCAGGTCCTGGTAGCTGATGTTGCTATATACGTAATAAGTTCCTCCAGGTATATATATGTAGTTACTTTCTCTAAAACATATGATAGACTCCACTTTCTGTGGGTTCTTAATACGGAACAATCGATTGACTGCAAAACGTGTGTGTCAGGCAGCTCGACGTCGTCTGTAGTCAATCCTAGCGCGCAAACCGTTCAAATGATTTCCCAATTTTTTTATATTCCTCCATCAATCTAACGAACACAAGACCCTGCAATTTTTAAACATACGTTTTGAATTTCGGGAGCACTTACTTGAACCGATCCGAGTTAGCTAAGCTCCACGACAAGCTTAAGTATGGTAACTATTTTGAAACTCGTTATTTTTAGTACGTTGCATTGAAACTCTGCTTTATGATTTTTTTTAATAAGTAAATATAACTGCAGTTTCATTTGGGTAAGTGGGGGGTAGACATCCTTTCAAATTTCTTGATTTTTCGAATCATATTGGAGTTTTTTTCTTCCAAATTGAAATAAGTTAATTTTTTTTCAAGTAAGGCTGGGATTTCATTTCACTTTCTAATTTATAAATATATTTCATAAGCAAGCATTTCAAAATTTTCTCCAAAAAGGCTCCAATTTTTTTTCATAATGCGTAAAAATGGCGTTTCAATTTCTGCATTTCCGAAAATAGAAAAAATTAACATTGCCTAGTTCTGTATTGACGATAGATATTTTTCCTTATAAAAACGTCTTCTAAAACATCAGTTGTTTAAATAAGGTCATGTACTATAATACTTTGGAAAAGCGAGTAGTTTTCGCGAATTTTTTTTTTTGAAGTTAATGGAATTTATAAAAAGCTACTCAAAATCGACTCCATTCTTTAGTGTTTCCACGTGTAGAGCAACGTGTACCTTAAAAAAAAAAGATCTCCTTTTAATTGAAGTCTCTAAATTTTCTAAAATTGCAAGAGTTAAAAAAATCGAGGAAGTATATGTTGTTGTAGAATCACCAACTCAAGCGACGGAAAGTTCAGTGTAGGGGCAACGTACTTGTCGAGATAACTCGAAAGGCATGAATTCGAATCTCGGCCAGCATACATACCATACACTGCCCTCCCAAACGGTCTGTAACGGTTTCTCGAACCTCGCTGATCCCCTTCGCAGATGTGAGGCAGAGAAGTAAGTGCATGCAAACTGCAGTGAATAGAGAAACCGACGGTAAAATGATATGTCAATTGTTTAATTTAATGTTTTTCTGTATTAGCATGTTTTCCTTTCAAGTTTCTTAACGGAACATATTAATTTTCTTGCCTTACTACTTACTTACGTCATATTTACTTTCCCGTATAAGTATACGGAGAAATAGGGAAAGTTACGAGTATGTAATGCTGCGGAAAATCGATTTTGAGATTTCAACGGAATCCGTCTGTCCGTTCGTCTGGTGTCTGTGAACACTACTAGCGCCTAAACCAGGAATAGGATTTATTCCAAATTGAAATAACCCCTGTACATCTAGCTCGAGTCGAAACTTTGAGCTTTTGACAAAACTTCTTTAAAATTTAAGAGTACTTTACTAAAAAAACCCAACACATTTTCAACATTTTCTCAAATACGGCTCCAAATTTGTTCTTTAAATTTCTTATAAGTATAGAATAAAATGCACTTATAAAGATGGCATAGGTTCGATTTTCAGGTTTAACACTGAATTATTAAAAATTTTATACTTGGTCGAGCGTCTTCCTACTATTACAGAATTGATGATAGAGATTTTTCTTTCAAATAAAGTTTGTTGTCCATAGTGATTTATTTCATTAAGGTTATGTACATTTTTTTAAATGTTAGTAGTTTTTGCGCAATATATTTGCGGGCAATGTGTGCAATTTTATAAAATTACAACAAAATGACCTCAAAAATGGCTCCAATGTTTTTTAAAAACTTTTTGTAGGGACAGTGCTAAATGTACTCTGTAAGATGACATAAATGCCATATGGCTCTATTCTTTTGTTGTTTCAAACATTACAAAAATATTTTTTACTTGCCTCTAATGTCGTTAATATTTATATTAGAGCAATTTGTTCACATTATTGTATTTATGTCTACATGTGCTTTAAATAATGTCATATAAAGCTTCTCAAAAACCATACCATTTTCTGTGCAAACTATCTCAAAACTCCGCAATTTTAGAAACGCTCAAACGTTGTTTTCTCAAAAACGGCTCCAAAGTTTTCTTAAAACATTTCTAACGGATAGTGATAATTGTAATCTTTAATATGGCCTAAAGTTTATCTCAGTAAAAAAATACACAAATTAATTTTTTTCAAAGAACTCTCACGCCGTTAATATTCCCATTTCCGGCAATTTGTTGACACTATTGTATTTGTGAGTTAAAGTACTTAAAGTGACTTCAAATTAAGTTTTTCGAAAACAGAGAAACGAAGAAAATTGTAATTTAGAACCCTCTCCCATTTATATGGACGTACTGATTATCGTATAACAGACTGGGTTGCCGACAGCGTCGATGTATATCATTCGGCCTAAGTTTCATTGGTGATTATGGCATAATTGTCACTTCACACTGAGAGAAATACATATTGGTAACCAATAGATTAATGTTTGCAGCATACATGTAATACCAAACAAATTGATCACACTTCGTCTTCTAATTAGAGCTAAAATGTGTGATAGAAATAGGATCATAATGTTAAGTAATCGTTACGAATATTACGATAAAGTATGCGGCGTTGTAGCATCTTTTTGTTAATTCTTTCCAGTTAACCATGTCCTTCAAAATGAATATTTCTGTCACAAATTCGCTTCACTAGTTCTGCGCTGTAATTAAATCGTTAATTTTTAGAGAAATTAATCGAGACATGTATACAAGACCAACTACATTTCATGTTGAATCTTGTTGCATTGAAATATCCATAATGGTTGCAAAAAGCATTCGCAAGTCAATCCAGCTATCGAAAACAAAAGACTAACTGTTGTGGATACCGTGATACTTTATTATCACTGAATTATAATGTTTTCAATGTAAAATAATAAGGCCTGGTCGTAAAATATGTTTGAGTAGGCAAACAGGGATAAAATAATATTAGGGATCTCGCGGTACAAGAAGGATAAAAACCGGTCGCCGACATGTGCCCGCTTTTGAACAGCTTCTTGGGCGTGTTCTCGCTCAAGACCGGCTCGTACACTACGGGCGCGTTCTTCACCCTCGTGTACCTGGTGGCGAGCGTCACCTTGGCGCTGCAGGCGAGCAGCGACGAGAGCGTGATGGTGCCGGCCACGTATCTGTTCCTGTCGGCGCTGTGCTGCCTGCTGCTCGTCACGTGCTGTGGCCTGGTGTGGGCCACGAAGAAGGGCGACCGTGGGTGGCTGCGAATCTGGATCGTTTTGCACTCCGTCGTGGCCGCGATGGCCGTCTTTTCCTTCGCCGTGGCCGCCGTCGTCTATTTGTTCTCCGACGCGAAGTCGCTCGCCGCTGCGAGTCTGTGCGTGTGCTTCTCCGCGGCTTTCTTCTACGGCTACGGCCTCTTGGTGGTTTATAGCTACTTCGCCACCACCAAGCCCCCGAGGCCGCGTGCCACAAGCTAGTGGCCGACGCGCCCAAAACTCTGATAATTTGATTAAATAAATGTATAAATATGTATAATTGAATTATTTTGAAATATACATTTAAATGGTAAGATATTATTTCTCTCTCTCTCTCTCTCTCTCTCTCTCTATATATATATATATATATATATATATATATATACATATATATATATATATATATATATATATATATATATATATATATATATCTTTCTGCCTTAGTCTCACTCCCTCTTTCTCTCACTTTCTATGTAACATATGTACAGTTTTAACTTAAATTCCAAAACACAATTTCTCTCTTGATTCTGTCAACGCCACTTGAAAACCATTGAACTCAAATATCAGTCAACCTTCACAATTAAGAAACTGAAACAATCATAATCTTTTTATGTTTAAGTAACTTATTAAAGCGAAGCAAACGCGTGACACATGCATATTTATCATGATAAGTACATACACGTATAACAATTAATTTATATGCTCATTATAAACACGAATTAAACCCATTAGCCGCCATAGTTCCAAAATGGATCATTAAATGAATATTGGAATAGTTATTAATGGAATCTTTAGGTGTATACCCTAAATTTTTATTTACAAATTATGTGTGTCAAGACTCTATTTCACAATATTCTTTGATTACATTTTTTATTTTAACTTAATGACAATGCAAACAAATTTTCAATTTGAAGTATTTGAGTGGGAGAAATTAGAAGATTTTGAAATTGTTTTTGAGGCATATTGTTACGTATTTCTCTCATTTTTCGTGAGTATTGAATAAAAAGCTCTGAAAAAGTGGCGACAAAATTATAAACGAAAGACTGTTTTGCGTATGTTTACTGTTAAAAATACATTTCGTCCCATTTGTAGGACAACGACAGAATACATAAACCTTATATTATTCTGCTGTGTTATCATTTGAAATTATTTAACCTGTTACATGTTTTGTTCCTCTTATTCTTCCTACCTCGTTTCATCTTCCTCCCCTTATTCTCCTCTTCTTTAACCCTCTCCTACAATCTTCTCTTTCCTCTATTCTCAACTCTTCCCCCTCCACTTCCTCCTTTTCTTTTCTTACTCTTCTCTCCTTCCCTCCTCCTCTTCTCTCCATTCCCATTTTTTCTTCCCCTTCTTTATCCCCCCTCCGCTTCTTCCCCTTTCCTCTAGTTATCCTCTCCTCCTCTCCTATTCTCTGCTTACCTCTCATTTTCACTCATTCTCTTTTCTTTTTTATTCACCCTCGCCTCTTCTCACCGTCTCCTTTTCTCCCCTCTATCCCCCCCTTCCTTGCTTCACTTTCTCTCTCTCTCTCTCTCTCTCTTTCTCTCTCACTCTCTCTTTCTCTCTCACTTTAGAAAATGTTTTTGAATGTTACCCACATAAACAAGTCTTGATAACAAATTCTGTAGTTTGATAAATATATCAAACTACAGAACTAAAAAAACATCAATATCACCAATACTTTCATAATATTACGACAGGTTATTTCAACATTTTGCCATATTTCTTTATAATGTATTTAAAGTTTTCTATCGTGTTTATGAAATATGTTAATAAATTATAAAGTGGAATGAAATTCCAACCTTACTTGAAAAAAAAATTAACTTATTTCAATTTGGAAGAAAGAAATTCCAATATGATTCGAAAATCAAGAAAAATTCTGAAGGATAATGTCTAACCCCCACGTACCCAAATTAAACTGCAGTTATATTTACTTATATCAAAAATTCATCATTCAAAAATTTCAAAAAATATCATAAAGCAGAGTTTCTATGCTAAAAATAACGAATTTCAAAATAGTTACCATACTTAAACTCGTCGTGGAGCTTAGCTAACTTGGCTCGGCTGTTGGCTTACAGAAGGCATTGCTGAGTAGCGATTACTTGATTGCGATTGACTATCAGATCTTCTGACGAAGCTAATATTTGATAACCCTTGGATATCAGAAGATCTTCTGAGATAGGGATTACTTGAGAACGATTGACTATCAGAATATCTTGTGGAGAAGCGATCACTTCTCCTTCTATCTTCGTTAACTTGGATCTCTGATGTATTTTTAATATGAAAACAGTGGCTATTTTCAGTATACAATCGTTTCACATTATTTGATAAATTGTAAATGACGAATACCAACCTGGAACTGTTAAATTATAGTTATACACAACCATCACACTGAAGCTGTAGGTAAGAAAAAATAAAAAGCAGAGAACTAGAAGTCCAGCTCCCAATATTTCGTTGCCATGCACAAATATGTAGCCACCAGCAACTATTAGCGTCAAGCCGAATATGAACATCACCAAAATTTGCAGCACTACCCACTGCCGTATAAGACCGCGGCTACCCACACACACTCCGTACACCATGAGAATAGAACTCACTAAGATGATAAAAGCCGACAACAACAGGAAGAACATGTGGATTCCCATCGTTTGATTCGTTATTGTTAAAGTGAGTATTGTGAGAAATACTCCTAAATAACACGCCACGCTTAATCCACCAATTGTAAGCACGCCATACTCCAGTGAGCACAAGCCAAGACAAGTATTCACTGGACAACAGTTCTCTTCGCAACGCATACTGGTGATATCAGAAAATGGATAAACTGTAGTATTTTAGGGCTTGGTTAAATGTAGTACCAAAGTTAGCAATGTTCACAGTACTTCGTCATTTCAGCGTATGTAAACTCAACATTAATAATATTGACACAATTGAAAACACTTCCAAAACTTTGAATTACTCTTTGCAACAACAATGCATTTCATGAAAACAATAAACTGTCATAGACTATTGCTACTAATATTCTATTTGTATAAAAATAGTAAACAAATACCATGTTTCTGACTTCTTGATAAACTTATGATCAAACAGTGCACAAGAGTTCATAAAGTGGTACTGTAATAATTGTTATCAGTACCAGTACCTGAAAATCATTTTCATCATTACAACTGCCATCATCACCGTGTTCATCCATGAATTGGGCTTTACTTCTCCTCCCTAGTACAGGAAGGAAAAGCATTGGATTCGCCTCAACATTACGAGCTCGAAGTTTGTGTCGTCAAGTCATACTTACAGAATGTTCTTTTAAGATATATCTCCGCACAGACGTCAGAATTCACGTCTATTAGTGTTGTGCCAAATATTTTTGAGATTGGTGCAGGTAGCGAGGAAACACACACTATTTTGTTCCCGAAAATCGGGATGTCTGTATGTACGTACGTTCGTAAGTACGTGAGTATGTATGTAGGTATATTTGTATTGTGATTATCCATCCGTAAAATGACGATCCACGTGGATGTCGGATAGGGCGTAAGGCAGCCTGGTCGGAGATGCGCAGCGAGATCCACATCAGGTGTAAGAATCACCTCGCAATTTTTTGCGATCTCCGGTCTATAAGATTGGGATGTATTTCGCGGAGCGGCTGGTGCAGAGACTTATTTCAGGGCGGACCTTTTCTGGGTCAGACTAGCATGAATATCCTGATTTAATTTCTCTTTTTAAAGAATATCGCAACACATCGTTTTAACAGATTGCAGACAACTGGAGTACACTTAATTTTATTCAATTTTAAATCCCTCTTTGTGTAAAATTACAAAGTCTATTATTATTTTACGTAATATGACAGAAATAGTTCACACATTATCGTCATGTTTATGGGAATTTAACATTACATGTGTTCTGATATTCCTATTACGGCTCGTGGTAACACTGCGTATTTCCTTAACTTTCAGTCTTTTCTTTACAATAATCACCGTCAGATGACGGCTTCCGGTTATGCGGCAACATATCTTGATGACAGGCTACAAACGAATCCGACGTCGTCCATCTGACGCTCAATGTCGTGACGGTGACTTCCCTCCACTCTGCATATTACAGCGTGGACAGCTCGTCGCGCCCTCTCTGCAGCCCAAGGTGCAGCTGCTTTTAGAGTTCAGCATTCGCAAGGAGCGGACCGAGGAGCAAACTTTGCAAAACGTCAATGATATGGAGTATATTGCGATATTAAATGGGATGCCCAAGAGAACCATGCTACCAAAGATATAAGATCGGTGACAAATACAGTGCACGGCAAAGATTGTTAATATAATAATCACTATCACTGTCGTCGCAAAATGGAGAAGAAGCCACTTTTTCAAAGGGAGACAGAACCCCACAAAAACGCAGCTTGCGCCGAAGAGGATGATCGCTGCAGTCTCTAGGTCCAATGTCACCAGATCGATTTCGTAGTAGCGCAGCCCTAGGACGTCGAATAGAATTGATGTGAAATGACAAATGGCCATGAGCCATGCGATTAGGTTGATAGTCAGTTGGAACGGGAGCTTCATTGCAAGGAACTCAAATGCTTAAACTAATTTCAGTAGTTGCTTGAAGACAATGCTTTTCATTTGGTTTATATATTCTTATTAACAGTTTAAGAATTATCACTGGTATATGTTATAAAATATTTGTAATACTAGCATCAGAGCATATAAAAGACAAAGTGTAGTACTAGCTCGAGGCTATTTCTATTGTTGATTGTGGTCGTCTGAATGAAAGACGCGACAATCGCTTCGGGGTAATCGACTGGGTCAAGACCATCTGGGATACGGCGATGTAGTGCAGGTGGTCTTGGCTGGGTCAAATACTGTTTCCAAAGACACTGTAATGTTCTTATTGATTAACTGAGCTAGAAACGCCATCTCGCGATTGAAATTACCAACAAGGGAAAAAACGTATTATCCGCGCACGTTTTCTTCAGCCCTCGCTTCGCTAGGTGCGAGAGAAGTGGGGAGATTCTTTATTTTGACAAAAGGAATGTTTTATCAAATTTATAGTTCGTTTTTCGATGTAAAATAACTTCTATAAACGGGAGGGAACATTTATTGTTTTCAGGTTTTGTCTACAAGGCTCGATGCTATTAATGCTTAATTCAACTAATGTTGGCACAGCAGTGGGAGTAGGTATTCTGGGATTCTAGAAAACTTTCACGTATAATACTGTACGTACGTGGGGCATCATTATTACCTATACATCAAGAATTTGTTGGGTAAATTGTTTTTTTTTTCGTGTGAGGCATTCGGCCTCCCTAAAACAAGGTAGGCCGATGTAGGTGTTCCGGGTACATTATTGAAGAAACATTTTTTATTCAATTGAAATTTATTCTCCGCTAATAGTTCTTTAATTTTTGCCATGTAATTTTTTTAGTATTAGTATGTTTGCATAGTTTGGAGGGAAATATAGAAAAGAGATTATTTCAAAACCTGTACAATTTTTTTCTTCAACCTTTGCAACGGATGGTGCAAATCAACACCCGCTGGAGATAGAAGTCCTCGTAACAAGCCAATGACATCACATTTAGACCGATTGCTGCATCAGCGTTTGCCTGCTTCGCATTAGTGTTTGGATGCAATTTTTTCCATGAAAAATAAGTATAATGCCTAATTAAATTTCATTTACTATTATTCAATATTTTTAATAAGCTATGAACCTTCCATAATTAAACTAAAACACATTTAACTTGATATAAAATACCTCGCTCTACCTAACAGAAGAAAATGTCAATAAATTTTAGATGCATACTTGTAAATCTTCAAAAATTAACACGTCACTTGACAATCATACACGTCAATTGAACATTTTTATAACTGCATTACTTCTGATTTCAGGAAAACACGTAGGTTCACCGTTATTCAGTTTAAACACGACAGTGTGCTCTTAAAATCATTCAGCAGAACGTATTCTCTACAAATTACTCTGGAATTCTCAAACATCTTGAGTATAAGTGGCACTGTTTTAAGAAAACCAAATATGTTCTCACATTTATTAACTTAATCAAATAAAAAATAATTGAACACACTACATACTAATAAATGAATATATTTGATATTCAGAATTCAAATTTATTTACTGTGGTAAATGGAAAAAATCACCACATTTTTCAGGAACGAACCATTTTTGCACAGACTTTAAATTAAAATAAATTATCAGAGCATTTTAGAACATTAATAGTAAAATTAAAATTTAAATAAATTTTCAAGCCCTTGGATCTGCAATGTTTACTAAATATTAGAATAAAAGTTAAGAGAAACATTTTATTAAACGATAATGAAAAGTTTAAAAATCATTGTATCACCCAACGTGTATTTTTAAAACAAGACAATGTTCACACTTGCAGCGATTCCAGCAACTTTCAATTGAGAAAATTCTCTTCTCACTCACTGGGGTCGTCTCAGTATGATCATTCAGAAAACTATAGTATGCTGAGTGCGTTGAAATATTGATTGTACAGCCCCTTGTCTGAGTTGCGGCAAAGACAATTTTGCTGATACCATCTTGCATTGTTTGCATCTTGCTTCAATAATTTCTTCAGGGTGTAAATACAACTCGAACACAAAAACAAATGCAATATATTAGATTTTTTATTAACTGAATTCAGCACACATATTGCAGATAAAATTAGTAATGAATTAAATATTTCTAAAAATTACAAAAAGTTTATACATCTCGTCCGAGAAAATTAACATTTTCAAAACAAACGGCCGTATGAAGTGATGTACGTTTTGTAGGTTATATTTTGTAGGAAACTGCTCGGATGCGTCGATTTTCATTCGTTTCTTATATACGCGTACAAAAAACGAAATAGTTATTTCCATAATACCAGATTTTAAAAGCAATTCAAAATACTTTAAATCTGTTGGTTGGGAGAAAATCTTTGTATCACTCGCAACCCCTATCTGTTTAAAGATTCATCTTTCGGAAATACGGAAACAAATAATTCGACCATTCAAGTAATTACCACGACTCAAAGGCACATTACTCTTGAAAGGCATGTTCATCTAAGTGAAATTGTCACAAAGCTTTAAAGGGTATAACCAATTGAGAGAAACTCAAAACACAACGTGGTCTTCACACTGCACGTGCTGACTGAAATATGAAAACAAGATTGTCGGAGCTGGCCCAAGATTGATGGCGTCACGCACCAGGTGGTTCCGAGGCCTTCTATCTCCAGGGGGTGTTAGCTACATCCTCTAAATAATATTACATAAACTTATTTAAACCTATTCTTTTGATTTTTCAAAAAATATACTAGAAATGTAATTTTATTGATATATCTCAAGTCATTAATATTTTCATTTCCAGCACATTTTATAAATTCTTGCATTTAGAGTTCAATCACTTCAACTGATTTTTTATGAAGTTCCTCGAAAACTCAAAATTTTACTGTCAAAATAGACACAAAATTGGAGAATTTCATAAACGTTCAAACGACATTGTGTAGTATCACTAGTTTAAGTGAATTAATTATTTTGGAATATTTTCCACTAATGTTACTCTTCGATTAATCATCGCGAATAAAATTGCTGTGATACAAGTAAAACAATGGATATTAAACACCACTTTCAAACCAGAAACTAATTTAGTATCAATGATATTTTTGCCATGTCCTTCCAACTCAATCAATTTTTCATTTATACAAAGGATTTAAAGGTCTGCAGAAACTTGTATTCAATTCACATTTTTCAAGTTATTTTTTAATTGCGGTGCGTTCAAATCTATTAAACAAAATAGCGCCCTTATTCAGTGGGTAACGATTTTACAATTTGATATTGTTTCTTGATTTAAACGATTAATGTCCAAATTTCGCATATCCTGTGCAATTGGTTCTCTTTGCACCGTAGTGAAATGATTCATTTTCACTCTCTCCAAAGTCAATCACAACTCTCTTTGATCGTTTACCATCGACAGTCAATGCGGAATCAAATTTCAATGATTACTTCCCCCTTGCAATATCCAGAACGAGTTTTTCATCGATGAAAAACAACAGTAGTTTTCCCTTTTACAGCACAAAATCGTTTGTCTTTATTCCGACCGCAGATTAATTTCTTTCCAATCCACTGGCCAGGAAAACGGGGCCACTTGTAATTTCATCGAGCAGCTCTTCTGGGAGAGAATTGCAGCAAAGAGTCGTAAACGATTATTTATGAATGTTTCAAAACGAACATTTTCAAGATTAATTTTGTTCGCAACCTTGCCACAATCTGAGAATACAGAGGGGTTCAATAAATGTATATACTCGATTAGCAGTTCAGCGGAATTGACGGTGTTTAGTTACTAATTGTAGGTAACTTTGAACACAAGTAATCGTTACAGCATGTAACTGAAATAGGAAGCAACAATCACAGCCGTATATTTCTCCATTCGAAGTATATTCTCTGTGAAAGAGTGTATACATTTTTGGATCCCTCGGTATACAGGTGTATCAAAATAAATGATACAAATCTCTAGAGAATATAAAGACTCGAAGATGATCATCTTTTGCTAATGAACGTGTAGTAGGAAATCTAATGTCACAAAGTTACGCACGTGGCATTTCCTCTGATTTGTAGACAACTCAACCTTCTCTGCTATTTGGTAGGAATATGATTTAAATTCTTGGCTATCCGGGCGACGCTGCGTCGTTGGTGGGGTGGGTTGGAGGAAGGTGCAGGGTGAAATGTCTACTAAGCAGGGTCAAATTATTATCTTGGAATGTAAGCTAAGGCCATACTGAGGGAAAGAGCTAACTCGCTGAATGAAATGATATGGGGATGCACAATAAAGGGATTGCCTTTGTCATATAATGAATCATAAACACTTGCAGTTAAACTGTGTTTTATGTCCAGTACCTAACTGCAATTTCCACTTAAATAAAGGGGCTGAAGATCCTTCTGAATTATATGAAGTTAACGTCTTTCACTATTTTACCTAGTATAGCGAAGAGAACATGAAGCAAGTCAAAACTAGTGTCACGTAAAACAGAACCCAGAGAGCGTTTCGAGATACGGCATGGGAGTTTTATGGTCTCGGGTCACGTGCCAGCCACGTGGCGATGTGCATCTGAGCCCACGCCTTGATTCCGGCAGCTGTTTGCTCCGGTCGACCTGCGCGTACCCAACAGCGCCCGTGGCTGGGCAGGCTCACCGTGGCCCTTCCTGTTGCTCGCCCTGTCGCCGGGAATGGCGTACGCGAAACTCATCTTGTTGAGTGGCTTTGGCTTTGGCGTTGCGCACTTGTGGGACATGTGAGACCTGTGTATCGCGCGACTCTTGTGACCGTACAGAACATATTGACAACTTTGACAATCTCTAAATGCTCTAGAGGCCAGTAATTTTCATTCTCCGATGTAAAGGTGTATCAACTAGATGGAAATGGCTCATTTTGGTAAAAGTAATGTGAGGCTAGTTTCCTCGCTTATCCGTGCGTTGAGCTGGCATCGACTTGGCAGGATGATGAGAAGAAGAGGGATTCGGTGGGACACAAGTGGCTGAGAGAAAAAGGGTTCGTGGCGATGTGGGGACGTTGTGGAAAGTGCTTGAAATTTTAGGCAGACGGGGATAGGTAGGCCGATGATTATCATTAAGAGGGGCAAAGAGCTACAGTGATGCCGGCTCAGAAAGGAAGTGGACACTTCGGTAATTACGACGGTAATCCCATCGAGCAGCTCTTCTGGGAATTACGACCCAGAAGTGAAGAAAGTCAAAATGAAGCGAAAATCGTGCCTACGTCAAATAGGCGAAAGCGAAAGTGAGGACGGAAGCAGAAGAGTGCGCTGATGCAAAGATGAGAGTGGGAGGAGCAGAGAGACTGAAGGCGGGAGTGGGGTCAAACGATAAAGGGAGAGTGGTGGTGGCGATGGCAACGGTGAAGATGGAGGTAAAAATGAAGGTGGAAAGCGGAAGAAGGCGGAGGCAATGGGAGGGGAGGTTGTCAATTAGCTGCAGGCCTCAGGAGGATCGCTAGTTAGTGGTCTGCCCTCTACTGCCCCTCGAGCGAGACCCTTGGCGGTACTGCTCTCGAGGGAGCGTGAACGTTCAGTGGAATTTCGGAATGTTGCATGGCGCGCTCTGTAGAGATACGTCGATGTTTCAGATAACCCGTGTCTCCTGCTAAACGGGTATCACTAACAGATGATTTTCATTAAGATTCAATAACTAATTGAATTCCAAATATTTTCGGATTGCTTGAGATACTGAAATGCAGTTTGAGAATTCGATAATTAACGCAGGGCCGCATACTTTTGTGAGTATTTAATAAGTGCAATATTTATTTCTATTCTATGATTATTTTGGCAATCATCACTGACCCATTAAACAGTGTGACCATCTTTTTGCTTGGCCTGGATTTTTTGTTTCGCAATGAATAATCTCAGCGTTCGTAATAGAACATTGTACATTCTTCATCAAAATGCTCTGTATAAATTGTGTAGAAATGGATTTGGACATTTCTGGAAAACTATTTTTGGATGGAAGTGATATTGCAAATCTTCGCGGTATAGTGTTTTTTTAGGATCCAAGAATCGTTTTAGCTTATGTTCAAAACTAAATTCCTCTTACCCGTGGAATATTTCTACCTCTCTACATATGCACTCAGTATTCATAGATATTAACATTTCAACAAAGCTGCAAGAGGCACCATTGTGTTTTTAAATTATTGTGACATTATTTCAAACATCTTTAAAGAGAAAGAGTAGTTGTGGGAGTTTAGTATTCAGATTGTCAACGATAAAAACTTTTCCAATAGCTTTTTGTATAATCTGTGCCTCTTTGAGCCCTTATATAATTTGCCACGCTCACTTTATTGGTCGAAATACTGTACAAAAACCAGGAAATATATTCGCGAACTTCGTTGCATTAAAAGTGCAGGGACTGTCAACTATACACTGCTGCGTAGCTTACAAAGAATATCCATTATTTAATAAGCCATTTCGCAATGCGGATTAACCACAGCGCCAAACGCGTTAGCCTGCGCGTCATCGCAGCTTTTGTAATAACTGTTATAACGAGAACGCGCGACGCGTTAATGCAGGAACCGGCGACGACGACGCCTCAATTACTCGATCACGCATCGAATCCGCCGCAGCCGCCGGGATGAGCCGACCTCAATGACGCTCGCGCATTTACTCGCGGCACACGCGTTGCCGCGTCCAACACGCCCGCTCCGATTTGCAACTAAACTACCGCAAAACCGCTCGCTCGCCGCCTGCCGCGCGCCCCGCCCGCAACCCGCAAAACATGGCCCGAGCGGACGCCATAGCGCGGCCGAGGTGCAGTTGGTAGCACAGGGACTTACGGGCTTTTTTCTCTCGGCAAAGCAACACACACTCTTTTTAAGACTTCACACTCTGTTTTAAATTACAGAAAACTGGTGAATTCCCATTTTTTGAGAATTCCCCGACCACGATTGGTGTTTAGTACAATTTGTCAAATACATATTACGTCAGTTAATTCGAATAAAAATATTAATAAATAAATATTAATAAATAAAAGGAATATATACTGAACTCTTTTCATCCAATTAAATGTCTTAGTGTAGTTGACTTAGAATAAATTCAAGAAAGACAAGGGCTTTCATTCAGGATGTTTCGTTTATATTCTAAAATACCTCTTTGACAACAAGAAAAATATTTTAAAATAACATACAATATTGGAAAAATTTAAAAAATAATATTAACTAATTAAATGAACAGTTTTTAGAACAATTACTATTAGGGCGGTTATTAAAAGTAATACATTAGACATAATTGTTTATTGATGGACAGCTAAGAAAGTGAATCAATTCCTTCTTACCATTCGCCACTCGGCACATGAAAGTGAAAGTATCTATAACACATCTTTTTAAAAAAAGTATTTAATTGTGGATATTAGTCTAATGCATTATGTATTTATTTCAGAATATGTAGCGTATTATCACCACCTGATAAGGCTTATACGATACGTGGGGCAAAATTCTTAGCTTGATATCTCTATGAATTTTTATTGTGAAACAACGAACGGGCTATAGTGAGACACCTTATAGTCTATAATCTATTTTTTCTGTTTTGTCTCTTTAGTTATACCCAAATTCTGTAAAATTTTGTGTTCCTGCTGTATGGTCCTTAATAATAGATTATATTTTCTTCTATTTGCTCTTTTTTGTTAATTTTGTGTATCAATAAGTAACAATTGTTAAAGCGTATAACATTAAGTCTAATTTTGTGTTGTAAATATTAACCCTGACTGACCCTGCTTTTATTAGAAAATAATTATTCAAGTTTTAAACACTAGCTGTGAAGGACAAGTGGCATCACTGCCTTCGTAAGAGAGAGTACTTGAAATTTTGGATGCTCGTAATGCCACAATATTCAGAGGATTGTACGTGTCTGGGTAATGGAATGTGAATTATGGGCCCTTTTGGATAACTGTATTGAACGTGATAGGATTAGAGTCTCGAAATGAAACGATTCACATGGGCATGTGTTCGAACAGCTATAACATCGGGACGTGACAACAAAGATCTGTACAATGTGAGTTGATTCTATTCTTGATTCTACACAGTCGAAGTACTTGTTAGATTCTTACAAAAACGAATTGTTCAATTAATTAATTATTGAAAACTACGATTCATTTTCTAAAACTCTGGAGACTTAACATGAAAGTATTGTATTGCATATGTTTCTGTTTTCAAATTTGCATTTGAATCACTAATTTTTAAAAACATATTATAAATTATTATAATATACAAATAATATATAATTATTTAAAATACATATTATAAATGTGTTATGTCATTTATCAGTACATCACTTGTAACACATAGCATTCTATTTTACATTAAATCCTTAGGACCA
The DNA here is from genome assembly GCA_038098605.1 of Gryllus longicercus. NCBI lineage: Eukaryota > Metazoa > Arthropoda > Insecta > Orthoptera > Gryllidae > Gryllus > Gryllus longicercus. The sequence continues at coordinate 1,098,114 of JAZDUA010000150.1, forward strand.
CTAATTCAAAATTGATAAAATGCTGTTTTTGTTTACACATTTAAGCACACGAATTAGTTGATCCCTGAGCCACCTCGCCCGATTTTGACGAGGTAATTAAAATTGACTTGAATGACGTTGGTCTACACGAAGTGCGCTGGTGTGTCCGCAGGGGCGCCGAGGAGGTGTTCACGTGGCTGCTGGAGGTGTCGGAGGACGCGGCCGACCTGTACGACGGCGGGCGCGTGGTGTGGTCGGTGCGCTACGTGCTGGACGGGGCGGACGCACAGCCGCCGCCGCCGGCGCACCCGCACGGCCACGCCCACGGCCACCGCTCGGGCGGCGGGGGCGGCGGGCACGCTCGCGGCGGCGGTGGCGGCGGCGCGCAACGCGACGCGCCGGCGGCGGGAGGCGGCGGCGGCGGCAGTGGCGGTGGCGGCGGCGGTGGCGAGGAAGCCAAGCGGAAGGTGACCGCACGACTCGACGTGCAGAAGGACGACATCCAGGCCGTACTGCCCATCTCAAAGGTTGGTTTGTTTGTTTTACTTTGTGTGTGTGTGTGTGTGTGTGGTTTTTTTACATATATTTTTTTTGTAATTTTCGGGCAATTGGAAATTCATTCATTGGCCTACACCGACGTAGACGAAATTGCTGGGATTTTTCTGTTTATATGAGACCCTAGTTGACTTCAGCGTTGCAGGTAGGTTTTTGCACCCTATCAATCGCTACGGAGCGCCACGACTGTGCCAGCTGTCTGTATCCATTGCTGAGGCGATCCCCAAATTAGCGAATATAGGATCTGCTTGGGACGGAAGTTGTCGGAGGGCGTAATTTAGCCAGGTATTTTGCCTTTACATGCTGGCCGTAAGACATAACCTTTGTGGATTTTCCTGGTGTCGAAAATACCAACAATTCTGATATCAATGGTTTCTTCATGAAATTTGAGTCTCAAGGCGCATAAGGCTTGGGCAACACTTATTTTTTTAATAATTTTAAAAATACAATTGCTTTAACTTTAAAATACAATTGCAGTTCTTGTAGATTTCCAATTTCATTGGGATCCTTCAAAACTAAATGTGTGTAGTAATGTTTTCGGTCTTCGTAATAAAGTGTTAGTGATGTAATTTATTAGTTAGAGAGTTATCAAGTAGGGAATAAACTTCCATTCACTTTTACGGCTTTTTTGGGCTACCAGGCGGGCTGTAGCGGGAAAACAGAATGCGCTTCATCTGTGTCCTCACTTTATGGTGTAAACTTTAAGCGCCCGCTCGCAAGTGCGAAAGTGTTGGTAAATTTATTGGTTACTTATTTCAGACATTAAAATTAAATATTTGTTGGCACACATCTGAACAGAAGGTTTTAGAAGTCGTTTTGTTTTTCTATACAAACACTTTTGCAGGTAGTCAAAGTGTGAATACTCCAGAAAGCTGTGAACACTGGCGTCATTTGACTGAATAATATGTCAGTGAAGCAGAAAGAAAACGGTATTTCACCAGAGCTACATAAGGTTATGGTAGTGTAAACAGAGTTAAATACCTAGTTGGAATACTTTTCTTAAGGATAGGAAATTCACATTTCATATGTTTGTAAAACAATCAGCCGTTAACCGCCTAGATATCGCATCCATTATTGCAAGGAAATATTTTAGCAATCGTTTTGCAGGAACGACGACCGTTAACCTCTATAATTTCAAAATGAGAGTCTGAGAAAAAGTTGTTGTGTAGTTTTCATATTTTTAATGCTCAAGATCGCATAGCGATCATCATCATTAGAGCTAATCTTGCTGTATCTGTGTAGAAAATGAAGTTCTTTAAAATCATCATAATTTACATTTTTTTTCAAATAAGGAGTTCCACTGTCTTAATAACTAATGATGTATGTATCGTAAACTGTGACCGAAACTTCGGCACCGCTGCCATGGACGCGGCGTCACCCAGACAGCCAATGAAATACTGACTCCGGCCGCGGAAGCCTACGCTCTCATCGTAAACTGTGTTTAATAATATTCCCAACGTTGAGGTCTTTTCTAAACATGTGTTTGAGCAAATTCTTGTCTCCAATCTCCGCGTATCAGACAAGTTTCATCGTAACTTGAAATATCTCTGCTTTGCCCGGAAGTTTCTCGGCAAAAGTTCATTGAACTTTCTTTAAGACGTCTGCCAAACACTTATTACCACTTTGAAGTGATATTTCTCTTCAAACAATATTAAATATCTATGCTCTACCGACTTTATTAAAATCACATTAGGAATAATTATTTTTATGCATTGTTTGAAATCATTTTCATTTTATTATAGTACTGATAATTAAAAATATATTTATAATTTCTTCGCAAACTGTGTCAAAATCCGCATCAAAATTTCCAGAAATGTATACCAGCAAAATTCACGCTCCACAACGTGTTGGAGCAAAACATCATTATCACTCATAAATGTGTCGATGTTCATTATATTCTCCCTAACTATTCTAGCGTGGATCATACCCTGGGGAATTCACGCGGCATACAAACATAAAATTGCACGCTCTCCTAAACTGACACCTGTTTATCTCATTGCCACGTATCCACGCTTAACCCGCATAAGCCAGTTCCGAAATGCTCTTCCCATGCAGGTCTCTTTTTTTTCCTTCTCCGGAGCCCTTAGTCATTAACAGCGCAAGGCTTAACTCCTGATGAGCGCGGAGCCTCCCTGGACGGCCGCTCGGAGCGCTCTCTGCGCGGGCGGAAGGGCAAGTGAGCACTTTCTTCTAATTTCATAAGCACCCTCCCGCCGCCCCTCCAGCGCATCCTCCCCCACCAGCCTCCGCCCGCCCACCCCGCTCGGGCTCCCGCGGGCACACTCTTCCAACGCCTCCGCCGCCGGCCGCCGTGCGAACTTTTTTTATACGCGCGCCACGCCCGTTAAGTACTCGACGGCGTCGGGATCCACCCGTCCTCGCGCCTCCCCGGCCCTTTTGCTTCTCACCCCCCGCTCCTCCTCCACTCTCCGCCGCTTGCCCCGCATTCCCCCAACCCATCCACTTCCCCACATCAGTCCCCGCCATGACTCTGGACTCTCCCCGACATTAATCTGAACGCTGTGACTCTCCCAGCCCGCGATCACTGTGCTCGCCGCAATTCCCCCGGCCGTGACCCTCCCCGCCATGACCCTTCTCTTCTGTGACTCTCCCACATGACTTCCTCCTATGTGTCTCTCGACAGTCTCCCCGCCGTGACTCTTCCCGCCATAACACTTCCTCCTAACTCTCTCCCAGACGTGACTCTCCTCGCCGTTATTCTCCCCCGCCGTGATTCCCCGCCTCATTCCCCGCCCCCGACGTGACTCTCACCCACCCTGACTCCCCGCCTTGACCTCCACGCCGAGACTCCTCTGCCGTGACTCCGTCTTGATTCCCTCGCAGTGAGTCCCCCGTCGTGACTCCTTCGCCGTAATCCCCCTGCCGTGACGCCCCGCCGCGATTCTTCCTGCGGTGACTCTCCCCGCCATGACTCTCCACCCTGCCTCTACTCGCACCGCACCGCCACATCCCCGCGACCGAGCGCAGCCCTAAAGCACCGCAGTTTAATTGGATAGACGTCCGATGTACCACCTACTAGCGCCGTTAGATTGCTGCGGCGGGATTTGGAAGCTTCGTTCTCTGCCGCTGTTCCGGAACCTGGAGCGAGAGCGTGAAGTGGGAAGTGCGGTGTTGCCACACAAGATTATGTCTGAGATAAGGTTTTCAAATTGACGAGGAAAGAAAATTATGTTAAAACGGATACAGATTTTAAACGAAAGAGAAATATTTTCTCTATGAAATGACACAGCACACGCAAAAAGAGAAACAAAAATAAAGCGTCTTGCGATTAATGCCAGATTTTAAAATGATAATCTGACCTCAATATAGTTGAGCATTTAATACTTTTTGTCTACTTTCATCTTAATCTTGAAACGTTTAAAAGATAATACGATTAATACAGAAAGCGACAATCTTTTCATTTCTCTTTTCACTCTTTAATGTTCGTTTGCCGATGAAGCGAATAAGTCTTTTCAAAATCGAAAATTACCTACACAAAATACTAACTAGAGCTACATATATTCCCTATTTTCAGCTTTGTAAAAGATTATTAAAATAATACCAAAGGATGTGATTAATTAAGATGACTGAAAAACAATTAGGGACCTCAATTAAGTGGAGACTTGTGACAAGTTGCCCCAACTGCACTGAGCTGTTGGTCTCAATTACTAAAAAAAACAGAGTGTATTGGTGATCGTGAGCACTCGCAAAAGCTAGCTAACGCGCATTGTTGCCAAAACCTTCCTGCTCTCGAAGCGGCAACGCCGACGGAAGCGAACGGAGGAGCCCTTTCCGAAGAACAGCCATTTGATGCGAGCGGGAGAGGGGCAACAGGATGAGCAGCCGCCGCCAACAACCCCGCTGGGTCCCCGTAACGCCCCCCCCCCACCGCTGCCAGCAAAAAGAGGCAAGGCGGAGCCCGGATTAACAGGTTGAACCAGCGCGAACCAACAAAATGGCGATGCTTTAGAGCGACACCGACTCGCTTTCCTATACAGATGGTTGTCACAGACAGGACTGGATTAATACTTAAGCACACCAAGCAAGTGCAACGTAATTGATAAAATATATTTTGAGAACCCTTAAATTCTAAAAGCTTGTTGATCACTCCAGAGTTTTATATTTATTTTTATGCTAATAGCACTAATTATTCCAGGAGTTGACGTGCCCGGAAACATCAATTAATCAATGAATCAATCGAAGCATCTGTCATGGTTCGTTGTATGTCACAAGAGTGCTAGTCATAAGAATTTTTTAAATTTGTTTTCTTATTTAATTTCAAACCGGAAATTTGGAGAATGTTATTTTAATAGAAGTCCGCGAAACTCCACAAGTTCACCAAACCGTTATGGCCTTTTTCAATGTGTAGCAATAACTATGAATTATTGCGCTGTATCTCTGTAATAACACGAGGGAGAAAGAAGTGTCACATAATCTTGTCTTCCACTCAAGTAATTTCCCTTGGCCTTGGCGTAGGTCGCCCGCAGGAAGAGGGGAGTGAGGGAGTTCGATTTCTGAGGAAAAAAAACGAATCGCCCACCTATATCGCCCGGAAGTGGCCCATTCGCTGCTCACTTCCGCCGTTGCCATCTCTCTTCGCGCTGTGGCACCGTTTCTCGTCACCCCTCGCCCCTTGACAGAAGGTGCAGCCAACCACACTCCCCAGAGGGGAAGCTAGCTGCTGCAGTCACGGATTAGGCGATAACACCACCCCAACTACGTGTGCGCAATAACGTTATTTATTGGAATTGCTAGTGATACCACACGAGCCGAAGGTAATATTGTTCTCAGCTTCATATGTCTTCTGAACAAAATGGCCATCACTATTCAAACACGTCTTACATTAGTTGTTAGTAGGCTGGTCGTACAATAACTACTATTCCAAAATATCTGATTTTACTCCACTGATAGCTCTGCCTGTTTCACTCTGCTATTTCACCACTGCAGTTACTTGTACGATATGTTAATTGGAATTGCTAAGGATGTCACATGCACTATTATTAAAATTGTCCTCAGTAACAAATGCGGCTTGCACTTACAAGTAACAACATTATTCGCGTTACTCCCTATATGCATTTCATTGTAACATATCAAAACTCGTACATTGTTAGTTTTTAAAAAATGAAGACATTGAATCTTCAAAATCTTCATGCGCATGATCGTCTCACAATTTACTTTCCGCAATTAAAAGGACTTATAATTTGCAAAGCGTACAACCCTATTTTAATAATCAGCTTAGTATCGTATTAATATATTTGATAAGCGGTCATGTAATATTTGATAGACCAAAATACCTCACTTTTCTCTATCGATTTGAAATCCCTCTCACAGTAACGGTCGATCAGTAAAACTTATTATTGATTTTTTGTATTATGTGAGATAATGTGAGATGCCAAAAAATGTAATCTAGTAATTTATTTTGTTTTAATATTATCAAGAATCGTTTTCCAATTGCAGACTTTACTAATTCATTGTTTATTTCAATATAAAAGGTATATTATGTACATTTAATACAGGGGTGGATCCAGAGACCAATTTTGGAAGAGGAAATTTAAAATGTTTTGCTCGAATGTGTCATTACAGAATTAATAAAATGCCTTAGGCTATAGTCTGCTCATGCTGCACGACTTTATTCCTCTTAATCATTTATCTGAAAATATTTTTGCTTGAGTGTTTCGTGGCAAGTTAAAATTAATAGTTACAGAAAAAAGTTAGGGTAGGATTTTCCTCATTTTCTTCCCGGAGGATCCGCGTCTGCTTAATAACATTTAAGATTGCATTATTTAACAGTAATATCTTAAATTCCTTGGTGCGCGACAAGTCTCGTATCCTTTAGGATTTCCAACCCTGATACACTACGTGATCAAAATATCGGGACACGTGGCTGAAAATGACTTACCAGTTCGTTCGCCCTACTAAAGGTAATGCTGGAATTCAATAGGGTAAAAATTCAATGGCCCACCCTTACCCTTGATGAGAGCGTCCACTCTCGCAGGTATACTTTCAATCAGGTGCTGGAAGGTTTCTTGGGGAATGGCAGCCCATTCTTCACGGAGTGCTGCAATGAGGAGAGGTATCGACGTAGGTCGGTGAGACCTGGCACGAAGGCGGCCTCCCAAAACATCTCAAAGCTGTTCGATAGTATTCTAGTCGGTACTCTGTGCAGGCCAGTCCATTACAATGACGTTAATGTCATGTAACCACTCTGCTACAGACCGTGCAGTATGAAAAGGTGCTCGATCGTGGTGAAATATACAATCGCCATCCCCAAATTGCTCTTCAACAGTGGTAAGCAAGAAGGTATAAACGTAGGCCTGTGCCGCGATAGTGCCACACCAAGGGGTATCGCCCCCTCGACCACACCATAACACCATTTTGCACGTGTCCTGATACTTTTGATCATATAGTGTATGTAGAGCCGTTCTGTCATTACACGTTGCTTCGATTTCACTACTCATTCGCGTCTTTCACCTCTCCCACACCTAAGCTAACCTAAGCTAACGTCGTTGAGTGAGACATGGTCACCTTCGCCGTGGATGTTGTTGCTGCTTCCAAAAACGAAAACCCAAAATTAAAATACTTATTCATGCACTCACTCAGCACTACGACCACTATCTCCCACAACTGCTGCGGCGACTTCACTGCCCGCCTCCGCTTCCATCTGAAACCGTTCTTTCATTTCATTGGACTGACAGAGTTTAGCTCAAAGCCAGCATTGCCGCTGGCTTTTCAACGACTCTGGTCGAGAGGTTTGACCCCGCAAGGGCGGATTTTCGACACCAGCTATACAGCAAGGTCAAATTCAAGCGCTGTCTGGAAGAGAATTCCAATGACCAACTGCTCTCATCGGCAGTTTTTCGTGATTTCTTTGATCACTACCAGCCGTATGCCGGAGCAGTACCGTAGCAAACGGGCCACGGATTGCGCGTTATCTGTTCTGCCTCTTCCTTTCCATATTCCCTCCCCTTACTTACACACACATTCACACACTTACGCGCACTACACTATTACAGAAGTCAGGGCACCAGTCGTGGCCTTAACGCTTGTCCCGGCTGAGCCGGTGTCCCGTTGGTTGGAGAAACCTGGATGAGGAAAATCCCACAAGCCGACGTGGACATCGTGGACATCTGGATCTCGACATTCAGCGAGAGAGGAACATCGCCCCCTCCCGTGTTAAAAACATCCACTTAACGGAACTTATGACAGTTGTCGTGCTCCAAAACACCTGTCAATCAATCACAGCCTTCCCCATCACTTTCTCTACTATCACCACTGCCCCCTCCAACACATCTTTAAGTTTGCTCTCCGCCTTCATCTCAATCTCTACCTTTGCCCCCTTCACCTCCACCACCTCCACCGTCGCCGCCATCATCGCCGCGCCTCCCGCAGGGCGTCTCGAGTTGCGGCCGCGCGTCACCCGACCGTGATTCAGCGCCCGGCTGCCGTGGGGCGCGCGCGGCGCCGCGCCGAGCCTTCCGTTCGCCCTATCCGGTTACGGCGGCTCGTAACCGTTTGTTATGGCCGTCATCGAGCCCAGCGCCCGGTCGCTGGCCCGTCGCCCCTCTGCACTCCGCGAATCCGAGACGCCCCTTTGGCGAAGCTCTGGCCCCCGCCCACTCCGATTCTCGCGCGCCGGGGGGAAGAGGAGGAGAGTTCAAGAGTAAGGCGCCAGCACGTACGTTAAATCCTCATGCTCTTGAACCAGACCAATGAGGGAAGGGAGAGTTACAGTAAAAGTAAGATCCTGTTTAGTTACCGCGTTCTCCATGCTTTACGTTACTCTCGCTTTTCGATTCGTTGATGGAAGCTTTCAATTACATGTTCAGTATATTAATGTGAACTCTATCGTTTATAATGTATATCGTTTATCATATATCAAGTAAACATCTATATGAATAAGCACATTTTTGATAATATAAATAATTTTGCAAACTTTACTAATAATAAACCCTACGTCACAGAAATATGCTAGGAAAGAATTAATCATTTATTACATAGTGATATGGATCCATTTTCACATCTTCCTTCAGAATGATTGCGGTCTGATAATATTATCGACGATCATGTGCACCATTGATATATTGAAAAAGAACTGAGCTATTCAAATTAATATATGTGCATAGTTTCCTTTCTTTACTATTTAGTATGCTCCTTTCCATCTTAATTAGTTAAGTGCTCTTGTGGGGGAGATAATAAGCATCTCCATAACACTACATTCTCAGGTTATAAACAACTTTCTTTGCGTAATGGAGATCTCACCACTCTCCCTCACCCTGAGTTGCCCATATTGAATTTCTTCCTAATACCCTCCCCACTTTAGTCGTATCCACGTGGTCATAATTTTATTGAAAACCTTTCACCGTCTGATATACTTGAACTGCCGAATTTTACCACCTTCCCTCGTTCCTAACCTTGTCATAATGGAAAATCCATATTACACATCCGCAAATTTAGAAAGTAGGTATACGTTGACTTTCTCGCTAGTTGCTATTTTTATGCTTTGAATTATAATCAGATCTATGGTTTGTCGAAAGTCCACTTGTAATTCCATTTCATTTTGCATTCTTAGCCTACCTTTTTCAGCGACTTATTGTGTAAGGATTGAGTTGTCTGAAATTCTTACTTTCTGCTATGCTACCTGTTCAATCATAAACTTTATTTTCATTTTATTACGCTTTTGCTTAAAAACTCTGGTTGGCATTTTTCACAATTTGACCTGAAGTATTCCAGCCTATTTAGGAAATGTGACATAGCGTTACGTTAACTCAAGAATACATAAGTAGCAAACTAAAGTATACCAATGGAATTTAACTACACCCTTCTTTCCGCCTTCCCGTTTATTCACACTCATAACTGCAAAACGCATAATCGTGATTATCCCAAGCACTATCTCTGGCATTTTCGTTACACCGTCCCTACATGAGCCATTAGATCGCGCAGTACATTTTCCTGATCCCCGTCGATCGGCGTGCCTCCCTCACGGGGCAGTAACAGTTTGTTTCCGGTGGCAGCTGCCTCCGTTTTTATTTCCGCTTCATTTTCTCCCTGCAACAAGGGAGACCTCGCAGCCGATGAGCGCCAACCCTCGCGGGGACTGTCAGAGATTCAACCTCCTCCGCCCTCTCGCCTCGTTCAATCGCCCCGCTCACTTCTCCCGCCCGCTCTTCCGCCCACTCACCACGCTCGCTCGCTCCGTCCACTCGCCACTCCTACTCGCCACTCCCACTCGACACGCCCAATCGCCACGCCCACTCGCCACGCCCACTCGCCACGCCCACTCGCCACGCCCACTCGCCACGCCCACTCGCCACGCCCACTCGCCACGCCCACTCGCCACGCCCACTCGCCACGCCCACTCGCCACGCCCACTCGCCACGCCCACTCGCCACGCCCACTCGCCACGCCCACTCGCCACGCCCACTCACCACGCCCACTCACCACGCCCACTCGCCACGCCCAGTCGCCACGCCCCTCTCCGCCGTAATTTGGTGTACCAAACTCCTTGACAATGTGCAGATACAACAGCTTCTTTGCATACCTTCACATTATTTAAATAGTGAATTATTGCTTTATGAAATAGTGCTATAATAGAGAAAGAATATTTATGAAGTTAGGTGTGCTGCTGACTTATTACTCATTCAACATGCGGTAATTTTCCAACATGCTTACTTCATGTACTATGAAACGACGTCATCTGGTAAATGTTTCTTAAGATAGAGTTTGAATGTTTTTGGTTATTCTCCAGCAGTCTGTCTTGGGTATTGAAACATGAATATAACGTTATTATTAGTTTCATTTAACAAAAATGTTCAGTTCGTTCACTTCTCCAGTTCGTTTAATTTGACGTTGAATTGCATTGATGAAATGGTGTATAATGGTTTTTGATACACTAAGATGATTTTCTGCTTTACAATTTTATGAGGATAAATAAATAATATGTCCAAGATTTTGTGTTAAATAAAATGAACTATCTATTTATAAACAATGTGAACACAAGGATTATATTTTGCAAACGGTTTACATATGTATGATAGCTAGCTCCCAGTAAATGTAGAAGTAATATTGCATAAAATGCAGTTAAAATAAAAACGTACTTTAACAGAAAAACTTTCGCAGAAAGCGGAGGCAAGCGGAGGTTATCTTGAAATGTCTCAAGACATTTTCATGAAGGACTGATATGATTATGATACATAGAGAGTTTGCTGTAATGATTCATTTAAGGCTTAATTTCTTGATACAATAGAAATTTCCGTATTTTAAATTTTAAAGTTGAGTAATTTAAAACTGGCTTCGTTTTCAAAGAATGTTAGTCGTCAACCTCGGCGTCAGCCATTACTCTTTGTCATTATTTTATTCGTGATGTGTGATGTATAGTCTGGAAATTTGTGCGAAGTGTCCCATTCATTCACATTATTTTTGCGTTACCTCAGCAGCATAAAACAATGACGGATTGACGTATATAAACGAAGAAAAATTTTCCTTTGTCACTGTGGTGGTAAACCTACGAGAAAGGGTGATGTCCCTAGGAGTACATTGACCGTCAAAATCCCATATGGAGCACGGCTATTGGTCGCTACTATCCGGCTACGTCCCTGGCAGCCACCTCGAAGGCCTCCCAAACTGTATCATTATTATCGTCCCTATTACATCCGCTGTCTCCTCGCTTCGGTCCGCACCGCGAGGTCGCACTGATTTGACTAATTTTAAAATACGCCCGGACTGTTTTTTCGTTGTTGTTTTTCCACCGACCGCGCCCGACACCGTGAATCAAACGCGCATCATTGGAAAGAAATTAATGGCGCGGCGCGCTGCTCTCTTGTTTTTAATCTGACGGTCGACGACGCGCACGCTATCGGGTGGCGGCGATTGTGGTAGCCCCCTGGCGACCGCGAATGTAAAGGCGTTACAAGCGCATTGCGACATTGTACGAAGGGTGGAGGAGGTAGATGCAAATGAGAGGCAGGAGGGTGAAACATTCTCTCATTAGTCCGGTGGAATTCAACGGATTTCGACAATCAGGGGGAAGTGAAAAACATTTAGGGGTAGGACGGATGAATCGCTACACGAGAAATTGGTAAAACAGTGCTTGTTACTGACAAAACAACTAATTATTTCAAAAGAATGGTTGAATAGATACGCAACGGGTGTGGGAAATTGGCGTTTTTCATTAAATTCCCTATTCATAGAATGAACATAATTCAGTACCTTTTCCCTTATCTTTTTAACTTTCTCTACACTCTTGTTTTTGTCTTTTTTTACTCTTTTCACAAATTATCTGTTCCCATATTTTGTCCTCATTTTCAATCTATCATAAATTCGTTTAAGATGTCTCTTATTCAATTTCCTCGCATAAATGAGAATGTTTTGAAACAGTCTGTGTCTTCGTAAAACAACATGAAATATTTACTAATAGGTCACTACCTCAACATAATGTATTTCAATTTTTCATCCAATTCCTGATGATTACTATCTAATAGTCACAAAACATACAATTTTTGCCTCTACATTATCTACTTCACTGCAATGAAAAGTGTATTGCGTTAGTAATGCTTTACGTTTACTGTGAAATATTATCCATGCATTTTTGTTAGTGAGTTTAATCACATTAGATAACATGTTAATAGAACCATTCACATGTATGGATTTGTAGTTGTGCTTTCTTCCTCATCCTCATTCCCTATCATTTCTTGCTCAACATTCCTTAACTTTCTTCCTTGCCCTCGTTCTTGTTCCATCTCACTTACGTCTGTTCCGGGCCGTTTCAACGCTCCTACCTCTTTCCATAGCCCCATACTACTCTCACCAGCATTGCCTCGTACATTGTGCGCACCCAAACAACACTCGTTCCAATGGAGTAACTGCGACGCGCGATTGTCGACGCCGCGCTCGAAATGGCGGCGGCTGCTAGGCGGCTTGCTCGTAAAATGGCGTCGCCGCCATTGAAGGCGACAGCAACGTTTTAAACCCCGCTCTGGTAGTCCGATTTCGCGCGCAGCGGCCGATAATATCTGGCGCGGCGGCGGTACTTACCTACGGAATCGCTCCCACTCATGGGCGGGAAATGTTTTGAAAACGCTCAACTGCCCCTGGGGGCCGGAGAGGGGCGCAAGAGCGTTCCCCCGCGCGGTTAACCGATTTGGCGGACGAATCTTTCGCGCCATTGTTGGCACACTGTGGGTTTTCCAGTCGAGTGGCTCGTCTATCTGATATCGGGGAGAAACGTATTTTACGAACAGCGTCAAGAGCGGATCGCAGCGACGTAACGGTCGGGTTTTGTAACTTTTAACGCGACGGGAATAATCTCGCGGGGACGCCGATTTCATAAAGCACCGCTCGTAATCGCAGTTACTACACAGGCGTCTCCCTTCGCCGCGCTGGAAAATTACGGAGACTCCCCCCCCCTCCCCCGCTTGCCGCGGCGCCGCTCTTTTTAAAACTTTCAACACATTAACCCACTACTCGAAGCCTCCGCCAATTTATCTTCGCCCCCGAGGAGCTTGAGGAAGACCGCGGCGTCTCGCAGCGCGCGGCGCAACGCACACGCTGATAACAGGGAAGAGACAGGGGGACAAGGGGGACGGAAGGGGGGCTTCGGTCGGCGACGTTTTTATGGATTATGGGGCCTGCGCGCGAGCGGGAACTTCGGGGCGCGAGCAGCAGCCATCGCCTCGCCGCCAACTTTTATCAGGTAGCGTTTAGCGCAGGCGTGGGGTGGGGAAGGGGGTGGGGTAGCGTTAGCGGTGGGCGACGCGCGCCGACTGGTGATGGGACAAAGGAGCCACGCCGCCCGTAACTTTGTCAGCTTCCGACCCTGCTCCCTCATCCGCCTGCGTCGACGAGAAAACTGTAGCCCAACGCTGTTCCTTATTCTTCCTAACTCCAGAGTGCCTTCTCGCCGCCCTTCCATGGGCTTCATTCTGTTCTGTTGGAGCTGTGTCATAATGTAGCTGTTTGATGTTGTTTGGGGATCGCATTTCACTCCTTGAAACTATCCGATTTCGCTTCATTCTGTAGTTTCCTGGAATTCTAACCCCGCCTTCCTCGGCGTCTTTAGTAAGATGTCTCACTAGCGTTAACTTTGCCACACTGTTTCGAATGCCCCAACTGCAAAATGGAGTGAAATCAATATTAAGTTGTGTCGAAGGCAGACGTGCTGCAGATGATTCTCAGACGAAAACTCGCTTGTTTTTGTTAATACGTTTTCGTGATCACTTCAGTGCATGCTACGCTTATGTCATTCTAATTATAAGCACTTTTTCAAAGCCAAGAAATATTACCACTGTAATATTGTTCCCTTATATAAAAATGTTAGTCGGTGAATCTCATAAGGGCAATTCAAGAACAAGTATTAAAGGGGAAACTGAATTATTATTTTCATTTGATGCTAATGCGATGACAAATATTAAATTAGAATGTAAATTTCAAATATATTTTCCTACATTAATATTCTTGATGTATTGTGCCCTATATTATTACGTGCTAAAACTTCAAAGTAGATTGCATTCTCTCTATACCTCTTCTTCCATCTAGAACACACAATATGCCGTTTCTACATTCCGTTTTCACGTGCTGTATTTCAATCTGAATCACATCCATTACCCTCTTTCTATTCGACTTCCCAGCAAGTTATTTCTTCAACGGGCGACTTTTCGGGAGACCGTTCCCTCGTCTTTTCTCCCCTTCCTCCTCGTCGCCACCTGGATCTTCTTGACCGCTCGCTTGGGCTGCCTCCTGCCACCCGTACAAAGAAGCTTCCGGCCCCGCTGGAAGTTCCGTGGCCAACTCTCCCGCGCGAGGTAGAGCCGCAGGGGAACACTGAGGAGCGGGCGTGGGCGCGGTGAGGCGGCGGTGTCCGAGGCAGGAGCGGAGTCAGGACGGGTGGGGGAGGGGGCGGGCAGGGTGTCTTCTGCATGGCCCTCATATCCGGGCGCGAACGTGAGCAGTGTCTGCAAGCCGCGGCCGCTGTCTGCGGAGACTCACCGACCCTTTTTTCCCTTCCACTTTTCCGAAGTTGCTCCGCGCGTGGTGATGAGATACAGCGAAACGAACGCGCGCCCAGAACTCCGGCTTCTTGCGATCACCTTCGAAGAGGCTGAAACCCACGACTTTCCACAAGTTGTTGCTTAAACTTCGGGCTGATGAACTAGAATTATCTCCGTGTTAATTCATGAGATTATTCTCTCAAAACTTGCTGTATGTATTTAATGTGCTGCTCTGAAAATGCAGAGTTTGAAATCATCAAAGACAGGCATACGTAGATGAAAAAAAGCAAATGCAACAAAGAGACGCGTTGGCGGAAAGAGTTAGGGATACGGGATAAAGGAACAAAGACGGAAAGGGAAATACAAAGAGATAAGAGACAAAGACAGAATTAGACAAAGAATGTCAGATGGGAAATAAAAAAATATTGTGAATGTATAAAAGAATCATTCTGTTATAAAAATTTGTATAACGTTATATTTCAAAAAAAATAAGTAGTCCTCCATGCAGGTAGTATTCTGTAATTTAAATTTCACATGCACATAAAGTAGGATAAGTGTAATGTGATTCAATTATTCTTGTAAGTAACTGTCTTTACTAAGTACGTAAATGCATCTAATACGATCAATTGCATTCAAGAGACTTATACTTTATAACAAACTCTCATTCCTAGTCATAGTTTACAAAATATTCATTTGTGTGCTTTTCTCTAATACTTTTCAAACAATGTTTAAATGAATAAATTATTCATCACAATATTATTTCCATTACTTAATTCCTTCTTATGCTTAATAAAATATGGCTACTGTATGTTTCTTCTATCCATATCTAACATGAACAATTCTAAAAATATAATCCAAGCTTATGCATACCCCAACAAAGCAACAGCAAAACTAACCCCCCAGTAATGACGTTCTTTCAATCAGACTTTCACAAAGGGCAAACATTAAAGAATCGTCTTCATGGAAACTGATTTCACTCTCGCGAGAAGCGAAGTGCGAAGGGGCAAGAACCGTTTTCCAATATCATGACGAAATCCTAACGTTCTTCCAAGGACTGCAAGGTTCCGGCGCCGGGCGGAATCTCATTTTCGCGAGCGCTCCCGACTTTTTGCCTCCCATCGCGCAAGAAGTCCTCCGCGCCTTCGGCCGGCGAACGGACGAGCAAGAGCAGGTAGCGAGTTTGCAAGGATAGCTGTTCCCCCGATATACCTTTGCAAGAAACTGAATCTGCCTGAAAGTCTGCCATTTGTTTATCTAAATTTAAGAACGCTACACTGGGATAGATTGTTTCCGTCAAGTATTGTAATTCCTACTGATAACATAGTCTACACATATTTTTCCGTATCGGACAAGATTCTGCTTTATTCAATGTAATACTGTAGAATTTGTAATTGGGAGAACCGCTATTTATGTTCACATTAGACAGATTTTCCGCATTATACCCATTCCGCATTGAGTACGTTTTGCTATATACGTATATTATGTTTCAAAGTTTATATGCAAGAGTGCGACTAATAATCAGTCATCTGACTCATTAAATTAAAGATAATTTCTCTTCATTCTGACCTTCCGAACTTCCTTTGAATTCCTACTTTTTAGAACTAATTGAACATTGAAAGGATATTGTAGGAGAAATTAAATTAACAAAAACTAATTACAATTAAATGGGTCTTCAATTACACGAAAGTGTATCTCTATTATTCAGACTGGCACGAATTCAATATTACTTTCATTTTCACAAAATGCAATAAAAGAAAATTCCTGTACCCTTTTCAATTCACAATTATTTTTGTCTCCATTGGATCCTCGTTTCGTAGTTGAACAGTAGTGAACATTAGTTTGTGTTTGTGCTTCATTTCTAAAATGATCATTACTTACATTGTTGGTCAGATTTAATCGTCAGAAACGAATTCTTTCTTGATGATTGCAAGATTCTGAGAATCTGCACCGAGTAGATTTAGTGTGAGTGGCGGGAATATGAAATAGAGATGTGACCTAAGGGTTCTAAACAGATCGTAATAACCCTCAGTTGCGCTCTCTTTACACAGAAGTTAGCGTTAGATGAAATGAATTGTATCAATGGGGAATAGTCTATGTTGAGTCTCACACATTATGAAATGACTTCTGCAGATAGGACTAGCCCCCATCGGTATGGGATAGAAGCTGAACAGTTTGTGTTATATTTTCTTCCCGTGTTTCGTAAATCAGAATTCAGCCTTCATTGGATGAAACCAAATAATTCTTTTCATACAGAATCTATTTGTCGCTCACATTGCATTTCTTTCAGACTTCAGTCTCAAAATAGTTATATTTTCGTAATAGTATTGCAAAACACGATATTATTTTAACAACTATAAACCTAAATCTGTTTTATCGTTAAACGAGTAGGATTAGTTGGCGAAATGCACTTCGAATTGCGTGAACTGTGGATGTTCAAAAACATTCCAAATAGCAAACCTCAAGTTTTGTCGCCGCCGTTTACCTCGACAACGAACTACTGCGGGCGTACACTACGGTATAACGAGCGTAGCGTATTTGCGTGAAGCGAGGTATGTAGCGGCGTATCAGTTGCTGGAGATAATAACCGCGAGCGGCGTCCAGGGCGTATTAAATTTTGGTGCGCGCGGTGGCGCTGGGCATGCGGTCATGGCGGCAGCGGGGGCGGCCTCGGCGTCATGGCATCGTCGGCGGCGGGGGAAGGGGCGGCGTAGGCGGGGACGATGAGGGCGGCGCCGGCGTTGGCCGCGGTGAGGGCAGCGGCGGTAATGCTTGCTGTGGCCGTGGCAAGGGTCGGGGCGAAGGCAGTGGTGCGGTGGCGGTGGCGGTGGGGGTGGTGGCAGCGGCAGAGGCGCCAGGGGCGGCGGCAACTACGATGACGCTGGTGGTGGTGACGGCGACGGCGATGGCGGTAGAAACGACGACTATGGTGACGGGGGGGGGCGGTTCAGAGATGACGGTGGCAATGCAAGAACGCGCAACCGCCTCCGCTGCCTGGCCAATATTCGCAGTGGTTTAGAACGTCGCTTTCAATGAGCAAAGACGCTAGAAAGAAAATTCACAGGAACGTCCGGATTTTACAAATGTTCAGTCGGTTCCTTTTCAGCAAAGGAACGTATTTTATTTCCACTTTTGACTTCCTTTACTACTGTCATTAGGTGCATGTTGCTAGGGATTATTTTAGTAAATGGTGCATCTTTGCGAATCGCTAACGTGTAACTCCCATTCCTGTTCAAAAAGTTTCAATAACCAAAGCCAAACTTTCATAACCAATAAGCCAAACTTTCACAAAGTAATTAATTCAATGCGGAAATATATTCAGTATTTGAGTCTACGGTTACAACAAAAATATCGCTTGAGTGCATTAAAATTATTTCTTTTAAATTTCCCTTTAGTTTAGCTTCCATTTTTTTATGTTTTCTTAATTCTTTCTACAGTTTTCTGAGATACGCCTTCTTCCAGCTGATCATTGAGTTTCAACCTGTATCTGAGTAGAATTTTTTCTCGGATCATGATCTCACCAAATTAATATTTTGTAGTTTACTCATAATATCGTGAAAACGAAACAAAGTAGACTATTGCACAGTATCGGACGCCTCTGTGAGTTTCCCACTGTGCAACGACGCCGGCGCCGGGAGGCAGTTGCTCCGTCAGTGCAGAGGGCGATATTGCCAGCGGCGCGGTGGGGGTGTTGAGGGGGAAGGGAGGGTGTGAAGGGGAGGCGAGTGCTGCGAAGTGGCAGCACTCCCCCGGGGCACGTCCGCTCGGCGCTGCCCCCTCGGAGCCCCTGCTCTCCCTGAGCCGCCCGCCCCGCCGCCCTCCCGTCACGCTCCTCATCCTTGCTTCGTACACACTAGACATTTTTCTTCCACACGCATTGGCTATTATTATTTTTTTCATTTCTCGAAAAGTATTCTATTATTTTCCTTCACACATTCTGCACCGTTGAGTATTTCTCTGTGGATTTATATTTTCGTCTATTATTTTTCACCCGTTTTTTTCATCACCCTTTCCTTATTCTGTACGTTATTTCCTCTGTATCATACCTTGTACATCGTCATCTTCTAGCTCTACTAGGACTCGCAGAACGAATTTCACACAAAGGTTTATTTTGCACAATAATTTTCATTTAACATTTCGAATTTTCTTTTTCTCTCTATGCTATCTCTCTCTTTTGCTCAGTTACTAACAGCCTGTTTACATCTACCTTTCAAATATTTTTTTCTCTTTGTTCCTTATATTGTCTCCTTTTCTTTTGCTTTTCTCTGCTTTTTTCTTATTAATTTACCCTCTCTCCAGTCCATAACCGTAAATCATGAGCCTGTCCTCTCGTTGCTCACCGTCCGCCGACATTTATTTCGTCCCGTCTGCTGCTCCCCGCTGCGCGGCGGTGGGAATCTCGTCGGAACGAGAGGCGGCGGCGGCGGAGCGGTAGCCGAAGTCGAGTTGCGAGTCGGCGACCTCCCGACCTCTCATCTCTCCTCCGCAACCCTCGGCGTCCTCCGTGCGCGCTCTCGACGCCGGCCCTTGCGCCCTGAAGAGCTCACGCCGCCCATCCCCGCCCTTTCTCGACACGCCCCGCCACGCCCCACCACGGACCGCTCCATCCCACCCCGCCCCGACACGATACCGCATGACACGCCCCGCCCCGCCCTATCTCACCCCGCCCCCCCGCCCCGAACCGCTCCGCCCCGCCCTGCCCGAGCACGCACCGCCTCGCCACGCCCCACCCCGCACCGCCCACCGGTCCGCATCGCTCCGCTCCGCCCGGCATCGCTCTCAGACCGCCCCGCTATTCCCCGCCCCGTCGTTCCCCAATCCTCTCCGTTTCGCCTCGCGACGCCACACCACACTTCGACCCCTCCTCCCCACCACGCCACGCCCCGCCCCGTCCCGCATCGCCCCGCCCCCGACCGGTCTGCATCGCTCCGCTCCACTCCGCCCCACTCCGCCCCACTCCGCCCCACTCCGCCCCACTCCGCCCCACTCCGCCCCACTTCGCCCCATCGCTCTCAGACCGCCCCGCTATTCCCCGACCCGCCGTTCTCCAACCCTCCCCGTCCGCCTCGCCACACCACACTTCGCCCCCTCCTCCCCGCCACGCCACGCCACGCCCGGCCTCGCCCGCAGACCGCCCGGCGAGCGCTCTCCCAGGCGCTGTTGGCAGGCCACTCGCTTTTTGCACGCGCCCGACGCGGCCTGGGGGAGCCGGCGGACTCTCAAGCGGCTTCACGCGAGGCGAACGCCCTCGCTGCTTCATATGTGGGTAATAGCCTCGGGCTTTCATTTATTGAACCATCTATGTTTCCCTGTTTATGAAAAATGTTCTTTCTGTCTTCCTAATCTTATTTTCTTTATTGATTGTGTTTATATTGCGTTTTAGTAGTATTTGTATTTCTGAACAGACTAAATAACCATGAAATTTATTGGTCCTTTATTTTCCTGATAATAAAATGACTTTACTTGAAATCATTTTATTAATATTAATTAATTATTTAAATAATTAAAAATACAATATATTAAACACTTTGTATATTTTAATCACTTTGTATATTTATTAATTTTATTATTTGACATGATATATTTTATTTATTTATTTATGGTTATTTGATAAACGTGCATTTATTTTATCACATTTAGAAACAGCCAAATTTATCTGAAACATTTCTTTCATCAGTTTCATGGGGAAAATAATAATATGAACTGTGAAAAGTCTCAGATAAAATTGTAGTTTCAAATCGTTCTCTTGACAAACTGCACAGCCAAATCACTTGCATTGTTTTCAATTAAATTTATAATATTGTGGAGAAATGCATGAACACTATGGTGTATGCGAATACTTATAAACACCTCATAAATTTAGAATTTTGCTTGCGGCACTGCTGTTATGTTTGTGGTTTTCTGTCAAATCTCTTTACACATGGCAAAAATCAGCAAATCTTCGTAACAACCCCCCTGTTCCGCAGCGCAGCGCTGCCGTCCTTTGAGACGCACCGGGCCGCGAGGCGGTGGGAAGGTGCACAGGTAGTTTCGCAGCAGTCGATACATCAGAGATTCGGTCGCGCGCGGAGGGGTAGAGGCAGTGGCAAGGGCGGGGGTGGGGGTGGGGGCTACCGCGAGGCTTTTATTGCCACCGCTGTCCCCGTTGCCTCCGTTTCTTCCCCCGCCCCCGCCCCGCCCCCGCTGCCGGCCTGCCTCAACGCCCCGGGGCAATATCCCTGCGGATTCCTCTCCAGCAATCCCAAGAATGTGCCGCCACCTCTGGCCACCGGGGTGCCCACGGCTGCCTTCCCCCTGCCCCCGCCTCCGCCGCCGTCGCCCCCGCCTCCGCTGTCCTCGCCGCCGTGCCGTCAGCTCCGCCGCCGCCGCTAGGGACCAACTTCGCGCGCAGACCGCGAAATTTCGCCCGTGTTGGTTTTGGGCGGCGACGATGCCAGAAATGCGGAGGTGGGCGTTCGGATACTGCTGAATGCGCGAGTCTGTGTAAAAAAAGCTCTTTTAAACGAATCGGAACCATATGTACAACAGATACTGTACATTGTTTTGCCAACTCACAAAGGAATGGAATCACTTAAGGGACAATCCGTACATCGTAAAATTATTCTAACTCTGACAACTCATCAAGGAGAACACGTAGAGTTAATAGCAATAAGATAGTAATGAGGACTTAACTGGAAATATATATTGAGTGATAATGCTGATCACCATTATCTGCTCGTTTCAGGGTATAAATTTAGAAGTTTTGGAATTATTCTTCTTAGTTAAAGTTAACATAGTTTCAAATACGCATTTTTATCGATGTTTGTCACCATCTCTACATTCTGAAGAAGTATAAACCGTTTTTGAGAGCTGCAAAATTATTTTCATTTCGAAAAATTCAAGTCATAAAGAGTTACGTTTTCTTCCTCGTTCATCTGAATAACAATCAAGTACAGCAAAAAGAATGCATCCGAGCAGTGATCATGACTACCTACCATATAAAGTATCACGTGAACTTGTCGATCTTTATTTAGTATTTACGTCCCAGAAATAACAGACACTGCGTAATTTGTTGTTGATCCTCAACATCCATTCCATAAACATGGGTCGACATACACAAGCCCTGATAGGAAGCGTTAGCACCCTGATAGGAAGCAGGGTTAGAACAGCGGAATGAATGCGCGAATGTTTAAATGCAAGCGTGAACACTACTTTCGCGAACGATTTACGAGCGGCCGTCGGTGCATTAGCGGCCATCGATCGTGGATCTCGTGCATCGCGAGGGAAACGAGAGTAAACGAGTGTGATGTACAGCGAAAGTTCGTCGCGTGCGGACTGGCGGTTTATTTACATCTCGACGCGACGCCGCGCCGCGCCGCAATAAAACAGCGTCCGCGGCTGGCGGCGGCGGCGAGCCTGCTACGGGCATCGCTGCGTGGACGGCGAGTGCCGCCATTAGGATCATCCAGCGAGACGACTCCGCTGCTGCAGCTGAAAGCCTGAATGACGCCGCTCGGGGAGACGGGCAGCAGATTTACAGCGCGAATAAAATGTGGGGTGTGACGGAATGCGTGCCGGTTGCGGTAGCGGTGGCGGCGCCTGGGGTGGGGGGTTATGGAGGTATTGGTGATTGTGGGACTGGGGGTTGGGTTTATATTGGTAGTGGTCGTGATGGAAGTGAATGGGTTGAGTTGGCATTGGTGGAGGTGGAGTGGAAGTTGTGGTAGTGTTGGTGGCAGTGGGGGATTGGGGGTAGTTGAACGCAATGATAGTGGCGCGGAGGTGATAGTGACGTCACCGGTGGAGAGTCAGCAGTGACGCTGATATCATAGCAGTGATGTAGTGGCAGCGGTGGGAGCAACGATGTGCATTGAATTAGCGGTTGGTAATGATTTTGAATATGATGTAGTCGTTTGCAACGCAGTGGCAGTGTTGGAGATGCAGTGGTCACTTCAGCGGTGGTCGCGATTGCAGTTTACTGTTGGTGGAGAGGGATCCGTTCGGCAACAGCAGTTTCGGTGAGGGTGAAGGGGGTGAAAAAAGGAATAAAGGAGATGGCGACGTTGACGGTGGCGTTGACGGCGTCGTTATTTGCAGCAATGGAGGAGGCGGTGTTGGTTAGACAATGACGATGGTTCTAGTGTCAGCGGTTGCGGAGATGGTGGCGGCGGTGACTGCTGCGAAGGGGCAGCATATTTGTCTTTGGTGGATGATAGCGACGGAGAGTGCGTTGGCAACAGTGGCTGCGCTCGTGGTGGCCGGGAGGTGCCGGAGGCTTAGGCGATGACAGCTCTGGGCGTGCCGCTGGTGACGATAGGCCGCAAAGCATCAATTTCGCAACTAACCGACCAACATGTCAACACTCGTTTGGCTCTGAAAGCATCATTTGTACACGACGAAGTCACATGCAGGTTTGTCGGCTGCTCTTTGAATAGACTGGAACGCAGCTGCGAAATCAAGTTTTATTTACGAGTTGAACGACATCATGAAGATGTGTGATTATGAAAGTCGTCAATAATATCTTTAAGGAAATTTTATACAGTATGTTGCACAGCAAAAATATACATAATTCAATTTATTTCTTAAAAACAAAAACGAGAAATGAGAATTTTGTACATTTTTCATTTTATTTTGAATTTTTGTCATGCTATATAACATTTAAAATAATTGTAAAATTATAAAAAAGTGTTAATGAAATGCATGCATTTATAAAATAAATGTATACTTACAAACATTTTGTAGATTAAGAAAACATACATATCAGTACTAGAAAATATATGTCCGAGGTTTCTCTGATCAATATCAGGTGAATGCCGGCGCAGTACCATAAAATCGGCCTTGTGTCGTGCGTGTTTTTCCTTCTTCATCGTTTTTACCTCTTTTCCCTTCACATTACACGCATTCTTAAATGCACTTCCATACATTCCAGGAGACCACTAGAGAGCGTAAAGCTTGTCCCGTGTAGAGTAGTGGGCCGCTGAGAAGATAGAGCTGCAGGAAGAGATATCCCAGCAAGCCAACTTACAGATTGTCGCCTTATCTCACGTTCAAGCGGGAAAGGAATTCAGCTACCTCCTGGGAAATAACGTACTCTCCACTCACAGCACTAATGACTTCAGTAGTTGATGCCCCGGAATCAATACTCATTCCCTCACTGTAATAGAACGTGCGCGTTACCGAAGCCGAGTGCCGGGCGAAAATCCGCATCTCGCCTCCACGCCCATCCCCACACCCACGCCCCCACCATCCCACGTGCGGTGGATGGCAGCGCCTCGTAAATACGATTCGCGAGCCCGGTTGCGCCGTGCCCCGCCGTGCTCCGACCTGCCCCGCCCTACCCCGCTCCGCCCCTCTCCGCTCTGCCTCTCCCCGCCCCGCCCCGCCCCGCCCCACCCCACCCCACCCCGCCGCACCCGGCCCGCCTTGCCCAGCTCCGCCCCGCTCCGTCGTGCCCCGCCGTGCCACACGTCACTGCGCCGCTGCCGGCCTCTCTGTTTGCTTCGACGCGCGGCCCGCGGCGCATAAATTTGTCGCTTGTTTCGCCCCGCGTGAGAGCATGCTCGCTGCGGCTGCGATGCGTTAGAGCTCTCGCGTGCGCAATGCGTAGTGAATGCAGTTGATTTCCGTAGTCGGGGAAACGTCAGAAAAGGGCGGGTGGGTATCGTACTGTGCCGAAGGTAGCTGTCGGGTTTGGGTGATGGTTGATACGAGCAGAATAGTGCTAGATATAAATCGGTTGAAATTGCTGCTAATGGAGGGAAATTAGGTCGTGTATCGTTAACTTGCCATACAAAAGTCAAAACTGCAAATGAATCGAACTTGAGTTAATGAAGTAAGCGCCGATGTGGTTTCCTCATTCATCTGCTAGAAGAGTTATATTTTGAATTTACTGCCGTTGCATTAACAGAGCATTATCCCTCTCCCCTCTTCCCCCTTCCTCTTCCCCTCCTTTCCCCTCTTTCTACTCTTTCACTCTCTTTCTCTTCTCAATCAGTTTTCCTCTATTTTTTTGTGAGTTCTCCTTTCTCTCGCATTCTTGTTCACGAATTCAATCACTCGCCCACTCTGTTTATCATTACACATTCACGAACTTCACTTTTTCTTGCCTGTGTTCCTATTTGTCATTATCATAATGAAATTCCTCTCGACGGTTCTTAAAAAAATGCCTGCCGATGATAATTTATCGTGGACATTATCAATAATCTATACTTTCCGAGAGTATAAGGGGCGCTTTTATTTTGATCGACAGGTTCATAAAGTGATATGAATCTCTTTATGAATGTATCGGCAATTCCTCTGATGTTTAGTTAGTGATCTTAACGTCAGATAAATTATAAACTCGTTGCTTTGCGCGCGAGTGAGATATTATGAGAATTTCATTCATGCAAGTGAGTAAAAATCGATACGAATTATTATATTGTGTTCATATTATACTTTTATTATTATTACTATTATTATTTCAATTATAATTATCTAATTCATCGTATCATAGTCTGTATCATAGCCTATAAGTTTGTATGCTGTAAATGTGTATAATAAATAACCATAAGTGAATGGGAATTGTCCACTAATTTTACACATAGGAAAGGACATTTCTGTTTTATTTCGGAAAAATATTTCAACAGTTAAAATTGTATTTGAACATTAAATCTTTCCCTATGACACACTAATTCTGAAATTTTCGGTACTCATCTTTTGAAAAATTAGCCAGTAATTAGCTCTTAAAACGTCATCATTGTACACTTTTGTGCAATCTGTCAAATCTGTTGATTACTTTAATTATACGATCTCTTAAAAACAAATTAAATAGTTCATACATCGTTATTAAATTCTATGATCACATCTTCAGTTGCGATAACTCAATCTACTGCCGTCAGGTTCTATCCAACCTGTAGACGGTTTGTGACAACCGTTCGACTTCACTAGAACTCTTCGATTTGTATCCTACTTTAGATATCGCAATTATATCATCACAAAAAAATTAATCAGGTTGAAACATTCAACTTCTTTCAATATATTATCGAAACGAACTTCACGTATGTGCTTCACGTGTATAGGTGTGGATATCGTAAACGAAGGTGACGCATCTTCAGAATAGTGGGTGTATAAACCAAAGCACTGCTCTCCACCGGCCAGGCAGAAACTTATCCGCAAGTGAAATCCGCGCGCAACACATGGCTGCAGGATCCATGCGCCTTGCCCCGCTCGTCCTCTTCCATTGAATCCCTCCGCCGGCACCGCTTTACGAGCAGCCGTCCCCCCCCCCCCCCCGCCCCACGGCTCCAGTCCCCTCCGCCCCGCCACCACCCCGTCGCGACACCGCCCTCTCTGCCCTCGACTCCCCGACACCTTCACTGCCGCCACCATCCCACCAGATAACACCGCCCCGTCGCCAACACTTCCCCGTCCCCGTTTCTCCGACCTCACCTTCCCTGTCACCGTATTCACTGCACAAGACTACCCCGCCCCGCCTCCTCCGCCCTCTCCGTTCTCGCCTTCACCGCTCTCTTCACCCACACCATCCCGCCTCCGACGCCTCTCATTACTTCCCGTGCCAGCCCCTGCCCCGCAGACACCCCGCCTCTTCCGCCACCACCCGCGCCTCCCACTGCCCCCTAGCCGCCGTCGCCTTTGTCCCACCCTCAATCCCTCCCTCCGCCCTTACGTCGTCATCAGATGCCCCCTAAAGTTTAGCTACGCCCTCATTGCCACCCCCGCAAACACTGCTTACCCCCGCATGATCGACTACGTTCCAATTCCATCCCAGCAGACACCGCCGTCTCCCCACGGCTTGCGACACCGCCCTCCCGCCTCCGCCTTCGCCCTGGCTTCACCTCTTCCCCTCCTCGCACCACCAGCTCCAGAAATCCCCCGGCTTCATCTAGAATTCGACCTCACCACACCACCGTCACCCTCCCCTCCATCACCCTCCCAAACACCGCCGTCCCCACGCCTCCAACGTTTCCAATCCCGCCTCCACCACAGCCCCGCACCTCTCCTTGTTCCCGCACCCCCTGGCTCTGTCCCAGGTTCGCCCACGCCCCCGCCCCGTCCCCGCCGGTGCGGCAAGTGCGCGCAGCGAGCACGAGATTTTTACGAGCGGCGACTCCCTGTGCGCGGACGGCGTCGCCAGCGGTGCAGCGCATATGGCGCGCTCCTAGATATCAATATAATTTTACGGTTTCTATATCGCCAGTTTCCTAAATCCTAGAACGGAAATCCATTCACTTGTGCAGAGAGTGTCGAAATGTTATATATCTGGTTTATCACGTGGGTGACGCATTTAATGGTTAATAAAATTTTTCAAACGGAACTCATTAAAAAATAAAAATATTCTTAATTTGAAATTATTAATTCAGTATGTTATGAGAAATGCAATTCCTTTTCCACTATGACTAATATTCTTACTAGACTTTAGATTCATATTCGACTTTTCTAGATAAGTATTAATATGACTGAATACTTTCATTGGTACATGAAACGCAAAAATGAATTTGCTGAAAATGTAATCATTTTCCGGTTGTTGTTAAGAATAAGAGTCGCGTTGAACTCTTTGATAGAAGTTCAAAACACTTCGTGTGCTAAGATAATATTTCAGTTTTTACTTCATAAGTTAACGAATTCTTAGAAAAGAAAGAGTGCAGGGCAATGTGCGGTCAGTCACTCTTGTTTTAAGAATTTCAAATATTTTTGAGACAGTGTACGTAATGTAATGAGCTATTTTCTCAAATTAATTTAAATTATTACAATTTTCACGGCTTACCGGTTAATGAAGTCGGGTGATCGGCATCTAGTGACACGAATAAGTGTTGTAAAATGAATTCTTTCCAACATTACCGTTGCGTATAGAGTATTCCACCAACAGTTGCAGCAACTCATTTTTATGAAAGGTAAAATATAGAGATCGTTGGTATTATATGACTTATTGTTATTTATTTTTAACATTAACATGAAGAATGTGAGGCTGATTTATTAAAAATATATTTGCTGATAATATATTTTCTTACCTTTACTCAGACTTGAAAATATTTCTCGTAACCTAAACTGCCATCGAATTTTAATTTCCTTCGATTAATCCATAAAAACGTTTCCTCATATAAATGACTTTAAGAAATTTTTAGAAAATTCATTTGAGATTTTGATGCGATTTCTAAAGTAAATCAAAATTTCAAAATCCCTTCAGCTAGTAAATATGTCCTCAAATCTGATTAAAATAAGATACAATGATTTCTGATAATTCTGATAAAAATTAGAATCCTTGATTTCATTTTCCCTTATCAAATCAAAATTACTTAATTAACCATCTTTTCATAAACGTCTGACGATCTCTAAGTTTTAAAATAGAAGTTCGTTTACCCCTACCTTATAACTAAACACTCTAAACTTCTCTACGTTTACAACGTTTTCCGTGCGATTGGCTTCTTTACTTTTATCCACCCAACTGATCCTTCTCTGAGCGCAGTTTCTCTACTCCCAGACCGCGAAACACTTTGTGGACTGTGGCCCCATCTCACACCTGTGCGACTGTGCGATGCCCCGATCCAGTGCCTTGACCTGGGAAGCGGCTCCCGTTATTTAGGTGTGCGGCACAGCGCGACGTATGCGATCGATATTTCGCTGACGCACTCGCCAGAAATAGTCCTCCTCCGCGGCGGCGGCGGCGGCGGTGGCGGAGCGACTTCCGGCGCAGGCGGAAGCGGAAGGCGATCGGAATGTAATTTCGCGAGCGGGCACCAGAGCGCGCCGCCGCCGCCGCCGCCGAGGCCTGATGGATGGGCGCTCGGAATTGCGGCGGCATGGGGGCGGTGCCCCATCGCTCGTTGCGTCGCCCACCCGCACCCACTTCGCCCTCGCACCGCCCCCGCAGTAGGTGCTTCTTCCGGGGCCGCAGCTCGATCAAGTGCGGTGTAATTGAACTTTTAGGCCGCGAGCGGTGCCGAACCGACCGATCGTACGCAACTGCGCCTGAATTGCCTTCTCGCCACACCCACAAGCCACACGCGCTGCTGCCACCACCCCGCCACCTCTCTTCATCGCAGCCACCGAAAATCCTTCGTCCGCCGCCTCGCCTCACACCCCATCCTCCCCCACCACTCCCCTCCCCTCCCCTTCCCCGGTCCGATCGCTCGGCGCGCCACCTGACTTTCCACTTTTTAACTCGCCCCTCATATTTCCTCGCGCCCTCTCCGATCCCGCCCCGCCCCTCCCCGCCCCGCCCCGCCGCCGGGCCAATAAACCTCCTGTGACGCACGGCGCCGCCCGCGCGCCTCTAGACGAGTGTTCCGTCGGAGGCGGGCGGGGGCGGCGGCGGCGGCGAATTGCGCGACGGAAGATTTGTGGTCCGACGACTCCACTCGGCGCGCGACTTTCTTTCATTTTCGCACATCGGCGCCGGAGCCTCCGCGGCGACTGCCGGCGACGGCGGCGGTGGCGGTGCCGACAGGATCCTTACACGCGCGCCGCGGCCGGCTTTTTGTTTCGGGCGCGCACCCATGCCGTCCCCGGCGCGCTACGGAGAGAGCGATGGAAGGAGACGGGGTGTGACGTAGGAAAACAGAGAGACGGGGAGAGATGGAGAGGCACGGAGGGATATGAGGATAGAGATGGAGAAGATATGGAGATAGAGACGGAAGGAGAGACTCGTAAAGATAGGGTCAGAGTCTGGGAAAATGGGAATAGAGATGGAAAAAGGAGGATAGACGCGAGAAACGACAGGACGAGGGTACAATCGGGAATACGAGACGGAGAGGAGAGACACGGGTATACAGTCGAGAATAGACAGACATAGGGACAGGTATAGTGGCAGGAACAGAGGCGACAAAAAAGGCTGAAATATAGGCGGAGATAGAGACGACAATAAAGGCTGGAGAATGGTGGGAAGAGAAATAGGGACTGGGAAGTGGGATAAATGGAGAATAAGACGTGCAGAGAGAGGAAAATATCAGAATGGAGAAATAAAGATAGGCAGGGAGAGACACGGGGAGAGATAGTCAGTTTCAGAGAGAGAAAGAGAGAGTGAGGTGATGAGAGTCGCAGGGTGGCGGGGAAGGGGTGGCGCGCGGCGTACGGATACGCTGCCCCGAGGGCCTTGCCGCCCTCGCTGCTTCTTGCTGCCGCGGGATCGTCGCCGAGGGGTTCGTCAGGATTGAAGGCTGCTGCCCACTGTCGGAACGGGAACGCTCCAGGCGAAAGAGAATATGGGGGCGGGAAAAGGGAGACGAAGGAAAGGGGACTTTCATGACGTCAGTTTCTTGGTGCGAAGCGAGGTGAAAGGAAGGTGTTGTATAAGAATGGTTGAATGGTTACAAATTGTATGAAAAGATATAGATACATGGAAACACAAAAAATAACTGTAATCGTGAAAAAAGCAAACTATAAATATTGTATGTTGATAATATTTCAGTCCCAAAGCTGAAAACCTTTAGTAATATATCATGAGGCAGAAAAATACCGGAGAGAAGTAGATTTTTTCAAGGAAATCAAAAGAAACAGCGCTTAACCTCTTAAATAAGAAAGGATATTAATTAAAATATTGCTTGAGTTATTTTAGTATGACAGAAAAACATGTACATTTACATCTGAATAACAGTCTTAAACGTAATTAACTGCATGGTAGACGTGCAGAAGAAACGTTAAGAATTTTTCAAATTTGCAGCACCTTGAGCAAACTTTAATATTATTTGTATTCCATTCAGCACAGCATCTCGGGAGACAAAGACTTTCCTGTCTTTCCAGTTTATTCTTCTCTCCGCTCCCCGCACGCTCGATTCTCCCTCATTGGCAATTAAACAGACCATTGTTCAGTATAAAGAGTGAACCCCTCAGCAGCAGTAGCATGCTCACCCCATCTCGACTGCACCCCACCCCGATCTCACCCCGCTCCATCCCGCCCCACTGCCCCGTCCCGCCCCTTCCTGCTGTGACCTGCTCCGTTCGCGCCCGCCCGCCTCTCCGCCCCCTTCTCCGCCCCCGCGCCGCCTGAGGCAGACCGCAGCGAAACGTGCCCTCCGCAGCCGACCCCGCCGTCCTCGCCACCCCCGCCGCAGCTGTCCGCCAGCCTCCACCATTAGCTCTCTTTCTATTGCAGCGCGGACGCCACACGCCGTACGTTCTTTATACACACACACCACCTTTTGAACTCGCCAGATCCCCCAGCCAATGCGTCAACGATTACATTTTTCGTTACTGCTAAGACTTCAGACTCTTTCTTACGTTACTTTAGTATTGCCGCAAACCCCATTTTTCCGAATTTCGTTCTATCGCTGTTTCAATCACATCTTATTTGTCAACTTCATATATTGCCTGGGAATTCCTGAGTATTATTAGTACACTTATATTTTCATCATTACAGTCCCATTTACCTTCTGTAGTTTTCGAAGAGGTTACTACTTCCCTACTTCTATCACTCGCAGAACTTAGATTGCTTGTCAAGCAAACCTTTCATTGATATTAGGTTTCTTGGACAGTTCTCCGCGCTTCTCTGGATACCCGCTGCCAGTATTCAGGCGTTTCCTTGCAGACACTCCATGCGTAGTTACATTGTGTGATGTGCAGAACATTAACGAGCGCTCGTGTCAATACCGTGTCACCTGCAATTTCCAATTAGAAAAATTTTAACTTCGAAAGAATATGAAAATGTAGGATTTCAACAGCATTTGCCTACTACTTCAGCTCTTCACATCTCCCTCCCACTGCCTTCCCCTTCCTTCCCATCACAGGTACTAAAACCCTTACCTCATGTTTTCTTTCTACTCTATCAATTCTCTCTTTCCCTCCCTATACTTTCATTCCACCATCTTTGCCCAAACTCTTACTTCCCAAATGCGCATTCCTCCTCTCAAACTACCCCCCCCATTTGCTTCCCTCCGCGTCCATCGTCGCTTAATTCCTCATAATCCCTACCTCAACCACTCCACTTCTCCCCTTCTTCCAATCATTGATGTCTCTTCTTGCACCCGCAGTCGTCCTTGTACCTGTCTGCTCCAATTTTTAAACCCTCCACTCCACCCTTCCCTCCATCTCCATCCCACCGCCTTTGCCCAAGCCCTTCCTTCCTCGTTCGCCAGCCCCTGACCTGGAAGCTTCCAGCGGGTGGCCGCGCGCTCGAGCGCGAAGGGCGAGGGGCGAGGGAGGGGCTGGGGAAAGGGGCGGCGCGGGCGGCGCGGGCGGGTGGCCCGAGGGGCAATTAGCGCTCGATGCAGCTGCCGCCGCCGCCGCCGCCTCGTCAGCCGCGTGCCGCAGCGCTGTGCGTTTCCGCCTGGGCGACAGTTCGAGCGGCTGCGGACGTGGGGGTGGTGGACTCCCATTACGTGATATGGTAGAAGCTACAGGAATGGTATTGTCGCAGGCAAGGGAAATGATAAAAAAGATACTAGTGGTGGCAAGACCTCGTGCAGTGGTTGGGTGAAATTTTGTAGCTGCAAAAGAAGACTGTGAAGATTTAGATGACAAAATTACGGCGGTGTATATATCAAAGGTGGAGATTATGTTGGACGTGGAAGGGGATGTGATGTCGTTTGTATACTGCAGGCAAGTTGAAGTGAACTAGGGCTAGCAAACTCAGAGTTGGTGTGGATTACATTTTCGACCGAGCTGCAAAGTCTATAGCAATTGCGTGGGAAAATGCCCTGACTGTGGCACTGGTGTGAAAAATATTTGCCTTCACGGAAGTCAGTGAATGGATTATGAAGGAATGAACGGATGATGAAGGCAGTGGTAATACCGGTAGCGTTGGTAAAGGAGAAAACAGAGCCTAACCTTTTGAAGAAATGATTTGAATATCCCATCTGGAATGGTGAGTCTCGCGCGTCTCGTACCTACACGATGCCTTGTAGAGGATTTCCCTCTCCAGTGAGTTGGAGCTCCAAAGGGCACCGCCTCAGTCGAAACAAGCTCAAAGCACGCTACTGGTCTCCGACATGTTTGATAGTGTAGATCACGGAAGATTGCATGTAAGATGAGAAGAAATGTTGAGGAAGAGGAAGGAATGATCGCGCGCAGTTCGAAGTCCGTTTGTTCGGGTTCTGCTCCAGCAATTGACTGGTATAGATCGGGGAAACCACTGAAAACTACCGACCCTCTAGTAGCCGCCTACTACTTCTGAAATGTAGCCGCCCGTTAGAATACTCCTCTACACAGTGGATACCTAGCTACTATCGAAAATCCGTCGTTGTGAGGACTCGAACCTTAGGGCCTTCTGCAGAGTCGCTAAAGAGACAACGACAAAGCTGGCTCTAAGATAAACGCAGTTGGTATGGCTACCGACGTGCAGGAGGTTGAGGTGGTGGCAGGGTCGGGAGACGGCAAGAAAATTTGGAGGTGGCTGGCTCCACAGCCTCGAGTTGCCCGACCTCGCAGTTGCAGTAGAAATTTGGCTGCGCTGCTTTGAATGTTAACCTTTTCGGTGCGGTGCGGTGCTGTGGCACCAGACGTGACCCGAAGGCAAAATGCCAGCCTCGTATAGAGCTCCCTTTGCAGTTTCCTTCTGGACGCGCGGAAGAGCTGACGCAATGTTTGCATTGTCATCGAGAAGAACCGCTGTTAATAAAGTCCTAATTAAGAGGTGCGGGTCAAGCAATGCAATTATACCGTGGAAGTTCACAGGTAGCTGAGTTGCGAGTTTTTCGATTTAATTTTTACGTCGTAATGGTGTTGTTGAAAATAGAGTGCAACGTGTTTTTCTAGTGCATCTTGCGTGTTCTTCCTAATATGAACATCGATATTTCGTTAGGATCACATGAAGTTATACTGTAGGCAATACTGATTAATCATATTAATACTTGTATTTGTAACTACATCTCAAAGGTTTATAGGGCTGTCAAAAAAGGATCACACGTATACTCATAGAACATTTCCATAAATGTGAATTATTTTATAATAAAATACAATATTTTCATCTTTTCTTCCAGTAGTAATTTAATAATGATATCTATATGTTAAAATATCAGGAACCTATTCGGTTATTTTGCCTATTTTTACATGTCTTAACAACCATGAACGTCGAACACTATTTCTTCGAATTCTTTCTTCTATTTCTTTGCATAATCCTTGAAAAGTTGGCAAATATTTGGTACGCTAGATCATTTAACATTAACTGTATTACAAATAATGGAAATCACTGTACATGTAACAAGAGTTGCTAATATTGGTAGTACAGCGCTATTGCTAGGTATTATTCATATTGGAAGGAACACATTTTCTTAGATAGTGTTTAAACATATTCAGGTACTCTAGGACTAGTAATCGGACTTCTAGGACTAGAAATTTTACGCAATTTCTAAATTGTCTTCTTACGTACGCGGAGAGTTCTTAGCCAACACTTTTCATGTGACCTGAACAATCTCATTATCCTCAATCAAGAAAGAACATCACTAGAATTTTCCACCTTGCAGCGCGTAATTCTAGCAAACTAATATAATTTCGGAAATCGATTTACTGTAGACATCGCCTCGGGAATGAAGAACTTCGTCGCCGGAAGAACTTGGTCGGCGTGTTCTACGTGTAAGCGGAGGGGACCGGCGTCTTGTCGCTTCTCGTAGGTTCTCGATCGATACCCACTGGCTGGGGAGGTGCCTTCGGGGCGCTCTTAAGCATTGATTACGCAAGCCTCTGCTTCTTTGTCGCGTTCCCGTTCGTTGCTGTCCTGCTCCTTATACTCCCGTTCCACCTCACTTTACCTTGCTTGTTCCGCCCTGCGTCTCGAACGTCCGCCTCGTCCGGTTTCGTCTTGCCCCCCCCCCCCCCGCCGTCCCGTCCTGTCCTTTCCTTTTCCGGCCCGTCTAGTCACATTTCATCTCTTCCCGTCTTATCCTTCACTGCATAGTTCCACCCCGTTCAGACCCTTTAAGTTTGAATGTTTTACATTTGTTCTCACTTTCGTAGGTAAACTGTTTCCATATGTTCAGAACCTAAATGATTCAAATCAGAACCGATTCAAGAAACTTGGAAATACGATAATTGAGTTTCAATACATTGTCGAGCTTATTCAATATGATTTGATTTTATTAAATTGGAAGTTTAGGACAAGACGATGCAAACATTTATTATGGTGTCACTCCCTAGTCTTTTGGCATTAGTGTAGTGAATGTCATTATCCCGAAAGGTGGCGGTGGTTCTTTTCCCGTTGGATTCTGAGATCCTGCGCCCGTGCACATGACACAACGAGGAATTTTCCCTTTCAGTCATTTCACCGACGTACGTGCCTCAAGACATCAATTGATTTCTCTGTGGTGCCTCTGACCGGAAGGTCCGAGGGTTCGAGTCCCGTTAATGTAATTATTTCCGATACTAGGTTCATAGGTAGTTCAAATTCATCCGCTGTCTGAAGGAAAATTCTTCAGATATTCAGGCTGCTCCGACATTCCTCTGGAGTTGATCGGATAAATCACGTAAAACTCCCGATCAGTTCAGCCGGACGCTAGACTATTCCTCCAGACAACGACTGAATTCGACCTGGCTATTTAGCTAGTGTTGAAAATCATGCCACCTTCGGGATTCGAATCTTAGGACCTTCCGGTCAGAGGCTCTACAGTGATGTTTTAAGCCACCAAAACCGGTAATATATCTAGAGTGGTAAATCCGCCGGAGGGTGTCATGTAGATCGGCGCAGAATCTCACCACCCAGTGGGGAAAAATCACCGCCACCTTCCGAGATAGTAACATTCACTACATTAAAGCGACTAATGACTAACAGTTGATTTGTCCCAGTATACCAATTAACACAAACCGAGATTTGAAGTAGGAATACACAAGAAAAAAAGGCTTGCAGTCTCTCCCCGACACTACCAAGTTGTAGCTAGGGGAAGCGCCACGTAAGGAACTTTCATTGCTGCTCAAACGATAAGGGCATAAAATTAATCATCAACTGAAGCCGGTGGAATTTATTTTTCTCCTTACCGCCCATTGGAACTTCCGAAACCCGACCATCCGCTTCCTCCCACCGCGTGTCACCCGCCCCGCTCCCCGCCGCTTTCCGGCGCTTGTCCTCTCCTGCGCCTTCCCATCCCATCCGGAGCGGCTGGCTCGCTGCGCCTGGCCTCGCCGTGCGCGCACGCGTGCCTCGGCGGCGTGCCGTGCCGTGCAGTGCCGGGCGGTCGCGCACGCGAGGCGCCCACTGACTGAGTGGCGGCGGCCGGCGGCCTCGTTATGGCATTGTGTAAACAAAGCGCCTACGCGGCGCACGCCACGAAATGCTCGCTGGCCGCGATTCTCTGCGACGAGAAGCCGGAGACCAGCCCACCCCAGTCACTTCGGTGCACAAGGAAGGGGACGCAATACAAAACCGTAGTTTTCAATTAAGTGAAGAAATCTGTGTAACTGAATGTGCGGGTAATATGAAATTAGTCGAATAATTTAAAAGTACAAATTTCATAAAGGCAACACTTCGTAACGAACTTTTTATCCTTGGCAACTGCGTGCTATTTCCTGCGGTCTTGTGTTCCACAAGTTGCGATAATTGCCTTCCAGACGTCGTTCCTGCTCCATATCCCTTCCAAAGTTTGCTTTGTGCTCCAGAGAGCTCATCTTGTACGTTCCCAATATCCTTATATGGCCGAGGGTAAAACATGCTTACAGTAATATAAGGATAACATCTAGATCAAACGTAATGTTTATTTTTAATTCAAAAGGAGAGATAATATTTAGAAAAAGGGGGTTTTTGATATTTACGCTTGTATTGTACCTCAATTTCCCGAATCATTCCCCGTATGTAGTCTTCTATCATGTCCTCATTGTACTCTCAGTGACATGCACGTTTGAAGGCCATCATACCATGGTGGAGCGGAAACCAACGAAGAGGAAATACGTAAAAAATTACAAATGCATAGCATAATCACATACCTGTAATGCGACATGTCAGTTCCACAAATAAATATCCCAGTCGAAAAAGCAAAAATTGTACAGAGTAATGGCGATTTTCTAAACTTTCTGCTCATGAGGAAAAAGAATAACAAAATTAAACCCAAGGACAGTCAAAAAGTTAAAATATCTAAAATAGTGTAATTCACAAGACAGACAATAAGTGCGATAATACTATTTTTGGTCACGATTAAAAATATCCTTCGTATTAAAACCGTTCTCTTGGAAAATGGCAATATTTTGGACGTGTCACTTGTCTTCTGTTCCGACTGCGTGTTGCTAATCTATTCTACTCGTCTTACCTCTTACGCTTTTTCTTATTTCTAATGCTAATTTACAGTATTCTTCGAGTTACCAGCTCGCATTTACACTTTTTTTTTTCAAATAGTTGGAACGTGAAAAATTATTTCTATTCCCAGCCACATGCTCCTTCAGCTTGAGCCCGTACACCCCTTTCCGGATTTCGCGGAGAAATGAGTAGGGAGTGGGGGGAAGTGGCACTTGCTCGTATGTTCACGGAGATTCCCAAACGGGCAAGTAGTTCGTGCGGGTGCGGGCGCGGTTTGATATGCTTACAACATTCGGCGGCGGCGATGGTGTTTGCGGCGGCGATGGTGTAACGGTTAGCGTACCGGACTGTTGTACCCAAATCGCGGGTTCAAACCCGATCGAAGCCGTGGATTTTTAAGGGCGAAAAGATCCTTCGTAGGGGAAGTAAAGCCGTCTGTCCCATGTTAGTAGATTTACTTGCATGTAAAAGATCCTCAAGCCTATGTGACGCCTCTGAGCTAAATTCAAAATCGACTGTTTCTCGCGCAAGAAATACCTCCTTTCTCGGCTAGTTGATCAAAGGAGCGTAGCGAAATTGGCGTGGTCAGACGGAAGAGCGGGCCTGATGGCCCAAGTTTCCCCACGTAAAATAAGGCAAATTCAATTCTACATTCTATCCAACCTATTCCTGGAAGGAGGACACAGCACAGTGATGATTTCCCTTGGACTTTCACTGATGGAAACATGATAGGGTAATCACGAGAGTTTGGACGGTAATGACAGATGAATTATCATGGACAAGATGATATTCAGATGGGCTTCGCAGAGGTATGTTTAGAATTTGCGTGTATAACTTCAGAGCTTGCTCATCACTTAAGTGGAAACTTTTCAGAGGTGATGGTATTCCCATATTCGAAATCAGAATATTTCATAAGTACTCAGTAGCGTAGCGAGGGTGTCAGGTCCATGGGGCAGAAGAGAATTTCACTGTTTCCTTATTTAGGTATTTCAATTTAAAATACTAAAATATACATTAATTCTAAAGAACTTTTCGACGAGAATACTTATAATTATACCTTGACGATCGACAAGATCATGTTATTATTGAATATAAAACACAAATCGACTTTCAATTAGAATTAGACCGATATTGTTACTATTCATATTTTATAGAAAAATACTATAATTGATAAAATTAAAAACAAAACTTCTGTTCTTATCTAATACTCTTTAAGAGCAAAGTCATATATTACAATAACAATGTCTATAGCATCACATACCTTTTGCTCAAGATAGCTAGTTAGCATCGAAGTACTCATTGTTGATCTTAAATAAATTTTGATCAATTTCAATTTTGAAAAACTCCTTTCACAGCTGATATTGCATATAGCAAATGTGAGGAAGATTCGGAGCGTTATTATAATATTGAGCAGAGTATCTTCCAGCTTGGATTTCACAATAAATAATAATAATTTATGTGGGTCCGCATTAATTAATTTGTTTTGGTTGCCTGCGGCAGCGGTAAAAGTCCACACGCGAAGTCGTTCCAGATTAAAGTCCTGCTCACCAATTTCGTCAGATGCATAGTCTAGATTACATTTAGTATCGTCCGAATCTAGTAATGTAGCCGGCGTTAGATAAGCAAACGTATCCGCTAAATTCTGTGGCAGCTACTGATATTTTTACAATTAATTTTTACAAGATATTATTAATATTATTATTTATTTTGCCGTCCCCACTATGCACTACTCGGGGCGGTCCGCCCCTGCCGCCCTCACTATGCTACGCTACAGTAATCATTAGGAATTATACATTTCTTTGTCTTTTTATACATCAATATTGCAACGCTTTTTCAGTTCTCTTGATTATCGATTTCTTTTTTTAGTCGTTTGTTTATACTTCCATTCTGTGTTTTACATAAGGCAAATCATATTCGTGCTCTCAAAACTTTCATTTTGTGAAATACTTAGAAAAACTAAAGAATATTTAAACGTAGACTCTCTCTTCATCTTTTCAATTGCGATTCTTTCTCTGATATTATTTGATAAATATCGAGCCCAAACAGACCATAATCCAATTTGCATGTAATATTTTTTGTTTTCAAAAATTGCCTATTTGTTTTAATTTTTAGTTGTGAAATTTTCTTTGCACGTTCCGAACAAATTGCTGTTAGAAGTTCTTGCTGGCAACTGCCTTTCAAAGTGAGAGCAAGGAAGCCCCCTGCGCATATGCAATCCGCCGCACGTTGCAGTACTGTAAATTGCAGACTGTCCGGCGGACAGCAGATTATTATTCGCTGTCATAGCCCTTGCAAAACACTTCTACGACTCCCTCCTCTGATAATATTTATGATTGAGTTGGCCTCCCTGTCGTTCAGAGTTCATTTCAAGAAAACTTCTTGTTATGACAACTTGTGATAATAGTTTGTGTTATGATTTCTCTGTCTTGGGCATTTGCTTTCCAACTCATCTGACTGGAGCGAACGCAGTTATACAGCTCCTTAATAAGCCATTTCATCACCACAAGCGTTTTAATTGCCCTTCTCCGTGTATATTTAAAAAAAATATTTTTTATTCATTTCTTTCTCATTATCGTGCACCACGTTCATCATCTTACCATAACATAAATTATTTCACGAATTATTACTCTTCAATAACTATTTTCAACAGAATTTTATTCTTTCTTTTTTTCTTATACCTCTTTCTCTCTTAACATGCCTCCATCATTGAAAACATGACATTGCATATAAATGTATAAGTCATGTGCAATGTCATAGTCAATCTTTAATATTTCCTACTCTTTATCCTTCCTTTCTACCTCTTTTCCTTCCTTCGTTGCTTTTTGGTTGTTTGTTTTCATTATATTTCTTTTTCGTTGCTTTAACGTCACTTAGTTCCCCGCTATCCCGCTTTTGTTGTCGCATTCTTTTTGTATCCACGTGCATTTAATAGGCTTTCCCACCTAGTAGAATTTATAGAACAATAGCAAGTCTGCAAAAGTAGCTACCAAAGTTTTACCCATTTACATTTTAACCTGACCATGCATCTACGATACACTCGTTAACTCTCATATACTTCTATACACAGATTCACATTTTCTGTCTTTTTTTTTTTCCACCTTTGTGATTTGTATAGTTTCAAAACCACTATATTTCCCTTGTATGTTTTCCCCCTGCCTTGTCGTTGTCATCCATTTATTTTTATTTTTTCCAAATTCTTCCATCATTCACCTAACATACCTGACTCCACGTTCTAACTCTGATATGACACTGTAAAGATTTTTTATACAAATGTCTTATATTATAAATTGTGATTGTGATTTTTACTATTATCGTGTAGTTTATATTATCTCTCTCAGGCATTTTCCTTTTAAATACCATTCTCTGTGTCATGTCTATGAAGTGGAGACATCTTTTCATATTTTAATTGCAGACTCATTCCAACAGACCCTTTCATTTTACTTGGAAAATACTCGTTACTGGGACCACATATTTTAAACCAAACACCTCAGTTCAGTTGCAGTAAAAAAAAATTCCCTTGCTTAAAGCCTCTTGGCTATGCCCCAAAATCATATTTATCAAATACTCTAAAGGAATTCTGTAACATTAAACAAACTGAAAGCGTTGTATACGTTCCTGACACTGCGAGAAAGCGAGGGTGGCCTCAATTTCTCGCGGCTGAGAGCGAGGCACACGGGTCGAGGAGTTCCCTGGAGACTGAAGGCCGCCTCCACACACACCCTCTTCACCGCCCCTTCCCCGCCCCCCGCCGTGCATTGTTCCTTCGCCGCGAAAACATCAAAGCTCCGGTTTCTCCGTCACCCGACGCGCGCGCCTCCTACCGCGTGCAAAGAACGACCGCCCTGACCTCTCGCGGCGTCAATTGAAGGTTGCCTTCCCTCGGCCGCTTTTGTGTCAACCGAGCGCCCGCAGCGGCGGCGTTAGTGGAGGGCTGGCTTTGGAAGGGTGCAGGAGCTTATGTGAGATTTTGCGGGGACATAGTATGAAACTCTCGAATCCAATGCCTTCGAATGAAGAGAAAGTAAATTAACCAAGAAAATAAAGTGCTGGGAGGACTCTCTTTATAAGCTTCCATTACAACAGCATTTTTGTCTAGTTGTATACACTTTTGTAGAGTTTTTTTTTTCGATGACTGTGATAAAAATAATATTTCGTAGCACCAGAATTCTCCAATTATTTAGGTTCCAGGAAATATGTCAGTTAAAATCTTCCCAGAATTTGCGCACCCAAACGTTTGGATGCAGCAAAAATTTCTCTTCGTCTACGTTCATATTTATGCTTTTGAGGAATAACCAAAGACAGCATAAATCTATAAATTTTGCTTATTTACTTTTCCATTAATTTTCCTATTTGCTAATTACTTTCAATGCCCTATAATAAATATTGACTCAAAATAATGTCAATGTTATAATAATAATCAGAATTATCGAGTGATAAAGTTTAAAATAAAATATTCAAACAAAATTATCAAAATTCAAAGTATTAAAACATTTATTGAATATCATTTGTGGATAAATTATGTATAGTAATTAAATAAACTTTCATAAACTCTCTAATGGATTTATTGGAAAGATGTGTTACTTGAAAAAGGGATCTCTCGACTTCTTTCGCCCAACCGCTTTTTCAGCTCCTGTCATGGATGAGTGTAGGCGGTAACGGAACAATACCTTCCATTTGAGGTGGTGGAGGTGGGTGGGTAGCTGCGGAGGGAACGTTGGCGGCGGGCGAAGTGCAGGGCACCTTGCGTTAATTAACTCTATTCTCCGGCGCCACGTGGCGGCGAGGGGGTGGAAGCAAAAGAGGGCGTTCGTCGCGTGGGATGCGCGAGGGGACCGCAAGGCGTCGCTCTCCGGACTTTATTTCTTCGCGTCTCTTCGCTGTTTTCATTTTCTCTTCCTTATTTCTACAGATATAGATTTTCTTTCTCATATTCTATTTTTTATTTTGTCCATTGAATCAAGCATATATTTTCGTAATAAAAGTTATTTTTAAAAATACTCGAGGAGTAAGTTTTTGCAGTAAATTTATCAATACTTGCTCTACGTAATTTTCGTACAATATAATTTTTATTGCCAAAATATTTTTTTTCTTATTAGTTTGATATTTTAATGTCTCTAAGCAAAGAACTATTCCCAATTGTTTTAGTTTCCCACCCTCAGCTCTTCGTGGTGTATACATTCTCCTTTCCTAATTCTTATTCTCCTCTTTGAGCTTTTATTAACGGGCCTCTATTAATACTATTGTGGGAGAGCACCTCAACAAACACAAAGGTCGTGGAGTTTATCTGTTAGCTTTTGTGTGATTTCTGCCTTCCTCGCACCGTCTACACGGATCAGAGTTCGGTTTTCCAACTTTGCTACATTTGCCCTCTCTAACTCGACCCTCTCCACAGCACCTACGGCTCTCCGACAGGCCCCTTCCACGCCGTGCCCTGCCACGCTACATCATACTCCACCGTGTCCCGCCCCCTCGTACCCCATCGTTCCCCGCCCAGCGCCCGCCCCGTGCCCGCCCCGCGCCCGCCCCGCGCCCGCCCCGCGCCCGCCCCGCGCCCGCCCCGCGCCCGCCCCGCGCCCGCCCCGCGCCCGCCCCGCGCCCGCCCCGCGCCCGCCCCGCGCCCGCTCCGCGCCCGCCCCGCGCCCGCCCCGCGCCCGCCCCGCGCCCGCCCCGCGCCCGCCCCGCGCCCGCCCCGCGCCCGCCCCGCGCCCGCCCCGCGCCCGCCCCGCGCCCGCCCCG
Source organism: Gryllus longicercus (assembly GCA_038098605.1). Lineage (NCBI taxonomy): Eukaryota > Metazoa > Arthropoda > Insecta > Orthoptera > Gryllidae > Gryllus > Gryllus longicercus. Next base: position 1,140,486 of record JAZDUA010000150.1, read on the forward strand.
CGCCCGCCCCGCGCCCGCCCCGCGCCCGCCCCGCGCCCGCCCCGCGCCCGCCCCGCGCCCGCCCCGCGCCCGCCCCGCGCCCGCCCCGCGCCCGCCCCGCGCCCGCCCCGCGCCCGCCCCGCGCCCGCCCCGCGCCCGCCCCGCGCCCGCCCCGCGCCCGCCCCGCGCCCGCCCCGCGCCCGCCCCGCGCCCGCCCCGCGCCCGCCCAGTACTCTCCAGTCCCGCGCCGCCCCGCCACGCTCCGCCTCGTCTCGCCACTCCCCGTCGCGCCACGACACGCCCCACCGTGCTCTGACTCGCCCAGCTACGCCACACCTCGCCACGCCACACCCCATCACGCCACGTCCCTCCGCATCCTTCCACCGCATGTTCCCACATGTTCTTGCACATCCCGCCGCGTCTCACCTTTTCATCACCTATTCCATGACACACACACTACCACACCTCGTCATTATTTACCCAACTTTCCAGTTTCCGCAGCCCACTCCAATGCCCACCATGCACTCTCTATGCACCCTGCATTGCAATGGAACCATCGTAGCCCTACCAACCCTACCAGCCACTACAAGTACCGTATGCCCCCTTCTCACGTAGTTATACTAACCCTACCAGCCTCTACAAGTTCCCCTATTCACGTACTCAGTATGTTCTTTTCGACCTCCCCCCCCCACGTTGAGCGATGCCTCACCACCATCGTGGGAGAGAGCGCTTCAGAGGCAGGGCAATGTGTGTGTGTGTGTGTGCGTGTGCGTGAAAGGGAGAGAGAGAGCACCGGTGAGGCTGCTTTTTCGTGGGCCTTTGTGGAACGCGGGCGATCGGGGCTTCCGCAGGCGAACGAACCGTCCCTCTCTCCCCCTCCCTTCCCTCCTTCCAGCCCACCCCCGCCGTCGCATCGCTGCGGCAGCCGCACGCTTCTTAGCCGGGGAAACCCGACGCGCCAAATCCCCCCTGTGACTACAGGCTACCTAAGCCGCGTGCTTTGTCCGCTCGTACTGTCGACGCGACCCTCCGCCGACAGCTCGCATCCGCGCCGCAATATCCTCCTTTGCTTTGTTTCATATGCGCTGTACCCGGAAAGAATCACTCCTGCAAAATTCAGAACTTGAGATGTGTCTCTAAACGAAATGTATTACATATAGATGGCATCCTAAATATCTAAAGTTACTATGACAAATTGAAGGAAGTAAACAAAATGAAGATTTCATCCTAGTCATTTTATCACTAACCTATTAATATTCACTAGCTAATTTTTACTGATCGCTTTCCACTACGCAGTCCCGGGTTCGATTCCCAGTGAGGCAAGATTATAGTGTACGTTTTCCTTGCAATGTCCCGGTATATGTTGCTGTGTGTCGGTGATAAAATTCACGTATCAGGTTGAGAAGACCAACATGCCGAGCGGGGATGTCTACATACCCCTTAACACACGGCTGGGATGTTGCCGGTAGGCCTGAGCCCGAATTGCCTAGTTATCAAAGGAAAACTTTTGTTAATGTTTTAGAAACATTAATTAATGCAAATTACAAATTGTAATGTGGTCTTCGCACAGTTCAACACATTAGAAAAAATTTCAAAAATGATCTATTTATTTACTTATTTTATTTTAAGTAAATTGAATTGCCCTACAGATGTAAAGTTTCCTCGTTTCGTCTTTATTTTTCAACATATCGTTTCACTACATTGGCATTTTCATATTAAAAATTAAGAACAAATGTAAAACTGTACATGCTGGATCCCATACAGAAACACATGCATTATTACCGCGACCTTCATTCAATGTTCAAAATTCGCTTTCATTAAATATTTACATGTTAGTTATGAATTCAACTACATCATAATCGTTAAACAATAAAAACATTTCAAAAAGCGCTTGCGGTCCGCTGTGGTTTTCATTTATTGGTCTTTTTTCTTTCTCCGTTCCTTTTCGTTCGTCGAAATGTCTCCAGGGATGCAGGGCACGAGCGTACTGTAGCATGAGGAGGGTAGGGAACAGAGACTAAAGCTTGAAGACGCCAACGGTTGCGTCTCCGCAATGGAGGCAGTGTTGGAGGAAGAAGTAGTGAAAATGTGAAACAGGGTGGGCGGTTAAGCGGCTGCGACAAAAATGCAAGAGCGCCGAATGGGCGATGGCACTAGCAGTCGCGAAATATGGAGGTTGAGGCTTGCCAGTGGCAATGGAGGCGATGGTGGTGGCAGCGCTTGTAGCGTCTGGATCTTAGAAGTTCGGAGAAGCGAGAACAAGGTTCGAGAAGTCGTCGATGGCATAAGCGGCGTAGGTGGTTCTACCATCGGTGGCGAGAGAGACCGTCATGCAAAAGAGTAGGGAGCAAGAGCTAGGCAGTGAGAGCGGTAGTGGTGGTTGCAAGGATGGTGCACATGGCGGGGATATTGGCGAGGACGGGGTGGCGGGAGAGGCGCCGGTGATAGTGATGGCGATCGCAGTGGCGGTGGCTGAAACGCGGTGGGGAGGGATGCGCGGGCGGGGATGAGGACTGGCGCAGAGGCGGACAGTGATGATAGTGTCGAGGGGGGCGGTGACGGTGGTGGAGACAGTACGGAGGTGGAAAAGACCACAAGGCTGGCCGAGGCGGTGCGGCGAGGGAGGTGCTGTTGCCAATGGCGAGGGAGGCGGTTGCGGTGTGTGCGGCGATGGTGACGGGATATAGTGATCGCAGTGGCGGTGGCTGAAGCGGGGCGAGGTGAGGATGAGGACTGACGCGGGGAGCGGTGTCAGTGGTGTTTGTGTCGTTTGTGATGTTTGTGTAGGCAGCGGGAGAGGCTGTGGCGGTTGTGGAGACAGCCTGGCGTTGGGAAAGAGCGCGAGGCTGGCCGACGCGGCGCGGCGCGGCGAGGGAGGTGCCGGCGCCGGTGGCGAGGGAGGCGGTTGCGGTGTGTGCGGCATTCAGAGCGCGCCAGCGGGGTCGGGGCGCGCCGGCGTTTAGAGCGCCGATATCCCGCTGGCGGCGTTGCGGAGGTCGCTTAAAGAGGAAGAGACGCTTTGCCGCTGCGTCTGCGGAGCAGTGAGGGAGGGGCCAGGGCGGGGAAGAGCGAGTGCGGCGCAAACGCCTGGAAGACTGCAACGAAGTTGGCGAGAAAGGGGGAACACAACAGAAATGACACGACTGTAAAGATAAACAAGGTGACAAAATTAGAAGAGTAGCCCGGAGGGGTGTGTCAAGCACAACCACTACAGTGGTAGCCTACTCCAGTAGCCCGGAGGGGGTGTGGCACAACCACTACAGCACAGACACATCAAACCAATTAGAATTTTTAGTAGTCATTTATTACTAATTTATTATCCAAAAATTAAATTCATTACTCATGTCGTTTATGAAATAAATGCGATTGTGCAGGTGTAACAGTCAATTCGATACAATCAATTTTCAAAAGTGGCTAGAGAGATACTAATATGAATATTTAGTACTCATTTCCAAAAATGAAATTCATTAATGTTGTGGTTTATTAAATAAATATAGTTGTACTAGCGTGACAGTCAAGCTAGCACAACCATTTTTTATGAAATGGGCACAATCGACTGGTACAATCTATAGTGAGGCAGCGAGAAGCCGCGTGCGACCACGTTGTTCGAAGATGGGAAGCTGTGAACAGCACGGATGGCACTGAGGGTCGATGAAAGCTGTCGCCCGACGAAGACTGATTGCCGCTAGCGACGACAAACCTAGGCAACGAACGGGTCAGCGGAAATTAACAGCGTAAACGGCAGCCAGTGGAGGTGCATTGAGGCGGTAGACAGGAGCGGATCCACAGGGAAGGAATTGAGGGAAATTTACTTCCATAAAATTTTTCAGTAACAATTAATTTTAACTTGTCACGAAACTTTCAAGAAGAAATATTTCCGAATAATCATTAAAACGAATAAAATCGTATTGCAGCATGAGCCGAGTGTTGCCTGCGACATTTTCTAAAATCTGTAATATGACATATTCGGCCATAACATTTTTAATTTCCCCTTCCAAAATTTGTCGCTGGATCGGTAGACGATGCTGAAGTGCAGGCAGAGTCATACTGCAGTGAACGGTGATGAACGACTGCAACGGATCGGCGATAGTGGATGGCCGCGGAGACGCCAGGGCGAGGTTGGCCCAAAGCGTTGCCGAGAACTGGAAACAAATACAGAGCAAGAGAACCAGGGGATCGATCCTAAAACTAGCGTCACACAAGCGTCGCGCAACGGACGTCGTAAACGTGTGTCAAAGTACGTGCGTTGTTTTCCTGGGCGGCAAGAATCTACTTTGGTGATTGGCGTTTTTTGATTGATTGGCCGCGTCAACAGCCAAGGTCATTAGTATCATAAACTCTGAACTTGTGTTGTTCGAATAAAACTGTGGAAGATCGCGATTAAATAGTAAACAAACATCGGCAGCTAGTAACGGCAAATTTGTGAAGAACGTCCGTAATTAACGGTTCTGTATATATGGCTGTGGAAGATGATGCTGAAGTGGAGGCGAGTAGAGTCGTATTTCGGAGAACAATGACGAGCGTTGGTAACGAACGGGTCATCGTCTGGAAGTGACGGCGCGGCTGTGGCAGCGGTGGCAGGCAGCAGGAATCTACGTTGGTGATTGGCGTTTTTTGATTGATTGATTAGTGTTTCTGGCCGCGTCAACAGCCAATTCATTAGTCCGGTAAGCGTTGTGCGTGTTTTATCACGTGAGAAGGCGGTGATCTGCTGGAAGGCGAGTACCAACGCCGACTTAAAAGTCGACAAGCGGGATTTACCGCAACCAGGAATCTTACACTAGCGGGGCGCCGGGCAAGGAAGAGGAAGGAAAGATCGCGCGTGGTCCGAGGCCAGATTGTGGGAGTAATGCTCAGGCATTTGCCTGGTGTTGATCGGAGAAACTATGGAAAACTTATCGATCAGAGCATCCGGCAGCTGGAATTCTTCTCCAGACAGTTGCTGAAGTCGTCCTAGTTATCTAACTGTCGTAGAAAATCGTGCCACAGTCGGAACTGGAACCCTAGGACATTCTAGTTAGAGGCACTGCAATGGCATCAGCCCCCTAAACCTGTACTGAGTGGATGTTAGCGGCAGCGCATAGTAGCGGACGTGTGCGGTGAAAAGTAGCGGACGGCTGCGGGAAGGAACCGCGAGGAGCGGCAGTATGCTGCGGTGAGGTGTGCCGGCGGATGGCTGCGGGCGGCAAAGAGCGCCAGCGGGCGGTAACGGAGGCGGGCTGCAGTAGGTGACGGCACCAGCAGCAACGCGCAGCGGAAATGGGCGGCGCGAGGGTGACACGAATAATTGTCGGCCCTCTCGAGCCCTGTCCCCGCCCTCGCGCCTGCCCCGCCCCCCGCGGCCGCGCCCTGAAGCATATGTTAACGCGCGTAATGAAGCGCGGGGACGAGTGGAGCGGCGTCGAGGAATTGAATTAGGGAGATTTCGATAATCGATGCAGACTCGCTCTTTCGTGCCGACGGCACTTTTGTGCGGCGCCATAGAGCGGTTCTTTGTCGCCTCCGCACCAGCCGCTGGTTCTCATCGGTGGCTTTCGGTGCCCTCGTACTGATCAGCTCGTCGGACTGACGCCTAAGGGCATGTGACCTTTGGTTTTTGCAATTTTCCATTAATATCCATTTTAAATTCTATTCATAAAATTTTATCATCTATCTCTCAATTCTTTATCTTTTTTTAAAATGTTCTGTTAATAATATCTTTACTATTCTCTTCAAAATTCTGCTCGTGTTCACAGTACATAAGGTATATACATAGAGTACTTGTGGATATATCTCGATAGTCATCAATGCATGTTTTGTTTTTTCTCTTTTTTTATAAAGAATTACTTTTTGCGCCATAATATTTTTTTCAAGGTACTTTTATTGTTCATTTATTTCAAATTTTTGCTCCTGTTCATTTTTTATGCTTTACTTACCACCGCATCTCCATTTCACCTCTTGCACACGTTCTCTCGTTCAAGATCTGTACTTGATTTTATAACTCTTGTCTATTGATGCATTACTTTTCCTTCCTACTCTTCTCCGCACTTTTGCTTACTTCCTCTCCCTTTCAAGTGTCTAAGCTAATGAGCATTTCCTTTCCACCCTGTCATTCGCTTGGCGTCATCTGTCCCCTCCGGTTCGCTTCACCGCCCTCCCATTTCCAGCCATCTCCCTCTCCTCACTTCTGCCGCGCGACTCTCACTTAATGCGAAGCTCCGTTCCTAATGAGAGGGGTTGCGAAAATATACGGCAACGAAAATATGTCTCGTTAACGACTGTAATTATTTAGCACGTAACAGTTTTACACTTACAACGTATTCAATTATGGCCCCCATGTTGGCTCTCCAATTTTTTCCCCGAGCTCGGATCAAAATGGCCCCCCAAAGAGAATATTACCCGCCGTTATTAACCGTATGACTCGCCCAACCGGACGTGACGTAGCGTAAAGATGAGATAGAGATGTTATCATCGTTGGCAACGGTTAAGTTCGCCAGTCTCCCATTTTTAGAGCTGGAAAAAAGTGCTCGCTGCAAGGGAATTTAAAGATAATGTATTGCCTCGCTTAGAAAATGTCATTTGTGTATATTGTGGTGAAGCATGAATATAGTTGGAAAGTTATTCCCAGTACGTAGATATCATATATATTAAAACGCGTTTCAGTCCAGAACAGATTAAAAAACACGACTTGTGAGCGAACTTGATAAAATTACTCTCACAACCCTTAACTTGTTAACGTACTTAAGAGTGACAGAGTTTCTCTTGTAGAATAGGTGATGTTTACGAGCAATGCGGTCTTAACTGCAAGTGAGTTCCGTCGCCATTTTATGTACATGCAAGTCGTTACACTGCTAAAAGTTGGTACTTGCAACGCTGCGCTCGCATTCCTCATTCAGAAGTAACGACTTTTGTAGATATGATCATGTGACACGCACCAGGCTTGAAATCGTCGACTTCAAAGAACATTTGAAATAATGAGAGAATTCAAGAGAATGTTGTTACAACCAAGAACTTCACGGCCTCGTTGAGACCATTGCCTGTTGCGATGCACGCAAAGTTAGAAAGAGAAACGAGTAATTGTAGCTATCATTCAAATACGAGCTACACTTTTAGAGTTGGTACATTTGTTTGAATCATCTTAGAGTAAGTTGAAATAAAATATTTCCATCCAACTTGGCTGTGGTACGTAGAGCAAAATGCTTTGTTAAGTATCATCAGATTGTCAACTATAAAAGTGTTTCATTAGCGTTTGTGACATTCTCTGTTTTTGATGTCCCTCAATATTCACGGTAAACGTGATTATTCCTTTTGTATTGTCTTATGTAACTTATATGTTGACAGTGCACGCAATTCTTTACCTGATACTTGTACACGATCCTTATCAAATAAAATATGGATTATCAGTTTTCGTACCCGAGGTAATCTCGGACCTCAATAACCAAGGATAATAGCAAATCTATATACAAAATAAGATTTGTAAAGGTGTAAATATTTCTGCTTTTCGCAAAATATGCAAATACATAATTTCATTAACGTTGAACAGAAATGAAATTACTTCTGTGCACTGTACTTATCAAAACATCATTTTTATAACGGAGATAACTAGGGTCTTGTCGCAACAAAAACAAGAACTTTTCAGGCCTACCACTCTAAAATTCTTAAGTTTTCAGCAAAACATTTAGAAACGTTGTGTAGGAAATTTTATCCATTTTAATTTTGTATAGAACATAATTTATTGTGGTATTGATAGTTTTTTTAGATATTTTCAAAAAACGTTGAAAAGGCATTTTCAAACAGCCACCCAGCGTCCGTTTCACCCCACAACTTCTGGATTTTTATACTCTTCGGGATTCTTTTATTCGATGTGTCTAATTCGACTGGACTAATTATTTCATGTCGTTCAGTGGCTCTAAAACTAATGAAGTGAGGAAGATTTACATTTTCATGGTGTTATAGATTCACAATACGTTTTTTATTCACTGTGGACACAAATTTAAACATGTTTCTGGAAATGTAATTGAAATATTTTGTATTTACTAAGATAAGTTTTTATGTTCCAGTGGGCTAAAGCAGAAAATTCTTTTAACCTCCTTAATTTAAAAACGCAATGTACATGTAATTGTAATCACTGATTTTTAAAAGGACATGTTTCAAACAATTGCTGGATATTGAGTTTAAAACGCGTACTAATCTTTGCATTTAAAAACATTCAATCTTCGGACTTAAAAATCTCGCCATTTTCGCTTGGATAACAGAACCTCACACTCACACGCACTTGCTCCTGCTAGACCGAGACCTACTTGAAGAAGGTCAAATATCTTGGTCTTGAAATAACCAAAAGACGTAATGAAATAATAACGGCAAATAAGCGTTAATTGTACTAATTTAATAATACTAAGTTTATTTAAATTTAGTGTTATACTATAAAACTCGTTAATAATATCGAGCAATAATACATCTGGGGCTCACTATCTTTCATTTAAAGCAAATATCAAGAACTTTCGATGAGTAGTTGAAATTTTTTTGTGAAGGGAAACCCTTGGTACTTTAAAAATAAATATTATTCCTGTGTGTTTCTTTAATAGATCATCGTTCATGACAAGAAAATTAAGACATGGATTGCGACCCAGTAAAGCATGGTTGCGCACATTTAGATCCATTGAATAGTTATGACTAAAAGCTCAGTGCCGTTGATCTCCAGTGCGAAAGAATTTGTCCCTTGGCACCAATCTGAGGTGAGAGCGGTCACAAGAGCCGATTAGATGCGAGTGAGCGCCAGCGTGCGCCAATCAGATACAGTCACTAAGTGTTTTCGCGTCGACACTCACGGCAAAGTGTGTCGGCCTCCGCCTTTCTTTAGATGGGAGACACTTCTTGCGGCGCCCCTGCCTAGACTGAATAGCCACCGAGGGATCTGCGCTTGTCTTGCTTTTTGTTGCTGAAGAAGTTAACTTGAACTGGGATGGGCTGGCACCGTGGTTGTAAAGGACAAATCGGTCCGGTGCCAAACGGGAAAACAAATCTGCTTTCTTGCGTCAGCTAAAAAGTTGGAAAGTTAGAACAGAGAGACTGTTACGGACTGGTTCGTAGAAACAACTTTCTCGTATGGAACTCTTAGAGACTGGAAGTCCAGATTCATATCTGCAATCCTTTCTAATATAATGCAATAATAGGGATTACTGTTGGGATATTATGTTTTAAAATGTAGTAAAATCATACGTCTAATGCATTTATTGGACAGAAAATATTTTTTTGTTATTTCAAATTTCTATATCATGATTCTATTGGATCTGGACGCGTATGAAATGCATTACTTCTGCAATTATGGTACAAGTTTAATTAATATCGGATATATAATTCTATGATATCGCCATATTAAAGATCATCGTAAAGAATAATACCAATCTCTTAGGGGTCAATTCCGGCATTTTAATTTGATGACATGTATTCTACAGTGTTTGAGGTTTTTGACATGCTGTTTTGCCATATGTAAACCATTATTTAGTGTGAAAATCGGTGATTCTTGTTTCCTTGAAACTTTGGTTTCCCAAGATGGTAGAATTAAAAGAAGATGGGGTAAAAAAATTAAATGTATATTACCCTCTCAAAGTCTTAATGAATCTTCATGAAAATTCAGTTCATTTACCTACAACGATGAATTCAAACTAATAGAGGGTAGGTAATGGTAAGGAAAACTCGAAGATCTACGAAAAGTCGTGGAATTTGGTATTACTGGTAAAATTATAAAAGTGTTACAGTCGATTTTCCAATTTGACTGGGCTTGCGTGAATAAACGGATTAGAGTTAAATTATTTTATCAGTTTCATTTTTTATTCTTGATGATTTTTGATGATTACTAGAAGAATCAATTTTAATAATACATTTGAAGTATAAGCACTATTCCGTACCTTCATTGCCTAATGTTCCATCGCAACAACCCGTCCTCTGGCTTAGGAATGCGTAGCAGATGATTTGTACAAACCGGACAGAGGAATCTCCCACGCGACAAACAGCACTAGTGAATTATGCCGTTACTGAGGTTGCTGTGGGCGAGGAGAGACAAGTAAGTATAAAGGGCATGGGGAGGATGATAAGTAGATGGGGAGGAGAAGGGAAGAGAAAATCACGAGGGCAAGTCGACGAAAAGGGAAGAGAAAAGGAGGAGGAGGAGGAGGAGGAGGAGAAGAAGAAGAAGAAGAAGAAGAAGAAGAAGAAGAAGAAGAAGAAGAAGAAGAAGAAGAAGAAGAAGAAGAAGAAGAAGAAGAAGAAAAGGCGACGAGAGTGGTGAATGCAGGGCTGCACCGGAGGTGAAGAGCTGAAGAGCTGAAGCGGCGGGACCCAGACAGTTGTACGGCAGCTAATCCCAAGCGGGAAGTGGGGGGGGGGGCGAACGGGACTTTTTTATTTGTTTTTATTTATTTACTATTTACGTTAAAACAGTTAAAACTGTGTGTGACGTGCTGTGGGGAGAAGACGTTACACTTATGACTGAAGCGGGGCAGTGACGACTGGGGGGCAGGGGGACGGTACTGAAGCGGGGCAGAGGCGTGGGAGGGGCAGGGAGGAACGGGAGTGTAGCGGGGCAGGGGCGGGGTCGGAAGGGCGCCGCGCCGCACGAAACGGCTCGCAGAAGGACGCGGCGACGCGTGTCCAGCCGAGGGAGCGATCTGCATAAAACATGGTGTCTCCGCGCGTGGAGAGCGGGCACGGAATCTGATGGAATTTTAACAAGATGTTACGGACAAGCAGCTTACACTCGACTGCCGGTGGCGCGTCCGCGCGCGCGGCGACCAGAGCTTCGCCCGCACGCCGATTTCCAAGTCAGATGCCGCCCCCCCTCCCTCCCCTCCCCCCCCCCGGCCGCCCCGCCCCGCCGCGGACCCTCGGTCGCCGAGCGAGAATTTGTTTGCCTGGCCAACGTATCTCATGCGCGGCAACTATGCAGCGGGTCACAGGGGAGCAGATGCAGCTGGAGCGGAGTTAAACTTAGAATATCTGCATTCGATATTTGCGTGCCGCGGTTCGTGGAGCAGCCCGAAATATGCGGTTTTGAAAAAGTTTGCTGTGAGGGATTTACTGGCGTATGTTGTGCTGGCAAGACCGATGATGGAATTCACGTGCTGCACTACGCTTCTGGAAAGTTTTATCGTGAAGACTCTCTTAAATTGGGTGCATCCTTGTGTGAATTTGTAACTCTACTTTTATCCCATAACACTAAACAGTTACACTTGCATTGGAAGATTAGTATCATAAATCTCTCTACTTAATAAGTATTACCCCACCAGGAATATAATAAGAAGATTCAAGAAAAGATAACTTTTTATTGCATTCAAGATTGAGCTATTTGAAGCCATTAAGTGATTTGGGTACTTGGCTTAGAAGAACACAAATTAACCTTTTTAAATCTACATAGAATAACATGTCTGATAGTCTTCGTGCCTAATTTTCTTTGTGCGTATTTATTTCCCGTATGTGAAGAAAAAATGCCATTGAAGAAAAAATACACTAATCATAAGAATGAATGTAGTTGTACGTTTCATTAGAATAATAACAGACATTGCTTTCTTTTGACTTATTCCTTAACCTGGGAATGTCTCTACGCTTTTTTCAACATAATTACATTAGTACATAGAACCATTATTGCCACGTACATATATAAACACCATGGTTATATACACCTTGTACGTACACGCATATACATGCGCCCAGGCTTGAGAAAATTTTTAAACACGCTCCAACACTGTCTTCTGCTTTCCCAATTAAACTAAAGGAGTTATTTTCAAATTAGTCAGATTGTATTTGTCCTTTAATTTAAAGACATAAAATTATATAACTGCTTTATATCAATGTTATATGTGATTCATAATAACAGCAACTTTTCGAAAATTAATTATTTCCTTCATCAGGTATAATATCAAAAACAAATAATTAATATAATATTTTAAACAATGTACATAATGTTTAAACACGTAAATAATAATTTCAATAGAGCTATTCATTACGAGAGTCACGTGCTTGTGATTTGAGTGCCGCAGGTCGCTCAATGTTTAGGTCTTTTCCATTAATCTTTTACACCAAAGGATATATTGTTGGAATATTAGCTTAGGTATTTCTTCTATTTTACAGTAAAACATTGTCCGATATGGATCGAAATGGTACAAAACGAACTACACAAGTTAAAAATAATTTCGTACAAAAATAATGCAATTTTGGTGACCTCATGTCCTGGAACTAGTGTGTATCGAGAAATTTCACACCATGAATTTTTTAACGGATCCCGGAATATGACGTTCGTGATGTCCGATAGCAGAGCTGAACCCTTTCCTTTTGAAACAGAGCATCTTTTTCCTTCTGCTTCTCTAAAGAAGTCAACGGAGCTATTGGGTTCAAACTTCATGCTGGGGAACCCAACATTTTTGCCTTTCGCTTCCCGAAATGAAATCAAAGTCCTATTGATTACGAGCTGGATAGCCTTTCACTGGAGCGTGTGCGTGCCGCAGGGGCTCGCTCGAGGGAGCGCGAGAGACTTGCCGTCATCGCTTAGCCCCGTGTGCGCGTGGAATTTCCCCCGGGCCACATCAGGCGGCGGCGGCGGCGGCAGAGGCCGACGCGTGTTTGGATTGGCGGCGCGTGTTCGGACGGCCGCCTCGATGGCTCGATGCCTCGCTCGGATTCCCCGCGCTCCCCGGGCATGGCAACGACGCTCTTTGCCTGCACTGCCGCTCTCTTTCCCTCTCTCTCCCTCTCTCTCCCTCTCTCCCCCTCTCTCTCTCCATCTCTCTCCCTCTCTCTCCCTCTCTCTCCCTCTCTCTCCCTCTCTCTCCCTCTCTCTCCCTCTCTCCCCCTCTCTCTCCCTCTCTCTCCCTCTCTCTCCCTCTCTCCCTCTCTCTCCCTCTCTCTCTCCCCCTCTCTCCCTCTCTCTCCCTCTCTCTCCCTCTCTCTCCCTCTCTCTCCCCCTCTCTCTCCCTCTCTCTCCCTCTCTCTCCCCCTCTCTCTCCCTCTCTCTCCCTCTCTCTCCCTCTCTCTCTCCCTCTCTCTCACTCACACACACACACACACACACACACACACCACATACACTCAAGTTTTTTCCGCTTTCACTCGGACTTTTTTTGTTATCTTTCCCTCTTTCTCTCACTTGCTGTATCTCTTTTTATTTCTTCTTTCTCTCTTCCACAATATTTATTTCTCTCTCTCTCTCTCTCTCTCTCTCTCTCCTTCATTCTCTTTCACACGTTCTCTCTATCCAGCTCCTTTTCTCTATCTGAATCGCACTGGCTTTCGCCCTCTCGCGTTTTTCTGTTGATCTCCCTTTCTCTCTCTCTCTCTGTCTCTCTCTCTCTCTCTCTCTCTCTCTCTCCCTCTCCCTCTCCCTTTTCCTTTTTCTCTAAAATCGTGGAGCTGAGCAAAAAGGTACGCAAATTAAGATGTCTACTGCGATCTAAAGGATTCTACAAGGTCGAATGTTGAATTAATAACTTGTTGCTCGTTCTGAGCTACACAACTTATTGAAATAAAACAAGCAATATATCTATTTGTACCTTTGTATCACAAATTGAAGTGTTCACCCGACAACGTGACAAGCGCCGACTTGGGCAAACATTGGATTTTCTATTGACGTCCAGATGTAGGTCTCACCTACCGTGACATTGAGTAGTATGTTTCATCAAGCAGTGGCTAGAGAGCGCGGGAAGCTCTATTTAGTGAGACGATCTGACGTTTCTCTATTAGAGCAACGGAACATGGATAAACAATAGTATGTTAGTCTCGTTTTTCTCCCATATGTGACACTTTTGCACTTTTGTGATTTTCACATGTCGAACATGTTTTTCCAACCACAAATACGATGTTTAGTTTGAGTTGTGTTATTTGTGAAAATTGTGATATTCAATTATAAATGTAACCTTTCTTGTTGGGAAACTTTGAGGTGAACAACGAGATGCGTTCACATAGAAAGTGGAGACACCATGATCTGACTTTCTTTTCAAAATCTCTTGTGCACAATTTACTCATCTATTGTTTTCATCTAGCACTCTTTCATTGCTCAATTACACACTGCATTTGTGAATTATTTACTGAACATTACTCTTCGATGTGTCTTCAGGAAGTATTTAATGTTGTACACTTCTCGCTATTATACATTTTATATACTATTCTACATATCTCCATTGTAATTTATGGATTCAAACGAGGCCTATTTGTTTCTCAAAGCCCTCCAATTCAGTGGTGATACAATATTTAATTGTGTTAGTATGGATATACCAAAGAACAGATATTTTGTTTCTCAAAAATGTTCAGCAAATATGCCACATATGTGCCAACAAATACATCTTTTTTTTCATGATTGTAAAACAGGTTCTACAATGTCTTGCACAATAATTATAGAAATAATCATATAAGAATTTTATCATGTATTTCTTAACGTTGGCTTTTTTTCTTGCCTTTATTTGAAAAAACCCTTTAAAAATATTTTTATGATTGAGATCACTCGTAATAATAATAATAATAATAATAATAATAATATTATTATTATTATTATTATTATTATTATTATTAATATATTATTATTATTAATAATAATAATAATAATTAATAATAATAATAAAAGAATAAGAAGACGAAGACATGGGCAAACATAGTGTTGCCCTCCTTAGATTGAATTGCTGAATATTCAAACTCTTTAAAAAAGAAATGGCGAAAATTATTTTAATTTGAGAAGTTATGAAATATTTTAAAGAATGACAGACCTCAAGCTGAGCTGTATGTCTCTATTGTCTCTGCAATCTGTGAGCTAGTAAAGCAAAGGTGTTACATTTGCATCAATGTCTCTGTATTGAGATACGGAAAGGCGTGTCAAAGTCTTTTATTACTTTATTTCAACAATTCTCTAACACACAAGGCTCTCATGCATACACGCAAGACTGACAAGAGCTTTCAATATTGTATGCTGCGAAATGCATGTCACGTGCATTTAAGAGACAACTTGTAAATTAGCTCTCTTCTCAATGCTATGTAGAATATTCCGTAATTGGTACGTGTAGGTATTCAAACGTGCTTTCCCTAGTTTGTGGTTACAACGTTCTTGTGATAACGGCCGGAAAGAGGTTCGTATCAACTGTGCGTCATACCTTGGCCTCATTTAGCGATTAAACAGGCTGCCTGTTTCTATGGCATACGTATGGAGGGGTCAAGAATTCAATCCTGCTTTCATTTGTATTCCAATAAGGATATGATTGCAGTAAGAATTATTTTTCTAAGAAATAATCAGAGAACCTAATATCTATCATTGCATATTTCGCTTATTATTATTATTATCATTATTGTTGTTGTTTTTTGTATTGTTGTTGTGTGTTTTTGACGTCGAAATTGGCCGTCTAGGACTACGCCTGCACTTACCAAGGCTCAATAACATTTATCGCATGGCAAGTGTATGTGACTCCTTTTTCGGGGGATCAGATTATGCTGAATCCAATTTTTATCCCCCAAGGTTGCTAGT
This sequence comes from Gryllus longicercus, assembly GCA_038098605.1. NCBI lineage: Eukaryota > Metazoa > Arthropoda > Insecta > Orthoptera > Gryllidae > Gryllus > Gryllus longicercus. The sequence continues at coordinate 1,155,940 of JAZDUA010000150.1, forward strand.
TCTGGTGGATGGAAGATGGAATGATGATGATGATAATGAAGGATGGATGGACGTCACACATACAACATACGCACACAGACACACCCAAGCCCGAGGCGGCACTCGAACTCGGAATCCTCCTGTCCGAGATTGACACGGTACTACTGCTTTAGCCATCTCGGCTATCCAGATCGGTATTATTGGCGTTGTTGTTGTTATTATTATTATTATTATTATTATTATTAATAGTAATAATAATAATAATAATAATAATAATAATAATAATAATAATAATAATAATAATAGGTAGCGGCAAGTCTTTTTAAGATGAAAACATTATAGCTACATCCTCCTTTAACATCACTATGTTCACCTTTACGCATGACATTTAACGAATAAGCCATATTGCGAAATTGTGAAGAACATTTTTAATCAAATCCTTATTCCTTGAAACCTTACAGAATGGCATTTCCGTTGTTCTTGTAATTAATTGAACTTCGTAAAATTGCACTTGGTTTCACCTTCCTAGAAGTAGCGTTACAAGGTCATATGCATTTAAAAGAGTGAAACAAAGATCACTTATCACTGGTTATCAGTGGGTAGTGATTTTTGGCACCGTCATGCGATGTGCTGGACGCATTGCCAAAGAGCTTCCCTTAAGCCAGGCCTGCTCAGCATTCTGCACTTTCACTGACCTCGAGAGCCGCGTGCGAGCTACTTAAGTGCAAACCCAGGCGGCGTGAAAGGGAGGATATAAGACTCATTCTAGGTGTGTGGATCGCTAATGAGAATGCGTAATCCGAACCGCCGGGCGTAAATTGCAAGAGCAACTGCATGAATTCGACAGAATATTACATACTGTCCAAATATCATTATCATTTATTTTGGAAATGTTTGTTGTCGATTTACGATATTGTATAGTACGAACCTAAAACGAATTAGATATACATATTTCATTTGGATAACTTAAGCACTATAATTGCTTGGTAGGGAACCAAATGTAATTTGCTTTGCTAACGATGTAATCGCTAATTTAGTGTGCTGCTAAATAGATAATTGTAATATTAAATATTTTTTGTCTTATGATGACAGTAATGAGCTATTTTTATTAACTATGTTTAATTGAATAAGAAGGTTCTATCGAAACTAAAAATCTTATTGTTAAAAAACTGTGATTACTTTCTCCTCTAATTATTTAATTTACGACAAGAATATATTATATATTTCTAATTTCAAATCATCAAACACTCGTAATCGTTTACGTTGTGGTATAAAAAATAAGCCCTTTGTGTTCTATTTAACAAGACTCATAATTTCATGATTGTCCATAAAATATCGTAAAAGAGGTTTGCTTGTTGGTACTTCTTATTCAGCTTCATAATCAAGGGAAATTACCCCAAATTTGTGCTGCCAAACATTACCCTTCTTGGAATTGCCTGTATTTCATTTTTATATCATTCTCAGTGTGAGAGAATGACCTCAATTTCCTCCGTTATGCTATAATGTGGAGGTTATAACATTCTTGGAGAAAAATTAATAATTCAATTGTATATTTTTGTTCGTTAAAATACATTTTTTCAAGGAAGTCTCTGCTTTAAAACATTCTTTATGAGTTACAATGAAAGAAATCGAAACATAGCAGTGCACAGAAGAACAGAAACAATGAAATATAGTCCTTGTAGCCAGAAATATGGTAGATTGCTCATTTAAATTAGTGGGCAAATAATTTCACGCATTCAAGCAACGCGCCGCGTCGACACGGCTGCAACTTCTCCCCTCCCCGCAAAGATGTCCACTCCCCACTACTTGCACTTCTGCAGGTCTGCCTTAAGCGTATCTCCTAATGCAGAACGGATATGAAGTGCAGTGTCAAAATGGAATTTCTATGTACGTCACAATTGTCAATAGTGATGTCAATATCAGATAAGATTTTCTCTAACGGGGACGTCCTAGAGCTCGTATCCCGATGGTGGCAGGAGTTTTGACAATAACTACATTGCGAGGCCAATTTCAACCGCTGTCTCCAAGAGAACTCTAGCGGTTGGCTGCTCTGATCGCCAGTTTTCCATGGTTTCTCCGATCAATACCAGGCAAATGCCGGAGTCTAACAAACGGACTTCGGACCTCTCGCGCTCTTTTCTACCTCTTTTTTGCCTTATCCTCACCCCTTGCTTACACATGCTCACACTTACATGCACTACACTACCACATGCCGGGAGCTTAGAGCATGCCGGCTGGGGCGGTGCCTCACTGGTGGGAGAAACCAAGTTGGGGAAAACCCCGCAAGCCGACGTGCAGATAAGTGCCGGTTCTCGCCACACAATGGGGGAAGAACATCGCCACCTCCAGGAACAAAACATTCACCACACTTACGGAAATAATGACCTTTGCAGTAGACGCGCTCAGAAACACTAATTAATCAATCAACCAATCAGTCATATAAGAGGTAGGTTTATTGCCGTAATTATTTTGGGTCGGTAAATCCAATGGTGTCAAATTGTATTTCATGCACAATTATATTTGCAAGCTTTTCAATAAAATAATGATAATTAGTATTTGATCTCTCAGTCAGATCAATCTGCATATGATTGACAGATAAAGTGTTAATGTATCATTCCCCACCCCCTGCCCGATCTCCGCTTATAACTACTATTCATTTGTAGCGGCTAGGCACACATGTAATTTCCACTTCAGATGAGGCTACTGTGCAATGCGTTTGTATCAATAGTCGGTCAAAAGGTACTGAAGACTTTTGTATTTGAAAAATAATTCATTTTTATGATATTTTGAATCAAATATGAAAGATATTTTACTTAATATACTGCATCAGGACTCTGATAAAAGTGACTGCTTTTAAGATTGTTGAAGTTGACGTAACGTTGCATAATTCCCCTCCACCACCTCGAAGTTTTATTTGCTAAAACTACTGTGTGCCTAATTTCGACTCTTTGGTGACCTCTAATTCTTTCTCGAGTGGGAAATAGGATTTCTATGAAATCTCATTAGAAACAATAATTTTCCTGTTCTTCCTGCTGTTTGTCAATTACTTCTTAGAATGATAAATGGATTTGATTACTTGTCAAACAGCTTTTTTTCAATTAAATATATTTTTGTTCTCTCTGATCATTATGCATCCAAATAGTAGTAGTCAAAGGAAAGCGATGCTGTTTACGATACAATTAGTTTGACATTTGAAATTTAAAAATCATACTTTTAGTTGTGATGGGCAGGAAATGTCTTTGGTGTGGTGTTTGTTTCATTGTTTTCTTCATTTTGGAAATAGATGCCGATTAAAGAATGCGTGGACACATTAGCCACGCACAACGGTTCAGTCTGCTAATCAATATTTTTCCGTTTTTGCATTGATTACATAACAAAAAGAAAGATCATAGGAGGACAACAAGGGGATACTTAATATTCGCATACCTCAGAGTCAAAATTAGTTGATGATGTTATTTCAAGTGAGGTCACTTTCATAGTTTCTGGTGGTTGTAGTTGCAGTTTTGATAACATTTTACTATTTTAACGTACGTGTATAATTGACAAATATCTCATAATATCCTGCAGGCTTCTTATAACAATTCAAAAACTGTAACTTGTAAATTGCTAAGCCTCTAACGTTTGTTACCAATTGTGAAGTCACCCAGACCATTTGCAGAACAGTTTAAGGTCTCGCTTGAAAACTTGTAGAATGGTTTAATTTTTAAATTGAGCCACCACTCCCCGGAGTCCTTTAAACTTCAGTCCCTATTGTGAAGTTCCCAAAACACCTCGGAAGGTGATAGAGGGGTTATATAAAAGCTTAATTTCTTTGCATGTCAGTCCTTGCGCGCTTTTTTATCTAGTTAATACATAACACCTGCATGATCTTTAATATATTACTTATTAGTATTCCGACTTCGCGAGTCATTTTTACTACAACTCAATAGATCGGTAAGGTTTTTAATCCTTCGTTCACATATTCAGTAGTATGTGGGTTGGACGTATTCGACATGACGTCACACTTATTCAATTTTACAGGAGAGCAATTTTAAGATTTTTTTTTACTCTTGACTTGGAAGTGGACTTGAGTTTTAAAATTACTGTAACTCCACCAATTCTTGATGTAGGTCATAATGTTGTACACCTGTGGGTAGAGAACTCATATGATTGTGCCAGTAGTATCACTTCGGCCGAAAATGACTCCGACCCACAGAGATTCTACGAGTATAAAAACGAAAGTATAAATATGGGCTGCTTTTCAAGCTCGTGACTACGTTATTCAAGTGTCCTGCACCGCTAAAGCAGCTTACTGGCGGCGGATCTTCCTCGCGGGCTCAGGTCGCGCGCGTCGCCCCGCTTCTTTCGCGGCGCGGTTCCGAAGCAATTACAAGTTTAATGGGAGCCTCCCACAATCCCAATCCCGCGCCCCGCTGTGCCACCAAAGCCACGAGCACCCGAGGGCCGAGGCACCGGTTGGGACAATACCTGTCGCCTTGTTCGTCTCTGCGGGCGTACACCCGCTTTGTGGCCGTGTGCCCTGTCCCACTTACGCTGTACGAGTTTTGTGGGCTTTTGTTGCTATCATTTACTTCCTCAGTGAAAGTGAATAGGTGTAACGGTGAGTGTATCTCTTGAGTCGAAGTCTTTTTTCAGCCAAAACGTACAAGTGGTTGGTGGATAGCAATAGACTTGGAAATACTAGACCTTAATTGACCACATTGCTTACCATGAAAATGTTCTTTATATAATGTTATACGCTAATTTATCAGCGTCTACTTACCACCTAATGTATCGTGCATTGGAGACGAGAAAAAATTAAGTGTTCACACTTTTAAATAGTGTCAAACAATGAAACCCACAGCGTTTGGAATACGAATATTATAGGCAAATAATAGATGGTGTAGAAAAATTATTGTGGCATTGTGGATTGTACCATATATTACAAGAATAAATAAATGTATGTGTAGGATCTGTAGGATCAACGTAAGTTATCCCAACTAACTATTGTTTTACGAAAATCTAACATTTCTGTGTTTGGTTGTTTGTTTCAGAACTGGGAGGTGATGAATACGGCAGTGCTGACGGGACGCCAGGTGTCTCAGGCCATGAAGGTGTTCATCGTGTCGCAAGCCGGAAAGGTGGCTGATGTCACACTGCAATCCTCCTGTCACTCTGAGGACGAAAGCGTGCTCAAGGTGGGGAATTTTTCATCGAGTGCTGTTCTCTAAGCGACCGTAATACCATTTACGTTTTCATTACCGGTTATTGTTGTTTGTTGTTTTGTTTTTTTGCCTCCATGGACAAGGGACAAATTACTGATATCATTGTTAGGAAAGAATAGTCACTTAATCCTAAACGTAATGTTACTTTTTTTGGCATTACAACTAGTTTTTGTACAAGAGTTGATGGTTGTTCTCAGCCGTATAAAAATGGTATTAGAATGTAAATTTCATCTTGATCTGGCTGTGACACATGTTTTTCAATATTACATTCAGCCCAGTATCGAACTGAATACTTTTGTAACAGATATGAAAGAGTTTGAATGCAAAGTGAGTAGTAATATGAAAGAAATAGGCGTTAAAAATCTACAATAATGTCGGATAGAATAAATATTCTGGCTTCATGTAAAAGTATATTGTATATTTCATGCACAAAGAATGTTCAAATATTTGTCTAGTCAATACGTCGGTTGTACGGTTTACATTTAATGCCAAAAAAAAAGTTCGTAAAAAAGTTTGAGGTTGTTATAAATATGTATGTACACGTAAGTTTTTATATTCATTTCTCGGGAAAGGCAGACGTAATACGTGGACCTCCTTTTCTATACTGTCATTTTTAGGTAATATTTTATAAATTTCGAGTAAATTAAAAAAATCTCTATTTGCCCCTGAGACGCCACCGGTGACGACTACTTCTCCATCTAACACTTTCCATTCGCTTCTTCCAACTTCCTCTCTGAGCCAACACTTTTCATTCCCTCCGTGTTCTTCCTTTTTTCTTTGAACTCCAATGGCTCTTGCAGTTAATGGGCTCCTAATAATATTAATACAAAATATAGGTCCATCAAGTATCGAAATAACGTTAGAATATTAATGAACAGCTGTAAAGGCAGCAGAAGTGAACGGCGCGAAGCGGCGGCGGCGGCAGCGGGCTTAAAAAGTTGGCCGCTCTCGTTATTACGTTACTTGTAATGACGAGGCGGCGACGGCGGCTGCCGCCCGTGCCGAGCCGGCGCTATCTAATTTTAACAGGCGAGAGGCATCAAGCCTCGCGCGCACTTTTTCTTCGCGCCGCCGAACGAGCTGGCGAACTTACTCCTTTACTATCACTTCCCCCCGCCACCGTCCTCGTCCATGTCCCCGCCCCCTGTCCTCTCACCGACCCCACCCCGCCTCGCACCCTCCTCGTCCCAGCGTCGCCCCCGCCCAATTCCCGCCTCGCACCGCCTTACCCCCGCCCGCGCTCCATCCCCACCCCTGGCCCGCCCCCGACCGAACCTGCCTCTACCCCCGCCCCCCTGCCCACGCCCACGCTCCGCCCCGCTCCCGTCCCCTCGCCGCCGGGCCGCCACCATCCAGTAATCGCTACCTCCAAAGCCCCCGTCCTCATCCCTCGTTACCCCCCCTGTTTCAGACTCCCTCGCGTCCCGCCCATACCCACGCACGCAACTACACCCCTCCCGTCTCCTCCAGTATCCTCTCCTCTCCTCCCCTCCCTTGCCATTGCCGTCGCTTCTGTTCAACTACAATCGCACTCTTGCTTTTCACCGCCACCGCCACTGACGTCACAACCACCGTCACGCCTCCGCTACTTCTATGACAGGTCATCGCCATTGCCCGAGACACCTCTCTCACTACCGCCTCACCGTCTCCATCACAACATCATCACTGCAACGCCTCCACCGCAACACCCACTGCTGAAACCATCGCCTCAGTAACCGCGACCACCGCGCCGTAACCACCGCCACCTCCTCCGCGAAAACCTCCCTTGGCGTTACCATCGCCGTCGCCTCCGCTGCCGTCTCCTCCCCTTCCGACCACACCTTCCCACCCCACCCTCGCTGCCACCACTGCCTCCACCTAGGTAGATATGCTCCGACCCCTTGGGGAAGGTACTTGGCAGTATGCTCGTTCCAGCGGAGCCCTATCAGGCGGTAAAGGGCTAAGTGCGCTGGGGTTTCAGACCGAAGGAGTTGGCTGTGTTAGGCGCGTGGGGGGGGAGGAGGCTAATGGAGAGAGGCTGGGCGGGGAGGACAGATTTATGAGGGCGCTTCTGCCTCGTTCGAGGGCCCCGATTGACCCGTTCTCCGCTCGGGGGTTCGCGGCCCGTCGCGATCAATCGCCTGTCCCGGAGATGGAGGAGGGCGCGGTGGGTGGAGGGGAACGGAGGGGGGCGGGGGCGGGAAAAACTCGGAAACCGCGCCGAGGGGAACCAATCTCCGGCTTCACGGCGGCCGCCGCCGGCTCGGCCGCTCGACGTTCCGCAGACCGCAAATGCTTGCGTCCATTCCACAGCCCTCGCCTACAGGCGCCGCGCCGGCGCTCTGGCGCTGCGACTACTCGTCCTTCGGTGGCCTCCGTTCCGAAACTTCCCATGCTTTTCTGCTCCTCGCTGCACTCCTCATGACTTCGAGGGTTTATGTGTTGAATTATTGCATTTAAGTATTTCCCATTTGTGCGACCTCTTTCGGTGATTCGGTATCCACGTTTTTGACATCTGTATGTACTGTCCCTTCTTCCTCCGTTTAAATCTTATCTCGTTATATCCACTTTCTAGAGTTTATACTAATTTTCATTATTCCGATTTCGACTGGTTGGGTTTCTCTTTGCCCTTCACTGCCGCCTTTTCTCTCCTGAAATACACACCAAATAACAGTCGTTTGTAATTGTAATTGTCTGATTTCTATTCGTGTGTCAGTACCCTTTTTGCTGTTCTATTTATTTCTTCGTTCGCTTCTCATCTCCTCCTTTTTTCCTCTGTATTTTCTCGGCGCGCGACGTTTTTTTAATTATTCGAAATACTCCTGCGGTTATTTATAGGTTACAATGTATCCGACCACTTAGATTCGTGTCATTAAATATCTCTCCTATTCACTTGACATTAATACTTCTACATGTTTGTGATTATGATGATTGTTTTAAATTGTCTACTTTTATAATATTACATACCTTATATTATCTTTTTTACATTAAAGAAGCACAAAATAGATGTGTTAGATTATCTAAGATGTGATGAATGCTCTGGATACAGTCAATAATTTTTTGTTGTTGTTTTTTTTGCCGAATTTTATTTTCAATGGTGTATTTATTAAAGCCAGTGAAACATAACATGTTATTTTTGTTACAAAATTAATTACTAAATTAATACTTTCAGTTATTTAGTTTCAATAATTTTCTACGTTTTTTAAACCTGCAAACCTCGATGTGGTGTTCATTGTCTGTTCATGAAATAGTGTTTGTTTTCTCTTCGTCATCGATCAATATTTAGGTTCACAAAGTTCTTTAGTATTTCCTTTTTTATTATTTCCGTTACTCATACTATGATAAATAGCGACCCAAAGTCATATATTTTTCCATTTAAAATTATACCAAAGATTTTTTTTCATTATATATTATACCAAACTTCTACCACTCTTTACCCGAGTCATATCTGCTGGATTCACATTATCTTTTCACGTTAAAATTAACCCGTCGTAAGATGTACTCCAACTTTTTAGCCCAACAAAATACCATCGGTTATCGATAACACGATGCTGCGGATATCTGACATGTAACCGTCTATTCCTCACGTTCTTATTCAAAGCAACTTGATGTGCATGTGGGTGTGCATCGAAAAACTGATGAGTTAGATGCTTGGTATGCTTTGAACAAGCTCTCTCCCTAAGTTCTAGTGCGAGCGCCTACGGAATCCAGCAATTTCGATCGGTTTTGTCGATTGGTATGACAGGAAACGATTTACGAGTACATGCCTGTATCTTGATTGTTATGAATCCTTCAATTTAATTCGAAAGTTTTGATGTCTCTAATGCCAAAGGAAATACTGAAAAATATCGAATATGAAAATTCGATAAGGTTATGTAAAATGTTTCTTTCTGTCGGTCTTTTTCCGTTTGGCAGAAACGATCAGATCTACCAAAAAAATTGGAACATTAAAAAACTAATGAATTTGTAGGTAGGAGAGACTGATCTTACTTAAAGGAGAAAACAGAGGCTTGGCGATGTTTGTCTGTAGCAGTTTGGAGGCATTAAATAGGGCTAGTGAATGAATGAGAATGTTCTAAATGAACTGAATAAATGAGTGAATGAATGAATAAATGAATGAAATAAAGAAAGAAAGAAAGAAAGAAAGAAAGAAAGGAAGAAAGAAAACTTTACGGGGAATCAAACCCGTATTCGTATAAATGTGAGCGACTAAACATGAAGAGGTGTCGTCGATGAGAGAGCGATTGCGAAAATGATGGCAAGAGAAAGTAAGCGAGAGTGCGGGACGGAGGAGTGATGACTGTGGTTGAACCCCGCAGCTGCACGTGAGAGGCGGCGCGGCGCAGGGTTTCTGGACGCCCAGGGCACTCCCTCGCTCGTCAGCGGCGGCGGCGGCGGCGACCGAGCGCCATCTGTCTGCATTACTCCCCGTCCTCCTCCTCCACCACCACCAGCCCTCCCTCTCCGCTCCGCCCCGCCCCCGCCCCGCAGCCGCCGAAGTGTCGTTAGAGCGGCGAAGGAAGTTCGTCGCAACGTCGCTCGCCGAGACCCACGCGGGCGCGCGGGGTGGGAGAGCCCAGTGGAGCGAGATGGGCGGTTGGAAGGGGGCGGGCCGGAGGCTCGGGCGAAGCACAGCCCAGGCCCAGAGAGGAAGACGGGAAAAGGGCAGAGAGAGCACAGTACGTTGGGACACCGTGGAGCTGTACCGAGTGCGGTGGGGTAAAGCGACATGGGAAAAGACGAAACGGAGAAGCACAGAGAGGATGTAGGCGGGACAGAAGAGGAATGAACTTATTAAGAGGTAGATAACGTACGAACGGGATAATCCGAATAAAATGTGGAATAAGAAGACACCGGTGCAGGATATCAGCATAGATATTGCAGGCTCAGAATAACACCGTTCTAAAATTTTTGGCACAAATTATGTTTTGAAACGTTGGGGCTCTCTTTTGCCAGATTTACAATAGAGAAAAACATCTTTTAAATCATATTTGTAGAAATCAATGAAAACATTGCTAGCACTTTTCTTGTCAATGGTACTTTCGATATACTCTCCTCTGTAAAATTTCCTCAAAGTCAGATGATGCTTTCATCTTAGGGCGAGGCATATCGTGAAAGTCCATGACAGAGCAGATCAGTGGGGAAAGTGAGAGTAAAGGCGGCGCCAGCAAAACGAACCAGACGCGACGTAGTGAGGACAGCGAGCGAGGGACCGGCCCAAGGGCTAAGAGGGTCTGACAGCAGAGAGCCAGGGCGGCCGGGCAGGTCGCGCTGGCTGAGAGCGGCTGCACGAACTGGCCGTCGCTGGAGGTCGAGGCGGGGTTGGAGCGAGGAGTGGGCAGTGGAGAAAGGCCGCAGCGGGAGACCCTCGCCCAGGCACCGGCGGGTGCGGCAGCGGTCGGTGTGGCAGGGGAGGGTGACCTAAGGGCGTGTGCGTGAGGGGATGATATTTTAGAGGTGAGGTTAGCCTGCGGTTCTATGAGCGGTAGATGCAGATGTGTCACGACTAGATATGCCGTAGAGGTGGGTGTGGTAGGGGCGTATGCGACATTGGAGAGTGCAGTCGAAGAGCCTGTTGTAGAGGTGGAGGTGAGTGCGGTAGGGGAAGGTAAGCCAGGAGAAGATGTAGTTAAGGCGGATGTGGGTGGGTGGGATGCGGCAGGGGCATATGCGACAGGGGAGGGTGCAGTAGAGGATTGTGCGATAGAGAGGATTAAGGTAGGGGAAGGTGCGGTAGAGTCTGTGCGGAAGGGCGATGGTATGCTAGAGGCGGATACGGCAGGGGAGGGTGCAGGTAAGCTAGGAGAAGATGCAGTTGAGGCGGAAGTGGATAGGTGGGGTTCGGCAGGGGCATGTGCGACAGGAGAGGGTAGATGCGAGAGGTAGATGATGAGGTAGGGGCGGTTGCGGCTGTGGCGAATGCGGTAGTGGAGGGTGCGGTTGGGGCGGAAGCGAAAGTGTCGGGTACTGAAGGGGAGGGTGGCAGGGGCGGACACAGTAGTGGCGAAGGCAGGGGCACCGGGGTCGATGTCAGCGGCCTCGGCAGGCCGGGGCGTAGGCGGAGTGAAGGCGGGTCCAGCGTGGGGGCGGGGCGGCGCGGCATTAGTCCAGGGTGGGACGGTGCGTGGGTGCGGTGAGGGCGCCGGCGAAGGGGTGGGGGCGGGGCCGCGCGCTCCACTGGGCACCGCTTGAGCGGAACGGCCCCGAGCGCCCGTCCTCTCGTCCTCAGAGGGCCTCCCTCGCCCCCGCCCTCCGGAGAGGCACGTCTCCTCTGGCCCCAAGTGAGACGTGCAGTAATCGCGGTACAGCGTCTCATCAGTACATAGTAACTTCCGTGGATGTTATTAAACAACCGGCTTCACGGCTACTGTAGCGAAATTGAGAATATTTTTAAGAGAAAATGTCTAATTATTTTATCTTTAATATGTTCATGATCACATTTTCATATCTCGACAATCCTACGATTTTGTACGATTTCACATCTCCACCTTTTTTATGTTGCTCTTATTAGTTGGAATGCTTATTTCGATTATTTTGTGTGAAAAGCAGTGTTCTCTTTCGAGAAACAAAATAAACGAATAGACTAATACTACATAAATCTTTGAGTGGCCTAATTATTTTACGATACTCAGTTTTCACATAACATGGAATGCGAATGATAAAATCATAGTAACAATTTAATATTCTTAGTTTTCAACATAAAGGCACTTATTTGGAGATACTCTGTTTTTACTAATCACTTATAGTGCTACATTTGTGACTAAATGTATAAATATATCTTATAAAAATGTAAATAATAATCATCTAATTTCTTATAAATCGCATCGCATCACCTACTAAGTTCGAAGATGTTTTGCTAAACAGAAACGTACACGGGAAACTTGCGGATCTTAAAGAAACGATTTCACTATAAAACCAATCATTATATTTTTTACTGTAAATAATATTAAACACTTCTGCTTTCAAATTTGACTATTATTATAATACAATCAATATTAGCTGAATTATAGTCAAATTGAAGTAGTACTTGAATTAAAATAATTCCATATTATCACCATTGCTTTTCGAACTTTCATCTTTTGATCTCCCCTTTTTTCTTTTTCCTCCACCTCCTAACCCTCCTCCTTCTCCTCATTCTACTTCTTTTTCACTTCTTTCATGCCTTCGTCCTTCTCCTCCTTTTGTACTTTCTCTTTCTCTCCTTTCTCCTAAGGAGAAGAAAAGAGGTGAAGGAGGAGGAAGAGGAGAAGGAGAAAGAAGAGAAGGTTCTTCTTTCTCTTCCTTCTCCTATTCCTCCTCTTCCGTCTCCTCCTCCTCTTCCTCCTCCTCCTCCTCCTCCTCCTCCTCCTCCTCCTCCTCCTCCTCCTCCTCCTCCCCCTCCTCCTCCTCCTTCCCCTCCTCCTCCTCCTTCCCCTCCTCCTCCTCCTTCCCCTCCTCCTCCTCCTTATTCTTCTTCTTCTCTTTCCCCTCGGCATGCCTCTCATCTCCCTCCTCTCCTGCTTTCCCTCATCCATCAAAGGCCTCCCTCCATAAGCTAACGTTTGCTCGCGCGTTGCAGGTGTCCTCGTCGTGCAGCTCGGTGTACGTGGACGGATCGGAGCAGCGCGGCTCTTCCAACGCGTCGGTGCTGGTCAAGTACGGCACGTACACGGGGCTGGCGCGCTTCACCGTCTGGATGCCCGAGTTCCCGCTCGAGGTGCACGTGGCCGACTTCCGCCTCAGCCAAGTCAAGGGCTGGAAGGTGCCCGACCTGCAGGCCGCCGTGTGAGTACACGCAAAGCGATCCCTTCACTTAAGCAGTTGGGAGGAGCTATCCTTTCACATCGTTGCTGAGCGGCGGCGTCTTAGCTCATGTGTGACTAAGAAAATGGGGCCTTGGCTTTTGTAATTTTCTGCCGCTGTCTCTGAGCGACTCTGAACGGGAGGTCCTTGGATTCGAGTCCCGACGCTGACGGATTGCCGACACTGGCTGTATAGCTAGGTCGAATTCTGTCGCTGTCTGGAGGAGAATTCTAGTGGCCAGCTGCTCTGATCCGTTTTCCGTGGTTTGTCCGATGAATGCCAGGCGAATGCCGGTGCAGTACCCTAACAAACTGGTCAAGGATTGCGCGCAATCTTTCCTCCTCCAAGCTTTCCCCATCCCTTCCCAATACTCATACACGCTTTCACTTAAATGCACTACACTAACAGACTTGTCGGGAGTATATGTAGTCGGTTCCCTAGAGCATGTCCCCACTGGGGCGGTGCCCTACTGGAGGAGATGCTTGGAGGGAGAAAGCCCTGCAAACCAACGTAGAGGCGCCGGACCTCACCACCCAACAAAGAAAGAACAGCGGCACCTCTCGGGATGAAACATCCACTACACTAACAGGACTAATTTTCATAGCAGTCGACGTGTCAGAGAACATCAACCAATCAATCTATCTTCATAATTTCCAATTACATTCAATTTTATTCTCAATTTAGAATTTTCAGTTCTATACAAAAACTATAACTTACCTTAATAAACAAATCCTTTTGGTACGCACAGAATGTATCCTTGTTTTGTCAAATTCACATTCGGGATAACACGGCCGTTTGCGACCGAATATTCAAACCCTCAGTAGAGAGCAGGCATGGTCACACTGCTCCCAACGCGTTCTGGGGAATACGGCCTACCTTCCAAGCTGACAGAAAGGTATGAAATCATACGTGAATTATTCGACTATACTGAACCATTTAACATGGTCTGATCGAAGACAATCTTCTTTCCTTAGTTTTTTTAGAAAAATTCAATTGAAGGCCTTCAATTCAACAATGTGAAATTATTCATAAATTACAAAAGAAGTCGATTTTATGAGTTAATGATAATTTATTGCCAGAAGTAAACTTAACATTACTATGCAGTAGGAGTCGAATATCTTCCACGTCTTATCAAGGATACCTCATATTAAATGTAGCTATCGCCGAAGAAGTTTTATATTTTCAATTCTATTACATGTTGACTATGAGTAGAATGACGAGTTGAGTGGAAGACGAATATCTAATGCAGTGTACCGCTACCGTTCGTCAACCATTCGACCGTTCGCTCCAGAAACTTCAACCGGCCTAACACAGAAACACTCGCAACATTCCCTTCCTTCTTCACGAAAACCCTACGGAGACGGCTCAGGGTGGGCGGTGTCATGAGGTGGCGCGACGTGTTCCAACAGCGGCAAGATGAAGCGCGCCACGGAGGACTACCGCGGCGCGGGCGGCGTGGGCGGCGGCGGCGGCCTGGGCGTGTTCCGCGGCGCGGGCGGCTGGGCGGACGTGGGCGGCGACGCGGCCAACGGCATCGACTCCGAGCGCGCGCACCCGGCGTGCCGCCTGCGCTTCCAGCAGAGCCCCGTCGAGGTAGGTCGCCAACGCGCCTCCGAGCCTTGCTCGAGTTAGTTACCTGACTCCGGCAGGTATTTTCTTGTGCTGTGCAAGTTCATAATAAAAAAAATAATTTTATTCATAATAACTTGCCTTATGTTCATTACCTGAGTGTGGTGACTCCGCCAGGTATTTTCTTGTGCTATGCACGTTCATATTAAAAAATGAACTTTAATCATAATACAGGTGCCCTATGGCATAGAAAGATACTTGAAAAAGGTATCAATAGAAACCTTTTTGAACATTTTTCATTCATTACAAAAATAGGTATAATGATCGCCAATCTAATGAATCAACTATTCATGTTACACCAGAAAAGCAGTACAGTCATTTACAGTCATAATTTCATCACTACAATTGCCTTGAACGCCCCCTACCCCGCAAAAAATGTTTGTTCAATTTTTTTTCTAGAGTGCTGTAAAGAGATCCTGCTGATGACTTTGGGAAACGATTCCAATTTTCCAAAGAAATTTAATGTGCTTATAATCGTAGCTATTTACCTTCACAGACCTCGTAAATACGTTTAATGTGCTCAACTTCTCCTCGTCGAAAAGCCATGTTTTTTTCGAGTTTTCTTTTAGAATGCTCGCAGGTTACCCGATTACTATACGTAGGAACGACAGAAATTTACACAAATATTTTTTGTCCAAATGTTTTTGAAAACTTTAATTGAATATGGAGTTATATATTACCAAAATACACTAACTAGAAAATGTAAACATTAATTAAAGTTTGAAGGGATCGATAACGCCGTTTTCCGTCTATCAGCCTTTTCAACATTTATATAAAACTTCACAGACAAATTAAATTCATTTTAAATACAATTTGGTATATGAAGCTCGTAAGTGTTTCGGAATTCAATTTTAACTATTCTGAACCGAGTATGAGAAGGTGGTTTCAAATTTCGCGTTGAAACTGAATAAATAATTAGCGTATCATGTTTCAGCAATGATTTTTAATGCAGGAAAGTGTTAGTAAAAAAACTTGTGAGACAATAATTTTAATAGATATGTTTATTATTTATTGTATTTTATATTTTTTAATAATTCATGAAAGACAAGAGAAAGAGAGAAGCATTCTCATGAAACTATAAAATGTCGACATACAAGTGAAGCCCCCCTCAAAAACGGAAGCTCATTTCGTATTCACGTGGAGTGCACTGTGCCGTCAACCTTTAAATATACAGTAACTGGAGGTGCAACTTTTTCATTGCAAAATACACTGTTTTGAATCTGTGAAAAAGTCTGCTCTAGTAGCACAGGTAAGGGAGAGTGGTATTTTTGTAACTGAAATTATAAATTCAGTTATATCTACATTAAAATGAAGATTCCCAATATTCCAAACCTCCTAAATAACTGAAATGCTACACTTTTGTCGTTGTTTGAAGATCTCTTTTCAATTTGAAGAGTAAAAAATACTTAACGTAACCGAAATTACGTAATATTGGTTTGTCATGTAACGTACATACATCGCAAAGTTTTGTCTTTCTGTTTTAACTGTATGTAACATGACGGCATCGGCCGTCATGACGCGACTGTCCTTAGGGTAAAATGCGCGGAGGTGGGCCGTGTATTTGCCCTCAGGATGTTCGTAATACGACCTCCGATGCGTTGGCCGCATTGCGTACGATGCAGTGTCTCGCGGGTAGTCAAGTAGTATCCATTGCCTCCGGTCGCGGAAGTCTACGCTTCCGTACGCAGCGAGCGCTGGCAGAGAGCTGAGGTGGGGACGCGTGTGTGCAGGTGTACGCGCGCTTCCTGGCCGCCGACCAGGACACGGGTCGCGTCAGCTACTTCGTGAGCCGGCGCACGTGGCTGCGCGTCACCGACCTGGTGGAGAGCCTGCTACGCGTGTCGGACCCGCGCATCGCCAGCCTGTCCGGACGCATCCTGCAGGGGCGCGGCACCGGACGCACCGAAGTGCAGGTGAGAACCCCCGACCCTGACCCTTCCCTAACCCCGACCCTGTCCCTGTCCCTGTCCCTGTCCCTGTCCCTGTCTCTGTCTCCATCCCCTGCCCTGACCCTGTCCCTGACCCTGATTCTGATACTGTTGTCTAGGCTATCCGGGACGAGCCGCGTCACTCACATGGTGGCTAACGTTTCGGCCAGCGTATTGTGACCTTCTTCAGAGCGTACTGCTCCGATTCCTGTCTCTGCTCCTGTCCCTTCCATGACCCTGACCCCGACCCTGTCCCTGACCGTGTCGCTGTCCCAGTCCCTGTCCCTGTCCCCCTCCCCGTCCCGTCCACGACCCCTTCCTCAATCATGCCCATCTCCCCGTCCTAGTCATTGTCCCAGTCTCCGTCCCTGTCCCCGTCTCGGAGGTTCTAGGGTTCCAGTCCTGACGGTGGTAGGATTTTCGATACTATTTATACGACATAGGTCGCATTCAGCCACTGTCTGGAGGTGAATACTAGCGGCCAGCTATTTTGATCGTTATTTTTCTTTCGTTTCTCTAATTAATACCAGGCGAATGTCGGAGCAGTACCGTAATAGACCACGCACCCAGCACCATCTTTTCTTCCCTCTTTTTGTCCTCTTCTCTCTCTTACATACAGTACACAGATCCACTTCACTACCAAACATGTCGAAAGCTTAGAGCTTGTTCTCACTGGGAATTTCCCCTGCTAATGGAGATACATGGAAGAAAGAAACTCTTGCAAGACCCCCTCCCTTAGAGATACGCCATATCTCATATTCTAGTGAGAGGAGGGACACTGCCACCTTCAAGATAAAGCATGAACTACACTTACGAGACCAATGGCTATAGCAGTTGATATTCTCTCATACACGAAATAATTAATTGTTCCCGACCACACCCAAATTCTCGGCCGTAAGTACTAGCGCTTCAATCGCTTAACCAAATTGTCATGTACCTTTCCTTCTTGAGCTCTCGTCTAAACCCAGACCCTACTTCTGAAGCAATGACAAGTGTTATGTTTTTTAACACCGCTTTAATCGCTACCCACACATTACGCCATGGTGAAGACATCGCACATCCTGTTGAACAGTATGAGCAGCAAAGGGTTAGGCTGATCTAGCCTGTTCCGGCAAAATGGATTAGAGAAGGCCATCTCTTCTTTGGTCTTTCTACATCTCTTTTTCCTTTTGGGAGATAGTAATAAGTCTATTTAGGCAATTTCTCATTGTTCATTCTTTGTAAATGATCTATCCAGTTTTTTTTCTATACGTATTTATCTCTTCTTGTGTGCAGGTAATTCCCAATTATTCTCTTATATCCACATTTCTGACATGTTCATTAATATGCATCCTTTCACATATCACAGAAATCTCATTTCTTCTGCGTTCATTCTCCTCTCAATTTCATTGTGACTTTCTAGAGAAAACGAGAATGATGGACAGTTGTTGGTAATATACCTTAGAGCGATGTCTCCCGAACAGCTGTTGAACTCGTATAATGTATTCCGGCAGCGAAACTTTTTGACTCCATCTTACCCCGACTAATCCCACTCAATTTCCTTGTGGCTGGAGAGCAAACTTCGGGGCTCGCGGATGAGAACAACATGTTATTGCGCGCTTCGTCGCGCGTCTGTTCCAGGTGCTCTCTCCCATCACCGGACGGGTGATCGGCGCCAAGGAGGTGCGCGTGGGCAGCGACAAGGTGACCGTCACCAAGTTGGTGGTGCGCGTGGTGTCCGGCCTCCAGTTGTCCATCGCGCCGGACAGCACGGTTGAGAACGGCTACGTCGCGGAGACCTCTGTCACCAGGAAGCTCACAGCCCAGTACCAGGTGCGCTTCCGGACAGCAAATAGCAGGGCTATTTGCCCGTTTTCTGCAGAATCGTGATTCCTTATTCCTGTATATTTTTTTCCTGCTACAGACTTATGGTGGCATTTCTTGTTATCAGTTTTGAATTGCAGTATTATTTGCCGTTGATTCGGTAATAAAAACTGTATTCGGTTAAAAAATTGTAAAATTACATGATCATTATTATTATTATTATTATTATTATTATTATTATTATTATTATTATTATTATTATTAATAATAATCATTAATAATTAATCATTGGTAATACTAATTATTTTATTGATTATTAATAATTATTAGTAATACAAGTCCTGGAAGAGACTTGATAGATAGATAGATAGATAGATAGATAGATAGATAGATAGATAGATAGATAGATAGATAGATAAAATTGAGATTTTATCTTCCAAGTTTTCACATTCTGAAACCTAGAAAATAAACAGTTATAACAGGTTTAACAATAAAATATATCATGATTTGTAAATCTATATTTATGTAACTTGTGTAGTTCTTGTGATACTTTAAATTCATCTCCTCCGATTTCGGATTACTAACGTTGTTCTGTGTGTAGGAGGGGCTGCTGGACATCGACCTGGAGTTCTCGGACGAGTCTCGCACACCGCTGCGCCAGGTGGCGGCGGCCGACTACCAGTTGCTGGTGGACAGTCTGGACCCCGAGGTGGTGGCGTTCGCGCCCATGGTGGCGTCGGCGCACCCGCGCGTCATCGCCGTGGGCGAGGGCCGCGGGGACCTGCTGCGCGTCACGTTGCTCCTGGCCGACGAGTGCCGCGGCCCGCCGCGCACGCGCACGCTCAAGGTACGACCTGACACGCCTCGCTCCCACCACATCCGTCGTGGCACGGCCCGGATGGCGTGACGCGACACGACGTGGTACGATTCGACGCACCGCTACCACATGACCCATCCCAACCCGACTTGACCCGTCCCGATCCGACTCGACATGACACGAGCCGATTTGACTCGACAGGGGACGTTCCGATCCGACACGACATGGGACGTTCTGAGTCGTCCCGGGCATACGTTATGGCACGTTCCGATCAGACATTACATGACACGACTCAACACAGCATGACACGATACAACGAAACACCCTACCCTACCTGACCCGACCCGACCCGACCCGACCCGACCCGACCCGACCCGACCCGACCCGTCCCGACCCGACCCGACCCGACCCCACCCGACCCCACCCGACCCCACCCGACCCCACCCGACCCCACCCGACCCCACCCGACCCCACCCGACCCCACCCGACCCGACCCGACCGTAAGCGACGCGACTGAAAGGGACACGACCAACCTGAACCTACTAAACGACACATGCTGTGTGAGGGAGACCCCCATGGGCCCTACTCCTTTCCCAAATATTCTAGTTGCAAAAATATTGGTGCAAGCCATTGATTCATTTTCAACATTGATCAATAAGGAACCGTTTAACGATGTATTTTATCTTCTCATTTTCCTCCTGCGATATCCTTCCGTCCCCGTCACATACGTAACTATAGAAGAATGTTAACCACGGCTTGTGGGGCAGGGGTCAGCAGCATCGGCGGCGAACAAAGGCGGCGGGGGCGGCGGCGGCGGCGGGGCCAGCCCGCTGGCGGCCGCCTCGGCCTACGTGGAGGTGGACTTCTCGGCGAGCGACCTGCCGCAGCGGCCGGACTTCGTGCAGAACGACGGCGGCGGCGTCGGGGGCGGCGCCGGCGGCGCCGGCGGGCTGCTGGGGACGGCGCACGGCGGCCGCGACCGGAAGGCGCACCGGGACATGCCCCCGGGCCTCCAGGACATCCTCATAGGTCAGCCGCGCGCGCCAGCTCCCGGCACTCGGAGACACGTGCCTAGAGGCGCGGAATACGTATTTGAGAGTGATGGCTAATTCATTTCCTAGTGTATGTTTTGTTACGTGAAGGGTTCAGATTTAAAATATGATAAATCACTCGTAAATGCTTTCGAAATATTTCGTGACACGCTGCTTGGACAGAATATGGAAGGAGTTATAAATTAATTATAGTATCATAAATTCACAAATTTGGGGGCTACCGTCATTTCATACCGAACTCTTCAATTCTCTAGGCCCATGGAGATACGTGAGGAAAGCTTCAACTAGAGGTGCCGAATAGGGTGTATGAGATTGATCGCTAATATATTTCCTAGTGTTTAGCGAACTGATATATTGTAACTTAAAGTGTTCAGATAAATTACTAAAGATATTGTCTGGTATCAATACTTTTTAATCAGCTTATGATCATTTCGATCGCGTTGCGATCATCGTCAGAGCTTGCAGCTTCTGGGCCGAAAACAAAGTTCTGCTCAGAACGTTGTTTGTGACAGAACTTTGTTTTCGGCTCAGAAGCTGCAAGCTCTGACGATGATCGCAACGCGATCGAAATGATCATAAGCTGATTAAAAAAAAAGTATTGATACCAGACAATATCTTTAGTAATTTATCATAATAAAAAGGTATCTACATCACCAGCAATCCAATTAATAAAGTGTTCAGATTTAAAAAATGATAACTCATAAGAAAACGCTTTTTGAAAATTTTTGAAAAATTTTGAAGCAAATGAATATTTTTGTTTTAGTGAGTTACACGAAAATGACAAAAACCATGATCCCTGTATACACTAGAAATTTAATTATTTAGTTGGCAGAGGATGGAAGAGTTAAAAATTATAACTTCCCGAATTAACAAGTTTGGCGGTTATCGTCATTTAAACTCTTCATTTCTCTAAGCATTTAGAAGGCTGCACTTAAAAATAAAAAATACACGATGCTATATTTTAGCGTTTAATTGTTTGATAACATCAATTGCCTTTTGTAATTATTTGTTTCTGATTTCTACGAAATCATTGCTTAGTGATAGATTAGAAGCGAATCATCGCGATAAATACGCTCATTGTTCTTTAAAAGAAAAATTAAGAATATTGTTCCTATAGCACAGACTTACTTAATAGGCGGATTTCAGAGCATCTACAGGGCATATGTTAACCTTAAGCCGTAAATAGTATCTTCTCTGCCTTTACGACCGCTTACCACACAAAGATGAAAGACAAAACTTGGACAAGAGTTATTTTTTCTCTTTAAGTTCATCGTCTATTTTATTGATTGGAGCGAACTTTTGTCATTAATGTGGTCCAGGTACAGGCTTTTAATAGATTTATTTTGTAAATTAATGGTAGAAAATTTTGTTTAAATTGTAGGGGATCATTGGATTGTTAAAATGAGTAAAGATGATTGCTGCTTGTAAAGACGACGATGAAATAGTGTTAATAGACAAGGTTGTCCAACTGGCGTGCCACATGCGGCCCGCGGTGCCACTTATTGTGGCCCGCGAAAGGTCATTACTCAAACGTGAAAGCCTCTTTCACCAATGACGGACGAGAGCATAATGCGACTAGTGCACACGCCTTGCAGGGGTCAAAACCTCTTTAATGTAAAAATAGATTAAGTTTATATCAAAAGACTTTCTCTAGTAAAGTCAAAATCATCCTAATATGTTTCACAGCGTTATGCACGGTACGGCCTGATATCATGCATGACTTCAACCCCTTATTAATGAAAATATGTTCCGAAACTAAATGAAAGGTTTTAGTTGTGGCCCTTGAGGCTTTGGAAGTTGGGCACCCCTGGCCTAATCCAATGAAGTTTGTGCTCCATGAATGGGCAACAGCGATTGCTCCCCTTCCTGGCATGCTGGCACCAGAATAACCTGCCAGGAGTGCTAGTTGAGTAGCTCTCTTCTGAAAATATAGCTAGTACGCATTTCAAAAATGATAATATACCAGTCTTGGGAAGTTGATGAGGTAAATAGGGTTTGGCAAGTGGATCAGGTATGTAGTTAGGTCCATCGTATGGATCAGTCATAAACAGAAACAAACACGTGTAAGTTATTGAAGGTAGTGTTTTGCTAGAAACTATGGGTGATTCTTACTAATAATGCAATCAAACAAAAGCCCACAAAACATGGTTAATGGAATGCATTATAGATGTGCGAAATGTTGCAGGGGGTATTTATAGAAAATGCATAATTTGTAAGATTTGGATGTACTCTATTGGACGGACATTGAGTGCAATGCTGATGAGATACTTATCAGATATAAGGACTGCAACTTTCAAACAATGATACCCTCTGGAAGAGCTTGTAATCTATGAACTAATTTTTGTTATGGTACTGTGAAAATTGCAGAGTAAATTATGCGGAACAACATAGTAAACTGACGCGATAATTCTGGACAAAGTAACACTTGAGGACCCGAGAGTTCTAGTCAAAGTGGCCTTTGGGGCACAAGACACATTTTAAACAACTCCAACCGAGCAATTAAACCAGAACAGCCCTGTCCCAATCACACTCGGATTCTCCCTCCGGCGCGGCGCGCCTGCGTGACGCGTGTGGTGCGTGCGTTGCAGGTATCCCGCTGAAGGACGAGAACAACCACGAGCCGACGGTGCAGGCGCGGCAGCACCGCTCGGGGCAGGCGGCGGCGGCCGCGGCGGCGGGCGGCCTGGGCTCGGGGGTCGGCGCCCGCCACCGCGGGCCCGCGCTCCACATGACGCCCCTGGAGATCGGCATGTACGTGCTGCTCGCCGCCTTCTGCTTCGCCATCGTCGTCTTCGTCGTCTCCTGCGTCGTATACGCCTCCAAGGTGCGACCCCCACCGCCGCAGACGGTATGTCGCGGAATAAATGTTACTATCTTCTGGGGTGTGAAGGGAGGTCGATGATGGCCACATTTTGCCAAAGAATGTATGGTTATATATAGCAAAGTTAAATGTGACATTTGCACCTGATTGATAGACATCACATCGCGCACTGGTGTTTGGTAATTACATGTCTGATATTGTTAAAGAGAATTCATATATCTGCCAATAACCAGTGTATAACTTATATTGAATAGACAGTTGTTTTAGTCGTCAATTAGTAGTAAAAGTAATTCTAGGAAACAATTGTATTAGTTATCTTTGAAGGTAGAATTTATAGTTGTATTAGCTGATCAGAAATGTATGGCTCTTTCGACCAATCCCCCTGGAGTTATCCTAAATTTCGAGAGCATTTGGGTAGAAGCTTGGGATTGGTTCCCTTGAAAGTGCTCAGAAAAAAAATGTTCCCTCCCCTTGATCCTCATTGGCGTCTTCAAGTGTGGAACATCCGGTTTCTGAAACTTTGCCATGTTCCGGACTCTGAGCCTCTTCTTCATCTCATGCAGGAAAGTCGCAGGTTTTTGTCTTCACAAACAAAACAATAAAATCCTTCACACCTCATACAAAATTTATCTTATAATAAATTAATGTTTTGGCTCTGGAGGAACAACTCTGTGGGATGTCATATCGTTGGCTCTCAACTTACTTTGGCCCATACTTCCCTGAGAATATCAAACAAAACCAAGGTTCTACCTATATTACACACAATGTAGGCTCCAGCTTCATGGAAGAGAGACAAAAACCATCCCTATATTGATATAAAATTAAGCTCTTATGTGGTAAATGTAATTCAGTCAAACGTATCCAACAATCGAGCAGGGAAGATAAATGTGGATTTGCCCGAGCCGTGCTTCCAGCCTAAGGACGAGTAGGAACTTTGAGCTCCTAGTTCGTGAATTCACATGTGTTGCAAAAAAAAAAACAACTGGTAAATGTTTCAATACCCCCAGACATCAGCCCTGAAGAACCCCACGCTCTCGGTTTCAGTTCAAGCCGCAGGTGGCGCTGGAGTCGCCGGCGGCGCTGGCGTCGGCGGCCGGCTCCACCTCGTCGGCGGGCGCGCTGGGGGCCGGGTCGCGCGCCGCCTCCGCCTCCGCCGCCGCCTCCGCCGCCCCCGGCGCCGCCCCGGCGGGCGGCTCGGGCCCCCGCGGCAAGGCGGCGCGCGAGTCCACCACCAACGCGCACGACTGGGTGTGGCTGGGCCGTGCCACGTTGGAGCGCGCCTCGGGCCACGGCCACAGCCACGGCCACGGCCAGCAGCCCGGCCCGGCCGCCGCCGGCGCCGCGCACCTCCATCACCACCACCACCACCACAACAACAACAACAATAACAACAATAACAACAAAGAGATGCGCATCACTGCCAACCCCATGGTGAGTGCTCGACCGGCGCGGTCGACTCGCGGACGGTGGGGGACGCAGCCTTAGAAGATTGAAATCCTGCAAATGGGGATAAACATTGGCCGAATAAAGATTAAAGCTGGCCGGGATAGCCGATGTCGCTAAGGCTGAAGGGCCGTATCGTGGGTTCGAATATCGCCCTGGGCATGACTGTTTGTGTACCTGTATGTTGTTAGAATGTGTTCCCCCACCGATACCCCAAGTTATAAGTTACGATGGTCACTATACGACCGAGCCGTTGAAAAGCGAAAAAGATTAAAATTATAAGCGAAACAAATCCTGAATTTCCTGCATTTCTACTCATGAAAGTTTATCGCGTCTTTCCAATATCGAAAATTTTGAATCCTACAATATTGTCGTAAAATACACTGTAAAAATTGGAAATGCATTCCATGTGAGGTAATAAATGTAAAGAAAGCCGGGCAAAATGATATACAGTTCATGTAATTCATGCAGAATAAGAATACTTTTTTTTAAATTATTGTAGAAAGAACTCCATAACTGTTATATTAGAATGTACGTTTGAATTTTTGGGGTAATAAAGTAACTGAAATTTTAAAAAAACACAGAAGCTTTTAAGTGTAAGTTTTAGAGGCAGCTGGCCCATAAGTGTTACGGTGTGCAGCCCACTAGTCATTCTCTTTAATATATTAAACAATTATTTTTCAAAAAATTGGATTTTTGTTTAATTCTCCGATCAAAATGTTTGTAAGGTGCATAATAATTGCGAAGATAAATCTTGATTTCTCTGACACGCGCGCCTAAGTTTGAAGCGGTCTGGGGTCTGGCATGTGCTGTTGTGAACGAGACAACCTGTTGACGTCGGTCAGAGCATGAGGATTCGTATGGTGCGCATGCACTAAAATGCTAGCCAGTCAAGCACTTGAAAGCTGCAAGATTCACAGCGCAGTGCCCTTGACGGCGCCCTTAGCAATCACAAATCTGCCATTATCGAGCAGTTTTACACTACAAAACTTGTAACTTGTAAGCAGATGGAGCAAACTGTCACCGTAGTGAGATGGCGGCAAAATCAGACTCGAACATGAAAACAATTTTAACTTTATATTTTTACAATTGACCAAGTAAATTAACACTAAATTATTAATAAAACCTTTAATTGCCACATGAAATATACTTTATTCTATAAGTAAAAGTAGGTGTAGTTATCATCTTCATTTTAAGCTAGAAACACATTTACATAAATGCATAATTTAAACCCGCTTTTATAATTACTTTATAAAAACACTTTAATAACTTCAATATTTTCATGGGAGGTGTGTAGAAATATTTTTGCGCTGGAAAACCTAGATATGCCACTGCTAACAACACCCAATTGATTGTCTGCACCTGGTAAGATTCCACATGTTTATATTTCAGTAGTATGCTGAAAAAACAATTTTAAAGCTATAGAATTCGAAAACCGAAATTCTGGACAATTGATTTTTTTTTAAAGATACTATCTGTTCTCTAGAATCGGAGGATTCGACGATTGCTATATGTTCCTAATGTTAACAATTACAATAGGTATTTTAGGACCCGACGCTGAGAGATAAAATGGAAAGATTTTATGAATCTTTACAAGCTGATATCGAATGTACATTCACAATTGTAAATTAAGCGTACGAAACATTGTTATACTTTCTGAATTTTATGGTATCCGTGTAACTATTCCAATAATGTTTGTATCGATCGCCGCGGTCGACAACAATACCGCTTGGGAATATTTGTTATGACAACAATGAAAATGTGCGTTGGTAACTGATATTTATTTTGTGCGTTCCGTTCCTTTGACAGAAATTTTAATATTCTTCACAAGTAAGACGGCGAATGCAATATGTTCAGTTTTTCAAGTAATAGTTGAGTTAGTCGAACCGTTTTGTAAGTCCCCTTCTAAATATTGAACATATCTGACCCAAACCAAATAAAATTTTATGTCATTTAATCGCTCCCTTATTTAAAGGGTTTTTGAAATAAATTCTGAAAAGTGACATAATCTTCCCCCTTTTAATATTACCGGAGAATAAAATACTAATATTTGCTTTGGAATAGGTCTGATGTTGATTTTTCAAACTGAATGCAAACAATTTGAAGTATTTGTCATTCCCAAAACAATATTTGTGTATATTTTCTCAGTTTCGAATATAATTTCTCTATTTTAAAAAATGAGCAATTTTAAGTGCACAAATATTATGGGTGTACATTCTTATCATTTCCAGTGTTGCGGGGTTAAAAGCTTTGTATTGACAAATTGCGACATCTCCAATAGTCAAAATTAATTTTCACAGTGAATTCTTTTCGAAGAGAGCATATATAAAGGCTGATAAAAATGTGATCTACTTTTCCACAGCTGTTGCCATATACTGGGTATGCCCGATTTAAGCTTCTCTGCATTTGCATGTGAATTGTGCTCGTTGAGGTATTTCAATTAAGCGTATTCAGTTTTCATCAGTGGCGTGTCACAGCAAGGAAGCCCAATGCTACATTTGCCCAATTCAATGAGAAAATTAATCCTTTTAGCTCCATATTATTAATCAGTATGTATTTCTGCTTCGGTATGCAATAAATGGGATGAATTTTCTTACCCTGTTTAATCCCGGTAACGTGTGTATTTGGCTCCGTTTTATATTCTGAATGAGAACCGAAAGCCGATGATTGAAATATCAAGTCAATCTTTTAGCAAAGCCGTGTTGAAGATCGATCCACTTTAACTACAGACAACTGGCCAGAGATTAGTAGCAATTAGAAACAAAAACCAGGAACTAAAGTAAATGTTACTAATTATTAAATAAGCTTGAAAGCTGTAATATCCTGATCCTTATAAATTATTAAGTGATGGTCAAATGGAAAGTAATGTCATCGCTGAGGGAGGACAGACGTTCACGAATCTTTAGACGATAACCAAATGACACGATCTCGTTATTGATATTCAGGTTGCTGATATTGCATGCTATTGTACCAACCCTTCGAAAGGGTATTATCCGTGCCCATTTTCTTGAGCCCTCGTTTCACTAAATGGGAGAATAGGGGGGCGGGTTTCTGTGGCAAAAATATATCAAATATACGTAGCTCGTTTTCGATTAAAATAGTTTCCATTACACGGGAACTAACGTTTCTAGTTATCAGATATTGTCATCAACGCCCGTTACTGTAGTTTATTCTTAATTCAACCAATGTTAATGGTATGGTATTAATGGTTAACGTTAACTAATGGTAGAGGAGCGGGTTAAGGATTCTGGGGCTCAAGAAAACGTGCGCATGTTGTCCGATTTAAATGTAGTACAGCTTGTGACAGATCATGAGCTAGACACCGTTATCCAATCGGGAGCTTCTTTACGACTCTCATGTTAGGTATAGAAAGAAGCTCCCGATTGGGTAACCACTAGACTGGTCCACCAAAAATCAAAAGTTCGAGTTGCGACCTCTTCTTCTGGAATATGTTAGAGCAGACCCAGAATGATAAGAAAAACAAAATATAAGCAAATTTGAACCAAATTTAGAGGTCGCGCAAGTCAATAATGTAAAGAAACTTTTTTAAAATATTTTCTGTTTTTTCAAACCGTTGTAACATCTACAATTTTCATTCAAAAATGCTTTAGTTTGGTGTTTTAAAAAAGAAATTTAATGCACTTTAAGAATCTTGAGCGTGAACTTCACATTTACGAAAACTAGAGGGCGCCATTGATTAATTTTGTCATAAAAACATCACTTTTTCCTGTTTTTCATAGGTTTAACGAGTTGCTTTTATTACAAATTGATATACTCCACTATTCCGATATCAAATATCGTTTCTTTGGAGACCGCTCTTCAATTTGAAGCAAAAATCATTCAAATCGAGTCATTTTTCACGAAGTTATAGCATTTTTAATAATAAGAGTATTTAAAAAATTAAAAATGTTATATAAAAAATGTATAATATCATATAATATATATAAAACACATATAAAACCAAATGTTAACTATAAAATTATCAATTTTATTATCATAAATAAGTGTATTATCAATATCAGAAAGTAAGCAATCACAATGACGTGTATATAAAATACAACAAACTTATAAATTTAATTTGTCAGCAGTGGGATGGGCTCGTCGATGTTCAGCAACAACTTTGAACAAGTATTGTTTTTGTTCTTCATTTCTCGTCAAGGACGAGTTAAATTGTGAGACCAGTGCAACAGCCCTTTCAGCGGTGTCATTGACCACTTTCACAAACGATAAGCAATGTCTTGCTTCCTGATAATAGTTATTCGATTCCCATAACGAAGGATCAGTATTGAGAAAATCTGAATTTATATTGAATCTTGTAAAAAAGCTCATCGTGTGCTGCGAAACAAGTTCATCAATTCCACGTTCTTTCCATAAATTCAATTCCGGTTCTGAGTTGATGTTGATAATTACTCGTTTGTTAGGAGAATTATAGTTAACTCTATTGTGTATCGCAGACACCATTTTCCGTTTAGTTTGAACGGATACGTTTGAATCGAAGAAAGCGAATCCCACTGCTTCATCTGACAAATACCATAGATGATTAACTAATTTAGAAAGAGCTGCAGTAGCATTTAAATTGTCAATCTTTTTGTATTCTATCAGCTCTTGCAGTAAATTAATGTCATTGTTAGGACTTGCAACAGCCAATGGAGCAGTAAACCACGCTTTCACATAAAGCTTGACAATAAAAATGCAGACGTTCCGCAATCCTTTTTTTTCGGTTGTAGTTAACTGGACTTGGTCTCTGAAGAGGAAAATTTTCAAACTATATATAGCTTTAGCCATCCAACGAGCATGGTGTACTGCTCCTGGCTCTCGAAACTGATAATTGTTTGATGGCGCTTCTCCCAAAAATAGCATCGTTAACTCTAATAATTCCTGGTAATCATGCCGTGAGAATTCCCCCTAAAAATGTAACGGATAATTATCATTAAGTACTAGTTTTCGAATAAAATCATAATTTTATCAAAAATGAATTAATAACGTCAACTAAGAAGAACTACCTTCAATTGATCTGAAACGAATTTCAGAATGTCTTGCCTCGTCGTATTGAGAGCCTGTGATACTAGTTCATCTGTTGTGCCAGGTGAAAATTGCGTTGTGTTCAAAGTTTTCCATGTTTTTTGAAATCGCTTAAATAAAGCTACATCTGGGCCTGATGTTTCTATTTTCAAGCTATTTTCAAATACATTACGCAAAAGAATTTCATGTATATGGTGCCTACATGGTAGATAAAGCAAATCCCGGTTCAACTTCTGTTCGAGAAGACGACATGTTCCATTTAGATAACCTAAAACATATTAAAAATTCAGAAATAATGTAAAATCTCAATATATATATAAGAAAAAAACTTAAACACCATTAAATCTGAAATATAATTCTATACCTGTGTTGACAGAGGTAGTGACAAATGATAATGCCTTGATTTTAGCTGTTAGATCCCACTCTTCGATTAGTTGGTATATAGCTTCTGCCTGTGCAATACCAGTGCCAGATTTGAGTTTTGGAACACCCAGAATTTCTTCGATGTCTTCTCCAGTTACTAATACTGGCAGTCTGTCCACCTCTTCTTTTCCGCTTAAATCGGGTAACAATTTACCGTCCCAATGCAATGTCATTACATTATTTGAATCGAAATCCTTTTTCATTTCTGATGCAACGTTCTGTCGGACCGTTTTTCGTTTTCTTCGAATCGATTGACGACTAACATTAGTATCTTCAATATCAAAACCCATTGTTTTTAAGACTGCGCCCAGAATGAATGCAGAACTTCTATCGCTGGTATTTGTTCTGTCCAAAGCAAGGACTACATTAGATGAAAGTACATTTAATTTTGGTATTTTAGGCTTCTTACAAGGCTCAAAGTCATCGCTCGATTGGGAACTTATTTGTGAATCTGTTGATAATGTTGATAATTGTGATGCTAATCCTGAGAATAACGTTTCTTCTGATTCTGGTATTGGTTCAGATTCAACCACAACATTTTCAACATCATCGTCTGAAATTATAAAAAAAACATTTTAAACGATTTGATTGATATTAGTATAACTTGACAAATGGTTTTATGTTTAAGGAAATAAATCTAGTTTTTGTATTTAGATAACTTTACATGTTGACTTAAGGATATTACCACATTTATTTTTTAACACACTTGGAATGGATGATAATCCAGAAACTGATGCTATTTCTGATTCAGCTGATACTGTTAATTGTGATGCAAATCCTGATACTGCTGTTGTTACAGATTCTGAAATCGTTTTAGGTTCATTCGTTAAACTTTCAACCTCATCATCTGAAATTATAATAAGTTTTAAATATTTGTATTATTCTTACAATTTAAAGGTATTAACATTAAAAAATAAAGTTTAATTCACGAATTTAAAAATTTGAAAATATTTGCATTGATTTTATTAAACACAAATTCTACTTTAATGAATCAATTCTGAAAGACAGGCCTTTGTTACAAATACGATATAAAGTACGTCTTTTTATGTATGTTTTCACGTCGGAAAATTGTATTAATGTCAGAACTAACCTCTTTTATTTGGTGTCTTGATTCTTAAACCCAACCGCAGGTCTTTTCTTTGAGAAATGAGAAATTGTCTGGTATTGTCATCATTAATCAAATCCAAAACATTTCTGGGAGTTATGTCAAATAATTTTGAAAGTTTGGAGCAATATGTTGTCTTTTTGTTGATAAAAGTTTGGCTTGTACGGGTTTTGCTCTTTTTTAGGTTAATCCATTCGTTATTTAAGGACACTAATTTTTTTATAGCATTTGAGAAACTAATGACTGGTATATTTTCTTGCTTATAAAGTTCCAATACATCGTTGATAACACACTTAGCGGAGTGCAGTATCGTTTTTTGTAACGAGAAATGGTGATAACACAATAAATTTAGAACTTGTCTGTTCGATGGCAGCCTCGTGTTAACAATTTTGTCAATTTCTGTACCAATTAAGAAATGTGAGTTTTTACTAGTCATGTTGAAATTAAATCAACACAAATCTGTTGCGCAACAGAAACAATTTCGTTAGGTTAGAACGTTTAGGTACATATTATTTCTATGTTACAGAGATGGCGCCATAACGATACCACTATTGTTTGAATCGTGGTTTGAATAAAACTATGGTGGCAATTTCAACTAAATTGGTTGTATAAAACTGAAAATAAGATAATTTTTGATATCCAGAAATCTTAATGTTTGTAATATATATATTTAACGTTAGAAAAGTATTGTCATTATTTTGAATGGTTATAAATTATTGCAAATGTTTTTTATATTTACTTTCTCATAGATATTGATAATACACTTATTTATGATAATAAAATTGATAATTTTATAGTTAACATTTGGTTTTATATGTGTTTTATATATATTATATGATATTATACATTTTTTATATAACATTTTTAATTTTTTAAATACTCTTATTATTAAAAATGCTATAACTTCGTGAAAAATGACTCGATTTGAATGATTTTTGCTTCAAATTGAAGAGCGGTCTCCAAAGAAACGATATTTGATATCGGAATAGTGGAGTATATCAATTTGTAATAAAAGCAACTCGTTAAACCTATGAAAAACAGGAAAAAGTGATGTTTTTATGACAAAATTAATCAATGGCGCCCTCTAGTTTTCGTAAATGTGAAGTTCACGCTCAAGATTCTTAAAGTGCATTAAATTTCTTTTTTAAAACACCAAACTAAAGCATTTTTGAATGAAAATTGTAGATGTTACAACGGTTTGAAAAAACAGAAAATATTTTAAAAAAGTTTCTTTACATTATTGACTTGCGCGACCTCTAAATTTGGTTCAAATTTGCTTATATTTTGTTTTTCTTATCATTCTGGGTCTGCTCTAACATATTCCAGAAGAAGAGGTCGCAACTCGAACTTTTGATTTTTGGTGGACCAGTCTAGTAACCACGCATAGCTGATGACCCGTCACAAATCATTATATTAAATGCGGACGACGTTCAATGGCTGGGTGTGGTTCGCAGCTGGGGTACGGCGGCGAGGGCGGGCTGCTGTCGGAGGCCGAGGCAGCGGCGCTGGGCAACTGCTTCGACAACCCCACGCACATCGAGCTGCCGGCCGCGCTGCCAGCGCCGCCGCGCGCCGCGCTCGCGCCCTCGGCGCCCTGCGCGCCGCCCATCGACACGGCCACCTACTGCAAGAAGGACAAGGCGGCGCGCCACCCGCCGCCGCCCGTGCCCAAGCACAAGGGCCGCGCGGCGTCCGCCGCGGCCGCCGCCGCTGCTGCAGCCGCCGCGGACGCCGCCGCCGTCGCCGCGGCAGCAGCCGCCGCCGCGGGCGCGGGCAACGATTCGCTCTGGCAGATGTGAGTGGGCGCCTGATGGCTGTAGTGTCACGGCAGCGATCGTGCCTCTAGAATCAACTTTTATTAGTTTTTCTTCGTAACCTCTTTCTTCTTGTTTACCTTTTATTCCTCTTCTATACATTCTTTGACTCTTCTTTCTTTTTTCACCGCATTCTTCTTTTTCCCTGCTTTCTTCTTTACCGATTTCTCCTTCACCGCTTGCTTCTTCTTCACCACTTTCTTCTCCTTTCTTCCTCCTCTTCCTCCTCATCCTCCTCCTCCTTCTTCTTCTTCGTCTTCACCTCTTTCTTGTTCTTCGCCACTCTCTTCTTCTTCTTCGCCACTTTCTTCTCCTTCCTTCCTCCTCCTCCTCCTCCTCCTCCTCCTTCTTCTTCTTCTTCGTCTTCTTCTTCTTCTTCACCACATTCTTATTCTCTACATTCATCTTATTCTTCATCACCTCTTTCTTTTTCCTCTTGCCTTGTTTTCGTCTCATTCTTCCTCCTTTTGTTTTCTTTCACCTCGTCTTTCAGATAGCTTTCCTTCGTTCAGTATTATTCACATATCCCCAATGAACCTTAGTTCCAAGGAAACATTCACCAGTTAAAACCATTCATCTGATTCTTGACTTCGATGGAAACGAAGTTTAGATACTAAGATTTTCGTAGAAAATTCCGTTGCGCAGATTTCGTTCCAAACGCGCTGAGCCAAACAGCTGATTTCAACTATAGAGAAAATATTGTTCAACCTGACTGCTGATATTGCATTCTCGCGTGCCTGCAGCACCCCGCCGCCACCCCCATTGCCCCCGCACGGGCTGCCGCCGCCGCCCGACGAGGCGGAGCTGGCGGCCGCGGCGGCGGAGGCGGGGGGCGAATACAAGCCTCCGGTGCCGCCACACCGCAACATCGGCGTGACGGCGCGGATTGGGCCGTCGGGGCGCACGCAGCCCGGCGCCGCCTCGCCCGGCTTCCTCACGCCCCAGCAGCAACAGCAGCAACAACAGATGTTAGCGGCGGCGGCGGCCGCGGCCGCGGCGGCGAACGCGGCGGCGGCGAATGCGACGCCCACGGCCGCGGCGGGCGCGCAGAGCCCCGCGCCGCCGCGCCGCCACCACCACCATCACCACCATCACCGCACAGCCAGCGGCGCGGGCGGCGGCGGAGGAGGAGGAGGCCACCGTCGCCACGCGCCCAAGCCGCCCGACCTCGTGTCGGACGGCGCCGACGCCGCTGCCGCCGCGGCTGCCGTCGCCGCCGCCAACGCCCTGGCGCACGGGCGCGCCCCGGCCCCCACCCCCTCCGCGCACGCCACCGAGCAGCAGGCACCGCCCGTGCCGCGCCACCACAAGCCGCGCGCGTCGCCCGCCGCCGCAGCAGCGGCGCAGATGGCGCCCAAAGAGGCGGCCGCGCTGTCGCCGGCCGTCGCCGCCGCACCCGCCCCCAGCGCCGCCGCCAGCGCCGCGTACGCTGCCGCAGCCGACGCTCCTTTGGTAGGCCATGTTCCAAATTGTCGTAACTGGCAGTTCTTCCAGCGGGCGACACCGGCACCAAATTATTGGGGGGACGATTCAATAGAGAAAGCACAAATTCCCCGGGAATCCCCTCCAATATACCCAAATACCCACCAAAGAAAATGGGGGAGGGACAGAGCACCTCTGACCCCCCTCCCCCCGCCACCGCTCGCTCACTCTCACCCACACCAACACCCTCATCCGCCCTCCATTAGGCCTAATATCAACCAACTTCATTATTCAACTTTACTCTCGGAGAGCAAAATCTGTTAATGTCAATTCCATTGGCAGTTCATTGCAGTATTGGACTCATCACTTTCACGGGATTTAAGATATCTCAAACCAAGTCATTAATTCATAATTATTTCATAAAATTCACTCACTCTTCAGAAAGTATAAAAGAATTTAATATTTGGACATTTTATTTAACCTGTATGTTTATTTTCGTTGCCATAATTTTGGTATCTGTTTCTTTGCTAAAAAAACAAACACCAACAATTGAAAAAGTCTCAATATTTTTTCATGTTTTGTTAATTTTTCAAACTCCTAATATATGACTTGAAATGGCAGAACTGTTAATAAACCTAGTAAAATCCAGTAATCTTTTTTGACAAATATAGCCATAATATTTTTTTAACTGATATAACATTGTTTTCTTGATATTTGTGAAATGATTTTAAAGTTAATCCACCAGCCTACCAATCTGAGCCATTGTGGAACTACAAGTAGATTCATTCTTTTTTATTCTGACAGTTTGGTAACAAAAGGTAAAAACAAAGTTTGGCATCTCAAAGTGATCAGGATTTGTGAATTAAAATTCCTTTTAATGAATAAATATTTAAAAATTGTGTTAACGGTATTAAATATTGTGTTCTACCACATTTTGTGTAATGTTGGAGCATTTTAAGAAAATGTTAAAAATGTGGTTACATGTTCTGATCTTGTGAATGTTGCTCCTGATGTCAATGTATGTTACCTAGATGTACAGATGTAATTTTCAAATTCTCTCTTCTTTAAAAGTTTTAAGCGAATGTGCAGAGCAAATGTGAAGTCTGTTTTGTTTGGTAGCAGTAATTTCTTTTGAAAGTGAATCTTTTTACACTTATTAATGTGTGTTATTTGGCCTGTAAAGTGCTCCTTCTAATGTTTTCTTTAGTGTTATTCATTCTTTTATAACTACATTAATATGTTTCCATTCAGTTACATTAATGCTCCATCTCCTTACAGTCTGCTGCACAGCTCAGTCCAAACTTCGTGGAGTATCCATCAAGTGGCATGATGGGCATGCTTGGTGGT
This sequence comes from Gryllus longicercus, assembly GCA_038098605.1. NCBI lineage: Eukaryota > Metazoa > Arthropoda > Insecta > Orthoptera > Gryllidae > Gryllus > Gryllus longicercus. Next base: position 1,191,510 of record JAZDUA010000150.1, read on the forward strand.
GGCCAGCGACGTGGCAACAGCCCAGAAGTGAAGAGAGCCACAATTGTGGGGAATCCAATGTTCTCTGCTATGGAAGGTGCAGCTGACCTGAATGATGACTTCCGGCCCAAAGAGGACCTGCTGGGACTGGACGACTTCAACCTCACCATGGACTACGACCAACTTGTAGAGTATTTTGACAACCTCAAAGAGTCTAATGCCTAAATTAACTCAATGTATACCACCCTCTTCTTATCTATGTGTAATTTTGAGTCTCAAAAAAATATTCACATTTACAGTGCTTTGCATTCCATTTACCTGTTGACTTTTTGCTCGAATATTTAACCTCTGGTAAGCAATGAGCCACATTGTACAAGTTTTTGACTTAAAGCAAAAGCATTAAAAGATTAGAAAACTAATTTTTATGGGATTTTTTAGGTTTTTTATCTTCAGATCACTACGAATTGGAATTGAAAAAAAAATTGTGGATTCAATATGGTTCATTGCCTATCTCTAGATAAAATTAAATTCTGGTATTAAGGATGAACATTTACTACAATGCAAAGCAAGGTAAAAGGTAGGTTTTTTGGAGCCTTTTAATATGTTGAATTAAAAATTAGATGGAGGGAAAGACAGTTACAAAGACGTCGACACTGATAGGATCATATTTTTTCCCCATTATCAGTGGCAGTAACATGAGAGAGAAAGACATGAAATGCCATTTTTTTCAACTCTAGTCAAAGCAAATTTCTGCTTGTAAAATTTAAAAGATGGACTATTTCACGTACTGAAACATTTATCTAACCAACCATCCTAAAACAGTGGATGCAAAGAAACCTGACAGGCACTTGTGTACAACTGAAGAATTCCGCTGTCTTTCTGTGCCAGTTTGTAATGCATTCTATGATTAATACTGTAGAGATAGCTCTGATAAAGTGGCCATTGTTCCACTGTACATGATTTTGTTTTCAGTTGTCTGCATATAGCTTTAAGTAAATATAGTTCACATTCCTCATGAATGAAAGTAAAACATACAGATTATTTATGTTGTATTAACTGTACATATATTTTTGGCTGAATGCATGTTTATCACTGTATTGGGTCATATCAAAGTCAATATAATTCTACTGGTTTAGGGTGATAGAATATTTATACTGCATTGATAAAGTCGCATTGCTCCTTCTGAGACATGCTGCCGCAAGGGAACTCCCAGCTGTACAGTTCAACCAGTTGTAAATGTTGATGTTCCTATGTCCCCACCTGGCTAACCGCATATGGTCTGAGCGGCATGTTTTGCCACAAGGCATTCATAGCACCACAGAAGTGGATCCTTAAGTTAAGCAGTTTTGTACTGTGAGAGTTTTGTTGATATTTTTTGCATCACTTCCATAGTTTTATTATGGAACTGGTGCTCTTTTGTTTATGTTAAGTAAAATTAGGTTGTAGTGCTCTGTTCAGTTGGATTTGTAAATTTGTGTTATAATATTTTGTAAATAGGTCAGAAAGTATTTGTATTGTATGCACCATGACATTGTTGCACATTTTATATAAACAAATTCTTCTATGAACATATAAAGCAAATATGTAGAATTGTTTCTTTAAGAATCTTTTGTATTCCCCTAGAGGGACTTCTTAAAATGGCATGGTACTCTGTATCCTTTTAGTACTACTTCAAAATTTGTTAAAATTGGTGATAATAGTTTCTTGCTAGTCTAGCAAATAGGCTTAGAATGTAGTTAAACATATAATAAATTGTGAGGTAAAATATATCTAGTCTGGAGTGGATAAAAAAATCCTTTAAAAAAATGGTAGCTTGCTTGGTGTTGTTATAGGAAAAATCAAAATCCAATATGGGACGAACTGCAATTGGCATTCGAAAATGACAAGTTCATCCAGCCAAATGCAGTATTTTGTTTCACAGGGGTTGGTAAGACCTTGCAAAATATATAACTGAATGAGCATTGTGTAGGTGAGCATTTTAGTGTTTCTAACAAATCTATGTACTGTACACTCCATGTCGTGCAAGTGTATACATATCCGTTACTGTGTGGATGATGCTGTAACGATTGATCGAGTCGTAATACGTACAACTTTACACCCGCTCAGCTTTCTGTAAATTGAACCCAAAATGATATTAGCATGATGTAGCATTTTTACAAGATACATTTAAAAGAAATATATTGACAATGATTGTTAACTCTACATCATAATTTGTGCTCAAGCTACTATCATAGCCTGTATGTTGTGAAATAACTGGATCCACTATTACTACTCCACAAATGGTGAGAGTGCATTTCCAGGTAGCATTTGGAAGCAGAAATACCAGTCAAAGTGCTAACTTTAGAATGAGGTAACATGTACCAACAACTGCATGTAGAAAATCATAAATTATCCTTGCAAATACTCCATTGTTGGTAATGTTTTCTCCAATGCATAATACTGATGACGTCTCCTTTAAGTGTATGTGTACATATTACATGACAAAGATTAAACAAACTGTTGGTGAATATGTACTGTATGCATTTTCTGCCCATCCTTTTTGTAGATGCATTTTATTAACTAGAAATTGGTTTATTTCACAAATATGATTTCCTATTGCTAGATTATTTACCTCAGTGTTGATTGTTATAACCAAAACATATGTACATCTTACACAATGTATATTTGAAGAGATCCATCACTGCTTTCATTAAAATGGTGCATTAATCCCTATTAAATGTCTGGACAAACACTTTGTGCACAGATTTTATGGTTGCGTAGTCTTGTATACACAGATGTGCATAAGTCCCAGTTATTATAACCAAATAATGCTATGAATACTTATTTCCACATCCAACTTAATTCAATGCATTAAACATGTTTGCAGTTCAGAACTGACTGTTTGCATACATTGAATATTGTTGTATGCCTAAGAAACTTGAATACAAATAAAAAATTTGTAATCTTGACTGATGTGTGAATTTTGGCATTATCCAAATATGTGTCAAATAAATATAGAAAAACAAGTATTTATATATCTTTCATATCATTTCTATTGAATCCAAATATTTATTTATGCAGCAGCTTCTTTCTCTAAATAACATTTAATGTTTGGGAAAAATTAACTTGCAAGAAAACGTCTAATATAAATATAAGGTTGTCATTGAGTTAAAATCCTGTGAGAGAGGATTGCTCAACTCTTATTTTCTGTGAAGAAAAAGAAGTAAAATTTGAAATTAGGGACCGTCCATAAATTACGTAATTCAAATTTGGAGTATGTTCACTACCCTTTCTTCCCCTTGTAACGCACCTGTAACATGCACTTGAACCCCTACTTAATAATTACGTAACACGACAACAGCCTCCCCTTGTAAATGCATTAAGTGAAAATAAATTATAGCACAGAAAAAACAATTTGTATTTATTTTACTTTACTTAACTATATTAAAGTATTTAATGATAATTAAAGTAGAAATTTGTTAACGATGCTGGCTGTATCAACAATAAAATTGGGCCAAGTTATGAGTGAAGGAATAATGCTTGGGCAAGAAATGGTTGATCACAAGCTATGTACATGCCGTCATGGATGATGCAGGAGCGAGAGTCTACAGTGCCAATTTAAATGGATTCTAGAATATACTTCATTTCAGTTTTGAATATTTTCTTCATAATCTTACATATAAAAAAAAAAAAAAAAAAAAATATTTACGTTTATTGTCACTATTTACAACTGATAACTTTAGTTTATTTATATTTTTAAAACAAATTAATTAGTTAATATTTTAATGTTTTAGTACAGGACTCAAAAGGAATTATTTTAGCAAATGTTGAAAACTGTATAATTAATATCAATTTACATAACTCTTAACTAATACCCGCCTACCCCTATGTAACACTGTAATGTAACACTTCCTCAGACCCCCCCCCCTCCTCTTCAGAAATACGTAATTTATGGACGACCCCTTAGCCTAATGAGAAAATGTGATTAATAGTTTTCATCACAAGATCAAAATTATATGAAGGAAGAAATTGATTATATTAAATAACAGAAATTTTAAAGATGACATAAAAACAAAACTGAAAATATTTTGTTGTTTTCTTCCTTAGAAATGAGCATATAAATTTCTTTTGACAAATTCCTTGATCTAATGTGCTGCCAGACATGTAAATAATGAAAAAATCTAATAGACTTTTTAAGAAAAATTGTAACAAAAGTTATTTAATCAACTAGGAACCTTTGTGCTAGAGAATTCAAAATCTTTAAATATTTTTTTTTGTGAGAAAAAAATTCTGATATGAAGCTAATCAGTTAAATTATTTGTTTGTTTTTTATGCCAAAAAATATAACTGCTTGTGACTCACTTTTGGGAGATGTGCAAAGTTAAATATTTTACTTTTCTAACAGAGAAGGGGTTTTCTCAAAGTTCTGAGTTCCTCTCTCTCTTTCTTCTTCTTTTCTTTTCTTTTTTAAATTCTAATTTAACGTTACTGTTAATTGAAAACTGACAAGATTAAAAATTGTTCTAAATTATTGTTTATTCGCTTTATTTTTTACATAATATGTATTGATTACTTTCCAACTATAGCATTAATGTTGGATGGTACGTAGGCTTACATTCCAAATTCTCTGAAAGTTAAGCAAATTCAAGAAAGAAAGAAAGAAAGAAAGATAATACAAAGGCTGAAAAGGAAAACACTGGTAAATATATTCTTAGAATAGTTTATTTCAGTATCTTCTAAAGTTCCTCTACATCACCCATTATTTTAATATGGACATGATATAATGTACGTGTATTGGGAGGGTATCTAGTGTCGAATATTTTTTATTGCAAACTCTTCAAAAAGAAAGTTTTTGTTGCTAAGCAATTCATTCTCTAAGAATTTACTTTTAAAGAAGAAAAACAAGAAAAGGGAAACATTTAAAAGCAAGTCTTTCCCCCTAAAGTGTCCCCCCCTAACACACGTTTCCCCTTAACGAGGAAGTATTGTGAAACGTTTGTTAGTAAATATATTTCTTGTGAACACAAGTTGGTATAAGTTTAAATCCAGAATCCAAATACAGAATCGCCGTGCCAAATACAGAACGATTCCTACTTGAAAACTTTCAAATAACCCGCAAATGCAAGTTGTCAGTTTAGCCAACCATTTGTGTTCTACTGCTCTTCCTTTGCTGACGTAATTTAGTTTATGTGAATAACTGTATCTTTTTGAATAAATTGTTTACTTTTAATTAGAATTTAAATCGAAGAACTAGTAAAAAGTGGGCGAATGTAATCTACTATCACCTACACCATCAGAAGATACGTGTCCCCGAATCAAGGAGTATATCGCTCAGGTATCGCTTCACGGCGCGTTCTGATTGGTTAGGGGGCGCCATTGGGGGACGAGTGTCCGTGAGTGCGTCAGCGAGCGAGACGTTAGCGAAAGGTATCGTTTGCCTTGGGGAGTGTGATATTCGTCTCTGTACGGGCTCTAATTACGTTGTTTCTCATACGACAGGTAAGAATGAAAATTTACTACTGATTGTTGTCTATTGACCTTATTGTTTTGCGTTGTAATAATACACTAGTACTACATCGAATGTCTCGTTTCATTACCACAATAGTTATCAAATTTGACATTCGTTTGGGTAGTTGTCAAATTATGTAGCAATAATTTAATACAAGATACGTCCAGTTAGTAGTGTCTCTTGATAATAAATGTATCCAGTATTTTGTGAACAGCTTCCGCCATTATTACAATGCTTTGCGCGCATTTCCTCCTCTTGCAAACTGCGTGTTAAAATTGTTTGCGTGATGCAGTGTCATTCATGGTGGAAGGAATGAGGCTGAAATTTGGGCAGCGCCAAAGTGATTGGCGCTGCTGCTTTTGCTGCCATGTGCGGACTGGAACGATTGTTTTGGGAATATGGCACCTGGTAAGTCACTGAATTTTTCATTCATTGAGTACAACGGAGGCCAACTAGTATATAATCTCATATTGCAAACTTGTTCTATTTATTTACATCTCAAGAGTAAAAGCAATAAAATGTTTTTATGCAAAATTGCAAAGGGTATTTTTATGTTGATTTGAGCATTCAACATTAGTAGTTTTCATTGTAATATGCCTGTACTAGTGTTGCTGATTGTGAGTGAATTCAAACCAGTGCTGAATTCTTTTAAATCAAGTTAAGTGATATTCTGACTGAACTGTAGCCAAACTGTTCATCAAAGCATAACCTTAAGAGTGTCCTAATTTTTATCTTGTACCATGAAGTATCCAAGTAATTCACTCTGTCATTACTACAATTAATTTTGAAGATGTAGATGAACTTCCCCAGATGAAGTAGAAATACATTATTTAGTAATTTTCCTAAAAATATCATAGATATCTGAGTTTTCTACCTTTGTGCATTCAAAGTGTTTTAAAGGTGTGTGTTCCTGAGGGTTCTCCCAGAAACGCTGTACTGATTTTCGTGATTATATCCCAATTATACTCCCATTGTCATTTAAGTAAAGGAGGTTGCTCCATTTCCCTGAAAACCTTCCTTAACGTAGATATTGTCATTCCTTACTTTTCTTAATGTGTGAATAATGAGTTTCTATAAACTTCTTTTGTAACTTGATATACCCGTTTTTTGGTACTGGATGGTTTTGAAATTGGAACCCACAAAACGTAAACCCCATTAGGAAGTTTTGCATTCACTCCAAATTAACCAAGTTTGTTTCGCACTTCTTTCTGGTTCATTGCCGTCAGTTAAATATTGTTTTTCTAAGAGAAGAAAATGCTTTCTTTCTTGTGTGTATTTCTTAAGCTCTTCTGTCCCAAATTCAGAAAACATTCTTTAATTTCATTTTTTTATTTAGAAATAGTTCATTAATTAACTTAAAAGATGTCATTCCATCTTGGTAGAACATATTGTTCTTTAATGATATATAGTGACAGAATTAAAACAGGCAATAAAGAATTTGTAAGATAGGTTTGTCACAATAATTCATTTTAGGGTTTTATTAATTGAGAAAGATAGTATATTTTAAAGTTGGCTGTTTGACAAGATTTCTCTACTAAATTGTTTGCAGCTTCTTCACGTTATGGCACTGTCCGTAATAGCTGTGATGCTACGCCATCCTGAGTTAGCAATTGATGATGAACAACTGGCACGAGACCCTGTTCTGCCCACACCTCTCTCATCAGAGGTGGAGAATCGAGAACATCATAGTAGACTTTTCCCCGAGTATCCAGAACTGCGTGATCCCTCAGACTTCCCTGCTCCATCCACAATGTACGCATCGGGTGAAGCAAGATTAGGACATAGACAAACATTCAACCACCGTAAGTCAGGTTTTTTGATTTAATTTCTGTGTGAATATGAAAAATTAATTGAGGAAAAATGCCAACAAGGAAATGAATTGGCCTGAATAAAACAATTTAATCAACATACAGATTATTGAAAGTTGATGTGCAGCTTAAATTTCTACAGTTCATTTCTGTCATCTATTAATTATGATAAACTAGGGAATTTTTGTCAATTAAATAAAGTTGCCACTGAAATATGTTCATTGACAAAGCTGCCAAATAAATACTATCTTACCCTCCTCTTTGTTTGTGTTGGCTTGACTTTCAGAAATAAAACAGCACCCTGTTTCATTTCTGAAAGTCAAACCATCACAGTAGTAAGCTTTTTATTTTTCAAATATTAGCCCTTCAAAATTTAAAGATGTTGGGTTATCTTGCCTATACTTAAAGTTTTTAAATGTCTTTAATCATGATAAAAGGAAATAAAATGTTAATTTGAAATGGCAGAATAAATTCCAAAGAAATTATAATATGTTCCATAAGAAAAAAATTGCAATAAATATTAGGTCAGAATGTTCTTTGATATAAGAGGAAGTGAAGAATATGAATTTTTTTCATTTAAACAACTTGTGTGTTATCATGATTTATTAAAAAAAGTTGTGTTTTAAAGTCCAAGGAAATATTAACTGAATTGGAAAGGTTTAATTACAGAAAATCTGAATGTTGGAGTAGTTGTTACATTCTGCACATTCCTTATTACTTTGTTGATGGTATACGGAGCTGTCAAGGGTAAACCTTCATATTTAATGCCCTTCTTCTGTCTGCAAGTTTTTGACTTCTGCATTGCCAGGTTAGTGCCAGTCACCATAAAACTTTTACCAGCCCTCTGTTTAAAAGTTTTTGTGGTGTATATTTTTTAACATCTTTCTTGCGGGTGTATTGAATATTTCCAAAGCATCATTTAAAACTTTTCAACACTTAAAACCATTTCGATTATAAGAGCAAAAAAGAAATAGTAAAGTAAATATATTACTGAAACAAGAACCAAATTAAGTGTTCCTATTTTGATTTTTAAAATGTCTTAATAATTTATTTTTTTACACTAGGTTAACATTTTATGAAATGATTCATTGTGAGAAAGCTTGTATGAGTAGTTCAGAGGTTGGTTTTTCTTTTTAATTTCTTTATTTTAAAAGACCAAAATTTTTCCATGAAGGAGGTAAAAGTCTTTATAAACTTGGTGGTATTGAAGTTCTAAAGATTATCATTATTACTGGGATATTTGAAGCAGTTTGATGCCTTCTATACCCTCATGTGTGTTATTGTTCATGATTTTGTGATGATTACTGGGTTCAAAGTTATTTAGTGATTTGGTTGTTATCAATAGTTAAATAACAAGATTCTGAAGCTGTTTCACTTATTGTGTGTAATAAATATGAGAGTATGGGTCTTATGTAATCACTACTCTTGAGTTCTATCACACTAAACTAAAGTATTTCCTTAGTTTTTCCACAAAATTTATATTATTTTCAATTTTAATCATACTGCAGAGATGAACTTGACAAGCATGTTGTACAGTTCTTGCAAATGAATTCAAATAATTGCTGTGTGTACGTGCATCCGCAAGTGGGTGCTTGTGTGCATATGTGAAAGTGTTCATTATGAGCAAAAGAGAATTTGTATAATTGATTTAATACTAATATTTTATTAAAACTATCATGAAATTCTATTTAAATGGTAACTTAACTATTCTTTGTTCAGTCTGACTGCAGTGGGGTACCTATGCTATCCACCAGATGTGCGTCGGCTAGTGGAACGAAACCCACAATTGCCCTTCAGAGAACATCTTATGGAAATGAATCTTCAGTGCCTATCTCTGCTGACTGTGTGTGCCTTCATGGGAATGATGGTGCTCAAGGTGAGACCGACTACCAATTATTCGCCTCAAATGCCCTTGTGCTTGATGATTGAGAGACACGTATTGATGCAGCAGTGGTTTTCTAGACATGAAATTGCAGCAGCTTTTCCATTGATGTAATCTATCCTTGTTGCCACCCAACAAGCATCATACCTGCTGAGTGCTTTTGCCATGCACTGATGATTCCCGACATCAAAATTTCACCTCATTAAAAATATCTAGACAGTTTGGGTATGGAACTGAAAAATATCAATAGGATAAGACTGAAATCTAGTATTTGCTTTAAATTGCCCTTGAAAGATCATGCAGTTCACGCATAGCAAGGACAGTAAAGCATTGGGGGGGGGTTATTATTGTGAATAGCTGGATTGCAAGTTTTGTTCATAAAAACTTTTATTACTATTGTGTGGTAGAATTACATGTATTAATACAAAAATGTAAACACCAAAGATACTGTCGTATTTAAAACTGTATTGGAGCGTTATTTCTCTTCAAACATGAAGTTGGACAGTATTCAAATGTAAGTCTCAAAACCAATAAAGTTCCTTAATAATCATTTCTATCTTTCTTGTAATATTTGTAACTAGTATCATCAACAGTAATGTGAAGATTCATTACCTTACCATTACTAAGACTGGTTTCTCTAGCATTCTTCTCTAGATAAATTTAATAAGGACCTCAAAATGATGTCTGGTATTTTTTAATAATACAGTCATAGTGCTAATAATAAATTAACCAGTGAAGTTTTTAACATTTTATAATTTGTTGTTAGATATATTGAAAGTAAGGAAAAGTCTAAAAATATCCACCATTTTCGCTGCTCTAATGAAGTTGTCTTACAATCTATTTGAAGCCTTGTCCAGAGGCCCTTCTATTTGTTTTGTGAAGAAAGACTGAGAAAAAGACCTAAGCTGTTACGAATATTTTTCATTTCCACTTGGAAGATGCATTTCTCAAAGTGATTGTTGGCCAGCCTTGTCATTTTATTGCCGGATTACTATCTCTTTGGGAAGAATGTGAAATTGCTGCTTACTTAATATTTGGTTTCTGGAAGTTAAAAGTGATAAAAATTTGATTTTAATATGAAAGTTTCTTTCATTCAGATCTCAAGATTTTTATTTTTCAAATTAAATTCAAAATTCAGCTTGCTTGAGTATAAGGCTCAAGTTGATTTGTTTAGTTTTTGATTAAGTAATTAGGTTCTGTTTTCATGAATCAATGAGTGGAAGAATTGGAATAAAATTTGACTAGTTAATTTTTTTTATAAACTTGGCATGTTTGAAATCTCTTTAGAAACCCAAGAAACAATTTTCTGATTTGGTGAATCAAAATACACTAGTTTGGGAATTTAAATGGACCATGTATATTCTAATTTCTGTTCTAGTGTTTTAAGTTTTTAATTGTGTTCTTCTAAATGCAGGCTTACTTCATCCATGTGGTGTGGGGTTGCTACAAGTACCTTAGCTTGCGCCAGACAGCTCAGCAGCGCACTATTCACTACATCGATCCAGACAGCCAAACTTTGCTGCCTGACTTGCCTGACTATGAAACTGCATTGTGTGATCCTCGTTTCCAGCCACCACCTTCAATGAAGAAGATGCCTCCTCCTCCTCCATCATATGCTACAGTTGCTGCCAGTTTCCCATCCCCCTTACCCACTGAATACGGACCCCCTCCTCCCCCACCTGGCTTCACTGCTGCCATTCCTCCTGCTCCCTCTGCTTCCCCTGTTCCGCCGCAGCCTGTCAGCTCAGGCACTTCTCTTCCAGGACAGAATGCGTGAACATGTCACATCTCCTGTCCCTGCACTTCTGCACTTACGTAGTTACTATGGTGCCCGGGTTGTTGCAAGGAGAAGTGATATAAATAATGATTCAATTACCACAAGAATGTTATTCTATTGATAGAGAACAAGAAATATACCAAAAGGTTGGTAAATTTTTCATTATTCCATTTCTTATTTTCAAGGGGTCAAGGAGTTCAGAAATTATATTGGCTGCCTCCAGATATGCTTCTTTTGGTCTATTTATATCTTGGCTGTCTGATTCACCATTTTTGGCTCTTTAATTGTTATTTATCTCTGCTCCTGTGGGGCGTGTGACAGATGTCCAAGATCTGCTGTCTCATTTGTATATAGCTTTCAGCAGATGATTGTCCAGACTGTTGGTTGTATTGCACTTGGACTTAAGGGATAGTGTCCAGGCTTGTAAGAAGACTTAGAATCTAATGGCAATACTTTTCCTCATGTATCTCTTAATGTTGTCTTGTGTGTTAGCTGGCAGTAACCACAATCTTGTAAGACTACAGTTCTCGAGGTGTTGTAATAAAAATTGCTGTAATAAAGTTTTATTTTTAATTTCTGAAGTTGTGAATTCCCTGTTCCTATATCTTTTTTGGCATCTCAAGACGTGTTCATCAGTGACAGCTGCCAAGGTTGACGGATTACTAAATTGCAACGAAATAAGGATAGGCCTAGATATGCTGCAAATAAAACCTGGCACTGAGTCGGTGGATGTATAGTGTTGGGTTTTATTGGTAGAGATCACAGGTTGGACACCCTTATCTCTGTATTTTGTGTACCATTAATCTTGGTGGTACAAGCTGCCTCTCATGTAGGTAATAAAAGTAATTTGTTATAAGATGTGGAAAATGATGCTACGGATAAGGCAATGAAGTTCATATGGAGTTTCACTGATGCACTGTTCTGTAATAAAAAAAAATCAAATGTTGCACTGGTGAGATAAATTGAAGGGATGAAACAAGCTTGTTCTGGCTGCTGTAAAGTATAGCAACTTTATTGGAGAACTACCTTGAATAAACCTCGGGTTTAAAACTTTTAAAGTATTCAATTTTGGTATATATTATACAACATTACATATTCTCACCCTGTAAAAAAATATTACTGATGTACTTAGCAATTTGTAAATTATTGGGGTATAAATTTAAATGGACTAATGAATTTATCAAAACTAAAATAACTTGTATAATACTCTACTTGTGAATGCCATTATTTTGACACTACTTTTGTCTTCAACAATTCGATATAATGCTTCAGCTGGCCATGATATTTGTTATAAATTTTGTTGTTGATATGGCATGGGGCCAAGAGCAATTGGACTAAGTTCTGTAGCATGTGAACGATTCAAAGTCGTGATATGCATGGAGTCTTGTATTTATTGAGGACATACATATCTAGAAATATCTTTCATGCTTCTTTTGGAGTAAAAGAAAATAATTTTATTTTTGACAGATAGTAGAAAATCAACGTTCGCACAGGTAATTAATAATCGCCTTGAGAGGTGTGAAATAAAACGGTATTTGGGTCAACGTAAAGTATTTTTTATACTAGTTCATTTCGTAACACTTTCCGAAATATTCATCAAATTGTACCCGAATCCTAGACCACTTTCACAATCAGAACAGCTATCACAAAAACACTGGAAACACCTTGAAAATAAGAAATGTTTATTCTTTGACATTCGATAATAATCGAACTAAAACGATATGTAAATCGCGATTTGGGAAAAATCTCGAAGAACGAGAGCGATTTATCTTCATAGCGCATGCGCGAGTATAATGTTCATTTGCGCCAAGAAAATTGTTTGTGATTTGTATATTTGTGTAACGTGTGTATATATTTGTGTCATATGAATTGAAGTATAATCTCAAGATGACGGCCAGAACCTTCCTCTCATTTTTGTCTGGAAGAGCAATTTGCATGGACAAAGAAATACTGGGACCATCGTAAATTCTGTGGGTTGTTAGGACATAGCTGATTGAATTAAATCAGAAATGAAGAGACTACGAACATAATACAGAGTTTCCAATTTGTGTTTTATATAGATCAGTATTTTGTTTAGTGTTATGGCGTCTGTAGAATACGATTTGGATACTTCAGGGGGATTGATGCCCGTAAGTATTAAGTGATGATGCCATGTTTGAGGCGAAAATGGCGGTTGTTCTACCCAAATTGGGTTAGAATTTTGAACATAATTATAGAATTGAAGTTTAATAAGTCGTTTAATGCATATGAAAGGAATATCTCAACATGATGATTTTTCTGTGCAGCAAATTCAAGCCTTGATTGCTCCACCAGTTAGTGAAGATGCTACCAAGGCAAAGAAAAAGGAAAGCAAAGACCTGCATCCCTATTACAAACGCCCAGGGAAAGGTCACAACCATGATTGCTGTGATGCTTGTGGTGAAGGAGGAGACCTTTTGTGTTGTGATAAATGTCCAGCATCCTTCCACTTTCAGTGCCAGTGAGTGTTTGACTTTTGACAATAGACCCTACACCTCAGACAGATGAGGTGGGATTTACTACTTTGACACATGACAATAAATGTGGCCTTTACTTCAAAAGCTATATTCACTCTTAAATCATGGAAAGTATTTGTTAGTTTCCATCTCGTATTCTGTCAATAGCATTAGAAGTGTACACAGAAATGTAAACTCTTACATATTTGTGAAAAGAAAAATTGTCATTTTACATTTTTTTTGTACATTTGTTCATATTACAATGTGAAAGTAGAGTGCCTTCATTTTCATTTATTTTAAAAATCTTGTTTTCTTCATATAATGGAAAGAAAATAAAACATTTCCAAAACTTATTTGTGTGTAATTTATAATACTTTTTTTCTTGTTAATTTTTAACAAAACATTGTATCACAAATCTCAGATGGTTGTTATGAATTACACCTATACTTTTACTTATTAGTAAAAATAAAGCTGCTTATGAATTTATGGTGGGAATACTTTATTAACTGTCAATGAATGAAAACCTGAACAGCCATGCTTGAAATGAAGGTCTCATTTTACACCTGAGTGGAAGTAGGATTTTTCTAAAAATTGTCTTCTATTTTCTTTCAAAATGTAACTTTATAAGGTAATGTAATTACAAGCTTTTAGTTGTATTTAAAATGCTTAGTTACATGTGAATCATATCCATTGAATTTTCTCTGGAGAAGTCAATGCTTCACAGCATGAATATCTCAGAATACCAGTATTTGCATTCAGTTTCCATAATTGTAATGAAGTGAAACATTTAAAGGTGACAATTATTTTTAACATTTGTTTACATTTTTGGCTTCAAGTAATTGAAGAGAAAAATTTTTAATTTCCTTGTATTTGGCAAACCTACTGCCTTATGAGCATTAGGTTTAAAGATAGGTTGAAATGCATGGGAATTTTCCTGTTGCAGTGATCCTCCACTTGATGAAGCAGACTTGCCTATTGGAGAATGGCTCTGTCATGCCTGTCGCATGGAAGCAGTGAGTAACAACAATAATGAGAATTTTGCAGTATGTGTTTGAGATATTTTCTATTCTCACTTCTCTGTTTCAGGCAAAGAATCAAGAAACTGAGCAAGGATCTACAAAAGGTGAGTGAATTGTTGACTAGTAGATATACACTATAATGGTAACAAGTGTGGGCCAACAATAAGTTAAATAATTGTAATAGTTTTTATAATAGTGTTTGTTTGTTTGTTCAAACTGTATGTTTTTGTACATGTATTTAATATTTTGACAATTACAAGTTTATAGAATCCAAAAAAATGAAGTTACTTGGAAAGCAGTTTTTTCTTTCATAGCTAACTTAGAATTTTGTTTTTTACTCTCAGTCTCCATGAGATTTCCTGTAGTTTGTCTGAGTTGTATTTAATTTCATTTGTGGAAATACAATTTACATTCCTATTTTTTTTCTTATGTTAATAATTGTTGTTTAGAATTCCATTGCTTAATAGTAAAGAAGTTTTCCTGAAATTTCTCCTGTTTTTTGCTAACTTCTCAAAGTAGCAATTATTAGTTTTTATTATTGTTGACCCTGAGGAGTAAGGGGTTTTAATAAAGAAAGAAATCAGTTGTTTTTTGTTGTAGAAATGTAAAATGCTATATTGTATTTTTATTATTGTAACTTTGGCAGTATTCACTGCTAAGCAAATGTGTCATAGCATACTATAATTTTACATGAATGTCTTGATGGGATTTCGGGTCAGATTTTTTTTAAATTTAAGGTTGTCAGTTTATATAAGCATGGCCTTTGCAATAGTGTTAATAGAATGTTTTAATTTTGTACAAATTCCTTCGCTCAATGTCTTCACTTTTCCCATCTGCAAACTTTTAGGTGGATATTGCTTTTACTATAATGTAAGAAAACTCCATTTAAAAAATTCCGTAGAGAAATCTCCATTTTCAGTAGTAATTCTATTATCAAGTTTATTTTCTGTATGTGAAAGTTGGTTATAATAGGAAAATGTGAATTTAAATGAACAATTTACCTCATTTTAATTTTCAACTTTCAACAGGAATGGCTCTTTTAATTTTACTTTCCAGAGAACTAACATTTTATATTTTAATGTTTGTTAGAGAAGAATAAAGTTCATTGAAATATGTTTTTGTGGTACAAAAATATTTGTAAAACCAGCAATATTATTATTTTGGTGGTAATGGGTATTTTTTTATGCTAAGCCTGGAATTATAAATGATTTCTTGGTAAAAATGTTTAATAAAATTCTCAGGCAAAATTAAACACATTATCTCAAGTTTTAATTGATCTCTTTGTAAGCAAAATTAAAGTTTGATGAATTTGATAGCTACACAACACAGGCCATATTTCTCTTTGTTGAAATTACGGTATGACTGTTCAGGTGATTCTCGTGGTAGACAACGTGGTGTCCGACGAGATGCACCCGAACCATCGGGTGGAGCTCCACCTGAGAAACGTGCCCGTCGAGATCCTTGTGTCATGGGCATGGAAATGCTGGTGCAGGCTGCGGCCGCCTTGAATCCACGTCAATTTGATCTGCCTCGGGAACTCACCATGAGTCTCCCATTTCCTGGCACAGATAAACGTGAGTCGTTCACTTTTTGGATTTCTGTCTCAACCTTGTTTCTTTCTTTAATATAAAAGGTAAAACTTGCTTATTTTTTCATTTTTTTGTAAATAATATAAAATGTGCAATTCACAACATTTTGCTACCTTAAATTGCTCCTTACTCTTAGATATAGGTAGGTTGCATAGTGTGTAGGAATTTGAATGTATGAAATATTTAATTCATTGCTTTTGCAGATCCTGGCCAGGCACGTATTCCACCCCGACGTGGGTCAGTGAGTGTTAAGAAGAAACCCTATGAACTTGACAATGGCCTTGTGCCATTACCTGTTCGGACATGTTTTGAGTGTCGAAGGTGAGTCTGTGGATAGTAAATAGCAGAGGATGTATTCTGGGATTTGGATTGTAAATAAGGTTCATCAATGCTTTTGTTTGCATGTACATTATTTCTGTTACATTCTTTTACATTTTCTTTATTTTTTCTTATACATTTTTATTTCTTATACATTTTATTTTATTTTATTATTATTTTCTGTAATAAACTTATTATTTATAATTTTCTGGGAATTGATATTTTTGCTAAATTTCATTTTATATATGTCAAAATAAATTTTCAGAAATAGACTTGTCAAAGTAAATTAATAGTCAAAGAGAAAATAATGTATTATTTAATATTATAATGTATTATTTTAAATTCTTTGAAAAATTAAGTCAAAAAAGATCCCTTCACAGTAATTTAAGTATTGAATATTTTAGTTTCAGTTCACAAACTTTGTTTTATGGAAATAAATTAGTTTACCTGAAGGAGAGATAGACAGAAAGTATGCTTTGTTGTCTGGTGCAGGAGCTGTCGAAAGGCCCCTCTGGTTGCTTGTGACTACTGCCCGCTGCTCTTCCACCAGGACTGCCTGGATCCACCTCTGACCTCACTGCCCTCCGGTCTCTGGATGTGTCCCAACCACCCAGAGCAGTTCTTGGTGTGTACCACGTTAATAGCCTCTTGTGCTGAGCCTTTGTTCAACTTTGTGCATGTCACCAACACTCAGCTTCCTTATAATGTTCTGCCATAGTTTTTCCTTTTCATAGGATTAGATATATTTTATAGGTGTTAATGTCTTAGTGTAGAGAAATGTTGAGGGGACCCATTTGTTGAACAGTTGGGAAACACTTTCTAGTACTATGTGTGCAGATTCAAATATTATTTTCTATTTTAGGTCATAATGTGCAAACTTCTTGCCTTGAAGATTCTTTTTCAGTGAACATTGAGACCTCAGTGTTGGATTAGTATTTTGGCCTCATTGGGAGGTAGTTGTACTTTTGAATGAAATGTATTGATTTTTTAGCTGTGTATCATTCTCCATAAGAAATTTTCTTATGGGGATAAGATAAAGATTAATGTATTTAAACTGCAAATGGGTATAACCCGGTGGCAGCTAATTACATAAATAAGATAATATAGCTAACATGCATATTATATAATAATAATAATAATAATAATAATAATAATAATAATAATAATAATAACGTAAATAATAAAAAGAATAATGATATAAAAACTGGCTGATTCATAAAACATTAAATTACCTTAAGAAAAAGAAACTTCAATAATCTAACTCCGCACTGAATGTTTGTGCAATTAAGACCACTCTGCACTCCACTTCATTGTGACCCTTTAATAACTTCCTTCATTATTTCTCTGCTCTACATTGCACAACACCTCACTTACACATCACTCTATAACCTACTATTCTCAGTTAAGTCCCTCATTTACTTAGTGTTTACTTACTTATGTACATGAGAGTGTAATAATTTTAGATTTTTACATGGAAATCAATCTGTGCTATATTCACCTAAAAGAATTTACTGGAAGTAGTTTTTCCCTGAATGCCCTCTTATTTCGCATATTAAAGTTTTCTTATTATGATAACAACTAATAAATGTTAAAATAGAAATTAATTCCATATCTTCTTGCCTAATATGTCTAATAAGTTTAATGAAGATTGTAATATAATGTACTTTACAATTGGCTGCATTGTGGACTAAAATGTTCATTGATAGTTATCAATGATAATTCATTGAGTGTGATGGTTTCTTGTGCCTATAGGACAGTTCTTTGTTGACTTCCTGCTCAGCCTCGGAACGGGTCCGGCTCTGGGACCGTTATTCTGGCCCCATTGACCAAGATGCAATAAAAGTAGAATTTATCCGTAAAGCCCATCGCCAAAACCCTCCATTCCGTTTCAAAGTGCGGCTGCCTCCAAGGAATACTGTGCGGGTGAGTAATAGTTAGTGAACTATGTCTCTTTCATTGAATTTGAAATCATTCCTTGAAAAAATTCCATGCAAGTGTAATTTATTTAATAGTAAAAATATTTCTTAAGATAGGAATGTAATCGTGAGTGCTGCACCTGGATTGCTTTTTTATTTAAAAAGACTTTTTAGATAACAATACTTGTTTAAACACTTCAAAATGTAAAATTACAAGTGTACTCAAGATTTTGTAAATTATATCACTTTGTATTTTCCCCCTTCCTCTGTGAGTGTATATTTATTTTTTAGTCAGCAGTTGTATTTACATTTTCAGAGATAAGGGGATGGAAGAGTGTAAATTGGATTCTAAAAAGTCATTATTTCAATTTTTTGGTTTTGTGTAATAATTGCCAGGAAAGAATCAGACAGAACTTCTCCATATCATTTCAGTGAAGCGAGTTTTGCTTTTGTATGGATCCAGAAAACTTACCTTAATGTAACTATTTCATGGAAACCAGAAACACAACATGCAACGTAAGACAGTTAAAACCATAACACATCTGAACACAAGTACCGTATTTACTTTACACAAGATTTTTCAGTGGAAAAATCTTTGGAATAAAAACGAAATTGTGTGTCATAAATAATTTATTTTTTCCCAAATGTACGTAGGGTATATGTTGAAGTTAAATTTAATCCTTTTCGTGTGTACCATATTCAGTCACATCACCCATGATTCGTTGCCACTTTCAAAATCACTGGAAACGTTTCATAATACATAGTCTTCGTTCTCGTGCATTGTATTTGATATGCCACACCCTTCAAAACTTTTCGCTACCAGTTGGCTTCAAATCAATGCCCAAGCCTCCAAAATCTATTGACACATGTCCGTCACCCTGGTGAGTTGTGGCTTCCATTAGTTTCTCCCAAATACATTACAAATGTCGCACGTGCATTTTGAATGGCTGGTTAATAGCCACATTCAAAGGGTGCAACATCCCAGTTATGCCGCCTGTCATCACTGCTAAACTCCCATTGTTCTCCATCAATTTACTTCTTAACCTCTTGGTTGTATGAGCCTGGAATCTTTCCAAAACTAGCATGGACCGTTGTCTCAACAGAGCACCAGGTCGCTGCCTCCACACATGCTTCATCCAGTCAAGGTTTTTATCCATCCATCCATTCATTTTTCTGAGGGGAAATATCTCATTCTCCCTAGCAATGTATGGCATGCACCCCTCTGCAGTTATTGCCAGCATGACGGTGCTACGTTGCTTTTCTGCTCCCATGGATCTTATGGGAACGGTTCTCTCACCCACCCATAGCTGCACTGACCCATAGTTCGCTAGAAATTCGGTGCAGGCAATACCAAGTTTCCTGGCGATTTTGCTTCTCTCAAACTGCAGCATCTCTCGGAAAACAGCAAAACCATGGCACCGGGATTGCAAAGGTATTTCAACAATACTTCAACTGCTGGATACATTTCTTGCCTCGGAATGCACATTTATTGTAATTGCGGTTTGGTCTTGAATCCATTGTTTTACATTCTTGTCATCAACTTCAAACAGTCCTCCCAGCTTCTTGATTCCAGTACTATTCAATGAACTTTACTTCATCTACTTTACTGCAAATACAGAATTTTTTTTTCTCCAACTGTACAGGGTTCAAGAAGCTTTTTTCTGTTCCTCTCGTTCCACAATTATAGTCCGTCATTATTCCATTGCCGGGAATTGTTGACACTGTGGGAATAATCAGTAGCTTTTTGGTGTCTCTTTCATGCAAACGTGTGTTTTAGTAATTCCATCCTCTTGCAAAATTCCTAAATCTTCATGTCTAGAGCTAAAAATGTAATTACATTTCCTTCATTACTTTGAAAATTGCTAATCCCTATATCTATCAAAGAAAATGTTAATTTGAACTTTATCATGGCAAAATCAGAATGCTGACCAAGCAGTATCACGTTAGCATTAATATTTCCTTTAAGAAGTGTGAAATTACAAATCTTAACAAAGAGCTAGTAAGCTGCTCCAGAGCTAGCTTAGTAATTACATTCCTTTCAGAATTCATAGTCCCCAATGTCCAGAGCAAATGAAGTAAAACTAAAAAGCAAAATTTCTAATCCCCCATGTCCAGAGGTAGTTCTGTAATTACGTTCCCTTGAAAATTACTATGGTGGCGGAGCGGGCGTTAGGCTGAAAGCGGGCGTTTCGGTTGCGGCAGGTGCCGGAGGCCGTGAAGGCGCACTACGCGCAACCGCCGCCCTTGGTGCCTTCGCTGCGCACGGTGCTGCGCGAGGACGAGGCGCTGGTGGCGGCGGCGGCGTGGCGACAGTCGATGGCCTCCTGCTCCGCGCCCGCCGCCACCCCCGCGCCGGCCCACTGGTCGGGCGGCGACGCGGGCGCGGGCGCTACGGCGCACGAGCAGGCGCAGTGGCTGAGCTCGGTGGCCAGCCTCCAGCAGGCGGGCGCCGCCCCGCCCCCTCCCGCGCCCTCGCCCCCGCCCTCGGGCCCGCCCCGAGGACGCGCGCGCCGACGTCGGCGGCGCGGCAGGGCGCCCGACGAGGAGCCTGGCGACCAAGAGGAGGGGGAGGTGGAGGAGGAGGAGGAAGCGGGGGACGAGGAAGCAGGAGAAGAGGAGGGCGAGAGAGGGCCCGGGGCGCTGCCCAACGGCCACGACGACCCCGCCCCCGACACCGCCCCGGCGCCCGCCCCCCCGCCGGCCCCCACGCTCAATGGGGAACTGCGCTGGGACCAGGACGCGCCCCACCCCGTCACAAGGACGGTCGACAAGTTCGGGTGAGTTGCACTCTCTGCTTTTAGAAAAGTTTGACTGCGTTTCCTTTAGTACCTTCACTGTTCTAATCATGCAAGTGTGGATTTTTAACCTTGATCTATGAAATAGCCGTTTATTTGTAATTGGTTGTGATAATGAATTTTACAATTCTCACCTACTGCCACCTGAGGAAACCTTCTATAGGCATTACAATCTGTAATTATTTGCCACTTTCTTTTCTCAAAAGTTTGGAATGGTTTTGAAGTGTCCAAGCAAATTGTTGTTGTATTTGTTATTCAGTATTCCCTCTCTTTCTCTTTTTCCGACTCTGGTCCCCCCTTTCTCTTCCCCTCTTTTCCTCCTCTCTCTTTCCATTCTCCCTAGTTTTCTCTCTGTATTTTCCCTCTCCCCCGCTCTCCCCCCGCTCCCCTCCCCTGATCTCCCCCCCGCTCTCCCCCCGCTTTCCCCCCCGCTCTTCCCCCCCCGCTCTTCCCCCCCCGCTCTCCCCCCCGCTCTTCCCCTCCACTCTTCCCCTTCACTCTCCCCCCCGCTCTTCCCGTCCGCTCTCCCCCCGCTCTTCCCCTCCGCTCTCCCCCCCCGCTCTCCCTCCCCCGCTCTTTCCTTCTCTTCCTTTTCCCGGTCGTTCCTTCTCTCCCTTTCCCGGTCGTTCCCTCTCTCCCTTTCTCTTTTCCTCTCTCCCTTTCTCTTTCCCTCTCTCCCTTTCTCTTTCCCTCTCTCCCTTTCCTTTTCTCTTTCCTTCCTTTTCCCATCAATCTCATCATTGCGTCGCCCGCTCCTCCAGCCTCATCAACCTAACCCAACGTCACACGGCAAGCCATCTAGTGGAGTTACAATAATTTTACAATGCCCATGTTCTTCCGGCAAGTGCAAGCAATAAGTTGACAAAGTTTTGTTGAAATCTGATGAACGGTACCAACATACAAATATTGGTTTTTATATATTATATAAGTGGTAACGAGGAGGAAGTGGAATCAAAGCAGAGCACCAAGAAATTTATTTTGCGTATGAATCACGTCCCCATACGCCAAACGTGGGTGACTCGGGAAGAGATGACAAGGTTTTTAACTATTTCTATGAAAACGCTCGATAATCAGAGAACAAATAGTGAACATTTATCTCCTTCATCAATGAATCAGGAAAAATCAAAACGAAAATGTACAAATTTATTTAATGTAGATGTAACAAAAATGTAGAATGTCTTCGCTTCTTGAATAAATTCTACACAAACGTAAGAAATGGTTTCATACACACAATTACAAAAACAAATGCATCTTATACCCTGTTTGAAATCTTAAGACTCTTTATGATATTGTACTACAATGAGCTCTTTCTCATTTCTTTGAAAAGAAGTTGTAAACAAAAAAACATGTCACCTTACACAGGAAGATGCATTTTCAATACCTTTTTGCGGAAATGCTTTTGCGGTCTATGCAGCCTCTCAAAATGTCTGATGGCACGACAAGGCCCCGGAGCGCCGTTATCTCGCTTCTCATCGAAACAAATGTTTGTAAGAATGATCTATTCTGCGTTACTCGATGCAGGTTTATCCCAAAGGTTACTGGCCTGTAAGCGAGCGGTATTTCTATGGATTTTGTTTAGATTGAAAAAGTCCTGTTCAGGATAGCGTTTTTAAACTAATTGTCGTTGTCAAGCTAACAAGGCCCAATTAAAGGAAAACATCTTAAAAGAATGCAATCGACCACCTCTCCGGCTGCCGGGGCAGAGACGATGTCAAAGAATGACTAACGGAATGGAGGGGGAATTCCGTCCGCTGGCGTGGCGATTTTATAGGCCCCTGACACGCTTCTTTTTCGCGCCATGACGACGTTACTTATTTACTATATTACACATCTCGCCCAAATTTAAATAATTATCTAATTTCTTTCTTTCTAATTTAAATTGCTGAGTTTTTACTTCGGCATGTGAGTGCTTGCGATTACGGAATTTCTATGATTTTTTAATTTTGTCTTCAAGGCCTGATAGTGTAACCATATTTCTATTTAATAATTTGACATTAATTCGTAAGTTTGGTGAGGAAGACTATTGTCTGATTTCTTCATACGTTTAATGAGGAACTTTCGTTAATATTTTTTTATATTGTCATTAATTTCAAAGATACATAATATTTGTTACCCGAATCTAGTTGACGAAATTTACTTCAGAAATATTTATAGACATATTTATAATTTGTCTGTGGTGTTGTGAGGTTTGCGGAATGGCACTTGGATTTTCCGACGGCAAACATTGTGAAGAAATTATCCGTTCAAATTTTATTTATTTATTCAATAGAATATATTCATTCGGTTTCCAATGTTACCGTCGGGAGCTGCCAGCCGATGCACATTCAAAAATGTTTTGCGTTCTCTCAGCGGCGGTCGTGGAATACTTAACAATGAATTACGTTCATAAATCTTTTTATTAAAAGGATAATACCGTTGTGTTTGAAAGCAATCATGACTCGGTTAATAGAAAGAAATGTAAACCAAAAAGTAATAGAATATTAGCAAGCCGTTTGTACCATTACTTAAGCATCAGCCAATGTTCTTGGAAATTACTGTAATACCATTGGAATAAATAGACTTCGATCTACTTTTAAATGACCACATCTCTATCCTGCACAATGGTCGCATCAGACTCCACTTAACTAACTGAAATATTTCAGAAATTAGAAAATAAAATTATTTGCAACATCTAGCATTTCTTCGAATATTGTTTCGAAACAATTGTTTCGTTTCGTTTCGAAACAATTGTTTGCTTTGTTTCGTTCATTGTTTTCCTGGAATGGAAGTGTAACATTTCTCGATTATGATTATCATAATTCGTGTACGTCTCGTGTGGTGTTGGGTGAATTATACTGTTTCCAGGGTAATCTCTCCATGGTATGGGCAGTTGCACCCAACCTATAAAGTAGAAAAGGAAAAATGGTTTCATTCGCGACCATTCGTGGGTGGTTGGACGTCAGCCAATATTGTGAACTAGCGCGAGAAATAAACGAGGCCCAATTGTCGTTCTTAATGAAACCAGAATTTCCGTCCTTACGAAGAAAATTTATTCAAGAAAGAGCCTTGCATTGTTAGTTTCCTTCGGTTAAATGAAACAGAAAACACTACAAAACAGAAATTTAATGATGTTCTAGCATCCCGGATTTTTTAAGATAATTTCGGAATTATCGAACCCATTCAAATAACCAATAGTATACCCTTTCATAATTGCTTACATATTAGGAAATCATTTCTAAGCATCTTAACGACCTTAGGTTTTTTATTGAATAGTTGATAGTCGCTTATTCTAGGATTCCACTAAACCCTCTGCACTTGAGAGGAAGAGTGGATGCCACATACCATTTATGCAACCCGCACTGTCGAGTCGCCGTGCGGGTAAGCCCTTAACACCACTACGCAGATTCTATAGCCAACGTGTCGCGAATTCGTAAAAATTCGGATGGGACGTAAGCAATTTGCACTTGTTTTGTTGCTACAATTGCAATAAAATGTTTGGTATCGCAAAGTAGATTTCCTTAACTTGTTTCTTCTACGACTTATTTAAAATCTGGAAAATCATGCAGAGTAATGGTAATGATTGCTGTTAAATTAATTTTGAATTCGATTATTCAAAATTAATTTGTAACAATTGTAACATTGTAAAATGTACTATAAAATTAATATGTTAGGATATCGCGGGATTTAAAAATATTTAAGGAGGGTGATGCGAAATAAAGAAACAATATACTACACATTCCTGCATAAATAGTTCGATGAACATGTGCTCATCAGTTGTGCAGTTGTGAAAAGATTACAGGAGTATTTTGTTATTTTTTTAATAGCGTTTAGCACATGTGTCGAAGAAAATGATCTGAAATCAGAATTTTCTTTTGTACTCTTCATACACAAACAGCTACTCCTGCACTGGCGCGACAATGTACCGTCGGGGGCTGTAAATCACAGCTGGGTCGCTACCCGAACTTCCATGAATACACAGTATTAAATACGAAGTTGTGTGTGCTATTATTAAAGAGTGACCAAGATTTCGAAAGCCTCGTGTACACAAAAGAAAGAAATCATATCGTGATCCATGTGGCGTTGAAGTACCGAAAAAGTTCAGGCTTGAGATGGCCGTAGTTCCTCGTTTTTCCGCTAGTGCAACAATAATTTCAACCTCGTGTTTTAAGAAGGTTGTACTAAATGCAACAGGGCAGGGTCAAGTGCGAGGCAAGTGACGCGTCACTTCCAACTGAATTGTACTCAAGAACGGAATGTTATCAATGAAGAATTTTGAAAGTCTGAATCATGACGAGATTTAGACCGGAGTGCTGATGCATCATTTTGCGCGTTGATTTTGATCGGTGATGAATGTTAGAATGGCATATGTCATTGCTTCATACAGACAACTAATTTAGTCTAATGAAAGTTCTATCATATCGACAAGTCACGAAAACCACTAATTCCGTGATGATTGTGCTCCATTCTAATCTGTCCAGCGAAGTGGGTACCGAGTTTTCTTTTGTGGTACACTATCTTGTTGCAGGAGAATGTGACAATTAATCCGTAACTCAAGCGCTGTTCGATCACTGGGGGTCACTAAAACTAAGAAACTAACAATAACACGACAGATAAAGTAGTTGAATGAAAAGAAAATCTCTCACCTAAACTCGATTCTCGAGAGGATCGCACCGGACACAGCAAATGGAAGCATGGCCATTTTTTCTCAAAAAACTGATCCCGTTCAGAAATGTGAGAATAATTTCAATTCTGCCCCGTACGTGCGTGGTAAACTTGGCTTGTCTGCCCGGCGTGGTTAACTTGACGTGGTTTTTGTTAACTACTAATGTAAGCACATTATTACATTGGAATTAAATACATGTACCGTCAATGTCCATTCTCTCATGCTAAAAAAAAAAAAAAAAAGAGCCAGTAAAGCCTCCAACTTGCCTTCCAGCTATCCGGCAATCTGGGTTGAGCCTACGAGTTGAAGAGTTGCGTTGAGTTGTGAGTCATGCGGCCTAAAGAACTAAAAGCAAATAATTATCCAAGCAATTTTTACAGCTCGTGAAAAGGTATAATTAAAATTGGGCGTCGTTGCGTTGCGCTGAAATCGCGTTTTCTTATGCGAATCGTTGGACGTTCGCTGTGTCCCCAAGAACAAGTACCAAAAATCCTAAATACTACTATCAAAAAGAGGTCTTTCTCTTAGAAAAAATAATCATTTCCACGTACATTACTCGGTTACCGATAATACGAAAATATAACAAATATTATTTGCCTGGGAGATTGAGTCTTTGCCTTTGAGACAAGAACGTCGCGTTGGACGAAAGGAGACAGCACCCCATTTATAAATATAGTCTTTCCGAGGTGGTGCTTGAAGATTTGTGCGTGGCCCCGATTGTTTGCAGTTCGGCTAGTGGAAGTTCGGACAGGATTGTTGTGATTTGAAGTGAGAGGATAGTTAAATTGTGTAGCAAGTCGCTTTTCCGAACGTTGTTCGTAGTTTCTAGTGAAGCCACAACTGAAGTCCTGTTAAGACCGGATTCCGGCGGAGGCTGGTTCTGACTCCAACTTAGTAGCTCGCCTGCTTGACCTGGATGGCCGAGATCGCCAAGTGTTAGTGCAGTGGCGTTCTTGTCCCGAAGATACGCGTGTTCGGATCCCGCATTATCATTACCTTATGTTGTGACGTGGTAAGGCTTTTCCTGCTACCGTGCATCCGCTTTCCCATCTTTTCTTCCATGTAACCTGACGTTATTGTGGCGAAGGAGCTTGGTCTGTGAGTGAAGTAGTACAGGGCTGCACTTACCTCACATCCCGCCGGTAACAGTGGGGTGTTGGCGACTAGCGATAGCAGGCAGCATCCCGTATGGGACAGCGGAACGCAATTTAGGTTTGGCCATGGTACCTTACGCTAAAACCTGTCTAGGATGTTGAGACGCGTAAACTTTGCTAGTGCATGTTAAAAAGGTTCACACCGAGTGTTGGGGCAAGTGGGCTGCATCGGTAATATAGAGAATTAACCGTGGTAAATGTCTTGATGGCCGCACCTGGAGAACTAGACAGCCTCAACCGGAAGGAGGGTCTTCAACATCCGTCAGGATGGAAAGACGAAGTTCCAACGAAAGGAGTCGTTCCTTCGAAGATGCATCTTTTTGGAGATATAACATTCAGTAGGTACGAGAAGTGCAGGCCTGACCAGGGGTGGAGCATCGTGGGAGTGAGTTTTCAACCGTGTCTGAAGGAGAATTCTAGTGGCCGGCTGCTGTAATCGGTAGTTTCCCGTAGTTTCTCCTACCAACGCCAGGAAATGGCGGAGGAATAACAAACGAACCGCGCGTGTTATTTCCGTTTCTTTCTCCCCGTCCTCTCCTCTTGCGTACACACATGCACAATACCATGCAAGTCAGGAGCTTACAGCTTGACCCGGCTTGAGCGGTGCCCTGTTGGCAAACATATTTGAAGAGAGAAACCTCGCTCAAGCCTACATGTAGGTCGGCGCCGGATCTGTTTCGAGCGGCAGAGGTACACCGGCGCCTGCAGAGATATGACATGTCCTACACTTAAGGGACTAATGACAATTTCAGTTGACGCGCCCGGAAACATGAAATAACGAATTGAAGTGAGAAGTAAACTCTTGAAAGACGCACATCCTCCAAGTATCGGGAGGAATTCAGGTTGTCGAAGTGTTGCGAAGTTTTCTTAATTGCTATCGAACGCTTGTTTCTGAAATAAGGGAACGCTCGTGTCGGTGGTTACGTCAGCTACATCTCGCCTGCCCCTGGGGAGCCTTGGCCAGCGAGAGGAAGCCCGGCATCCTTATCCTTGTGGTGGGCGGGGGCTGAGTCACGGCTGCCCTTTGGTCGGCGCGCTGTCGAGGCCAGCGTGGCTCAGCCACTTCCACGGAACGCGGGGGCTCCCCGGTGAAACATCGCCCATTCACGAACTTGGTCTCAGAGGGCTTATTACTATTTTCTAGTAAATATTCGCAAAAAAAAGATTATGTTGCAAATTAAATCCGAAACCTGTGCGTATGCGCCAACTCAAACGTTACGTTAGTCATACACAAACTTGGTGTCAGAGAGCCTATTACATTCTCTTTTAATTATTCGCCCATTGCAGCACATTGTGAACGAGAATATAGTGTACGTTAACAACCAAATCCGGAACCTGTGCGAATGCGCCAATTCAAATGAAACTGTGATGTCGTAAACGAACGCAGTGTCAGGGTGCCTGTTACGATTTTCTGGTTAATATGCGTCAATTTTAGCGCATTGTGAACCAGAATGCCATGCAAGGTACCAACCAAATGTGAAACTTGTGAGCATTCGCAAACTCGAACGCTACATTTGAGTCGTATAAGAATACGATATTCCACCGGATTATTTGGATCTTGCGTGAACGATGTGGTCTGTTCAGTCATGAGGGGAATTTTTGACTCTCATCGAAACCAAACAAAATTTATGTCGGTAGGTAACAAATGATTCCATTCATTTCACAAACGTTGGCTAACTTGTCCTGAAGCTGTTGTACTGTCTATTAAATTTGTCATTCTGTTAACTGGAGAATTGTTTTCGCATGAAATCAATGTACGTTTGTTGCTGGAATAAAAAAAACTAAACATTTTGGGAAATATTATTATCGAACATAATTATTTGATTAAAAGTGTAGACTAGTGAGAAATAATCAAAAAATTGTTCTAATGCAGTCAGTCTATTTTGAAAGACTCCACTTGATTGAACCAGTCGCGCTCACTCCCTCACTCACTCCCCCCCCCCCCCCCTGTGCCACAGATTTAGTTAACGAACTCGTTTTCACAACAATCTTAGAGGTCGTCCATAAATTACGTAACGCCGAAAAGGTGGGAGGCAGCGTTAATATATGTTATATAGCGGTAGGTGGTCATAGTTTCATGTTACGTGATGCTGATATTTATTTTTAAAATCTTTCAACATTTGCTGATATAATTCCGTCTATTCAGTCTTATACTAAAACATCATCGTATTAACAAATTAAATTAAAAATGAAAGAATTTTTTTTATAAATTGTTTCAGTAAATGTACATATTTTTCAGCAATGATATATTGATTGAATATTTAAGATTACGAAAAAAATATTAAAAACTGATCTGTAGTGTATTGTAGAATCCAATTATTCTAACCTCCGGAGCCTGTACGTCATCCATGACGGCATATGCACGGATTGTCTGAACTTTTCTCGTCTTCGCATCCTTCTGTCATTAAAAACTTGTCCCCGAACTTAATACGCGCAGTCCGCGCCACTAACTGATTCTCTCGTTAATTATAATAAATTTTATTGTGTAACACAGATTCAATTAATAAAACTCATTTTCGCTTTATAATTGAGTTTTACTTGGAATTGGGGGAGGGGTGTGTCACAAACGTTACGTAATTATTAGAGAGGATTTCTAGCGCACGTTATAGGGGGAAGAGGGAGTATTCAAAATATTCCAAATTTGCGTTACGTAATGTATGGACGTCTCCTTACAATAATTTTCTTTATATTTTCCCTTTTGATTCATCTAAGCTCGATATCGCTAATCTGGAGGAGGCAAAGTTATCGAATATTTTCACATCAAGATAAAGTTGCTGATTTGATATTGACGCTCCATTTTAAAAAACGAAGTAACTGTTTTGTCACCTGCTTTTAATTACCTATTGAAATGAGTGAAAGTAATTACCTGCCCGACTATGCACAAATTGCAGCCCGGTACCTGAGTAATTCTTAAGATTTATAAGCATCATCTATGAAACATCGCATATTTGTGAATAAATATAATTTAAGTTTGCGGACAGAAACAGAAAGAAAAATACTGTAGATGAAACATACTTTTTTATAAGCGCTTATTTGTTTTTACTATCGCAATGAAAGCACGCTGGCAAGGCGCGAAAATTTGGTTTTTTAACTTGTCAGGTTTAAGAGAAGCATTGTGGCTCTGCGTTGGTTAACGAAAAATCGCTGTTTTTGTGCCGCAGTACTTGTATTCGTAAGGTTTATGCCAGGAGGTAAAAATGAAAACACATGCAATGCTAAGGAACTCGTGATTATGGTACAATTTTACTCATATTTATTATTATTTAGTTTATTTGTAAATATTTCATGTAAGCGTGAATGTGAGTCAGTGGTAATTGTAGATGCTTAGCCTATTTGAGAATCATGGGTTGAGATAACCGCTTATTCATTCTGATTGTTCCCAATAGACTATGCGAAGTGAAAATATAGTGTACGGGAACTTTTTTCAATACAGTGTATAATTGACCCGTGTCAAAAAGTTACCATAATGCGTGAACAGAAGTAATTAATCTAGTATTCTTTCATTAAATTCATCTTGAATGCTTTTAAACTACTTGGATGAGCCGCTTTGCATCCCCAACGATCCTTAATCTTGATCTTGTGAAGTTGTGTAGAATCTCGTCCGTTGTCTTGGCTGAGCGAATGACCCACTTTGATTCCCTCATTGAGGACCACTGTGGGCCGAAACGATACACAAAAACACGCGTAGTTGATTTAATGACGTTTCAAACACAAAAATATGATTATATCAACGTTGATATTTATGGTCAGAGAATGTTTCTCTCCCTTTCCAAGATGTTAAGTAAATCAAATAAAAACTTTCAATAACGAAAGTGGTATTGTATACCCCTAAAAAGGCCAAATATCAAGTTCTTCCAGTTATACGAAGGCTTGCTACAATATTTTCCATTTATTCTTATCGAAGTCAGTATTTAATCAGTTAAAGATTTTATCAAAATTTATTCAGCTTTCCAGTGTATCGCCAGTTGCCGTTTAATTGATAAATTATTCAGTTATTGAACACATTTGTAATGTTTATATCTATTTGAAGAACAATTGTCGTTGAAAATTGCACTATTTGATATTTATAGTTAGGAGCGTAATTAGTTTGTAAAGTATTAATAACAATTACAATAAAGTTTTAAACGTTTCTTACCTGTAAATATTTCACGATATATTACAATGATTTTGAATCCTCGTTAAAAGAAAATGAAAAAATGAAAATATACTGAATATCGCCAATTTTTGCAAATTAATAAAATATACTGAATTAATATTTCAATTATGGGCTATTTTTAGGAAGTTGGCAATCATTCTTACAGTACGTCCTTTAGGTGTCTTGTTTTATTGCAATCACGAATATTTTTTTCTTAATTAAACTAGCATTTAAATCTGGTCGCTGTACATTAAATGTTGGTATGCTTTGAAAACAACTAAAAGTACGTCATTGTCTTCTCGAACAAAGTAACCTAACATCTTTTTCGAGCAATATGTTCATAGGGCACCGCCTGCTTCATTTCATAATTTTGCATTCAAATTCAAAGATATTGAAATAGAATGTTGTAAACGTAATAAGTAAATGATGGAGAGCACTAAAATCACAATCCATAAAAAGAGCATACTCAGGTATATGCCCATTTTACGTCGACTCTAAGTATCCCTAATTTTTATAACGTGAAAGTTGCGTCCCATTAAGTGACGCACTTCACACATTTCTTCCCTGCATTGGACCGTTTTCTTTCGGCCCATCGCGCGGTGCGGCCGCGTCCTCTAATTCCCAGCTTCCGCTGCTCAAGCTGTCGTCTCCCGTCCGCACTCCCTCGCCCTACCCTGCTCTCGAGTCCGTGTTCCAGTGCTCTCGAATCCATTCAGAACATCAGGGAAATGAGCGCTGGCCCCGGTGACGCAAGCGCAGAATTGATGCTGGGAGGGGGGCAAAATCTCATCGTGGGGAGAGTAGACACTGCAGCGTTCTCATTTTATTATTGGAGCGGTAAATCATCGCGTTTCCGTCTTGAGAGAGTGCATGGGCAGTCCCGTTAGAAGCTCCCGCTCAAGCTCCCGATTGAAAGAAACCGTGAACAGCTGATTTACGTCACGTGCGCGGTAAAATAAATCCTAGTATAGTTCGGAACTCAAAATTAGGCCTACATTCCGGGGTTTTGTGCACTTAGTCTTAAAATGTTTTCAACGTGTTGCTACGTCGCATGGGGAACTAGAAAATTGACCATTAATCTTTCTTTGGAATACATTCAATGGCATATAGAACGTGTGTGCTACGCATCCTTCGATAATGACGATACGACCAAGTTGTATTACGATACGTTGTTGTGAAGTTTGAAGGCCGAGTAATATGCACGAAGAACGTGTGGCACTGGTTGTTCCAGGGGCTGGGGGAATGGCCCCCCTCCAAAAGGATAGAGTTTTCGTTTACTTTTCTTTATTTGGCAAAACTAAGTTAAATATTTATTTGTATTGGAATTATTTAATAATTTAAGCATGAATATTGTGTAGTATCATATCAACAGTACATAAATAATATACAATATAATAACATATTTTTATTAACAAAAATCTACAATGGCCCCCACCAAAATGATCGGCTGGATCCGCCCCTGGTCTATGGGCTGCGCTGTTCTAGGTAACAAGCCCCACGTTATTAAATGAAAAACAACCACTTCACAGTGTAATT
Organism: Gryllus longicercus; assembly: GCA_038098605.1. NCBI lineage: Eukaryota > Metazoa > Arthropoda > Insecta > Orthoptera > Gryllidae > Gryllus > Gryllus longicercus. The sequence goes on from JAZDUA010000150.1 coordinate 1,224,022, forward strand.
TTTGTAGACAATTTCGTGCACTACTTCATTGGTTTGAGAATGGGAAGTACAAAGTTGTATCCCTTTCTGTTGGATATAGAATATACACAGCGTTCTTTTAAAATTCTATTTTCATTAGCGTACTACGGTGTGAAATTTCATTTTTTATATTATTTTAATTTCCAAAGATATCGCTTTAGCAACAGCCATCAAAATACTCCATCGGATCAAACTGTAAGAAAGCCCTCCTGTTAGTGTGACCTCGCTAACACTTGTGCGAACAGGCTTCGCTGGTCCTTGAACCGGCTATGCGTCACCCACTAATTTTCTGCAGTCTGGCAATCGCCTCTCCCCCTCCCCTCTCACCACCAAATGCATATATGATGACTCAGAAACTATAATTCCTTCGCATCTAACTGGCGCTCTGCACAATGTGTTTTGCGATGTTCGCTTTCATCGTTCAGGCGTTTGAATACAACTCTTATTGGTCCAACACTCGACTTGATCTTCATACTTGGAATGGAAGACTGGAAATCATCTTGCGTTTCCGCTTTTAAACATCCGACCCGAATTTGCTCTAGGAACCTTTCCAACATCTCTCTATCATATTTGTTCTTTTTTGAGTGGCTTAAGCGATAATGGTATTTACTTACTTGTAGAGCGGATAATTTCGGGAGATTTTTCTGGGTTGTAACCTTAAACACTGCAAGCTCGTGACAGCTCGAATGACTATAGTGAGATTTTTCGTACTTTACCCCCGGTAGGTATTAGCTGTTTGTCGGTTTCATCCAAACGGGAGGTTGAACGTCACCATAGTGACGTCACTGTAGTGACATTTAAACTTACATTGGCAACAAATGTTGGATGAAGCAAACATTGGATGAAACCGTTAACAGCTGATTCCTGCGAGGGACACGGTTAGAAAAAATCCCACTATAACACGTTTGGCTGTTGGAAACTCCCCGAGTTTCGTTCGTTGTCGAATCCGCGATTCAAGAGGTGAACGACCCTGAGCCACTGTGCGCTTTTCAGTGGCAGCTTCAAATGGTAGAAGTTCATGCGAGTGATCTTGGACCGTGCAACCTCGTCAGTAGTGGTGCTTACGAGTAGCAGGGGTAAGAGTTTGTCTAAGGAAGGAGCTAACATGGCATATGCATTTGCGTAGGCAGAGATCAAAGAACGGAAAAACAAATTTAGTAAGAATAGCTTTACGAAACCTGAAATTGTTCAGAATTATTTGGATTGAATTTCTTAGGAGTAATTTTGCTAATAAAAAATAAAGGACAGTTTTAATATCTGAAAACGGTGCTAGTGTAATTTGAATATATGTCTTACAGGTGTTTTAAACATTTTTTCTTCTATTAATATTATCACCGTTACGTTTTTATTGTATCAGCTGTCGAAGTTCCAATTAAGTAAAGACAGCTCATTAATGAAATGCTAACAGATGACGGTGGACTTAATTGTTTTTATTATTTAATTAGTTTTAAAAATAATTTTAAACCCTGGACATTGTTCACGCCGCCACGTACCTCTATTGCATTTTTTCCCGTACGTCCCTGATGCCCTACCTTCGACCGATCAGCTCAACCACTTGTTTTAATGAGCGATACTTCCCTGACGTTCTTCTGGCGCACGCTTCATCGCGCTTCATATAGAGATTGCAATAAGAAAGGACCGCCTTGACAACTACTGCTTGGCCACTGCTGGCAACATATAGTACGATTTATTTAGTCGTGCACTTGACGTAAATCAGCTGTTGCGGTTTCATCCAATCGGGAGCTAATATGTCGCTACATTGTGGGGACGTATTAAGTTCCTGATTGGATGAAACCGTGAACAGCTGATTTACGTCAAGTGCTTGGTTAAATAAAGCCTAGTATAATTGCAGGTTGTGTCCAAGCACTCATTTTGACAATGCGTTCGTTTTCAGTTAGCTCATTTGTAAATGGCTTCATCACTGTTTTTTGCAATGTCTTCGCCCTGCATGACGTTCATTTACTTCTCGACGTGCCGAAGTGGCCCCTTCTTAGATTAACTCCATAGCTTGTTGCGTTGTCCGTAGCAATAAATTCGCATGCGTCTGCCCCTCTCCCCTCCCCTCTCAGTGTTCCTGGGGGAGGGGGAGATGGGGCGCGAAATGCGTCGTAGACGGCGCGCGTGCGGAACGGAGCGGCCGCGGCGCGGCGGTCCCATTGTGGCGGCTCGCGGGCGCGGAGGCTATCGCCGCGCGCCGATTAGGCCCCTGCCCCGCCCTCTCCCGCGCCGAGCTCAACCGCGCGGCTCCCCGCCGCCGCCGCCGCCGCCGCCGCCGCCGCCGCCGCCGCCGCCGCCGCCGCCGCCGTCCCCCGCCCGCGCGCGAAGGCCGCCGCGCTGCCTGGCGCGCGCCGCGCCGCCAGAGCGCGCGTGGACTGGAGTGTTGGCAGCGCAGCGCGCCCACATGAGGCGCGTGCAATCGGGGCTCTCTACGACTTTCGAGCTGAGCGTACAGAGAGCGGGCAAGGCGTGGAATTTGCGGACGAAGCGGGTTCTTTAGGATTCTCTCGCTTCGCGTCTTGCTTCGTATTTATTGCATCTACATTATCGTCTGCTTGTCGAGTCCTTGACCTAGTATTTGGAGTACAGGTACAGCGGAATATAAAATAATATTTATATCTTGATAATGACGGGCACGTCAGACTGCAGATTTTCACAATGATCACAGAAAATGAAGTGTTAATGTCTCATAGGTCTGTCGTGTCAGACTTTTAAATAGCCTGTAATTCTTCAGTTGAATGTCCGTGTTAATGTTCAATTCTTTCTAACACTTCACAACTTGTTCATATAAATTAACTGCCTAGTGAAAAGGCCAAAATGCCCTCTTTGTATTATTTTTCTTGATAGTAATGATGCTTATGAGTTGTCATTGTAAAGACAGCAGCAGCCGCTTTCACCTTCTACGAGATCCCTTTCACCACAAACTAAAACCATTGAGCGCTGACGGCGAACAGTCCATTCTTTGGAAAAGCGAGTAGGCAGTAGGTCTTCTTGGAGTTCTTTGGTTTCTCGATATCCCATTCCTGCATTCTCCGTCTTTTAAATTATATCAACTATTCATCAAAATAGGTGTCACAGGTTTCACTGATAATGATTAGGATCTGAATACGAGAATAATAATTATAAAGATAATTTCCCCACATGTGAAATTGAAGGAATTGGTGAATGATTATGCCACTAAATTTTGAGTAAATAATGTTTGATGTGGATTTATCTGCATTTTCATATAATTTCAAGTACATTCTAATTATATTACAATGAAAATCTACTGTTGGTTGCAAAGAAACACCTGAATAAACTTCAAAACTTATTTATTCCAAATGTTATGCAAAGAAACGAACTCCTTCATGCACCAAAACCGTCAATATCCTCTGCAGTTTCGTCCGCGTCTATTCGCGGTGTGGCGCATTGTGTTTGGGGGTGGAGGGGCCAGGGGACGGGGCGAAAGGTCACAGCCTGCGCCGCCCGCCGAGCTTCGCGGAAGCGATCGCCTGCCCACGCAGGCTGCCACACACACACACACACACACACACACACACACACACACCAGGGTGAAGGACGTCGGCAGGCTGACGCGCGTATGAATACGCGATGCGTATTCCCCCAAGGTCGCTGGCCACTGGGTCACGCACTCCGGTCCCGTTCCTTTGTTTCCTTCTTTTGCATTTCATCAAATTCTTCTCTCTCTATTAACGCGCGCTCCGACGATGGATTTCACTCTTAGAAGTATTCTAAGAGTGAAATCAATTAACATTCACAACTACTCCGGTCCGAGCCTTGCCTGATTGCAAAACAATCTTCAGTTTTATTAATAGTGTTTTGAGTTCTTGTTTTGTTTTTAATTTTGTGTTTTATTTGCTGTAATTGAATAATTAGTAAACTGTAATTCACGGAATCTTTTTGTTGAATTCGAAGCAAATTGTAGCCGTCGTTTTCGTTTGAATTTCCTTAATTAAAATGTGGCTATTTTTTTTCGTTAAATTGGGAAAATCGTGCCTCGTAAATTTCAAAATATAATTTTGAAGAAATGGAAAAACTAGTGATCGAGAACGTATATTTTTATTAATCTTATAATGTTTCCGGACTACAGCAGATGTGAATATTATTTCTTCTAAATTTATTTTCTCTTGCGTTTCTTTTTACCCGCTGTCGCTAAAAATGTGCGTAACACATGCTTTGCTTCATCGAAGCTCACTGCCAGTCTCAATTTTACTTTCTCGCTTTGGAGTAGGCAGAAAGTTCTGTAATGCTGCGGGAAGAAACGGCGAATTTTGTGCAGAAAAACGTATTGCGGGGCGCTGGTAACGAAAAAGTGGATACATTCAGTTGCTAAATTTCGAAAAAAATCCTCTAACACGTGTAGCCAGAATCCGTGTTTTGTGGGTTCTTGATACAGAAAAATGGAATGAAGGCAAAACGCCCGCTCACCCGTGAACAATGTTAACAGCTAAACCGTTCCGCCGATTTTCTGTAAAATTGCTATTCCCCAATCGATCGGCTGATGTCACGTCCCGCTATTTTCATTTGGGTGGGGAGGGACTTTACATGAAGCCCATTGGATATTTTCAAAAGAATGGCTCCATCGTTTTTTATTAAATTCTGTTGTTGGATAGTGTGAAGGTTGTTTACTATTATGGCGCAGTCATTTTCGTTAAAAACTTGATTTTCAAAAATTCCAAAAATTTTCGGCGTCTTCATACAATTACGATTATGAAGATAGAGAGTTTTCCCTTAATGAAATCAGTTCCTTAAAGATATATTTTGAAATAAGGTCATGTACAATTTTTCGAAAATTTGAGTACTTTTCGCGTAATTTTGCGTGAAAGTACGGGTGAGAAAATTCGTGCTGTTTTAACATCATTCGTTTTTTTTTGTTGTTGCTTTTGTTTTGTTTTTGTTTTTTCTGGTACGACTTACATAAACTCTAAGAAGCATGCGTTGTTGTCTCATGGCTTGCTGGGAAAACGTAATCAGATTGTATTATTTGTACAATCATCAATTATGACACGGCAATTGGTCATAACCCGATGTCAATTTCACTATCAGACACAGAAAATAGTTACCAAATGATAAACAGAATAGTTTTGCACAAGAATAATACTGGTCGTAGTTGTTAATAATATATACAGACCCTAATAGTTAATATTTAGGTCGAAAATTGTCGTTTGTCTCGTTCACTACACTTCGCAGCGCCACACGACAGTTTCACATTGCAGTATGGTTTGCTCGCGTAACATAAATAAGATTAGATTAATTAACCATGCATTTAGTCTTCAAGTTGTATAATATATTAACACAATATGCGTGTGTAACGTTAACAGCGCGATATCAATTATTCTCATGATCTTCGAAAGTTTTGAGTTAATTAAAAAAAATCAATTTATGCAAATACAATGATTCGTAATGTATAGTTCACCTTGGGTCGCACTCGTAATCGCAACTACCGGGCCCCCGTCACATACGTTTTAACATACGATCCCGGTCCTGACTATCTTCTGCTGTCGCAACCGCAAGCTCGAATTTTTGCAGGACACAAGCAGTGAGCATGCTTTCGCAGTCTAGACAGGGACTGGTCCTACCGCTATCCCTGATTTGATTGGAAACATACTTTGCTTCGTAGTAGTTGGTACTGCGTGCATTTTCTGGCACGATCCCAGCCTGGTTGCGAGTGCACTGGTGAGATATGCGCCGGTGGATTTCAATACAGCTGGCTGGAGCAAGAGTCGTGTGTGAGTCAGCAGCGGGATTGGGTTGATCTGTGCGTTTATCCTTGGCCAAAAGGATTGTTCCTTCCCCTTTCCAAACAGAAGTGTTTGTCTAGAATTGTAGTAATTGACTTCCAGAAAACTGTTTTTTATAGTTTCTCAATTACAGTACGAATATTAGCTTTAGGAAATTACCGTTCATTTTGGCCTATTTTAATTTGACTGCCTTGTAGACTTAAGAATCCTCGTTTTCCTATTGATTTATCTTACAGAATTTTGATGTACGTTTAAATCAGCATAAAGCTTTTTCGCCGCATTGCTGTCATCGTTTTATTCTGAATTTAAACGTATATGACAAAACTACTCTTTGTAATTACTTTGATACCATTCTAGAGTGATTCTGAAATAAATACTATAGTACTGTATTTTGTTTCCAAGTAGAGAACATTTGCTTAAATAATCCAATAGACAGCTGTTACACATATTCTCCACGTGTTTTGTGTCTGATTTATCGTTTCTTATGAGCGTCTATTCCCCGAGATCGATAACTGTTGAAACTGATTTCCTTACAACGTTTTAGTTTGTTCGCAGTATCAAATTGTTTTAGCACCTTTGATATTCTGTATTTTAAATCAATATCAAGCTGTCATTTTGGCTTGCGGAAATTTGAAATATTTGATATATGAGACAATTGCATTGTTTCAAATCATTGCCCTGAGTCGTGAAGACCTTCCACAAAAGACAAATGTTTCTACAAAATTGAAACTAGAACTTGCGTACGTTCATTGCGTGCACTCGTTTTGTAAGTATTAATCGAGCGTAAAGTGCAACTATGACAAAAGCTTGGAAACTTTTTTCCTGGATGGAATTTGTTACATAGAATTGCGTTACGAATGACGCATTGTATCTCCTTTCAGAGGAGCATCCCGGACATGAATCAGTAACGTTTGTTTCAACACTAGACATACGAAGCATCATGGATTGATAGCTGAGTTAAAACCTTGGCAGCGTAACTATTATTCTCAATTATTGCCTTAGCATTTAGCAACCTGTTGTTTGGCTTCTGATTCGTGGGTACTGCATGTAACTGATGGTGTTATTGAATGGTACAGAATTTTTCGTACTAGTCTAGGCTGAATTTTCGGTTTTGCCCTAATGCCTTGTCAACTATCATCTACTGACGCTTCAAAGAGGTTTTTCTCAATTTTTGGATCCCTAATAGTAGAATTGAAATGTTTGGAATATTTTAGAACAGTAAAATGTGGTCTTATATGTTCATTTTAATGGACAATTTTGACGCGTTTTTTAAAAAAAATGTAGTTCGAGCGGTTATGAAAATGCGAAATATGAAGCTCATTTTCCCGAAAATCTTAGTTGTTTTCGAGAAACTTCTTGTAAAGCAATTGTACTCGCATAAGCAATAATGTATTCAAATTGCCGGTAGTAAAAATATTAACGAAGTGAGAGAGATTTTAAAAAAATACATTTTTGAAGAAAAACAATAACAAAAGAATACTGCAATTGGTGTTTACAGCCTACTAATATCCTAACAGACCTATCGTACTAGTAATATGTCGAGTTCGATCATTTGTCTCTGACGTCATAGAATGCAGAGTAGGCTTCCATCAAAGATGTTAGGAACTCTTTCTTTCTCTTTTATAGAACAAGAAATGCATTTTAAAAAATAAAAAAAATATTCTGTGAATAACTACTGAAGAAGAAAAGAAATCCTTAAAACGTAGAAATGAATGACTACACTACATATTTTCTGGTTAATTTGTCTCTGTTTTTAGTGATTTTAAAATGACTGTCTAAAAAATGTGGGGGCCAAAAAGGTTAAAAATTTACAGGATTCTAATATTAAAAGGCGAGTCATTAATGCTTTTTGATAATGTCTACCTCTGAGGCAGATATACCCACAATGGGGAAAAAATCATTTTCCCCGTAAGGGTTAAGTCAACCAGGATAGTTTTGTGTTATTATTCTTAATTTCTTCTCCCCGAAATGTTCTTACTGAAGCAAATTTGCGAAGGAAAGGAATTCAGATCTAGGTGTTTTAAACATTAAATTTGGTTTCATTTTTACTTTCTAAATTGTGCTTGATGAAGCTTCAGAATGAGGGTATGGAGAAGAATACTGGCGAAGCTAAGTGACTTCCTTGTCGTTAATTGTTACGTAGGTGACTTGACGTGCGTCATTGGACATGCTCACTTGGAGTGATCGTGAGAAAAGTTATGGAAGAGCCCGCATGCTGAAATAGAGATGACAGGTGTGTATTTGTACCTACAATTCGATATTGTAATAAAAATTAGCGGGCTTAAAATTATGGCAATGGATTGTTAAAATGTGGAAAGGGAATATACGAAATATATGATTTTCCTTGTGAAAGTTGAATACGAAGTTTTCGAAACACTTCCTATACAACTTAAAATGCTTTTCAATGTGTGGCAGAGGACGCTTTCATGAAACTTCGGGTTTAATTGCAGCAAGTTGAGATCAGAATGATTTTTATGGACTTTTTGTATCTCATGATTTATGTTGGTACAAAAAATCCAATTGAAATAGTTGTTTCTGTATATTTTTGTATTCGAATTGAAAACATTCGTAGTAGATTGTGTAGCATTAGATAGCATGGTCGGAAATTGTGAAGTTAATTCTGCTATATTCTATTTAGTATCTGGCCTTTTCTAAAGTTAGACTAAGAATTTTTCTAAAGTTAGACAGTATACTGTCCTAGAGTATTTAGGATTTGGCAAACCACAATTGTAAGAAATTAAAACTTATATTGATTCAGACCCACCAATAGAATTTGTTTTACTGTATTATGCTTTTTATAAACTTGTAATTTATGCAGATAACACATTAACTATTGATTCGTTAAAGGGGTCTTCGTGTACTTCGACAAATTGGGGAATGTAGAACCCATTTGGTGAACATTTATTCTCTTTATACATGGTTATTTCAGTAGTCCAGTCACGAATTTATGTCCTAAAGTTGGATTCTGACGAAGAGACGAGTGTCGAACATAATGAAAGATTGAAATATGATTCTGATATTTTTTAAAATTCTTCAAGAGTTCTTAAACACTCTTGCGACATGTCGCAGTTCAAAAGACACCAATAACAATTGATTATTTCATGGAATCATTTGTGTTCACAAGAAACGATATGATTCACTGGAATCAGAAAAAGGTGTTGAAAACTTGGCAGTAGCTTTTGTTTGTTCAGTCATCTCACCCTGGAAAATTTGTATGAGCAGCGTGATTGTGTGACACGCGTTCACATACGAGTACACCGTAATTTTAGTATTCGTCAACGGAAGTCGAACGAGGAAACAATTGTCCGAGAAAAAAAGGGAAGAAAAGGCACTAAAAGCGAGTCGGCATTCCAGGAACGTTTAGAGGCTGGTAGAGGTTGAGTGTGTCCCTCCCCTTCGCCCTCCTCTGACGTCAGCGTGTGCGCCAGCACCGACTGCGCTTTGAGTAGGCGCTTGCCGCCGCCGGCTCGAGCGCGGTCTTTCCGCAAACATCGCGTGCCAAGTGCAGGCCCCGCTGGCGGTCGCGGTGAGCCCGTTGCATCACCGCGCTCGAGGATCGATGCGAGGACGTCTGCTTCGCGCCCGAATTTCCGGTGATGGTGCACCGTGATGGTCTTTTGCAACGGCTGTTCGTTATTTTCGTATTGGGTTATCCTTGTTAAGGGAATGCGTGATGGCAAGAAAATACTATGCCGAGCTATCTCAGCATCCGAAGTAATATTAATTCGCGGGTTGTGGTGATAGTGTTACATATGGACGTCAAAAAAAATGTTACGCTTTGGGGAAAGTATTATTTTCGTGAAATAGTCGAGTGTAGTGTTTCTATAAAATTTGTCGAAGAAGTGATTGAAAACTACGAATTCTGAGCTTTCTAAACATGATTTTTTAAATCTATCTTTATTGCGAATGTTAATGTATAGAATCAATGTTTACATTGTAATATTTTGAAAGTACGTCTGTTGTATTGTTGCACAGTTGCATTGGTGCAACTGTTTGACTTAGACATTAGAAATTAATACGATGGCGATAATTCTTAGGTGCTTTCTTGTTCCCTAATCCGTGAATCAGATGCTATTACCAACGCGAAGTTTGCCATATTATTATTTTTTTAATATGTAATCCAATGCATAGCAAGATTTAAGTATGAAGTGAATAATTACGTTTTTCTCGGATTTTCTTTTGCGTGGCGTGACTTGTCTCCACTGTTAGGTCGCTAGCGAGTTTTCGAAATTACTCGTTCGGATGAAGAGGAAAATGAACCTACCGAGAGTTGAATCCGGACTTTCTTGGTAATCTTGCTCGCCATTACGAATTGGACTTGCGTGATTGGCATGTAAGAAGAGCCGGTCGCGGAGCGGGCCGGTGGACGGGTGGGTGAGCGGTGGACCGTGGGCGCGTGCCCGATGGGCGGCGGCGGGCAGTGGCTCTTCTCGGAACCGAAGGCTCAGAAGCGCTGACCACGCGCTTCCCGACGCGGCGCGGCGTGGCGTTCCACTTGCGCCGTGCGCTTGGCCGCGCGACCCAGCGCATTCCTTCCCGAGGGGGCAGAGGCGCCCCGATAAGCGCCCCGGGAGGCGCGGCGGCAGGAGATGGACGCGTTTCCGGAACACTCGTTTCTTATCGGCTTGATGCATTTTCAGGGCGAGGTCGCGCATTTGATGTGCAAGCTGGATGTCATGAGTTTCTGGATCCACTAACTTATATGATAAAAAAAGACAAATTTGTCACTACTGAAGAAAATCACCCTTTACTTCAACCCAATTTTCACATTTAAATTTGCATATATTGAAAAAATATTTTTGAAGTTTTGTTCTCAAAATTGTCAAAAACTGCTTCTTTCTCCCCCTGCCTCTGAAACTTTTCTTCCCCGAAGGTCTTTCTTCAGTTTTGAAAAGAGGTAGTAGTCGCTGGGTGCCAAATTTGCACAGTAGGCCGGATGACCCAACTGCAAAGCCACGGTCCTATTGTGGTGCCAGACACCATGAAATCTCTTTAGCACTGTGTTCAACTCGAGCTCCTCTCTCTAAACACTGATTGATATGACTGTTGCAAACTTATAACACTACACTAATGAAAGATAAGACTATCTACCAGCCGGAAGATTTCCCCATTCTTTGGCGTTATCTTGGTCAGGAGGAAACCTGGAACCGCCTTCGGAGGATCTCTTCAATAAGTGCCGGTTGCGTGTCGCATGTGGTGGCATGTCCAATGCATGATCCTTTGAATGAGACGACTCGTCCAAAAGTGGATGATTTACGAGAGTATCGCATGGCGAGAATAAATTTACTTGGTGGAGGTCTGGGAAGGCTAGGGATGCTATGTCGCTAATACAAAACTTCGGTATTGAAAATAAAAACATAGATTTTACTATTATGTTACCCCAAAGCCAAAATAATAATAATAATAATAATAATAATAATAATAATAATAATAATAATAATATTGGTTTAATAACCCCCAATATATATATAATATATATTCGCGTAAGGGGTGGGATTTAATTTGTCGGAGGACGGGTTTATTTGGTATTAAGTTATAATTGCGGGGTACCTAAACAAAGACAAATTAACTAAACTGTTTTCTGTGATTGGATAATAAAAAATACACTAATCGACGAAATATCGTCTGATTTATTGGTCACTTCCAAATTAATTGAGGAAAGGGACTAGATTGAAATGTTTGTTAGTGTCGATGCTGCGACTTACTTGTATTATGAGTATTTCACTGTTTTAAATTAGTTATATCTTTGAATTTATTCTTGCGGGTTGTTATAAATGTATTTTCCAATAAACTAAAGCTCAAGAAGAATTACGTGTAACCCCTGAGCCCTGTCTTCACCGTGCCAGATAAGTGTATACAGAAATTGTTATCGACAAACGTTTAATGTGACTGGAGCAACCAAGATCTGGGTGTGTTTTAATGCACCCAAAGTGCACAGGTCTTTTATCGTTGTACATCCTGTTTTCGCGATTCGTAATTATTTTGGAGAGATGTTCCATTTGAAAACATGGTCAATTGTACTGTACTATTCCGTGGTAGAATCCGCTAGTCTTTTTTAAGTACAATAAAAAAGTGTGTATCTTCGAGTTATGAAAATGAACAGTTTAAGAGACACAGTATGATATTTAGGAAAGCTAGCCGAGGATTGAGCGACATTTATCCATGCGTTATCTCCTTCACATTTGACAGATTTGTGACAAGCTCTTTGTCAGACGTTTTCCACTATTAAGACTACCAGAGAATTATGTGCAGCGGTGAAAGTTAGTGAAAAAAGAACCATTGCGCTGTATCGTATATATAGAAGGGAGCAGAAAATGTATGGCCGTGCGCAGCCCTGCGTGTTGTGTTTTGGTCGGTATCAAATGAACGCGTCTTCCCTTCGTGAAACGTTCGCATGTAGTGGGGATGGGGTGTCCGGACGGTTGTGCTGTGCACCGGTGTGAGCAGGAAGGGGGGGGGGGGGGCGGAGGACAGGCTGAGTCTCCAACAAGGCCGCCCGCGCGTTGCCACAGCCACCGCTGCCGTCGCCACTTCCTAGCCGGCGAGCGACGCAGTCGGGTGGCGCGCGACACCGCCCCCGCAGGACGCTCGTTGGCACGAGGTCGTCTGCACTGAGACGTATGCTTCTTCCTCACTCGGTCTCTCTCGCTCCTTCCCTCATTCCCTCCCTCCCTCCCTCTCTCGGTCGCTCTCGCTCCCTCCCTCACTCGGTCTCTCTCGCTCGCTGTGTGCTATTATAATATATTATGCAATACTCTGTTTTGTATGTATGGCTGCGCTATAATTCCCTACCCAGCAGTTCCACCCACATACTGGATTTTGTGTTCGACAATTCCTAAATAATTGCTCAAAAAAAACTTGTGTGCGCGTGTTTATCTTTGCATGCGCGTGTGCGTTTTGTGTGGCGAGAGAGAGTTCTAAATGCATTAATTGTTATATAACTTGTAACTAGATGTATTGTTTAATTCTAAATATGCCTTTAAGAAGTATTGTACGTCAGCTTCTGGGTCAATGGTCCCCAATTTGATCCAGTTTTCCTGAATGTATTGAGGAAATCCTTAGATGGCCCTTTTTTTATGGACAAGAATATAGCTATACGAATCGCACAATTTATTGAGTCTCTTGTGACGATGAATTAAATCATATAGATTCAGTCTCTCACCTACTCACGCACTCTCATTCCCTCTTCTCACACACAGTCCCTTTCATTCACTCAATTACCTTTCTATATCGGAGCTGGAGCTTGGCTTTGACCTCATGTCTCGACCGCATGAAAAAGTAAAAAGAAGCTTTAACTTTATACGTCACATACAGTTTTTGTAACGGTTTTTGACATTAAATAAATAAATAAATAAATGAGAAGATGCTCTGTCATCTCCGGTAACATTTTGCAAGATGGAACTAGTATTCCATTGCGCGAATAACTGTTATGTGGCCATGGGGAGTTTCCACATCGAAGCAAGGAATTTATGGGGGAGGGGGGGTACAGTGGTAGTAGCGAGCTCACTTGTTTTCTTATAATTTTTCATTAATGTATAATGCTAATAAATTGATGTATTGAATGACATAGAAAATTGGTATAACATTCTATAGCTAAGTCACAATTCTCAGTCTCCCATCTCCTTGCATTACTTCTGCAAGGGAAGAGCTATTACGGAGATTTAGCGCCAGGCGTAAGAAATCCTTAAACACAATTGATCTCATGATTTATTCGTCATTCATAAGATGCATAACGCTAAAGAGGAGGGAGAGGATTTGAGGCAGCGTTACGCCGCGTTAGTTAGGGGGTAGGGGGTATTTCTTTAGTGTTACGTAACATCGGTATGTTTTTATAGTGTTGGCCTTTAACTGAAATAATTTCCTTTTGGAGTATTATAATAAAACATTAATATAGCACCTGATTTATTTTTTTAAATATAAATAAATTAGTTATTAGATGTTACAGCTAATGGAAATATTTTTTATTGAATCTATGAAATTACGAAGAAACTATTGAAAACTGATAGTATTAACTATATTCTAGAATCGAATGAAGTTGTTGCAGTATTCTCTCGTCCATGCGTCATCCACGACAGCGTGAGCACGACTTGTGTTCAGAAATGTTCGTGCCTATGCCTTAACTCAAAACTTGCCCCAAATCTTAGTTGGGTGCAGTCAACATCGCCAACTAATTTAGAGATTAATTACCATGAATGTTAATATACATCACAAATAATATGAATACAAATTGTTTATTTTATGATTGTTTTTTGTTAAAGCGCGCGTTACGGGTGCATTATAGGGAGGGAGAGGGATATACAAGATACTGAATGTGCTTTACGTAATTTATGGATGGTCCCTAACGATGTTAAAGGTCGTAAAGAACAACATTCAGATGAGCTTTGGTAAGTGCCACATTGCGTTTCATGATAACAATTACATGCATTACAACAGTAAAAGTATTTCAAGCGTTGATATCAGAATTTACATACTGTATCACAGACTAGATAATTAGTGACCCCCTTGAACGACGGATCGAGTAAACCAACGATAATCATGTTAGATATTTTAGATGTTTCTGGCACCGCGCGAATAGTACTTTATCGTCTGAGATTTGGAATTGACTTTTCTTGAATATATGGAATAACAGCATACGTTATGAGCTTAAGACGAAACTCGAAGATATGGTTTCATCTTTTTCGCCAATATCTTACCGTTTGCATTTTCAACATTTTTAGTTAAATCCTGCCAGAGTTGTGGATCTTGGTAACGAATTATTGTAACTGGCTCTCATGCGAGAATCAGTTAGAGTTGGGAAAACGCTACCTAAAGGCGGCTATTGTGCCGTTTCAAAGGTGACCGTAGGGATTCCTACAGGCATGCAGTATTTCTGAAGGCATGTCATGCCTTAAAGCTTAAGGCGTTAAATTACAACTTTAAAGACGGTTAGGTGACGCCACGCAACGCGTAAGGCACCGCTATTATTCACGACCGCCCTTAAGTTATGTCTTGCCTTAAGCGTAAGGCAAAAACTTCATATTCTCAAGTTGTTTCTTTGTGGCCCCCAATTTCATAACCGTTAACTTACTCGCAGCTGAATGCATCTTCCTGGAAGTCTATCTTTGTCATCTCCAACAGCCATCCGGTGTGCCACTTCAACTTCCCATCCTGCCATCACCTACGCCATTAACACCCTCTCCAGCGCCAACACGTTTTCGAGTTTGCAGCAAAGGAACTGTTGATTGTGCACCATGTACTTAGCTTCAAATAGAAATTACATACGGTTTTTATACATAATTACCATTATTTTGTAATACGTAACTCCGGACTCTTAGACTAACTCTATACATAGACGGTGAATCACACTCTGCCGGTCACTCGCCTTCACGTTCCGGCAGGCTCCAGAACGCCGGATTCAGGAACGCACAACTGCCGAAAGTAGTTCTGTTCCAGCCTTTGAGGATCTTCTTTTGCAGGACTGGTGTTGAGCCTCATAATGTTAAGTGATACAGAGGAAAACGCCGACGTAGTAGTGACGTTAGGCGATTTCCTGATAAGAGACATCTGCCGACTAGCAGTTTCCCTTTTGGGGGAAATCCGCTTCGTGATTGCTGCAAATGGCGATGCCCCGAATCTTTGTGCCGTAAATCCCTGCCACAATGACGCCATGAAAGACGTGTTAGACGAATGGAAAGCCATTATTGTCATATTGTGAAGGAAGTATTTTGAAGCTAGTTGAATTAAACCATTCGGCAATAGAAACGATTTCTGTATCCTTGTAAATGACATAAAGAATTTATGTATTAATATATATTTATATTAGTTTTTAAATTATTGAAATCGGAAATAAAATACATTCTATAGTGATGTCCACTTACAATTTCTAATGTTAATAAAACGACTACCCATTGGTAGGTCACCCGCTTCTCTCTCTTTCTCTCTCTCACTCGCTCACACACACACACACGCACGGACGCACTACTGAATTGCGCACGAGGTGCTTCTAAACCCCAATGCGCTGGGTCTGCAATGAACAGTGGGTGAGTTTGCATGATCCCATCGTGTTCGCACGCTGCTGGTCCAGGAACCGGCCTTGCAGCGTTCCCTCCAGGTACGCCGACGGTGAATCACTCGCTGCCGGTCACTCGCCTCCAGGGTCCCGCGGGCGCCGGAACGCCGCCGCATTGTCTGCCTCGCTGCCCCACATAAACACGGCGCGCTGACGAAGGGAATTTGCGACGTGAGCTCGTCGATTCAGAACACTCAGACCTTTCTGCAAATAGCATTAGTAAGGGCAGAGTGTACCTCAAGAATACAATTTTTACCCGGAAATAGTGCGATACGCAGGATGCTGCACTGTCGCAGTTTTTATGAAAATGCTTTGTTCAGAAAAGGTTAACAACCATTCTACAAAGAGCTACACCCGGCATGATATTTTGTGTTCTTGATATGTCTGAAAATGCATTGCATCTGAGCTTTTAAAAATATTCGTTCTGTTCAAGCTATAACAATCTGATCACGGAAGGGGGGGATTGCTCCGGTTTCTAATCGGGGAGTTGCATATTTTATTTTGAAATAATTCTGAAGTCTTTTGAAAACATCTGTATTCCCCAAGTCTATCGGTGCATACAAATATCATGAAAACAGTATATTTTTCATGCCATTTTTCGAGGCTGTTCATGTCTGTTTTTTATGTTACATTAGTCGTATTTCCGGGTAGTATGTAGAGAATGAATATTGAACATTTCCGAATAACGTGTGAATCAGAAGTCCGTGGTTCTAAAAAGGGGTAACCTCACGGTTCCATTAGTCATCTATTTGAAGACGAGTGTAAACAATGTTATAGTGAAGACTGAAAAAGTTTCTCTAGTGGAGAGTAAGATAGTACAGCAATGGTAGAATTGGGCGAGTGTAAGGAACAGAAATATTCCTGGAAATAATTGATAAATCTCTATTGTGTAAATAAATAGTTTGAAATTTCACTTGAAATACGTTTCCCATTTCTAAATATAGAGAAGTCTGACGAAACGGCCACTTTGATTAAGCGTTCATCTCTATTAAAGGCCATTCTTTCATGGAACAGATTGATTTTACCATTAGTGTAAATATTCCCGCCATTAATCGGCCACCTAACTCAACGTTCAGGCACATTTCTGGATTCGAGTCTTCACAAATTACTGACAACCGTTTATTCGTTTTGATCTTAGGTAATAAAACAGCGGACGATCGGTTGATATTACTGTGTATTCATTATCTTCCTGCGTCGGGACGTAATATAAAATTACATATAACTGTCAAACCATATTTTAAGAAAATTGTAATGTTTTCTTTTCAAAATACCTGACTTTTCTTCCCTATTTGCAGTTGTACTTTTCCGTACTTGTTTTGAAAGTGTATTATCATTTTGCCATCGATCCTCAAATTCATGAACATGGTTGTCGAACATTAGTTTAGTATATCTCAGTGGTTTTTATTTTCATTTCTAATTACGTATGAGATTTTTACGTAAAAATTATAATTTTTTAAATTTTGCTGTTAGCTAGCTTTGGCAATTACAATTTATTGTTTGAAACTGTATTTTTTGCATAGTGACTGTAACCTTCCCCATTAACCTTCAACTTTGTTTGCTTCATGGAAATAGCACAGTTTGTTCTGACAACTATTTTTCATTTATATCATTATGCATTGGCGTCTCTGGTACGTAAAATTGTAGCAACCGAAAGGAAAATGGAAGTAATGTGAATGAGAGTACTTCCACGGAATTTTAGTTCAAGGTATGACAATTGTTTAATGGTTAACAATGTGCGTTTTAAAAAGATAACTTATGTCGTTGCTGTTAATGAATTCAATAATAGTCCTTCATTAAAAAAAAACACTGCAGCCACAAAGAAGACTGTGGGCGGCCACAGTGATCAGAGCATTAATGTATCCGATTAATGTAATCGTTCTCTACGGCAGTTTCAGTGGGAAACAATTTGCTTATCGGTCTCCTTCATAAGTTATGAAAAAGCTGTTGTGCGGAGGTAGTCTTTCATCTAAACGCCAAGTTCGGGAGATTTTTCATAATCTTCGTTCCTCACACATTTTTGATTGACTGTGATGGTCAGCAAAAAAACATGTTTTCATTACTTTTGTTTCACTTTCGTTTTCTTACATAACAGGAATGTATGGAGGAATAAGTTATGTTTGGAAATGTATCGTTTAAAATTTTACTGAAATAGTGTTTCAGTTTAAAATAAAACTGAAAATATTGAAGGGACGTGACCCCGCCAGAAACGCCCGTGCAGAAACCCATCTCTGTAGAGGCAGATTCCTCGCAATTTGAGTGGTGTAAGTTCACCCCGATTTAAATATAGTGACACTACAAAGTCACGAGCTGGACGGAGAGGTGGGCACTGTCATCCATTCGGGAGCTTCTTTGCGATTTCAATTTTGCCATTGGATTTCCCTTTTGGATGACAACGTCCCATCTTCTTCCAGCTCGTGACCTTTTTGCCACTGCGTTTAAATCAGGTTATAGATGGCTCCAACGTTCCCGAGAGCTTGAAGGAGCGCTGGGCTGAGGGACCTCTTCCGTCTCGTGTACAGGAGCAGCATCGCGGCAGCGCCCATCCTGCAGCCGCGGCCGGGCTGCCCGCTGACGTCGGTGGTGAGGCCGACGCCCGCGGCGCGCTCGTCTCCGACGCCGCTTACGCCTCCACCCCCGCCTGCGCCCACGTCCGGCCCCGCCCCCGCCCCGGCGCCGCGCAAGGCGCTGGCCGCGCTGGCGACGCAACTGGAGGCGCTGGTGGGGGCGGAGGCCGTCACGGGGGCGGGCCACCCGGACGAGCGCCTGGTGCGGCTGCTGGCGCTGCAGAGGCTGCAGCAGCTGCTCTCCACGCCCGTCTCCGCCCCCGCCTCCGGCCCGGCACCCGCGCCGCTGCCGCCGTCGGCGGAAGCATGCGCCGCCCCGCCGCCGCCCTCGCTGCCGCTGCCTCCGCCACCGCCGCCACCCCGGGTGCGTGCGCGTGCCCTGCTCTGCCCGCTGACCGGCCGCGGCCCGCCCTGCGCCATGTCCTACCGCACGCTCAGCGTGGGCACCGGTGAGTCGCCGTCTCGGAGCTGCGCTTCCGCGTTCACGCTTCATCGCCCTCACTCCCTCGCCTGCCTACCTGACCTTCACAGAATCTCTCCTCAGCCTCGCTGCGTTCACCTCGCAGCACTCGTGTCTTTTAATTCTCCCAACTTCGCTAGTCTCCCTGCTACCTCCTTACATTGTCCTATCATTTTTCAAGATAGAGATAAATTTTCACACTCCCACTTTCTACTGGAAACTTCTTGTCCCCCTCTCTATTCTACTATTTTATTCGCTCTCAAAGTTTTGTTTCATATGTAAGAAGTATTACGAAATCTTCACCCTAATGTCAAAAACAACAAAATAAAAACTCATGCTTTTCCTTATCTGATGTATAAACCATGAATTATCTGTAATTTGAAGCCCGGCCTGAAATGTTTGGCGTTGATCCATCTTCTTCGCCATCCCTGAACCACGTCCCCCTCCTTCCCCGACGAACGAATGGATCGCGTCACAGTAGCCATCCAGTGGGGCTGAGCGCAGTGACCTCGTGCAATAAATATCCGCTCTGCCCATCGTCTAACCATCGCCGTTGCGCGGGCCCCGCGCCTGAGAAGCCGTGCGAGGAATCGGGCGAAGTGCGATTGCGTCGCGCTATTTCGGTCGCTCTGTTTCGGCCGGCGCGCCGCCCGCCCGCCACGTCGCTCAGCCGTCCCGTGCAGGAACACCGGTGGGCGAATGTGGTCGATGCGGAAGTTGTCCCGTTCGGGTGCGGGTGATTATTTGAACGGGCGTGTTCATCACCGAACGAGGGTACCCCTTAATATTTTTAAAATTAAATATATAAGCACACAAGTATATAAGTATAAAAGCACTCAAAGTAAAAATGAAAATACACTAATACCCTCTTCCTAGTATTTAAAACATTATCGTAAAAATATTTTACATTCTTACGAACTAGACTAAATTGTGTTTAAAAAATAAGTGAAAACCCGTCTCCAGCAAATGATACGCATTCGTTCACCGGTGGCCCCGTTGAATTAATTGAGGTGGCATTTGTGAGGCCCCGCAATGATGGAATACTAAAGTGATGACTACTGTTCGGTTGGTCATAAGTTGGATAATCAATGGAAATGATACAATGTGTATGAATTATTTTTTTATTAAACGGAATGAGTTAAAACTCTTAACTACATTTAAAAATAATAAATATTGAGCTCTACAAGTGTTCCATTAAAAAAATCACTAGGTAGACACTTGCAAAATTCTTATCAAATATTATTGAATTAATGAGTCTTAACCCATCTTGATTATTCATGAACTCTGTCTCACTAGATGTGCAGAAAGGTCTGGGTTCGTTAAATTAATAAAAGAACACAGGGAATGGGTTGTTTGAAGTATTTGAGGAGCCACCGCGAGCGACCACAAGAAACTGAAACTCAATCGACTGTTCGTGCGGAACAAATAAACAAATCAATGTAATTCTGCAATTTAGGTAGAGAATTTGGTGGCAGAATACACTAACTTAACATTACAGAACTTAACAACTTTACAAAAATTACAGACGTTACAAATGAACCTGAACATTTCAGTGTAATATTGTAGCACTCCACTTCACCACACTTCACTTCACCGCACTGGAAATCACTGAGCTGTAATGTCTTTTTTACACCTCGTTCCCCTTCGTGGTTTCACAACTCCAATGCACTTCACACCATTGCACTGCACATAATTAATAATAATAATACTTAATTACATAGAAGACATAGTTACTTCAATGAAGAATATTAAAGATATTTATAATATATGTATTGTTGTTTATTAAAATTTCAGTTAGAAAAGTTGAAAGGTAATCACGATAGATGTATATCGACTTTCGTTCTTGTAACATGTGTCTAGATTGTTCATATCGTAAATAGAATCTCTTCATCCTTAAAAACGCCGATCGAAATTTCTAAAATAGCATTTCTTTCTTACCGACTGTTTCAGTAGTTTTCGCCCTTTCTGTAAGGCGAATGTTTCCGCATATCACGCCACCCTTCGTAATGTCATACGTCAAGCAAGTTCGTGGGAGTCTTCTTTCTTTTATTTTATTCTCATTCTTGATGCCTCTCTGCTCAAATCCATTCACCGTGCCAGAGGTGCCGGCCAATGCAAATGAGCTTGTCCGCAGGTGCCGACAACGACGTGGTACTCATGCGTTACGGCCACTGCAACTTCGTCTCGGCGAAACACGCGGCTATCTTCTTCGACGAGGTGAGTACATGCCAGCCTTATTGCATCCGTTGCATTTACATCCATTACCACGGCTTTTTTAAAATTTAGAATATCCGTTCTTGACTGTGTCTTGACGTTTCGATCAATGCTTCAATTCCAAATGTTAAAAGCAGAATTGCTCTTATTATTAGCGTATGTAAACTGTTCTAAGAATGTATCATGTATGAGTCTTGCACTAAAGAAATTAGAAAGTCTCAAGATCTGTAAAAGTACTCATTTACAGATGTATGTTCTAGCGAGTGGTTAGGCTTATTGCAATCATAGTTGAGGTGTGCGGTATCGTGTGATAAGAGAAACGTTTTTACTTTTTACACTGGTTTGAGACAATTTTAATAAACAATAAAGTAATTAATTTTCGACTCTTGGAAAGATATCTTAAGAGAATGGGCATTTCGAATTGATGTAATAAAGTAGGTCCACTGTATTGATTGATACATTTTCAAATGATTTTCTCTAGCTGGAGGCATCTGTGGTAAATCTCTAGAGTTGGTGTATGTGTGTTTGTATTGCGTCCTCAGACGACGCAACACTTCGAGCTGCTCAACTACAGCGAGCACGGCACCACGGTGGACAACGTGCTGTTCTCGTGCGACTTCTCGGAGAAGCCCCCTGCCTGTGCGGCGGGGGCGGCGGCGGCGGCGGGGCCCGGCGCCGGGACGGCGGGGGGCGGGGCAGCGGCGGCGGCGCGCGACCGGGCGGCGAGCGAGGCGCTGGCGGCGGCGGTGCGCGCCGAGGTGGACCAGCGGCGTGGCCGCCCCCGCGCGCCCTCGCCGCCGCCCCCACCGCGCATGGCGCCCGACTCCGGCAAGGTGAGCCCGCTCGAAATTGAAACACAGGCACCTTCGCGTGCTCTATTCTTGGAATTCATTCCCATTAAGCAAACTCGAGAATGTTTTCTTGAGCTTCTTATTCTTTTGCTTCAATTCATTCAAATTCATTTGCTTTGATGTTTTTAGGATGTGAAAATCTGGCAACTATAATGGATTAATTTTATTACTGGCAAGGAGAAATTATTAATACTACTCAGTGGCCATGTCGCGCCCTCTCGTCATTGGCCGAGTCTTTCCTACTAACCAAATGAATCAGGAAATTGAAACAAAACAGCTTTACTTACGCAGACTACTTTGAATGAATTCTAAGAATAATCTCTAGAATTATTTCTTTGACTCCGTATTATTGTAAAAACTTTCATTTGCTTTGAGTTTTTCAGACTGTGAAAATCTGGCACTTAAAATGGATTACTTTTATTCTTGGCAAGGAGAAATTAGTAATGCTTACTGAACAAGGGATATTGAACTCTCGTGGGGGGGGGGGAGGCAATCCCCGTGAATTCTCATCTTGTTACCCTGTCATCTATTGACTAATGTCTTCCTTGATTCAAAGCCATATTCACCCCGCCTCTGTCTGACCTTCTACACGCGCACGTCTTACGGTAGTATGTTCGTGCGACTCGCAGGTCAAATACTCGGCCATTTATTATATCTATAGCAAGATGTGCACGTAGTCGTTCCTTGAAATGAACGAATATGGCCTACTGCTTTGGCTGTCTTCCCTTGCGCCGTTGAACCAAATATTTTAGAAGGCAGCAAGCGTTCCATGCTTTTAGTGGCGGTTCTGTCTCACAACCCGTCCCTTGGCAGAGAGACGCGAACGAAATTTCCCAGATCAGATGACGTCTGTCTGACACGGGCTCGTTCTTGTTCCGTCTTGTGGTTTCTGTCGCGGCGGCGGCGACTTCACTTGATAGGCCTCGGATGGGAAGCGTCGTTTTTGCCTCTGCAGGAAGGATGATGCTTTTTGTGGCAAGTTACGCGCTCGGCATGAGGAGGAAGGGGAGAAGGCAGAGCGAGTACTCTCGGCGGCGTCGCTCGACCGAAAGCTTCCTGGCCCTGCTGACACAGCTTTAACCTCACGCGAGCACGCATGTATTCCTTAAGCACACGGAGTACATGTTTGCTGGGTAGACGTCAGATTTTCTGTGGTTAAAAGTTTTAAATACCTACATTTCTCCGGACCTGGTGCTATAGCGTACGGGAATACAAGTAGACCCCGACTTACGAGATAGGTTTGCAATCCAATTGTAAGGCGTCAAGAATAGCTGCTTTATGGTGAATTTCGCCCGCGGCAGTGAGAGGTACACGAAAGTTTATAATTAATTGTGCAAGTACGAAAATAAGAATATTTTATTTAGTTGCCATAATGTGCAGTTTACTCCATTGAGTAAACTATTGTGGTTTCGGTCTCAGAGGAAGCTGTCATATCAGAAGGAATGTATGGATGAGTTTGACGATCTTTCTGGTTGGTCATCATCTTCTCCCCCGGTCAGGTAGTTATGGGAGGGGAATCGTCTGTTTTGTTCGTGTGTAATTTGGTTTTTCTCGTGTCTAATATGTTTGCAGCATTGCACCTTCAATAACTCTTCGGTTTTATTTTTACTGAAGGGATGTCCTCTCTCGTATATCCGAATTCCTTCCCTATCCTGCCACCAATTCAATCCTTTATGGAGTGTAGACTTCGTCAGGCGTTGGAAATACGGAAGAGGAAGAGCTGTGAAATCCCCAAAAGAATATGGGTGGTCGAAGAATGTTACATGTGGTTTTAAATTAATAGTACAAGGTGGTTCAAATATGACCGGGACTGATTTTTTTTTACGAAATACTTTATTAGCAAAAATTTATTTGTACATGTCATTCTTCAAAGTACTCCCCTCCAGATTCTATACATTTTTTCCAACGTCCTGGGAGCATCCTAATGCCCTTTTCATAAAAGTCTTTTGCTTGTCGGCATATCCACTCCCGAACACTGTGGATGACTGCGTCATTATCCGCAAATCGCATGCCTTGCAAATGTGATTTAAGCTGTCCAAAAAGGTAAAAATCACTTGGGGCCAAATCTGGACTGTACGGCGGATGTGGTAGAAGGTCCCACTTCAATTTGCTGATGGTTGCCATGGTTGTTTTAGCAGTATGAGGCCGTGCATTGTCTTGAAGGAATGCTACCAGTTTCCCACCTCTCTTCCGTTTGGATCGGATCTTTTCTTTGATTTCTGTTTCCAAAAGTGCTGAATAATAAGCTGCATTGATGGTGTTAGCTTCTGTAAGAAAGTCTACATGGATAACACCCATCCAGTCCCAAAAAAATGTTGCCATCACTTTTCCCGCCGAACGGATCTTCCGCGCTCTCTTGGGTTTTGGAGAAGAGGCGTGTCGCCATTCACGTGATGCCTGCTGGGACTCAGGAATAAAATAGTGAACCCACGTTTCATCAGTGGTTACAATGGACTTCAAAAATGCATCTCCTTCATTTTCAAACCGCATTAGAAGAACACTGGCAGCTTGCATGCGCATCAATTTGTTCTCGTCCGTCAAAGTGCGTGGAACCCACCTAGCATTCACTTTTCTATATTTTAGGTGTTTTTTTATCATGTCTTCTACACTACCCACACTGATGCCAATTATTGATGCAACTTCTTTGATAGTGATGCGCCTGTTCTCACAAATAACCGCATTAACACGATCAATGTTTGTTGGGGTTATGGATGTTCGCGGCCGACGATTATGAGGTTCATTCTCAACGCGCTCTCGTCCCTCTCTGAAACACTTACACCATTCAAACACACGGGTCCGTGAGAGGCACTCTTCCCTGTACTGTTTTTTGAGTCTCTGCAAAATTTCCGACGGTTGAACGTTTTCTCCAACGAGAAATTTGATGATAATGCGTTGTTCCACGCACCGCGGCACCTTTTGTTCACTCATCGTTCTAGCAAGACCCAGACGCGACTGAACAGGTTCTAACCTGCAAAGGAGGGAGGTGGGGGGTTGTGGCTAGATTCTCTCCAGGCGGCGCAGTTAATGCGTATGTCGGGGTATTTGAAAAAAAATCAGTCCCGGTCATATTTGAACCACCTTGTACATTCTATAAGTAAATCACCTTTTGCAAACCGATGCTGTTGTGGAACGGTGTAGCTTCTCGTCTCCTAAACGTCATACACACATACATGTCATATACATACATATGTATAAGGTTTGATCTGTTATTGACGTTCAATAAATTCAATAAAAATTGAAGCCTCGAAATCTTCGTCCGCCACGACGGTCTTAAGTCTACATATTTTGGCATCCTTCCGTTCCCCATTCATCGGGCGTAGTTTTGTTTCGTTCTCAGTATTCTCGCGAGCCAGGAGGCGGCTCTAATCTCTTCATCTTTTACGTGATCTAGTTCGGAAACATCCAATTCGTGTGATGAAACTCATTTCAGTCGCTTGTATTCTACTCGTGACTTTTGCGGTCGTAGTCCTTTTCGCTTCCTTATAACCTTGCCGGCATTGCCATGGTTGTATAAAGCCTAATGTGTGTCTTTGTGAGTTTATTTATTAAAGTTAAATTATATATCCACACATTAAATAAAACCTTTTCTATTTGCTATAAATATCGAGTTCTTGACGAGAGTTCGAGCAGCTAACGAAGTTAGAAGAAACTGGCTCTGTTTTTCTTCTCTTGGAGTCTATCATTCACTTTCTCTACTCTCATTACTGACGACTTAATCGCAAAGAACATGACTTTTCGTAAATTTAAAAATTGTCCGATATAAATCTTTGATATCTTGCACAGTTCAAATAACTGTCTTTTCATATGATTTCTGTCATGGGGATCGGTCATCAATGATCATTTGGTCATCGACATACTCTTTGAAAATTGCATCGTCATGCATTATTATTATTATTATTATTATTATTATTATTATTATTATTATTATTATTATTATTATTATTATTAACAGAACTACTGTGAAGTCTTAATGGCTTACTTCATAATCCGCGTGTGGTACGTGCATATTAACTGCCAGCGTAAACTTAAAACATGTTTCTCTCGTAACTTCCTTGTTCGAGTTGCGCCAGTCTTGCAGTCCGTGAACAAACTAAGCGTTCGAGAAGCAATGAACTAAGATATTTCATTGCCCGAACATGGATAGCAAAAACATTTTGAAACAAGTTCCTTGAAATTTATTATTTTTTTTTTAATTATTGTTGCTGTTGTATATACTATACTTGAAGGAACTATGACAATTGTGTTCAATTTATAAAAACCATCAGCACAAAACCCCGCGAGTGTGGTATTGTTGAACTCCTCGACCCTGTACCAAACTGTTTCAAGACGAAAATTAATGGGAATGTGCGCCAAACGGAAACGTTCCCTCCTCTGGGTGTTATTACTCAACAATTATTCAGATTTTAAAAATACTTATGGCATTATTTTAAAGGCTTCTCCACACATTCGGCATTCGCCTAGCAGCGAGCTACCGCGCGTCCAATCGCGAAAATCTAATGTGTTCGGCAAGTATTCGCACCCTTTGATGTGTCCTAAGACTGACACGCTGTGGTTAGGGCCAATACCGAATGTTGGGCACTCGGCGAATCGCAAGCAACCCGTGCACATTACTCGGGATTCGGAGAGCGGTTGCTCGGAATTCGCCGAATGCCGCATGTGTGAAGCCGCCTTAAGATCTAGTAAAGTGAAAAGAAGGCGCACATGCTACCCGCAACACCTCGTTTCGCTCCAGCCCACTTTGCCATCGTGCAGAACTCGGAACGATGTGACCTAGACCTTTATAAATCGGGTTTTCGTGCTCCAGGTACACATAATTTCTTAACCCGTATACTATATAATGAGAACATTTCAACCTTTTGGAGATTGGAGATTTAACTCTTCTAGGTATCCCCACTCTGTAGCATGGGGACCAGCTAGTGGTAATTTGTACTATGTGAAGAATGTTAACGTCTGTTCGCGTAAACGTCGGCGCTGCATTCATAGAATAGCGACCCACGCGTTGTTTGCGTTTGCCGACCTCCTGTTTGCATTTAGTATCCCCAAGCCCAAGCGGACGGGACGAGCGGTTTTCCTCGCCCTCGTTCAGGCAAAGCGCAGCGCCGCCGTGACGTCACGCCGTGCCGAAGGTCTCCGCTTTGGCGCCTATTCAAGCTCTCGAATTGTTTTACGACATTTCGCTGACCATGCATTGTCTGCTCGCCGCCCAGATTCCCCAAGCTTTGCTTTCGTGTCTTTTTCTTTGAGCTCGTTCAATATTCCTTGTATCTTCACTCTTTTGCTAATCTTTGTCGTTGTGTTCAAAATTGAACAAACTCATCGGGAGTAAAGTCGAACGCGTTCGGTTTACGTACACTGCACCTAGAATTAAAATTATGTATGTTTGTAAGGTAACCACATTAAGGTTACTCTTTATTTCAAACCTCTTCGCACAATGGTGCGGGCCCTGTCGTCTTTTGACTTTTCCACCTTATTCTATTTAAACTCTTGTGGCAAGAAGAAGCGAACCGGTACATAGAATATACCTATTGTTAAATAAACGCTCTCTATTCTTTGAGTAGCTGAATGCGTTGGACAAAATGGTCGAGGATCTTACTGGAAGAAAAACGTGTCGACGTGACAGAGAAACGTAGACGTGAGCAGAGAGATGGGAGGAAAAAAATCGTGGGCGAATGGGAAACTTTTTTTTCTCTTTACAGAAGCCACGTAATGGCGGGAATCCATTCGATAATTGTCAAACCAGCCTTGTGTTTCACGATTTGTGCTACAAATAACTAAATGCATTTCGGAATAATTAAAAATCCCCTGGGACATGTTCCAAATTTAGAAAAGAAGTCGTTCTTTCGTGTTGTGTTTTTGTGGGGTTTTGTTTTTACTTTCTCGTTACGCAGTGCAGAGAAAGTTATGTAATGCTGCGCGAAAAAGTGCGACTTTTCGGCAGAAAAACTCTTTTATTACAGGGCTCTGTTACGAAAAAGTGGATAAATTCAGTTGCTAAATTTAGGGGGAAATCCTCTATCACGTGGTGTAGCCGGAATCCATGTTTTGTGGATCCTTGATATCGAAAACTGGAATGACGGCAAAAGGTCTGCCCGTCCGCCGGTAAACAACGTTAGCGGCTACAGCGTGCAGCTAATTTTCTTCATAATTGATATTCCTCAACAGATCTAGCTGTTGTCGCGGCCCGTTGAATTTGGAACCAATATTTTGATTTTTAGGATTACTTTACACCAAAGCCCCTGGGACATGTACCAAATTTTTTTAAAAATGCCTAAATTCACATTTTTCTTCGGAGTCGCCCTACAACTCAAATATTAATAATAGAGATTTTTCCCCTCAATGCAATATGTTACTTAAAATAGATTTCGAAATAAGGTCATGTTCAATTTTTCGGAAATTTTAGTACTTTCCATGTAATTTTGCGTGAAAATACGGGCAAGAAAGTATGTGTTGTTTTAGCGCCACTAGTTTATCTCGTTTTTCATTACATAATTCATTCTTCACCTACATTATTTATAAGTTAATCATTTGACCCAATTGCTCGTAGTCCACATGCCACTGAAACATTCTCATGTTCGTAATGACGGTGTTTCCTTCCAAGACATCCGAAGGATAAACCGCGCGTCCGAAGAAACGAGAGGATACTGAAATAGAACTCTCATTTAAATAATATTATATTTTCGTTGCCCACGTTGGGCAAGCTATTTGAAACACTCCTTATATTGTTCAACTACTTATTAGCTTTCATTTACTAACTTTTGTTAGGATAGGCGGCCATTCATAACATTTCTACTTTTCTTACTGATATTAACTATGTAATTATTTCTTTCGTTGCCGTGCAATGGTCCCAAATTCTCTCAATATTTAAATATTATTACCATACTAACTACTTCCAAATCCAATTACGGATGTAACACACAACATTTCCTCGTCTTACCTGTTTCATGTGGACGTGCAATTCTATATAGAATTACAATTCCTGAAAGTTCTGTGGAACAAAACTATTGAATTGATGGCAAATACTGTAAATTATCAGCCCATTATCTTTCCAAAAATCAAGTTTAACATTTATTGTAACATCTTTACACAATACTTTAGAAATGAATTAAATGGTTAACTTTTTTATCTGTAGAACGTGAATGTACCGTACAGTTTTGAAATGAAGTTCGTAAGTTTACTATTGACTTCTCAGATCCCGACGTTGTCCATGGGATGTCCTCGGTACCCCTATTATTGTGTTTGCTTATCGTCAGAATAAATTACCAAATGTACCCGGAATGTCCTCGACTATTTTATACTTTATGTAATTCAATGATTTCTCTCAAATTATTTCGCTATCGTAACTAGCTCTCGCTGTGCTTCGGGCGAAACACTTTGCTCCACTATCTCCAGCCGACTTCTATAAAAAATCCTCCCCATCTACGGAACTATCCTGTTATTAATCCCTTCGGAAATACGGAATCTGTTTGAGCTTAAATCCCAAAACTACTTTAATAAAAATAGCAATTTTATCTTAATATTATTATCAACTTTGAACTCTTACCCTCCACAATGTTAATCTATAAAAAAAAGTAATCATTTACCCGCCTCAATACCGTTTACAAACACCCCAGACTATACGGAAACAAACATTCGTGCCGCACCGATTGTTTACATGCGTTTAGGTCGGCAGCTCTCGAGATAGGGCTCATAGTGCCCTTTCCGCAGGATCTCGGCTTCCAATGCCTTCTTCAAACTTATCGCATGTAATGTCTACAGAGCCGTGATGTCGCTTTTACATCAAGGAACGTGGAATCGTATACTTGTTGATTCGTTGCCTTTACAGCGTCTGTTCTTTGGATTTTAATAGTTCCGAATGCGTTTAATCCCATCGTAAATACACGCTTGATGCATTTCTCCCATGCTACCGTGGGGTCTTAAGGCTTATCACAATACTGAAGGGATGCCAACGATGCTATGCTATTTGGGGCCAATGTGTGTATTTGTTAATTTTTATTACATGCGGTTCCTTCGATTCCTCAAATGCATCAACTCCAGAAATACATTCGAAATCATTTTCGTTATGCGAAACTTCATAATAAGTATTTTTGAAATTTGTTATTCTTCGTGCTCTACAATTACGTTTCTTGAATTTAAATATCGTTATATACAACATAAATATCTTCCTCTTCTGTTTGCATTTAAGAACAAATGAGTTTCCTTTAAAAGCGCGTAAAGCAAAGAACAAGACTCCGATGTTTCCACGATGCACAAAGCTTGAAGACCTCCAAATGATAACATAAAATTTGGCTTCATATTTTATCAGTGTTATCGCGTGATACATCATCGAAGGTTTATTTCTCCTGGACCGCATTCGGCTGGTAATTTCTGCTCATAAATCCTCTAGCGGGGACTGCCCTTCGGCCTAGTATCTTAAAAGCCTTGAAAGCCTCTGTTATATGTCCTTTCCAACAGTGTAATTGCACCACGATGATTGACGATTGACACATGCAGTATTACACGTTTTAAAATATATATTTTAAAAATCTCTTTTTAAACCTTAAGATATATATTGTAAAAAATAACTATAATTTAGCTTACAAGAGAAATTCATTTATTAAATAAGAATTGGACAAGGAGGGTGTTTTCGAAGCAAGAACGATGGTAGCTGAATTTAAAATGTATTTTTATTTGTTTACTTTTTAATAATTTATAACGTATTCAACTGATATATTGAACCTTCTGTACTGTAGAAAATTAGTAAAATCTATATTTGTGAATCTGTAAGTCATCGGTCTGCCGGGAGGGGGGGGGTAGCTCAGTCCCCCTTATTGGGTGTGTCACAGTTCATGTGGTGATTGATTTTTCATATTATAAGAAAATAAGGCTCGCAATTATGCTTGTCAGTCAGTTGTGCGTATAGTGTAGTTTGTATAGTGCGTTCAAGTCTAGCGTATAGTTTGCCTGTATGTGCGGTGCGGTGTGCGCAGGACCTGCGGCGCTGCGGCTGCCGCGGCAGCGGGTCCACGCTGATCGGCGGGGGCGGCGGCGCGGGCTGGGAGGGCACGGCACTGCTCGCCCACGGCTCCTTCGTGCGCTTCGGCTGCCTGCAGTTCGTGTTCAGCGTCACCGACCACGCGCCCGCGTGCTCGGCAACGGCGCCTCCTCTTCCTCCTCCACCTCCGCCCCGACATTCGACCCCGCCTCTCCTGACGCCCGCCGGACCCGCGCACTCCTCCCACACCCTCGCCCCCGCGCACCTCCAACCCTGAGGGCGGCGACGGCGGTGGCTGCGGCGGCGGCGCCGGGGCGGGTCCCTGGACGGCGCCGGCGCCCTCGCCCTCGACTGCTGCCTCGATCACGGTTTTGTACCCCACTCGTATTGTACTATTTTGTCTTGAATGCTGAGTTTATTAAAAGAGATTTGTTTCTATTTCATACTTCTGGTCGCTTTACTGCATGGCCGCATGGCTGTGCTCATGTCCTTGTGTTAGAAGCTGCATACATTTCGTCATTCCATGTGTAAGATTCTTTTGTGTATAAAAACACGTCGGAGTGGAAGACGTAGATATAATCATGCAGTTAAATTTCCAGTGTAACCAAGAAAGAAACATAGTTTAAAAGGAAATAATAGAATAGAAAAATAATCGTTCTTTCGTTTTCTAAATTATTGGAATAGTGCTCCATCTTCGTTCATTTAGTTTGTTCATTTCAGTTAAGTCAAGGTTATAGATTTATACAACAGTTTTAATAAAAATTGAAAGGCAGATTATGTAATCACTAGGAAGTGTTTTAATTTGAACTTTTAGCAATTGCTATATTATATATTATTTGTGTTTCAAAATTACCTTATTCAGCGGTACCTTTTTATTTGGTTACAAAATTGGATTCACTATTAGTTCGATCTTATGTTTCTCAACATTTGAACCCACGATAGAGAAACTGAGATCTTAGTTGACATAGAATACTAAAAACCTAGCGATGCTACAACAGTTCATACTTCTACTATTGTTTTCAAAGCGCGATAGATTCGAAAAAAATCTTTAATTGTTGACAATTCAAATATTTAAAGGAAATGGCAATTGTGTCGTATAATTCAATCAAATACTCATACAAAACGTTTCAAGAAAGTTTGAGAAAATCTTGTTTGGAAAATTGCCCCAATTTGCCTCAAAATTTTGCAGAAACTACTAAAAATCTTTAGAAACTGTACATAAAGTAAGTGAGATATTTAATTGAAGAATAGAATTAAATTAAGAAAGAATTAAGAATCTCTGTCAAAATTCAAGTTGAAGACCGGTAAAAAAAATTGAGGTTTTCATGAAATCGGATCTAAAACAAATTTAAAAGCTCACTTTGCTCCATTTCATCAAAGAACAAACTAAATGAAAGCCATTTTTGAGAAAATGTTGAAAATGCGTTGGGAACTTAATGTAATATGTCTTCAGATGAGAGAATATCCTTATGGGTGGAGGAAACTCAGGGTAGCATGGAAACTCTAGGCACTAGTCATAAAAGATCGCTATGTCTACTGTTAGAAACAATTAAAAAGTAAAATAAAAACATTTCGTTAATAGGGACCATCAAAATGTGTATTTTCAAAAATCTTAACATTGATTTTTTTGCAGTATTACATAATTTTATCTGTACTGGTTATGTAGTAGTAAACGAGAAAGTAGAAATACCTAATTCGTAAAAACTTTTACGTGAACAGTTCGGGTGATACAATCGTGTTATTTAGCTCTGGGTACGTGGGCCTTCGGATAGGCGTCACATTTAGCTGCCATCAGAGCATGGCGCTGAGACATGTGGTTGTATGGCCACCACCAGATCGCAGCTTTAAAAAAAAACAAAAATATATTTTTTGAAATGTCTTTGAATCTTCGGAAAGGAGTCACCAAACAAATCATCAGTTCCCCATCAAGAGATCGATACGCGCCGAATGAGACCTCATTTGTCTCGATTGCTGGAGGGGAAGGGGCCTAATCGTGAGTGGACTGACAGACGCGCGTTACCCAAATACCATAAAGACAGTATATTTACGTAGTACACACAGCCTTTTTTTTAACATACAAGAATATCAACAAAGTTGCTCTTCCATAATGCGACACGTTTACTAAAACCAATATATGATAACCGCCCTCTTCCTTTGTGCCTTGTATGACGCTACCTGTGTCGTAAGCAGTGACGAACTCGGTATCATTCAGCCTTAAGAGCAGTAAGAGAATATACAAAAATAACATAATCAAATACATTTCCATTTTTCTGTGAAAATCGAAACTTCTTCGTATTTATAAGTACTTACGCATCTTACGTAGGTGACCCCTCTCACATGGCCAGGGGCTGCATAGTTTTCTTTAATTTTCTTCACGCATTGAAAATTAGTAATATTGATAACGAACATGCGTGAAAATTCCTTGATAATATAACATATGTTCCTGAGTTATTAATAGCTTAATTTATTTAACTTCGTGTTCTTGTCCGTAATTAAACAGTTTAGCAGTTTACAGTTAGCTGTAAAGCGGGCACTTATCGCTACCCACACTCCTAATTTCCTTTTATACAGTCCTTCACAAAAACGTCCTTTTAAGAAAATCTGTCATTATCAATTAAAAATAAATTCTCGGCAACTACTATGGTTTATTTCAGTGACTACAACCATTGGCTACGGTTATTCCTTCGTGGTCAAAAGCTCTCACGATACGCACGTCTGGACCTGCCGACCTCGTTTAACTCTTGTTCACGCAATAATTTTCCAATTGTAGCCTATAAAATATATACATTTTTAGTGAATATGTAAATAATTATGATTGTGACTTTCTTTAGCGATTACCCCTTTTATGCCAGCCGAATTTACTTTATATTAAAAAAATTAACAATATAATAACGAAGAAAATTACCACCGACTGTCTTGTACAAGATATTTATTACCCTTATTTTTACGCTGATATTTATTTTTCTTCAGTATTTGGGAAAGACATTTCATTTTTTTATTGACATCTTGAATATTCAAACATTAGTTGACATACCCTTGACAGTACAAATTCATGTCTAGGAATGAGTTCACAATCAATGTTTCGCGTAATCCGAGAATTTTAACAATACATTTTCAATGCAATGTGATAATTATTTCTAAAAAAAAAAAAAATTGCTTCATTTCCCGGGTGGTAGTGATATCTCGGCAAGTTGTTCAATTACCGTATTTTCTGGAATATAGATCCCGCCCCCCCTCCCCACACACACACACTCTTGAACGAAAAATTCGGAAAATACTTACGTTACATGTATCTACGATGTTTGTATAGTGTTATTTCCTTGCAATTTTCATTGTCTAGCAACTCCCAAGAAAACTGGAGGCGTGATGTCTGAAATAAAAACGCTCTTTTATGATATTGGTTGAAAAAAGATTTGCCTTCACTTCAAAGTATTCGCGCCCTTTAGTTTTTTGGGGACAAAAAGTGGGGCTTATGATCATTACTATGTTTTGCGACCGACAAATGCTGATGCAAGTACTCTTGCGCACTCCCAATGCATGCGCCCAGTTACCCCAGGATGGCATCCAAGAAACGGGTGTTGGGAGCGGTAGGTGGCCGAAGGAGTATTCCGAACGTCAAAGCATTGGAAGGGAAGGGCTTCGGACCATAAAATCACGACACTGCGTGATGCCTGCGTTCCCACATTGGCTTCTAAGAAGAGGGGTCCGTCGTGCCAACCCCTGTTCATTCATCACCAAATTCAGAGGCGTATAAGAAAGTCCATTTTTCAGCTCTGGAGTGCAAAAGTACTTTCTAGATGCCCCCTCCCTTTAATCTTTTAATTATTTATAAGGAAAGATGTCACCCCATTGTCAACACTTCAACTGTGATTCTAATGGGATGCAAGTCAATGTAAAATGGGATGAATGAAAAAGGTGGTCAGTTTTAAAATGATATAGCAGAGCAGACACTATAGGTAATAGTTTCAAAAACCAAAATGTCTGTCACAGTTATTGTCTGAAGTACCATTATAAGATGTATTTTTAAAGTCTGATTTTGTACACAGTTAGGCCTTGCTGGACCAAATATAGAATTCAATATTCACAATTCTAATTATATTTTATTCCCATTCCAAGAACTCAGAAGCAAGTGCCATTTGAAATTAGTAAGGAAATGCCACAATTGTCTTCATAATACATGTTGAAATGTTTACTTCCTCTCTTCAAATACATGCAGTCGAAGTTGGCTACAAGAGAAAGGATTTTTTTTTACAAACTTGAAATAAAGCAGTAACAAATGGGAGAAAAGGTAATTATCTTCCAAGGAATGAGACGGCCATTGCAGTAAGGTGTAGAATCCTTGTCATAAAGGTAAGTTATTTTTTTCTTATACACAAGTTTTATTCTATACAGCAAGTGGTCATAAAATACACTGATACATTGGCTAGATCCATATGGAATGTGGCCAGCTCTCCAAGCCCTAGTGTTAATAATGTTACCGCTAGAAAAATTTGTGGAAGCAAGTACATTCATGAAGAACACCTGAGTAAGTTAAAGCCTCATTCTCAGGGAAGGACAATGTGTTTTACACAATTGTAGCAGTGAACAACAATTGCTGTCACCGCTGCAATTCCACGGGTTACATGATATTCCCTTGTAAATCAACTTGTTTGCAAGAATAGCATTGATTTCATAGTGCAAATTCTGCAAACAGTTCTTGAAGTATATATATCATTTAGTCACTTCAACCAAGGAAGACTGACATAAGCGCACAGCAGATTCAAGTGCTTTATATCAAATTTTTTCGATATCATATCCACTGTTTCTTCTCATCAAACATGTAATATTACGGTACATCTGATTTTATACACCTGATTAGTCCTACAACTTTACAAAATATTGGATGGAAATAGTTTCACTATGATGTAAAGGAAGCATGCAACCAAAATTCGTTACCATTTACTGAGTATGTAACCAAGTTTTTGTTTATTACAACTTCATTTAACATTCTAATTTCCTTTTTAATTCATATCAAATACACCTTTAATATACAGAATAATGCATGTGAAGCACTTTAGCAGGCAACATCTACATTCATACAAAATTTACACCTGACAAATTCTCATGACTTCACAATTATATAATATACACTTTGCCTTAACGTTTTCTAATATCACTATATCTTGTTTTGGTTTGCATCTATTTTCATGCACAATTTCTTCTCCCCAAGAAAAGATCATAAATTTAATTTGCTTTCAAATACTCAATAATTTTGGGACATCCAGTGCTCTAACAAAACAAATGCATCTGCAATGGTAGCAAACCACCTTTACAAATTTACATGTTGAAGATGCGAAGGCAGAAACAAAGAGTATAAGGTACAATAAATACCTTCTTTCGATGTGGAATAATGCAAAATATTCCTCAAAGAAATCCATGAAGACATACTTTTCATCTATAAAGCCATTTCCAACATGTCACTATTTACACTACTGGCAGGAGAGCTGGCTAGATGAGAATGGAATGGGACAGGTTTCCTGCACTCAAGTCGGCGCTGGGCGGTGACACTGGCTAGCTGGTGCCTGGTCCCCAAGTATTCAATGCTCTACACTTTATACAGCTGGCTTGTCTCCATAATATACATTTTAATGCGTTCATATTAATCCTTCATCCATTCAATAGAGAAACTGAATTTCTAGGCAAGCAAAATAAGCTATTTACGTAAAGCCTTATTACGAAAATACACAAGGTCCCAATGCTTATTGAACAAGTTCTTTCACACTTATGGCAAACTGCACAACACCAAAATATTTCTGGAGCTGCAACCAATGTTTTCCATAACTATTTTCAATCACACACGCTAGACACCCACACTCAAAAAACACTGAGGTCCTATATGGACAGTGACAGCAATATGCTTCAAAATTGCAGCTGAATCAGGAGTGTGTTGATTTGTTCAGTCTCTTATGAAAGTTCTCCTGCTTGAAGCACATGACCTGCCAATGGTTATTTATGCTTGCAGTACATGGAAGGGCTGAATGATGGGGGCTGGCAAGGCTGCCTCTGACAGACTGTAATGTTAACAGCACTTCTTCTTGCTCTGCTTATTGGATTTACGCAAGTTGACTGTTTCGTTGCTGTGAATTGCCTGTCGTTCCTTGCGTTCCTTTTTGGTGCGCAGCACTTGCCGGGTTATTGCCATGAACATCTACAAAACATACACCAAAATAAGAAAGATTCAAAGCAATAAATTAGAAAACAGACTATGTTTAGAATGTTATTAAATTCTTGGTAAACCACATTTTACATAAACATTTTCATTAAATAAAAATTCTGATTTTGAAAAAATTTCGGGACAGACTCTTCCAGAAAGGGTTGGGATCTTCAAACAAATGTTCTGAATAAAGAATTTAGAAAGTAAACAATGAAATTGAACATAAATTTTATTCACCTCTTCGACATTGATGTTATCTTTGGCACTAGTTTCAAACAACTGTACATTCATCTGACTTGCAAACCGCTGTGCATCTTCTGTCAAGACAACTTTTCTGTCTGGAGCATCATTCTTGTTTCCAACTGCAATGAAAGCTTATATTAAATAAGTTCATTTGAACATTGAATTACCCTCACAATTAAAAGGTAACTTACCCAATATTTTGTTGACAACATCACAGTTTTGTTCAATTTCGTGAAGCCACCTTTTGACATTGGCAAATGAATCCCCACTTGTGACATCATAAACAATAATAACACCATGCGTTCCTCTGTAATAACTAAAAACAGTATATTCTTCAGTATCTCGACATCAAACTACAATTTGAATGCAAAACGAAAATTGAAGGAGAAATAAAACAAAAAATTCAAACACTCACGTTGACGTTATGGTGCGAAACCTTTCTTGTCCAGCTGTATCCCAAATCTGCAATTTCACTCTTTCACCGTCAATTTCTACAGTTCGTATCTTGAAATCAACACCAATTGTTGTTATATAGCTCCCAGAAAAGGTGTTGTCTGCAAACCTCAAAAGCAAGGAACTCTTTCCGACTCCTGTTTTGTTGACGAGCAAACAATTAATGAAATACACCCACTCGTTCACAGAGCACAACCACAATCATTTCAACGAACTGCATTCACGTGATAGCATTAAAATTATATTAATGTTTTCTTGACAAATGATCCGTCACTACTGAAGAATCTACTTACCACTGTCGCCTATTATCAGTAATTTGAAGAGGTGGTCATATTCTCTGGCCATGTCGGTCGCTCCCTTTCAACAAAAGAACCTAGCGTCGCAGCCTACGCCCGCCGCTTTCTCCTTTTTTCAGAGGCCACGACGCCACACAAAAAGAAACATTTAAGGTTGTTTCAGAAAGAAGACTCCAATATGTCACAAACTAAAGAAAAGATAGCGAAACACAGCAGATGCTGACACCGGATGTTGTACTCTCACTGATTCTCACTCAGCGCCCTCAGCCCACCCAGCCTGCTTCGGGCGCAGTGGGGCGCAGTCGCTGAACGCACTATCGCAATTCATGTTTTAACCTCCAACGGTTCGCGGCTTCCGGTTCAGCTGATCTGGGTTGATCAAACGTGTGGGTGGACAGTCCTATTATGTGAAGGAATTTTACACAGTTGCTATTCTATAATTCGATTCAATGTTGTTTTAAAGGTTTATTAGTTTTATTAAGATCTGTGAAGCCTGATTCGTGATGACTAAATGGGCCAGCGCTTGGAGAGTACGTGATGTTTTTTCCTGTATAATTGCCAATACGAAGAAACGTGGATTTTCCACAAGTGCTCAAAATGAAAAAGATCTTCGTCCTACAGAAAAAAGGTTTTGTGGTCATTTTATTTCTTGAAACCATTATTATGAAATGACATTCTATTATACTTATTTTAATTCAAGTGATTCCTTCATGTTAATTGGTTTGAGCAACAATTTATTTCTTGTTTTTATGGTTTCCAGTTTCCAACCTATTAAAATGGCATATGCCTCTTTTGAGTCAATAAACTCTGTAGATACATCCTCAGGTACACCTATTATAATCATGCATGGATTATTAGGTTCCAAACACAACTGGAATTCTCTGTCAAAAGTTATTCACAACAGGACAAAGCGAAAGGTATATAGTATCTAATCAGATAAGATTTTTTTCATTGAAAGAATTATTAAAATTGGGAGCACATTTTTCTGTTGTTTTTTTAAAAATTGGGTAACATTTGCAGGTGATAACTGTAGATGCTAGAAATCATGGTGACAGTCCACATATTCCAGAAATGTCATATCCTCATATGGCTGAAGATGTTCGACAGTTATTAATAGACTTGAACATACCAAGAGCTACAGTTGTTGGCCATAGTATGGGAGGCAGAACAATGATGCTTCTGGCTTTGAAGTATGTAAGTTAAGGATTATTGCCACAATTAAGCTTAACTGCTATCACAAATAAATAATTTTTTGTGGCTCCCACTATTATTTTTGGTTGCATTTAACATTAATATTTGTTGATTCTAAGCTTGGGCATGTTGTATGTTCATTTTCTTGTATGTTTTGGGATGTTATATCCCCAGTGCAGTGTAATAAAGTGAATGCAAATAGAGGTCGTAAGTGAATGCTTGTTTGATAAGTGTAATCAGATTTTGTTCAATGCTTTGTCTTATCCTCTTCTTTTATTCTCCTTTTTCCTGTATATTTTCCTTCATTAGATCCACTGTATGTATTTCTCTTTATATAATGAGTTTGTGAAAGTATGTATTGAATTTCATTTTATCGAGTCAAATATATAAACAAAATAATAATTCCTTTCCTTTTTTAGCCTGAACTGGTTAAACAGTTGATTGTAGCAGATATTTCTCCTGTCCGTGATAGTCCCAATTTAAAGGCAATGCCAGTATATCTGCATGCATTGAGTGAGGTAAAACTGAAACCTAATCAGACAATGTCAGCAGCTCGCAAGGAAGCTGACAAGCAGCTGGCTGCAAACGTGCAGGTAAAGTCAAAAATAAATTGGCTGCAGTGCAGTTTGATGGTGCCACTTATTTTAAATCAGATTAAAAGAAGTGTGAAATGTGCATATATGGAAGTGAGATTCAAAGGTGCTCACATTTTTTATTGGCAATGAGACATTCTCTTTGTCTATCATATTGTTGTTTTGTATGAATTGCAGAGGCTAAAGGCTGGAGTCTTGCTATAACCTGCTGCTTCAGAGATCAAATCCACAATAGCGTTACTGACAATGAGAGCATCTTGAAGGGGGATGGGAGAAAAAAGTGAGGTATAACTGTTGAAAAATAAAACTTTCCTCTTCTGACTTTCCATTCATGTCTACATTTGGGATTTGTCTCAAGCCATGTGGCACCATCAAATTATGTGTTAATTTAATTATTTTAAAATTATATAATTGCGTTTGTTATTGTCCACTCTTTCTTAAAACTGCATTTTCTTCATCTAACCAGTTTCTGTATTAGCCATTAAGATTAGATATATGCACATAAAAGTTTGATGTGCTTTAGTAATAAGAAAACATGCATTTAAAATTATTTAACAGAAGAAATATGTTCAAATTTTTTATTGCTTTTTATTAATTATTCCTTATTCATCAATTGAACTTTCCAAATGCAGTGTCTATTGTACATTCAACCAGTTATGAAGGCAATGGGAGTGAAGTAAGATAATTTATATCTTGTAGTAATATGAGAAATACAAATATGATTTCCATAAAGAGTGATGTATATAAATATAAATGGAGTAGTAGCTACTTACGTGATTTTCAATTACATTGAACTAAATTTCACCCAATCAGAACTCAAAACCTCACTTGTACCAATACTATACCAATACCTACCAAATACTGCTGACCTGGCCAATGAGTGATTTATATAAATAAATAGTTGAGTAGTATCTACTTCTGTGATTTCCAATTACATTGAACTAAATTTCACCCATTCAGAACTCAAAACCCCACTTGTACCGATACTATTAATGCCTACCGAATACTGCTGACCTGGCCAATGAGTACATATATTAAACCAAACCTTTTCTATATACACTGAATTAAATTATGAAATGTTCAATTTCTTTAAATGGATTGATTTCTGTTAACCTCTTTTCAGTGTCAATTACAAAAATTATTGAACTCAATTGCTTAATACTGAAAGCTTAAACCTTTGTATTAGTATTTACTAATCTTGTTTAAATAATGATCTGGTTATGGATCTTAATGCTTCTTCAGATCGTGTTCTTGCTGACAACTTCTGATCCTAGTACTAGGGTTACCAGAGACTTGTTGAAAAAATCAGGATCGTTTGATCAAAAAAGCAGGATATTTTACTTGCTCGCTATGACTTATGCAGTAGAGAGAAAGTTATGTATTTTATGATGACATGTAGGTAGAAAGTTCATATACTAATATAGAAGAGAGATCAATTTATGTGTTATTACTGCTCTTTATGGTAAATTATATGACTGTCAGCTTTATTATTAAGGATTCTCCATCTCTCAGTTTCTGTATTCCCTGTGTAAGAATAAGACATACTTATTGTTCCTATTGTTAATATTCTGAGTTTCACTCCTAATATCCCTTTTTTCTGTAATATAATATAATTTTGTCTATATATTTTATATTAGAATTAAATTAAACCTTTAATTATATGATAACTTTATTTTTAAATCAGGACTTTTGAAAACAAATCAGAACATGTCCTGATAAAGCAGGATGTCATCACAAAACCTCACATTAATTTTATTGCCTTCTAGTACAAGCATTATCTTCTTAACTCTCTGGACACAGTGCTGCCCAATATATATGACTAATACACGTTTTAAAAGGATGATTCATCTGAATATGTCTCTGACATACATCTTAACAAAAAGTTGTTCTCACCAGTTAAATGAAAAACTTTCAAACAATTCCTTTAGCGTAACTGATCTGACTTGATTTTATCTTACCTCATCAGCTGTTCTGGTGTCTGTGAAAACTTCACTTGTCTTTTATTTTACCTTTATTTGCCAACTCATAACACAGATAACAAATATTTCTTACAGGCCGCCGTAATAACCATGCTGCATTTACATAACTATGGTTCTTCACTTGATCTTAACGTTTTGTGTATGCCCTCATAATACATTTCATTTACATAATTGATGTGTATCATTTCACATTCATGTTTTACCACAATATTGAAAAATGTATGGCCGTGACAATGATATCAAAATTTGGAAGATTTGACCTACTTGTTTACCTAAAACAAAAAACAGTTGTCATCAACAAAAATCAATGAAATAATTAAATTAAAAGAGAGAAAACATTCTTAAGAATTTGACAGTACTGTCTTTAGTTATTACCAAAAAAAATTAATTTCTACCTATGTGTAGATGTTTTTTCATATAAGACCAATTCTTTGTTTGTGTCTGTCCATAAATTATGTAACTCAAATTTGAAGCATTTTTAATACCCCCCCCCCCTCTTCCCTTTTAACATGACCTTGAATCACCCCAAAAATAATTATGTAATGCTTGTGCCAAGATACCTCCCCCCCTTTACAATAAATAAAAATTAATATTATAAAATAGAAATGAGTTGTATTCACTTTATTTGTGTTATATATTATAATTTATGATAAAAGACAGATTCAATCTATCACAACACTATTTATGAAAAAAAAATTAATTTATTGTAAGAATTTATACATCATAGTATTATATTTCTTTATTTAATTTGTTAAAATTTTAATGTTTTAGATTAGGACTGAATAAACATAATTATTTAGCAATTGTTGAATAATTTTAAAAATTAATATCTTTGCCTAACACTAAACCATAATCGCCCTACCTGTATGTAATGCACTGTATCATTGCCTCAACCCCCTCCCCTCCTTCCCTCTTTAGCGTTACATAATTTATGAACAAATC
This sequence comes from Gryllus longicercus, assembly GCA_038098605.1. Lineage (NCBI taxonomy): Eukaryota > Metazoa > Arthropoda > Insecta > Orthoptera > Gryllidae > Gryllus > Gryllus longicercus. The sequence continues at coordinate 1,266,776 of JAZDUA010000150.1, forward strand.
CTTACTCAGTGTCAGGTACTGTATTTGGTAGTCAAAAACACATAGCCCACTACCCAGAGTCCCACCTACTGAAGAGGCCTAATCTATCTTGTGAGTCTTGCCTACAGAGGTGGTCAGCCAAAGTCACTGATCTCAAACCTTAGTGGCCCAAGTGCCACTGATTAGTATACCCAAGCAGACTGGTTTGACTCTGGAGAGAAGGGTCACAATCTGGAGGAAGTGAGGATCTATAAGACTATCCCTGCAGTGAAAATGGGAGTTCAAAGAATAGACACAATCACCAATGTTATATTTTACTGAATCAGCAAGAATTTTTAACACTTAGTTTAAGGTACAAAACTGAATTTCAAATATAATTTTTATACCCTAGAGGTCAAAAGTCATAACTGTATTCAGTAATTTTAGGTTTTGATATCAAAATAATTGCAAGAAAGAAATGCATTTGAAGATACACATTAGTATCGTCCAACTTTATTAGCACCCATTTAAACTTGTACAGGAAGTCATTCCTATTACAACAACTAAGGGAACAGGTAGTTTTTATTTCCTTCTGTAAATTATGGAAATTGTGAGTAACAATTCTTGACCTCTGAGGTACAGTAAGTATTTTTTATAGCTACATTTTTCCATATCAGGTACCACTGAATCGCAAAATTTTGTGATGTTGGCAAAGACATTTTGTCTTTCACTGGAGGCAGGAGCAGATCCAGAGGCAAATTTTGGGAGGGGAAATTAAAAATGTTTTGGTCGAATATGTCATATTACAGATTTTGTAAAATGTCGCAGGCTACACTCAGCTGATGCTGCAATACAATTTTATTCGTTTTAATAATTATCCAAAAAACTTTCTGTTTGACAGGTTCATGACAAATTAAAATTAATAGTTACAGAAAAATTTTAGTGTGTGGAGGGAATTTTCCTCCCTGTGCATCTGCTCCTACTGGAGATTACCTTTCTTGTACCACACACACAGTATTCAAACAGTTTTTGCTCATTTGATAATAATTTGTTATTTCAAATCTTATTTGAAATATCTGATGTATTAATTTTTGCATTATGAACATCATTGAGAATTTTTTTATCTCAGAAATTACTTGGTAAGGTGTGTTAGTGTTGAAAAGTATATTAAAGAACTTTGATGTTTCATTTATGAAATTCCTTTGTTTTTTTCTAGGAAACTCTTCTGCGTCAATTCTTTTTGACCAATTTAGTTGAGGGTGAAAATGGGACCTTCAAGTGGAAGATGAATCTTGAAGCTCTAACAACTCACTTCAATAATATTGCCTCCTTTCCCCATGTGGATATTAGTTTTAATGGACCTACGTATTTTATAGGAGGAAGCAAGTCAGATTTCATAAAGTAAGTACGGTATAATACATATTCTGTAAAGGAGGCTAGTAGTGTCATTTGCATATTCAAAAATAGATTTAAGAAAGTTCCTTGAGAAAAATTGGCTTAATATAATAAGATTTCGTGTTTGATGTTCGCAACCAAATTTTTCACTACATTGTCTTTCTTCCTGGGCTTCTTCTTTTTTTTCTCTTTGTTATTTTGATGCTATCTTCCTTATGGTTGTCCAATTCATTTTGTTCTATATTTTACTATTTAGAATGTTGAGTATCTAAACAAAACTTTGTTATTTCTGGTAGGTTGTTTGCCTTTCTCTTGTTAATTGTAGCTTTCTTTATGTATCTTAATAATATTTTTTTGTTAATTATTAATAATGAATTTTTAATAAATGAATGTGCAGTTCAGCAATTGTTGTTTCAAGTGTCTACATTTTTAACCTAAATACATTTCTGTAGCACACAACTTTTGTTAAGCTATGAGATTTCATTTAATGTTTCAGCTTTCTTTTTGAGGTTTGTTGATAATAGATATGTTTTGCTTGTCACAAAGGGGTTATTGATGACAATGAGGGATATAGTATTATTCTGTAAATACTAGTAATGAAGATTTCAATAGTAATGTTATTAATGTAGACTTTAGTATACTTAATATTATTAAGCATGCCTAGTATTATTTATAAGTATGTATATTTTAGTAAGTATTATTTATTAAATATGTCTCTAAAACTAGGTTTTGTTAATCTATATAAGTTGTCCTTATTCACACAGGCCTGAAGATCATGAAAAGATTAAAAGGTTCTTCCCAAATGCAGTCTTTGAGTATGTTGAAGGTGCTGGTCACTGGTTACATGCAGAGAAGCCTACAGAATTTTTAGAAATATTATGCAAGTTTTTGAAAATGGAGAAGTAAATTCCTCTTTAAAGAAGGTTAGGAAACAAGTCATTAAGTAGAGATATTAAAAGTGAAAATTAGATAATCAAGGAATCTTTATTTCAAACTATTTTCTAGTTGAGCTGGAAAATTTTAAGTCATTGTAAACAGAAACATAAAAGCAAGTTGGTGCAATAAAATTGTCACAGAATGTAATTTACACTAGCTATTGTTTCAAGAAAATATGAATAATTTGTACCTTTCTTTTTGTTCACTCAAGTACGTCTCTGAATCTTTCACATTGTTTTCTATTTGTTTTGTCTATGATTTGGTTTGAATTATTTAATTGAATTGTGACAGTATTTCAGAGTAACATTCATGGTTGAATATTGTTTTGGATTGTAGATTGTTGAAATAAACAAGTTGTTTTCAATGGACTTTGTTATTGTAATTCCGGACTCCTCTGAACTAGGATGCTTTGAGTTGGAAAATGAATTTTTTTCTTTCGATTGAACCTTTCTTTTTGCATAAAAATGCAATAGACAATTTGTTTATTTTGATTGTTGGTTTTGTCACATATTGCATTACACATGCTTTCCAAAATATAACCAATAATGTGTAATGACAATATTATCTAGCCATAATACAGTGAAATCTGTCTGAAGCAGTTATTAATCTTTCCAGCAAAGAAGAGTTGGTTGAAAAAAATTCCGTTAATTGCAATGAAATAACATAATTTTCATAAAATCATTTGAATTTCCTTAAACTACAAAAAACAACTTGCAACAAACTACATTAGAATTAAAAGGCTTGGTTCTAGATAATCCTAACCAACAGTGAATTCATTCTAAGAAATAAGAAGAAAAAGTTTTCAATCCAATAATCCTCATAAGAATAAAGAAGAAATGTCTCCATGTACTATGGAGACATTTCATATGCATTCATCATACATCACAGTATCATTTGTTACACCAGCACAATACTTGCACTGTAATAATCAATGTTGGGAGTATGTTAGTTATTAATCTTAGCTTTCTTGAAAATGTGGCATAGAACTATTTAGACCCCAGCTCTTCAATTATAAGATAGGACAAATTTGTTTACGCATGAATTCTATTCACATTTTCACAAAACTAGTGATGCTACATGATGGCTCAGACTCTCGTACTTGTTAATTTTCTAATTTCTTTGGTTTCGGCTAGCTATACATTTGTGTCTAAACCTCACATACAATGTTTTCCAAAATAGATATTACCCAGTCGATTTGGCTCCACTTGGGACACCGTGATTTTGAATAACTTTTTTCAAAATTTGGGGGTACTTTTCTTGAAGCCTCCTGGACATATTCAAAATTTTCTCAAAAAGGTTCCAAATTTTTTCTTTGAATATCTTGTATGACTAGAGTAAAATACACTTATAAACATGTCATAGGTCTCATTTTCACAGTTAACTAAATTTTCAAAAATTGCAAACTTTTTAATTTTTCGCAGCATCTTCCGACAACTACAAAATTGAAGATTTTTCCTTCAAATAAAATTTGTTCTGCATAGTGTGTTCTTTCATTAAGGTCACATACATTTTTTGGGAAATTTTAGTAGTTTTCGTGCAATATGCTCCAAATTTTTTCTTTAAACTTTTGGTAGCTATACTTTAAGATGACATAAACACCATATTCTATTCTTTCGTTTTTTCAAAAATTTTAAAAATGTAATTTGTTTGATTTGTCTATCACATTGTTAATATTTGTATTATCGGCAATTTCTTTACATTAATGTATTTATGAGTGCATGTACTTTAAATAATATCGGTTAAAGTTTTGCAAAAACTCAACAGTTTTCTGTGAAACTAAGCTCAAAATTCCGCATTTTCAGAAATGGTCAAATGCCATTTTCTCAAAAAAACTCCAAACTTTTGCTTCAAATTTTCCAACATTGCTAATTGCACAGTTTTAGACGACATAGAATTAAATATGCCGTATTCATTTGTTTTTTCAAAAATTACACAAATGTTTTTTGTTTGTTTTTTTTCCAATGTGTCTCTCACCTTTAATATGCACATTTCCAGCAATTTGTAAACACTAGTGCATTTGTGACTGGAAGTGCCTGAAATTACTTTATATGAAGTTTTTCGAAACCTTAATAGTTTTCTGTGAAAAGTGGTTCAAATTTCAAATTTACAATAGCGCTTAAATGCCATTTTCTTATTAACAGCTCCAAATACAAAGAAAATTGCCATTTAGGATGAAGTTTTATTTTTCTTTAATAATCTTAAAATAATATTTTTTTCTATTATTAGGAAACTGAAAAATTAATAAAGTTTCAAAAAAATTTTTTTTGGACGGCAATAGTTGGCAGCTGGCAAGAGTATGTAACAGTGGCGTAATGTTCGGGACGCAATGCGAGCATGCACAGGTAAAAGAGGGCCCATTTTTAGGGGATATTTTAATTTTTTAAGGTAGTATTATTACTTGTGTTAGCTTTACACTTTTATAAAGGAGGCCCGCATAAATGTTTTGCGGCAAACCCACACTCATTTTATTACGCTAGCGGTATGTGGCAAGTACTTATAGCTAGCCGAGATTCAAAGGAAATAGAAAACTAATACAGGAAAGTCTATGCCATTCTGTTGCTCTATTAGTTTTTTGCTGAGCTCATCTTGAAGGATATCTTATGACACAAATCATACAATGCAACAAGGCAATTCTGACAAAATTCATATCTTCCTAGCATGCCAAATCTTTGAGAATGTTCGGGTAAACCATGGCTTGTTGGGTCCCGCACCCCTTGACTTGTCTCTACTCCTCCCTTGGGGGCCGCACTCCCAACTTTGGGCGCTCAATGGTTTAGGCGCTAGTGACATTAATAGACGGACACATTTTGAAAGGAAAAAAACATTTTCTTGGTATCAGGGGATTCCAGAAGGTGTATTTTCGTTAAAATCCTGAAATCGATTTTCCACGGCATTACAGAAGTTTCTGTATACTATGTATATTACTTCATGTATACTAGCATACACGAGAAAGTAATATACGTAGCTATGTAAATTTATACGATGAAGTATTTATTGTTTCTAATTACTTTGTGGCAATTTAGTAGATGTGTTTATTTAACAAAAAAGATTTGTTTTGATTTTCTGACTGTTGTAGTATTAAAGTAGTGGTGCTACAAAATGGCACAGACTTTCCCGTATTAATTTTCTATTTCCTTTGGTCTCGGCTAGCTATTCGGTCTTGCCACATCCTCTCGTAAGCTGCTATCTATCGCTGCCCGACATACATTTTTTAAAAACTTTCCTAATAGTAGAATCGAATTATTACTTTAAAAATATTAAAGAAGAATAAAACCTTGTCCTATATGAAACTTTTCATTGAAAAAATTAGAGCCATTTTTGAGAATATAATATTTCAGTATTACTGTGAATGCGAAATTTGAACCTCTTTTCTCAGAAGACTATTGAGTTTTTGAAAAAGTTTAGGTAAAGTCAAGCACTTCTAGTCACAAATGCAATAGTGTTTACAAATCACTGAAAATGTACATAATAAAGGTGTGAGAGATATTTCAAAAATACTACATTTGTGTAATTTTTGAAAAAATAAAAGACAACAGTAGAATTAACTTTTTGTCTTATTAAACAGTATAATTAGCACTGTTTTTGGAGCCGTTTTTGAGAACATTTTGTTTTTGTAGTTTTTTAAAATTGTATGCAATATTGCTTGAAAATTACCAAAATTCACAACAACAAAAATGTATATGACCTTATTGACAAAACTGTTAATGAGCAACAAATTTCATTGGAAGGAAAAATCTCTACCTTTAATTTTGCAGTTGTAGGAAGCCACCGGAAATAAATCAAATTTGAAATTTTCGAAGATTCATAGTTCACCGTGAAAATCGGATCTGTGTTATCTTTATTAGTGTATTTTACTCTACACTTAGAGGAAATTTAAAGAACAAATTTGGAGCCGTATTTGAGAAAATTTTTAAAATATGTGAGGGGCTTCTAAGTAAAATACCCCCAAATTTTAAAGAAAGTATTTCAAAATCTCAATGATTCAAATCTAACTGAATGGACAGCTGTTTCTTCAATTTGGAATCAATCCTACACATAGTTTAGGAGCTAGTAGTGTTCAGAGGCAGACATTTTGGGAAAGAAAGGGGGGGAAACTCTTTTGGTTATCAGGGTGCCCCAAAACTTCGTATTTTCGAAAATCGTGGTATTTTCGTTCGAAACCGATTTTCCATAGCATTACGTAAATTTCCCTAGTACGTATATACGGGAAAATAAAAAAGTGTATTTACATAATTTGGTTAAAAAAAACAAACATGATATCGTTCTTTGTTGCCCAGCTCTCCTAGCGCAAGTGCTACAGTTGAATCAACATGGGCCATTGAAATTCCTGCCAATAAACAAGTTTTCGAATAAAAAACATTTGAATGAAAGAAAATGTGCCCCCAGTGCCTATGCCTAAATCAAGCACTGCCACTCATACTCCTTATGCTGGATATTGCTGCAATTGTGTTGGGTTCTTAGGTGCAGCTTCGCAACGCCAGTATCTTTGTAGAGGAACTAAATAACTTTTTTTTTTAAATATACAAAACTATATGATTAGTGAACAATAAGTAGTGAAAATGCCCTTGGGAACGTGGAGAAGGATATGGAGAGCCAAATATTTCAGGCAACTCATTTCTCTAGATTTCCGTTTCTATTTTCAATTTAGTTTAGTAATCTTTCCGGTCGCGTCGAGTGCTAGGGTTTGTAATCCTGTAAGTGTAGGGCATGCTTTATCGCGAGAGGTGGTGATCATCTCCCGCTGGATGGCGAGATCCGGTGCCGACCTGTTGGCGAGTGGGGTTTTCTCCACCAGGTAACAGCTGGGCACCGCCTCAGTCAAGACAAGCTCTAAGCTCCCGACTGGACTCCCGGCATGTGTGGTATTGTAGTGTGTGTAAGGGGCGAGAGGACGAAAGAGAAAGGAAAGATCACACGCGATCCGTGACCCATTTGCTCCGGCATTCGTCTAGTGTTGAGCAGTTTGGCCGTTAGAATTCTCCCACAGACAGCGATTGAATTCGACCTATTGCTTATTTATCTAGCTAGTTATTCAATTTTTACATTGAAGTACTGTAATTCTAAACCCTACCCTACGCTTTCATTCACATTTATCTCTGTTCTTTTCCATTGTGCAAAACATTCATTACGTTTTTTTGGGAAAAACTGGAGTTCACGACGGATAAGAGCGCAGTTAATGTTAGGTGCGCAATTTTATTCTTAAGTTCAAAGGTCTGTTAGCCCCTAGGCGTCCCGGAGAGCAACTTCGCCAATTTTCGTTAGATTCGATGAAGTGCGTGTAGAAATGAGCTTCGTTGCCAGATACGTAGTCTGGCTCTACTGCATATAAGATGTATTAATAATAACTCTGGAATCGAGAAAAGTTATTTCTGACCTTGAGAGTGAGAGAGATATTTACTGCGATACATCCGGTACCTACGCAAAACATCTGTTGCGGTCGCTGTAATTCCGAGTATCGCAGTTTATGTCCACGCGAGCTTCCACTGCTTCTGCGAATTCTTCTGCAGTTACAAATATAATTCCGAAGATTTTATCACCAATTTTCTTAACTTAACTAATTTTAACTTTGGGCGAGGAAAACAAAAGGCACCTCGCAATTATTCAATATTTGGAGAAAAATTGGAAGAGAAATCTTAATTCTGATTTTGTATCAGGGATTTTTTTTCGAGTCTATAGTGAGTTGAAGCCCAAGTTCGTGTAGAAGTTGTTTGATATAAATGCTATTTCGTGATTCTGGTTTTGTATCTGAGATATTTTTCAGAGTCCGGTGGTGAGTTAATGCCTTTATGAAGGGTAAGTTTCTGTAGAAGTTGTCTGATATGATTGCTACTTGGTGTGCTATTTCATTTATGTTGAGATCGTGATGTAGCTGTTTGTTGCTGAAGCTCTCGTTATTTGACCTAAATATTTGTTTTGAAATATTTGCATTTTATTGATATTGGTTTTGGCGATTTGATCGGGCATGCGTATAACTGTGTTGTGCGAATGAATGACTTGTGATTGTGCATTTGCCAGCGACAGGTGTGTGTGTGTGCGTTGAGTATAGGTCGCAATTAAATTAGCTTCAGTTGGGCTTGTAGAGCTTTTATTTTATTGTGTTGATTCCAGTTGAGTTTTTTATCTAAATGGAATCTAAGTTATTTTATTAATTTTGTGATTGGGGCCCTACTTACAGCATTATTATTTGCGTAGAGAGAAGGTATATGCAAAAGGTTTTAAAGTAAGAATACTGTTGCTGCAGATTTTGAGGAATTTAATTTAAGTTTCCAAATATCTCCCCAATTTGCTGTAAGGTTCTGTTGGAGCTGGAATGACTGGTGCTCTATATATACACAATGCAGTATCGTCAGCGAAATGGGCGATATTTTATTTGGTGGCAAGTGGGAATCTGTCTGAGCCACTGTTCGTAGTTCACATGAAATCCGAATCCATTCACTACCGTTGCATCGAAGTTACCGCAGTGCTAAATTCGTGCTTAGTGCGCGTTAACTGCTACGGTAATTAGTCCCGTAAGTGCAGTGGATGTTTTATTGCGAGAGGTGGCGGTGATATCCCGCTGGCTGGCACGATTCGGCACCGAACCACGTGGGCTTGGTAGGATTTTCCCCAACCAAGTATCTTCCATGGGCGTAAAACCGCCCCAGCCGGGACAAGCTCGAAGCCCCCCGCCCCTCCCACTGGTCTCCCAACATGTGTGGTAATGTACAGCATGTGAGTGTAAATGGGTGTAACGGATGAGAAAAGGACAAGGAAGAGGAAAGAAAGATCGTGCGCTGTCCGTGGCCTGTTATGCTACGGTATTGCTTCGGCATTCGCCTCCTTTTGATCGGAAAACTTACCTATCAAAATAGCCGGCTGCTAGAATTCTTCTTTAGACTTACAGCATCTGAATTTGACCTGCCACCGTCGGGTCTCGAACGCTAGGACCTCCCAGCCAGAACATTAGTGTCGTCAGTTTATTTAGTTCGTCAAAAACTGTAACGTTTGGGATATGATATTCCATAGGGAAAAAAATGGTAGACATTTCGCAACAAAAAATGCGTAGCCTATATACTTGTAATTTGTAATAAAATTGTAAATACGACTTTTTAGGTTTTTTAGCAAAAAATATCTGCCCCCAACGTCCCCTCCCCCCGTTCCCGAATGTGACGCCTCGTCCACGTGCCCCACCCTAGTCAAAATTTTAAGGATAGAAAAATTGTGAGGTCCCACGCTTCAAGAAGAGTTCTTCTGAAGGGTACATTCTTTCAGTGTATTATCAGATATAATTATTCTACGGGGAGGTAACGCTATGTACCTTTTCCTTTCCAGCACTGCTTACTGTAACAGTGGCGTCCGGGCGATAGCGGCCACTTCATCGCCTGGGCGCGTAGATCGTCGGACATCACATTTAGCTGTCATGCATCACAGCATGTCACTGGGTCATGTGGTTTTCGCGTGGCCTCTGCTAGATCGCAGCGCTAAAAACACAAAAACACGTTTTTGGAAATTTCTTAGAATCTTCTGGGCAGATCCGCAAGCAAATAATCAGTTCCCCTCCAGGAGATTAAGACGCGTTGAATGTCACCTCATTTGTTTTGTCTTGTGATCGGGATGACAGATGTAGTTATTCTAATCCTTTATTAGAATGTATACCATCAACTCCACTTACAGTGAACTTCTGGGGATACTATTTTTGATTCACTAAATCAGAAGTTTACTATATCCGGTGATGTCAAAATTAAATAGAATTTTTACACAATGATTTAATTAATTTAGAGATAAAGCTAAATATATATGCAGTACGAACTAAAAATCTCAATATCTTTATTTGTTCTTAAAATTCAATTATTTTCAATTGTTTGCTTCGTACATTTTTACTTTCTCGCCCTTAAGGCTAAATGTATCGACAGTAGTACAATTTGTGGCCACCACGTGGCAGCACCAAAATAAGTAAAATTTACTTCATAGATAACGTCTGAACCAATGGTCCGATTTTCGATCTGAAAACGGCATTTGACGCCTTTTTAATATAGAATTGACGCTACGATGCCCTTTTTCCAAAAATTTAGCAAAAATTCGAATTTGAAATTAGTTCTCGAACTTCCGAGAAAAAATTCAAAAATGTGGGCTTATAGCGCGATGGCGACATGCTTGCTGAATCCAACGCCGTGACAATCACGCAAATCGAACAAATAGGAGCGTCGTAAAGTGAAATTTACGAAAACGCCTCGCCCCCCTTCCCTTTCTTCGCCGTAGTGTCACCCACCCGATTGTTGTGGGCCGTCTGTCGGCGCGGGGGCACGACCAGGTCAGGCAGCGTGCGGCCAGCCCCGGCGGAGCAGGCGGGACTTGCGGGATACGCGAGCCAGACAGTCGGTTTATGCTTTCGTCACTGCATCTCAATCTACTTTTCCACAGATTCCAAACTAGAGATGCTATACTGCTATTACAGACCGAGGTAAACGGTCTGTAATAATAGTACATAACTATCTTTTTCACATATTTCCGTCTTCCTTTGAATACCATCTTAAAATTGTTTGAGACATTCCTCAAAATATCGATTCCTATTTGGAACTGGTTTTTAAACAATTGAACTAATTCTGTAAATATCACCATTAGTCCATCTCCTCACATCTTATTTTAGATATATTTTACTTCTAAGGTATTCCGTTTTCATTCCACCTTACTCTAAGATCTTCCGTTGTCACATACCGGAAAGAATGAGCGGAGTATACGCACGAGCTCTTTTATCCTACAACTCGATTTTTGATCTCAAAACGGCGTTTATCTGCTTTACAGAGATTATCTGGTGAATCTCTTTTCCCAAGTAAAATAGCCAAAGCTATTTTTAAAAATGTTTTCGTACTTTCGGACAAATTTAAAAAGGTGGTAAAATAGCGCGCTGGCGAGCTGCATCCTGACCCCAACTCCGTAACAAGCATCGAAATAAGATATGAATCATCCCAGTTTACTTGGTAAGTTATATTGATATAAAATAAATATGTTATATCTGTATAATTTTGAAGGGAATAAATAATTCCCGGTGCGTCATTTCGTACAGACTACGTAAATGAATAAAGAGTAATGATGCAATTGGATAACTCCTAGATTTGGAGCATGCTTTCCCTTCCATTTTCTTTCTTTTAGAAAAAGTGGATTTCATATAAGAAGTTATATGTAGTATCTATCTGTAGTATGTAAAACCAGTTTGACGTGACTCTATGAATCGGCCACAATGATATAAATAATATGGAACATTCAAACGAGCTTAAAAACCAAGGAAATTGTTTCTGTGAGTATGATCGTAGAATATACTTTACGCTAACGCTTACGCGACGTAATGTAATATAAACAACTTTCCAGAAAATATAGAAAATGAGGACTCTGTTGTACATAATAATAATAATAATAATAATAATAATAATAATAATAATAGGCACGCGTTTGGAGTAAAAAATGTGTACTATAGTTTTGCTTATATCGTCCATTGAATCTTCACTTCGATGTCTGAGATTCCACTATTTATAATAATTTTGAAACTTCTTTACATTTCACGCAGAAAATATTTTCCAGCTCACACTATTGAAGTGAGTTAGTTTCACCATGATATCTTCCCCTGTGTCTTTGAATAGTTCGATTGGAATATTATCTACAGCGGGGCACCTCCCATTTTTCAGTTGTTTTTTTTTTGTCGCCCAATGCATTTCTTCTATCCCCGGTTTTTCTTCGTAATCATATATATATATATATATATATATATATATATATATATATATATATATATATATATATATATATATATATATATATATATGTATTCACGATTCTACTTGTAAGTCCTTCTCATGTAACTTTTTCGTGTATTCTCCCCCCCAAAAAAAACAACAAAAAAACAACGCGTCATCGCCGTGTTATGCTTAATGTACTTATTATTATTGTTATTATTATTATTATTATTATTATTATTATTATTGGCGTGTAGCCATTACTAACCACGCTACAGGAATAACGTGTGTAATTTTTTCCAGAATCAGATTATTCTCCTGTATCTCTCAGTATGACAAGGTTGTTACGCCTTGAATTGTGAATTACGAGATGATAGGATGATGATGTTGAGGGGTGATAGGACAATTACTAATAAAATATGACACGTTGTAAAAGTGATATGATTTTTCTCATGGAATTGCGCCAGTTAGCTTAACGGAATCGTGTCGAAAACTTTCCTACTCACAAAATAAAATAGCCACTTTTAGTACTCTATACATGTGCATCTATTCAAGCCGTTCCGTATGTATTATCCAAGTCTAGTGATATGAGGGAGGCCTACAAATTCTGGAACAATACAATCTTCATTAATTGTGAACACAGAGGTACACAGGTTTCTGATTATGTAATTGAATTGTTTTATATTTGCTAAGATATCTGCAAGTATATTGTAGTAAACTCTAGAAAAAATCCTACTATGTACCGACGTAAACGCACCATGTATAAATATAATTAGTGGCTTGCAGCAACAAAAATGTTACTGAGTGAAACCACACAAAAGTATTTCCAAATATAGAACCCACACTACTCAAGAACAAATAAAATACTCACGCCCAAATATAAATTTATTATTTTAATGAAAACAGCCTTGATGAATACAATAACAAAGTATAGTATGTACATACAGTTGAACTGTTATTTACATAGGAAAAAGACAAAGAAAGTAAATAAAATGCTGTCCCATAATGTGATTCCAGAATGGCTAGTGCTGCATCTTCCTTGGAGCCGTATTGTTGCATGGCGTCTGCTGTGTTGTCAGCCTGCTCTGGCAATATTATAACAGAAATGTGCAATACATTTACTTTTTAAGTGAAAATCGAAACAGATAATTGTTTTTGAAATTTTCCCGAGTTCATGGTTATCTTACCATTGTCATCTCTCAAAGGACCCGAGACTGCACAGTTTTCTTTCAATTTCTATGTGCTGTGAAAATTTGTACTATACATTACCGAAAGGTTTTTTTTATAGGGAATCATTTGCCAAACGATTACTGGTCGTTGCGCTCATATTCACTTAGTAATATTTTAACACTTCAGTTTTGGAACTTAAAAACTCACTGTTCTCGCTTTACCAACTGTAATCTCATGCTTGCGCGAGCTGGGTGAAACGACGACTGCTTTCGATAGCATCGATTGCAACTCGCTCAACAAACGTCATAATGAACAAATGGCTGCAGATAAGCATTCAACCTTTTAATTAGTTTTAAAAAAATTTTATTCTTTAAAATAGGTTACTAAGAACAAGTTAAAACGCTACTAGGTTTCACTGTCACGAAATTTGGTGTGTAGAGAGCTTTTTTGTTTCTGAACCAAAATACTTATTGTCGATATACATATACACTTACACAAGAGTCATTTCAAGTGAACGAAAACACTAGCAGTTTCCTAGGATTAATGAACCTTCCTATTTAGGCTCTTCCCGAGCGCAATTGTAAAATTTAATGCAGTTTTTAAATATATGGCTCCCTTATACTCATAGATCTCGTCATTCGAGGATCCAAAATTTCAGGTAGGAGCACTTCTTTGTAGCAGAACACAAGTTTCTGTATCATTTTTTTCTCCCAGAAATCGTCATCGCGGTGAATAATTTCATGATGCATGTTCTTTGGGGTCCATACAACGAAATGGCAACTTCTTTTCCCTGCGAGTTGAAGCTGGCCCTGAATTTGATAATAATAATCGCTTCTTTTCTTCAATTTCAATGACTTTTTGTCAATGCAGAAATTCTTTATGTTATTGCATGCTTCCTGTATTGACATGTTTTTTGCTGATTTGGGACATTTTATTTCTAATATTGAATCTTCTCCGACCAAACCGTCAGGGGAAGCTCCAAGAAACCCATGAATTGGGTGTACAAAGAGACCGCAGTTTTCAACAATTAGACCTGTTTTTTCTTGAAAACAATCAATAGCGCGTGATTCATTCTCGCTTCCGTACATCATGGCACTTGACCGGAAGTCACCATACAGCAGTTTTTTGGCGACAGGAGCCCACTTATTAGACTGCCTCTTACAAACATATCCGAAATTGGACGCGGTGAGCCTGTCTTTTCTTTCCATGTGCCACCTCTCAGATTCTGCCTGCCCTGTTGTTGCTATTTCAAGCTCCACTATTTCCTCTTTATTAAGTGACAGTTGCAAGATCTTCTTCTCTTTCATTGTTGTCAGTTCGCTATCCTCCATGTCCACCTGAATAGCACATACACCGTAGTCAGCTAAACCTTTGTGGCTATCTATATGATACGCTGCCCCAGATCTTACTTTCCTGCCATTCTTTCCCTCTTGCCGTGCCTTGAAGAGCGACCTTCTGCAAGCTGCTCTTCGTTTCTCCTTCTTCTCGCCTGTTTGCTTTACAATAGAAGCAGGACTTTCATTCGACATAGATTTCATTGTCTCGTAGTGCCAATACGATTTCAACTGAAAATCCAAACCGGCAGCTTTTGTTCTGTGGGTAAAAGAACCTCGTTTGCCTCTGTTAATTTGTTTTCCCCCAGTAAATTTTGCCACTAAAGACATGTAATATTCACGTAATAATGCACACGAGGTTGAACTAAAGAATTCGCCGAGGACCTAAAGTGTAAGTATTGCTCCTTCGGCAGTAATTCGGAAGTATTGCAGCCTCCGCTAGCAGTCGAGGAAATTGTATATCTGCTTCGACAACATTGAATGAGGTTACAAATCACTTCATCTAATACAGAATGTGTCCTGTTCTGAGTAGACATGAACTGCATTTATTTTATTATATCATGTTTCTATGAGTATTGACGAACAGAAAAAAAAATATTTACCGTGGTAAACTGAATATCTTTCCTCGTATTCTCCTTCGTGTTGCTGAAAGTCGAAGATGTTTCTTGGATTTTGTAGTAATTCTACGAGAAGGCTTCTCTTGCTCTTTGACTTGCTCGCAGTTGTTTTCCTCCATTACCACAAGCGTTTACAAGTATCACCACGAAAAACTGACGCTCAAATTCGTTTGGAATTCGAGTCCACGAAGACTAGTCGTGAGCTGCCTTGTTTTCGGGTGGGGGGTTCGCGGAAAGCGGGGTGTCTGTAGCCTTATCTCGTGCATGTCACCACTGTTATGACAAACGAGCAACTGAGCTTAGTGCTGACATCGGCCGGAATTCGGCACGTTTGCTTTTTGAATTACAGACCAGGCGTGATCCACGGTTCTACACCACGTGTTTATATTGTTAGAGTTTGCTGATTGTTCGTAACACAAGTGTATTGCGTATTTATTTCAATTTTGTTTGTGACTTTCGGAGGGATGGTATGGCTTATGTTCAAAGTAAGGCCAATCAATACACAGTGAAGCTAGGGAAATTATGCGTCTCGTTTTTATGCATATGACGAAGAAAAGAATTCGGGCGTTCTTCAACACACGCTGCATAACAGCAATTTTCGGGTAGCAAACTATACTGTATCTGTTCGAACTGTGACATCAATTAATAAAGAAGGATTTCCGGTAAGAAAATGTCATATTGTGAAGAAAGAAAATCCACATTGATGACTTTGACTTATTGGCCGATTTGTTTTCCTTATTCTGCATGAGGTTTGCCTATGGACACTTGGAGTAACATATTTGGGACAGCTAGTTGTTGCAGATTAGTCGGGGGTGGGGAGAACAGCTTCCAAGAACACCGAGCGCATACCTCAGCTCGCAATCACGTCACCTCCCAAGAATGAGGTGGCTCGTGAATGAACAGACGCAGTAGACAAGTGTAAAGCGGAGAAGGGCACCGAATAAGAGAGCCAATCAGTGAACTTGGTGTGAGCATTCTCCAAGTTGTCTGTTTGCGAACCACTGTCCCAGTGCCATTTCCGACTAGAAAATCCCGGGCCCCCTCCCCCACAGCCACTGTACCCGAGTCCAGGTTCGTTCGTCTGACGGCCCTTTCCTAGTCCTATTCGGCGGGTGGCCGATGAAAGAACGACCGCCCGATGCATTCGGAGCAACAGCTTGCTCAATGGTTTCTACAATGGACAGACTGAATCAGACCCTCAGAGAAAATTCAAGATCTTCTCCGTGAAATATAAAGAAGAAGTTTCAAAATTATTATAAATAGTGGAATCTCAGACATCGAAGTGAAGATTCAATGGACGATATAAGCAAAACTATAGTACACATTTTTTACTCCAAACGCGTGCCTATTATTATTATTATTATTATTATTATTATTATTATTATTATTATTATTATTATTATTATTATGTACAACAGAGTCCTCATTTTCTATCTTTTCTGGAAAGTTGTTTATATTACATTACGTCGCGTAAGCGTTAGCGTAAAGTATATTCTACGATCATACTCACAGAAACAATTTCCTTGGTTTTTAAGCTCGTTTGAATGTTCCATATTATTTATATCATTGTGGCCGATTCATAGAGTCACGTCAAACTGGTTTTACATACTACAGATAGATACTACATATAACTTCTTATATGAAATCCACTTTTTCTAAAAGAAAGAAAATGGAAGGGAAAGCATGCTCCAAATCTAGGAGTTATCCAATTGCATCATTACTCTTTATTCATTTACGTAGTCTGTACGAAATGACGCACCGGGAATTATTTATTCCCTTCAAAATTATACAGATATAACATATTTATTTTATATCAATATAACTTACCAAGTAAACTGGGATGATTCATATCTTATTTCGATGCTTGTTACGGAGTTGGGGTCAGGATGCAGCTCGCCAGCGCGCTATTTTACCACCTTTTTAAATTTGTCCGAAAGTACGAAAACATTTTTAAAAGTAGCTTTGGCTATTTTACTTGGGAAAAGAGATTCACCAGATAATCTCTGTAAAGCAGATAAACGCCGTTTTGAGATCAAAAATCGAGCTGTAGGATAAAAGAGCTCGTGCGTATACTCCGCTCATTCTTTCCGGTATGTGACAACGGAAGATCTTAGAGTAAGGTGGAATGAAAACGGAATACCTTAGAAGTAAAATATATCTAAAATAAGATGTGAGGAGATGGACTAATGGTGATATTTACAGAATTAGTTCAATTGTTTAAAAACCAGTTCCAAATAGGAATCGATATTTTGAGGAATGTCTCAAACAATTTTAAGATGGTATTCAAAGGAAGACGGAAATATGTGAAAAAGATAGTTATGTACTATTATTACAGACCGTTTACCTCGGTCTGTAATAGCAGTATAGCATCTCTAGTTTGGAATCTGTGGAAAAGTAGATTGAGATGCAGTGACGAAAGCATAAACCGACTGTCTGGCTCGCGTATCCCGCAAGTCCCGCCTGCTCCGCCGGGGCTGGCCGCACGCTGCCTGACCTGGTCGTGCCCCCGCGCCGACAGACGGCCCACAACAATCGGGTGGGTGACACTACGGCAAAGAAAGGGAAGGGGGGCGAGGCGTTTTCGTAAATTTCACTTTACGACGCTCCTATTTGTTCGATTTGCGTGATTGTCACGGCGTTGGATTCAGCAAGCATGTCGCCATCGCGCTATAAGCCCACATTTTTGAATTTTTTCTCGGAAGTTCGAGAACTAATTTCAAATTCGAATTTTTGCTAAATTTTTGGAAAAAGGGCATCGTAGCGTCAATTCTATATTAAAAAGGCGTCAAATGCCGTTTTCAGATCGAAAATCGGACCATTGGTTCAGACGTTATCTATGAAGTAAATTCGCCTGTGATAGTGCTGCGATCTATTGAATTTTCCTACAAGTATTTTTCGGTGCATTTAGCCTTAAGAGAAAGTTATGTAATGCGCGAAAAAAGCGCGAATTGTGGGCAAACAAACTCCTATTACTGGGCCTGGTAACGAAAAAGTGGATAAATCCAGTTGCTAAATTTAGAAAAATATCCTCTTAACACGTTTTGTAGCCAGGGTTCGTGTTTTGTGGGTTCTTGATACAGAAAAATCGATTGACGGCAAAACGTTTGTCTGTGAACAACGCTAGCGGCTAAACTGTTCAGGCTATTTTCTCTAAAATGGCATTTCCTGATCGATCTCGTCGCGGCTCCGTGAAGTTGAAACCAATATTTTAATTTTGAGGGTACTTTGCATGAAACCCCAGGGTCAAAATAATGGAGCCATCGATTTTGATTAAATTTTGTTGTCGGATAGTCAGAAGGACGTTTAAGTGAACGTCGCAGATGTTGGTTGCAAACTGATTTTTCGAAAATTGAAAAAAATCATTTTTTTCGACAGATCTAAAATATTAAAGAAAGAGATTTTTCTCTTAATAAAATCGGTTCCTTACAGATAGATTTTGAAATAAGGTCATGAACAAGTTTTTGAAAATGTGAGTATTTTTCGAGTACTTTTACGTGGAAGTAGTATGTAGGCAATTTTTAATATTTGTTTAAGTTTTAAAAAACATAATAATTTTAATAGCATAAATTTTAATAATCACAGTAATTTTAAATAAAAATATTTGTTAAATAATGCACAATGTATTATTTCCATGAAAGTATGTTCTTCCCACGAGTTTATTAAAGTTAATACCCAAGAGTGGCGAGGCCGTTCATTTACAAACCATACTTTCATTACATATACTGACCACTTGTAAGACGCAGTGACGCTGCGCTACGCGTGTCAAATTTCACGACGTGGCTCAGGCCTACGCGGTGAACATAAAGCATCCTTGAGTCTAACGCAATTTAAATAGAACTTGGAGACTGCTAGCTTTAAATTTTACATAAAATCGTGTACTGGAATGACAAAAACTTTTTTTTTTTTTTTTTTTTTTTTTTTTTTTTTTTTTTTTTTTTTTTTTAGCTCGAGAACAAGTTTTTGTTCTCGACACAGCGGTGTCGAGAACAAAAACGTCCGCGCTGCACCGGTCTAAACATGTCTTTAATTTTTTTCGTTTACTTTATTAACTTTAATTAATAGTGTGGCTATAAACTTTAATGTATCACCACGGGTCTGCTGCAAAGCAATTACCAGACTGTTGGCAAAACGACTTACGAAAACTTACTCTTGGTAGATTGGCTATAAATAACAAATGCACCCCGCGTTGATTCCCTGTAACTATACTTCGATTTTTTCTATTCTGGCCGATGACATTAGGCTTTTCTTATACCTCTTGACTTATAAAATGAACCTTTTTAAGTGGTAAGCACATTTCTGAAGCCACGAGCCCTGTTGAGAAGGACGTTCAAGTATCAATTACATTGATTCATTTTATAGGGCAGGAGGTGTACCTATGATCTAATGTCATCGACCACTATAAAAAAATCTAGTATAAACTTCAGCCCATTTTTTAACGTAATTAAAACCTTCAAATAAAAAGTTTTTTGTGTACACATAGATTTGGGATTCTAGGATTCCTTTATTCCTAAATAACTGTTGGGGCCCTAAAAAAATAAGGGTGAATGGTCGTTAATTTTGCGGGTACGTTTTATGAAGCTCTCACATCATATTAAGCTATAACTACGTATTTAAAAAATCAAAAAAGTGAATGGAATTTGGTATACATAAGGCTATTAACTGGGATTTCTACACAATTGCTAGTAGACCTTACATCGAAAGAATTACGTGACTATTATACACTTCATGTATGTTTATATTTTTTTGTTAATGGAAATATTTACAATATTTTCCTTCAACATAGGGTTGAAATTAAAATCTTTATGCTATTTAATCTTATTTTACAACAAATAATTCATAAGGAAGGCCATATTATTACACGTTCACTGTCCGTTTAATATTGAGACCACGCCATTTTATGTTCACTCCGGTCTTTGCGGACGCCTACTGTCACCAGTACGCTCCCAAATGTTTTGAAAATAATTCTGAAACTAGTTAATTTTAGGCGTAACCTGATTAATGTGGTTGCGTACAGGATACATACAACGCATATTCTTCCTGATCATATATCTACCCGGGTGCGTTCGGGCCTTGAGTCATAATTCAAATTATTCTGACTATGAAGCATCAAATCAGACTTAATGCACAAACACAGCCAGATGCTTCAGGGGCGTTTTCAGTTGTTATGTTAACATTGTGAATATAGCGTATTGTAGCCAACTTCTGCGCGTCATCGTATTGAAATGGTAAACTAAGCCAAACTATTTTTTAGGCATTGGAGACTTGTAAAAGCCGAATTACTTCTAATATCAAAGATTTCAAGAAATTTACTAAATATTTTCGTAAGATATTAGGAAATTACCGATACACGTAGCGCTAAAATTTGGGATAATGTTTGTAGGTGTTGGTGAACCTGCTACAGAAAGTAAGTCGGCCATCGCCCTAAACATCAAGCTTTTGCACGCAGCTTCGTAAATTGTGTTAAAATGAAGAATCGGTATTGGGCGATTCTTGAAAATACATTGTAAACATTTTGAAAGCGCGATGTGTGTGTAAACGAGTGAGGAAAGGAGTTTTCTGCCTGTGACGTTGACTGTCATCGGTTCATCATGTCTGTTAGTGCCAGTGCTGAAAATTTATCCAGTGACAATCAAGTAAGCTCTTTTATTAATAACTAAATGAATCATGAAAAATAAAGAATTGTTTATTGTGGTGAATCCAGACGTTTAAAGCATCTGAACCGCCAGTGAATTTAAAGAGAATTGATAGAAACTAAAAGTAAAAAAAAAAAATGTTACCCATTATTTCACCCAAACATTCAATTGTAAATTAATATTTATGGTAATATTATAACCTTCTTATTAGGTAGAAAAATAATAAAAATAAATGGGGTAAGGTGTTATGTAATACCAGTATGTATATGCTTTTTAGAAATTACTACTAGTTTTGACATAACATAGTTCGAAAATATTAACTTGTGACATTGTTATAAAAAATAATAATTGCTAAGTAATTTGAATTGTGAATTGCAGAGTTCTGGTGATGGGGGTAATATGTGTTTGGAATTGGCATTGGAGGGAGAGCGGCTATGTAAAGCAGGAGATTGTCGTGCAGGTGTTGCATTTTTTGAGGCTGCCATTCAGGCAGGTACTGATGATTTGAGAACACTTAGTGCTATTTATAGCCAGCTTGGTAATGCATTTTTCTATCTTGGTGATTATGTGAAAGCTATGCAGTACCACAAGCATGATTTAACTTTAGCCAGGTAAGTGAATACAATTTAACTTAAGGACATTTTAATATTTCTCACATAGTATAAATTGCCTGCATAAATAGTAATTAAATGTAACTGTTATTTTCTTTAATTTTTATCCATTTTAGTATGTTCTGAATAATCTTGTTTTTAGTTTAATTTCTCAGAAATTAATACCCTTATTTTGTACTTTTCTCTCAGCTCTGTTGCATAGAGGAAAATTATTGGAACCAGTTCAAAAAATTGAGATTGAAATTTGTGGTAAAATTTGTTTTGTGGGACATGAGTTAAAAAGAAGTTGTTTTATCATGTTGTTGGTGTGAATCAATGTGAGTGTGTCAATTCTTTTCGTAGGGAGACACCTGTACTTAGTACCAAAAGATAGTGCAAAAATCACTCCATCGTAAAGTGCAGGAGCGGAGGTATTACAGTCCCTAGCCATCTTCATGTGACCATTTGTCAGTTTCTAAATTTCACCATTTGGTAATTTTCTGTCTGTATTTGCTACTGATGTCTTAGAAACAAATTTTTTGAGTGATTTGTTATTGTAATAGTGTTTCAAGGTCTATTAATGCCATAATTTTCCCTTGTTTCTTCGGAGACTAGTCATTTGGTCTTTAGAGAATATTAAGTTCATTTCAGTAATATTGGAAAAAAAATTGTCTCAAAAATATTTAATCTTGAGACATAACCTCTATAAAATACATTATATTTTGTCTTAAAGTTAATATGTTGGTCTGTGGCTTGTCTGTTTCATTTGTTACGAGGCGTTACTGAATAAGAAACCATTTCTTTTCTTAGAACAATGGGAGATAAATTGGGAGAAGCCAAATCAAGTGGTAATCTGGGCAATACCTTGAAGGTAATGGGCAAGTATGATGAAGCAATGATCTGCTGCAAGCGACATTTGGAAATATCAAGAGAATTGGGAGATAAGGTATGTAACATGCTAAGGTAGTGACAAGAACCATTCATTTTTTCAGAATATTCATTTCATGACACTAAGTGATTTGTGGATCAAATGTAAAAGAAATCAAGAAGAGTTCCCTAATGAAACATAGTAGTACAAAGGATTGCTACCTCTCTAGACCCGCCTTTCTTTAGGAAAAGGTGGTGAAAAACAATGAAAATTCCTTCTTTTTTTTAGATTAAAACATTAGACAAAAAATGGAATTCAAGTACATGAAATTCAAGTGCACAATTATACTTAATTTTTTTGTGTAAATTAATTTACTAACTAGTTTATTCACTTATTAATGGTAAAGAGTCTTTGAACTGTTTCAGTTAAGTGAGGGAAGAGCTTTGTACAACCTTGGCAATGTGTACCATGCTAAAGGCAAGCACATTGGACGAGTGGGGCAGCAGGACCCTGGTGAATTTCCAGAAGATGTGCGGAGTTGTTTGCAGCAGGCTGTTCATTATTATGAGTATGTTGTGAAAAAAATGAAAGAAAGCTATAGAACAAATATTTACATTGAATGGTTGTTAAGTAACTGGATAGAATGTATACGTAAGCTTCCGCGGCTCGAATCCATGAATTCTCAGCTATCCGGGAGACGCCGCGTCGTTGGCTTGGCTCAGGGCAGGGGACCTGCCCTGTGGAAGCCTGCGATATGTCAGGCGAAACGTCGGCACCCCAGCCAACGACGCGGCGTCTCCCGGATAGCCGAGAATTCCTGGATAGAATGTAATTTTTACTTTCTTGCTTACTACTTAACTAGTGGGTAAACCTTGCTTCTCTATGTAGTAAATTACTTCCTCTGACACACTGAGTAGTCAGAATTCAAGTTTTGTGGGTCTTTGATACTGAAAAATTGATTTTCGGTGAAATGTGTGTTCATCTGTCCATTCGTCTATCTGTCTGTGAACAATACTAGCAGGTAAACCTTAATCAGGGTTTTCACCAAAATTGATATTCTCCATTGATATGGTTGCTGATGTCTGGGCCCCTTTCATTGTAAATGGATATTTTGATTTTTGGGGGTTTTTCATATGACCTTGACAACAATTTTCAAAATTTCCTCAAAACAGCAAACGGCTTCAAATGTTTTGTTTAAATTTATTTTGTTGTTGAATGAAAAGTGCTTATAAAAATGACACATCTCTCATTTTTGTTGAATTAATTGAATTTTTGAAAATTGCAAAATTTTAACATTTTTTCAGCATCTTCCTACAACTAAAATATTGACGATAGACTTTCTTAAAAATCAAATTTGTTACAAAGTGTAAATAAGATCATGAACAATTTTATAAAAACCTTGGTAGTTTTTGCACAATTCTATTGAATTATAGGCAAATAATAAAACATGACGTTCTCAAAAACAGCTCCAAATTTTTTTGCGGGTCAAACTACAGTTATAACAGTGGAACATGTCCCATTTTTGGTGAACTGTCTGTATTTTGGAAATTGTAAAACATGATCATTGCAAAACTACAATATTGATGATAGAGATTTATAACCAAATAAAATGTGTTCTTCAAAATTACATATTTAAGTAAGATCCTGAACATTTTTTTTACATTACATTTACATTATATTTTTTTTAAAACGTGAGTAGTTTACAGAAGTTCAAATTTATATTACCCGCACTTCTTTAGCTAGAATCTTCCTGAAGTTCCCCTGTTGCATCGCTGCGACATGGCAGTTTGAAATCCTCAGAATTACTTCTCATTGATGGACAGTGTTTCCAGGTGTGAATGGAATGCAGTTTTGGATTGTCAAATTTGTGTTGATGTATTAGCTTTAAATGAATTAGTTTTTCACAGCTAATCTTTTATGACTAGTATCAAGTTTTACAACTGATGGCTGAGATGTGTTAATAAGGACAGAAATTGTGCTATTATAATTTTATGCATTACTAATACAAGAAAGTAATTGCTATTGTAGCATTCCTAGTTTTGTAATTAATTTTTTTTTTATATTACCCGTAAGAGAGAAAAGTTTTGTCGCATTCCAGGAAAAAGCGTTTTGTGAGTTCTTGATACTGAAAAAGTGGATGTTTTTGACCTTATATGTAGTAAATTATTTATTTAAATACGTAGTGTAGTCCAAATCCCCATTTTGTGGGTTGTTGATGCCGCAAAAAGGGTTTTATCTCAAAATGTGTGTCATCTTCGAGTTAGTGAACAATGATAGCGCCTAAACCATATACAGGATTTTCACTATAATATTGGTATTCCTCTGTCAATCTGGCTGAATTGAGTTGTCTCAAATTTGAAATTAATTTTTTGGGGTATTTTTCGTGAACTCTTACATTTTTAAAAATTGTCTAAAAATGGCTCTAAATATTTTATTTTTTTAACGTCTTTTGGCTCAGATCAGTATTTATTAATTTGAATGCAGTTTGTAAAAGGATTACAAATAATTGATTTATCATTACACATTTTTGCACTTTTACAAATGTCAAGGTCTGATTTTCATTAAAACCTCTTAATTTTTGAAAATTGTACAAGTTCAAAATTTGTTGGATGCACTTTACCAGCTACATTATTAAATGTGGAGATTTTTTTGCGATGACATTTTTTTCCTTCAAAATTATATCAGTAAATAATGTTATGTACAATTTTTTGAAAATATCAGAAATGTTTGTGTAATTTTGAGTGAGAGAAAAGAAAAAGAAGAAAGAGAAAAATAATTTTTCTTAAAAATTGCTGAACATTTTTTCTTTACATTTTTTACTTGAATGAAGCAAATTTGCTGAAAATATGACAAGAGGTCAGACTTTCATCAAAATCTCTGGAATAACAAAACTTGCTGAAGGTCAGTTTTTTTTGTAATGTACACCTTTAATAAACATTTCTTATGTAATGCAGTCTATTCCTATGTAATGCAGTCTATTTAGTTTCTCTCTGATTTATTATTAGGTGTGTGTGTGTGTGTGTGTGGTTTTTATTTTTTTTAGTCTGTAATCAAATTACATTTTTGTTACAGGGAAAATTTGCAGTTGATGCGTGAATTGAATGAGACTGCTGCACAAGGCAGGGCTTGCGGAAATCTTGGCAATACTTATTACCTACTTGGTGATTTCCAAAAAGCAATATATTATCATGAAGAGGTAATGGAAATATTTGTTTAAACTGATATCAAGTTTGGTGATAAATACTACACCATAGTCTGATCGTTGTAGACTGGTTTCATTTCCACTTTATTAGGTGGATCACATTATCAAATTCTAATTGAGAATATATCCCTCCTCTGCTGTTAAATATTAAAGTAGGATTGTCTCAGTAAAAGTTTGTGGGGGGGCATGAGATTTTTCTGAACTGAATTTTAAAAAAGGTGGTTTATTGAGGTTTGAAATTTCTTTTTTTCCTTTAGAGGCAAAAATGCACTTATTTTAAGCAAGTTTGTGAAGAATGTTTTGTAGTGTTTTTAATAATAAAATATTTATACTGTCTGAAAACCATCTAGAAAGCCATATTTTCAAATATTTTGCAGAGACTCAAAATTGCCAGAGAATTTGGTGACAAAGCAGCAGAACGTAGAGCTAACAGCAATCTAGGAAATTCTCATATATTTCTAGGAGAATTTGAAGCAGCTGCAGAACATTACAAGTAAGTACAAATTTATGAACTTTAACTTATTACAAGAGAAATCACATTCCTTCTGAATGTGGTCATTACAAATGTATTTATGCCATGTCCATTGTCTTCATTGCAGAATTTGTGTAAAATGAAACTGCGTTTTTAGCTGTGAAACCTATTGATAATGTTAAATGTACAGTGATCTCATGAATTATTGTTTTGCCTGTGCTGATTCTAATTGTATGATCTGAGGTAATTGGATCTGATCATAACTGGAAAGATAATACATACAAGCTCTGTATTAATTTTTCTTTTCTTAAAATTTTAAGTTACTTAAAAGAATGAAAATGTGATTTTTATCTGTTTTATCTGTTATTTATTTATATTTATTATATTATTTACATACTTGTTATTTAATTATATATTTTATTATTTTTCAGTATACTTGCAGAATAATTTCATATTGTTTGTGTGTTGCTTTTTTCTTTTCTGCAGACGCACATTAGTTTTAGCACAAGAACTGGGGGATCGGGCAGTTGAAGCACAAGCATGCTATAGTTTAGGGAACACTTACACCCTTCTCCGAGACTACCCCACAGCTATAGAGTATCACCTTCGTCACCTCATCATAGCACAACAGCTAATGGACAGAGTGGGAGAAGGTGAGTGGAAAGAGTATTTGTAAATTCTTTGATACATGGATATTTTTCTTACAAAAGATGTCATTTGAGCTAGATGTCTAAGTCGTCGTGATTTTATGTTCCTCTCACAGTATTACTGAACAACTCCTACAGAATTTCAAGTGCAAGCGAGCCAAAATTATTATCCAGTTCTCCTTGAAAAGGATGTGGTTTGCAGTCTCTTTCGTGAAGAATGCTTGCTTTAATTTCTGGCAAAACAAAGTTCTTTTTAAGTTTTAATTATGTGCCAATTTCTGCTAATAAATCCCTGCTGTACAGAAAAAGGGACCAGTCACATTGTGGTCCACACTGCAACATCCATTTTTCACTCTATTTCATTTGTGTAACTGCAAATAAATACATAAATTTCATTAGATTACCTGGAATCCTAAATGCAGCATTACTGTACCTTTAGTTTCTTTCATTATTTTAGGTTAAACTGGCAATTTCTTCCTGCTTTTTTGTTAATGCTTGCTGAATGTGAATTATGTCAGTAGTTTTTAGATCAATCAAACAGTACTCCTGGAATTACTTTCTAGACTATACTTGTTAATTTTTTATTATTAATGAATTTGAAAGGCTTAAGAGGGGTAAAGCAATGGGAAATTGTGTTAGGTTCATGCAGCTTTAAAGCATTACCTCTTTCAATGTTCTTTTTCTAATAGATTTGGTTTCCTCTCAGGTCGAGCCTGTTGGAGCTTAGGAAATGCACACTCTGCAATGGGTAACCATGAGAAGGCATTATATTTTGCTACTAAACACTTAGAAATATCAAAGGAGGTTTGTTGAAAGTGTATTTAACTTGTACATACATGATGTAGCAATATTGGAGTTAAATGCTATGTTTTCCTTTTTGCAGCTGGGTGATCCTATGGGACAGGCAACTGCGCAGATGAATGTGTCTGACCTGAGGAAGATGCTAGGGCTACCTGCAGATGCAGAGATTGCAACACCTGACGTGGAGGTGATGTGCGGTGCAGCCAACACTGCCCCTGGGGCTGCTGATCGAAGTTCTCCCAGCGCACTTCATCACAGGGTGAGGAGAACAAGCATGGACCGTCTGGATCTTATAAAGGTGTGGTTTTGTGTATTAGTTTTGTTAAACGAGATGTCATGATGGGCTGCTGGGAATCTGGATGCACTCAACTAACATGGCAAGTAAGCAGGTTTGCTTATTCACTTGGGAAAGTTTTTTTAACTTCATTTTAAATGACAATGCGTTCTCAGTGTATTGAATCTGGACTGAAATTTCTTTAAACTTTCATTTTAATAAAAAAATGATGAACATTTACTCATTTAAAAATAAATAAATAAATAAATATATACTAAAAATTTGCATGAGGTTGAAATGCTTGGTGATAGTAATTTTAGTGGCAGTTTTTTCTGTTATATAGAATTGTATTATGATCTGCAAGTTAGGTGGAGGTGTATCTAAGGAAGTGATAAAATTAGAAATAATTATGTGCATTATTAGATGGTGAGCAAATGCTATTGATTTGTGTAGTTTGATATTAATTTTCTGCATGAGCAAATCAGTCATGGAGGTGTGTACTTTTCCTAAAAGTCACTTTGCTTTCCTTTGGTCTGCAAATTCTAGCACCGACCTTGCCCGAGTTCCAAGAAGTTTTATTTCTCCCATCTCTCTCTTTTTTATTTTTATGCTAAAAACTTTTGCATGTAGATCTTGCTGGTGGTTTGGGGTGGTAGTTAACAGGGGCTCATATCTGCATTTCCTTTTCTCATCTTTTACTTTAAAAAAAAAGAGAGAGAGAGAGAGAGAAAGAGATAAATTGTAGCAATGGGCAGTGCCATTAGCTTCCAGGGAATTGCACGTTTTATATAATTTCTGCATGACTATTTTGAATTTCTGGGAATGTATTGTGATAAAGTTTATCATAAATCTATTCAGTTTTATAAATGTTTATTGTATTATATACCTACTGGGTTTTGATATTTTATTTGATGTTTGTTGAATGTTTTCTGTTAATGGAGTTAAAATGCAATGAGAAAAGATTTAGAATAATTTATTTGATTACTGAATAATGCAACAAAAGAAATGACCACAAAAGAGAACTGGAGGGATGAAAAGATATGGAAAATCAAACAAAAGTAAAATTTAATCATAAATCATCGATATGTAAAAGTCACTTTCTTGAACGAAGTTATTTTTAATGCATAAAAAATTTAGCAATTTATGCCAAACTCCTTCAGAAGTATGTTTATATTCATAACTTTTATTGGAATCTATGCAAGACATGTTCAATACTGTTAGGTAATTTTATGATGATTTCATAAGTTCCTTGAAATGTAGACTCAGTCAACATCAGCATTTTATGATATCTTGATTGAGTACTTAAATTATTTTACCTCTATATTAACTTTGAACAAACTATGTGTTTTAAACAAAGGAAAAGAAATAAATTAATTCTATTTTGCAGCGGTTGTGAATAAATTTTAAAAATATACAATCCTACAAACAATAATTGCTGTCATCTTTATTGATGTTGTATGTATGTATGTATGTATGAATCAATAACGTAGCTGAAATGGAATTCTTGTGTTCTTGTTTTTTGGTTCTGAAATGTGTATGGTTTTTCTGTGCCAATTGGCCAGTTTATATTGCAAAACTTGATTAAATAAACCTTAGTTTTATGGTTCTTGAATATTTATCTCTGTGGTGCAAACTAACTTTCTGCAATTGTTTGTCAGACTAAGTTAAAAACAAGACAACATGCAGAAGACGGGGCATTGATTCTTCTGTGTACTGTTCAGTGTTTATTAAATGTCAAGTCTAAGTAGCGTAATTTGCTTCTAAGGTTTTTAATCATTTATATAAATATCACAATGAGGGTTTTTCATTGTAATTTAATTAATTTATTTATTTGTGTAGAATTTTTTTCTTAGTAAACAGATTTTGTGGTGGTAGACCACTGTTTCTCTAAATGCATGCTAAATTTTAGTGCTTGTAATCCCTCCAGTGAAATTATATTCTTTATGCCAATTGAGGAATTTAGAATATACAAGTGTGTTAAGTTGATGAGCATGACATTACATTGTGACCCACACACTAAAAAGATTTAATCCTTCCTACAGCTCACCCCTGATGGCAAACATCCATCCAATGGTGCTGTAAACAAGATCCAAGTGGCTGCTGCTGGGGAGCCACATGCTTCACAGACTTTGCCTTCTGGTTCTGTGGCTGAGGAAAATCAGGTGGGGAATTATATCTTGGATCTCTCTTGGAGATTGACGGTCGGTCAGAATTTCTAAGTTTCTGTGAGTTACAACTGCCTGTAATGTCTTGTCTTCCAGCTACCTCTCCTGGGCAACATCTGACCAGAAAATAAATTGTTAATTTCTTATCAATATGTACATTTTAAACAGTGGTCTTTCTCATGTAATTCAACTCAGAATTTTGTGGCAATGCAATCAATCCCTGTCTTAGTACTCATATGCATGTTATCTACTCCCATTAAATATAGTATCTACATCCCATTGGATCTGAAAAATGCTCTACGATTCTTTGTTATTCTGACTTCATTATACATTATCGCTAATGACTCTTCATTGTCAAGAATTCTTCTAATGGCAATTGGCAAACTAGCCAAACATAAGTGCACTACATTATAATCCAATGTAATGTTATAAGCCAATATACATTGCAAATGGAAAGGAAACATCACCGTGTGCTCAACCAATGGCACAATTGGGTTTCAGGTGTGGATGAGATTGTAGGTCACTGTACTCAGTGTTTTGTACTCGAATGAAATAAAAGATCTGGAAAGAAAGTAAACAATGATTGAAATGTTTGATGAAGGTATCTTATTGGACAGGAAACTCATCAATTATGCGAGAGCTTGTGTGTTTGTCAGCAGTGTCTTGTGCTTACTGTCAGTACCAAAAAAAATCCCCCGGACTGTAGTGTAGTCTTGCATCTTCACCATATACATGATTTAAAAAGTCAGTGTTGTTTTAAGTTAAAAAAAGTAAGTTAAATTCAGTCAGTAAAAAATTTTGTCTTTTCAGATTAATAACATATTTACATAGTTTTGGTTTGTATTGTTTGTTTGTGTGGTGATTTGTGTGAGAGTTTTAAATTTTACATTTATAAGAATAGTCTATTAAAATTGTCTAGGAATAAACATATACAGTGAATGTTTATTGGTAACAAAAGTGAATTTTGATATTTACATGAAAAAGAAATGCAAATAACTAATTTCTATGAAAACCTGTCTTATTTGCTTCTATCTGTTCTCTCCCTTTTAAGTTTTTAATTCTTCTTTTTTTTCTCTTCTTCTTCTTCTTCTTACATTGTGTTTCCTTCATGTTTTCACTAGGGTAAACATCCTGATGATGAAGAATCATTCTTTGACCTTCTCTCTCGCTTCCAATCCAAACGAATGGATGACCAGCGCTGCTCTCTGAACATAGTTGAGAACAAGGAGAACAACCATTCTGCAGCAGCAACGGCAGTACGAAACAACAATAACAACAACAATGCTGTACCAATGAATCCAACAGAGAAGATTGGGATCTTGAGCTCTGCCAGTAATAATAAAGCCACTCCATTGAATAACAGTAATGCTGCCTCCAACAAGGGGTTGAATTTCTCCAATGCACCAGGTATTCTTTGAAATTTTTGTTTATTTTTAATACACTGCACAATATATGGTTTCTTGTGCTTTTTTCTGTTTGCAAAAGAGCTAATTTTTTCATTTCAACTG
Source organism: Gryllus longicercus (assembly GCA_038098605.1). Taxonomy (NCBI): domain Eukaryota; kingdom Metazoa; phylum Arthropoda; class Insecta; order Orthoptera; family Gryllidae; genus Gryllus; species Gryllus longicercus. Next base: position 1,298,053 of record JAZDUA010000150.1, read on the forward strand.
ATAGTCTGTGAAATGTTACAAAGCATAAGCGAAACATCGTTTGCACATGTTGAAAATACGTAGCTTATACAACACATGTGTGCACTTGATTTTTGTTGCCTCACTACACACATGCAACAAACTGAAATTGTGTGCAGGCCATATGTTTCGCACACTTGTTATATAACTTACTATTTTCAGTGGATAGTCATCAATAAGCCAAGCATCACATTCAGTTTTAGTTACTAGTTCAATTAGTTTTTGACCTGCATTATAGGTTCACATTAGTTGTTTATTTATTTATTAGGTTTGTGCATAAGTCCATGTTTTTGTTTACATTGGCACTCGTATTGCTGTGGGAGAAATTGACGTCCCCTCCTATGCGAATGCTGTCTAAAGAGCATAATTCACGTAGGAGAGGTTGTCACGTAAGAAATGATCAGAGTAACCGGAAGGTGAAGGGCATTATAGTTAGTGAAGAAATAGTCATGAAGTAGTTATTAATCAAGGTTTAATTATTTAGTTGTCACTGCCGTTACAAATGGAAACACCAGGAATGACAGGAGTGAGATGAAAGAGTGAGAGAGAAGGAAGTGCAAAGGAGCGATGACAAGGATGTCGAGTGCCCTCATGTCGGCAGTTTGCTTCTTACCATTGCCTCTATCTCTCCGATGGGCATCTGGTTACTGCTGTTAACCATGTCCTCCTTGCGGCAGCTGTCACACGGGTGTTGATGTGGGCGGAGACACAGCGTCATGCACTACAGGTAGAAGACCCGGCGTCCCGGTGTTTTTGGAGGTTCCTTTAAATACTCTGCCGCTTATTGAGGGAATCTCTCCGGGAACTCATTCAGAAATGAGGATGTCCAGCGGATGTCAACATATTTTCAAGCTTCCCTGCTTGTTCTATGTGGCCACATAGTGTTGAAATATTTGTAAAAATTTATAATTTTTAATAATGGTAATGGAAATGATTTATGTTATTTATGTTGGTTCATTCCATTCGGGCCGCATGGTGATGAAGTATCTTAATAACTTATTTTCTACTGTGATGGCGAAATGCTTGATAATAAATTATATTGTTTAAGTAGGCTCATTGCAAAATTATTGATTGTCTTTCTTTTTTTCTTCTTCTTGAAGTTGTATTATTGGGACTTAGTTTATGTTTTGAATTTGCATTGTTGCAGTTAGCAAGTGTTGCTATGGATGATAGAAAATGGTATATTTCCGACATATTTGTGTCTTTGAGTTCAATAGAGGGCTTAGATTGTAGAGATGGTTTGGAATATTTGCATCATGAAGGAGATATCATAATCAGAGAGAGTACGGCAAGAAAATGATTTACTCCTTTCAAGGAGGGTTATTTTGAAATGAATTCCTCTCCACAGTCAGGAAGATCTATGGGATTTGATGGGAATTTCAAATGTAATGAACTGCGATCATTGAACTGTCATGCAGTGTTTGAATTCAATGGGAAAGGTTCAAAAATTGGGTGTATGTGCACTGCATGCTCCAAGCCAGAAACAAAAATCAGCGAGTGCAGAAATGTGCATTTCACTTGTTTGTCATCGATTGGTATTGTTTCTGGTAAAAAATTTTTTTTTTATGTTTAAAAAAAAGTAAAGAATGCCTGAGCTGTAACAAAATAAAACAACTCGAAAGGCCTCAAAGGTATATCTATGAAAAATTATGGTATGCATCTGGTGGGACAAAGAGGGTATGGTGTTAAACAAATTGTTTTGCTGACATTTATTGCCAAGAATTGAGTCATTTTGCTGTCACAATCCAAGAAAATCGACCAAATAGTCTGTGTGAAGTGTTGTTACTGCACTATAATGTCTGCCCGCACTCTGCTAACCTACGTTAACCAAGAGTTGAATTGGGAAGTCATTAAACATTCAGCTTCTTCTGATCTTGTATCCTCAGATTTTCACCTTCTCTACTGTCTATGAAACCAACTTAAAGGAACTTCCTTTTCGAATGAAAATGTGCTCTGAACGTAGCTTGGCATCTTCATTAACTCTAAACGAGAAAATTTCTATATGCATTGAATTGAATCTACATGTGAGGAAACTATCCTGTTGCTGGCAGACAGTTTTAGAAAAAGGAGAGTATGGGCTGAATTCATAGTCGTCACTTATAGGATAAGTGAACCCTTAAGTGATAAGTGCTTTCTCAAAATAAATGTTCACTTATAGCCGCTCATATTTCATAATGTTCCTTACGACCACGGAATGAGTGTTCCCTTAAGCGGAAGGGAAATGTGGTAACATGGCATTGACGGCAGCTGTTTTGAAGTTCTTAGCAACGGAGTTTACACATGTACTTCATCTTGTACAAAGAGATTTTAATTTAACAGGGGGCAGACATTCCAACGTAGAGTTGACGTTGCGCGAATGATGTAATACTTCTACTACCTCTAATATGTCTTCATACAGACAAAACGAGATGTTTTGATATTGGTATATTTTACTAATGTGTTTACTACCAATCCAATCATAACAAGCAGATGTAACAATGTAATCTATGATTCTCATATAATTTCAAGGACTATTTGATACCAGTATCATGTTAATATTTTAAAAATGTATTTATTACAAATTCCTAATAATAAGAAGTGTTTGATACAAAATATAATCCATGAACCTCATATCAAAATTTTAATGAATTTCTGCAATGTTTTGTGCATTTTCTACATATTATTTATGTGCATTATTGGATTGTAATATAATAGTTAACATCAGTTTCGATCGATTCCCCAATGTTAACTTATGCTCTAGTATAACTAATGTACATAGTATGAACATAGGTCTGCCAATATTGGTAATGAATTATTAACATTTCATGTAATTGAAAATGTCAACACCATATAGTATTAACATAAATTCCATTTTACAACAATTTAAATTACTTCACTTATTCAATTGTGAATTCATAATTCTCTATAATAGGTCTTATAAATCAGTAATGAATAAAAGTTAAAAATTTTGGAAACATTCCTGAAAGGATGAAGTTGCATAAAATCTTAATGCAACAAGAACTTTTCATAAGGGGGAAATCAGCAGTCCTCTTTTAGTCATTGGGACTTTGTCAATCATCGGCACAAGTGTATCCACTACAGTAGTTTTATTGAAACGAATCCACTTTCGGAATTGTTCATCATTGTACATTTCTAATGGGTTGCTCATATCTCTAGTATATCTCTCTGAATTGTGTTGAGTATAAAACTAAAAGTAATCTTTGAAGTCATTTTCCATAACACGATTTGCAAATGGAACATTTTAATTGGCTACACTATACAGACACCAGCACAGCGATTTCAATAGTCAGTGAATATTGAAGTATAACCTAAACTAGTTACGACTGACTATTTGAGGGAGCCATAAGGGACACTCAGGGGAGCAGGCTGCCTCGCTTATAGGAATAATTGCTCACTTAAGACTTCACTCAAGGGCTGTTTATGAATGCGATTCGTCCACTTATGGGAACAATCAATGTAAGTGACGACTATGGATTCAGTCCTATGTTACTTATGATTAAGTTCTTTCTTGTGTGTATCTCTTAAGCATAATAAACTTTTTAAAAACACTATGGACTTATGCACCAACCAAATGTAAATTGATCATCAGACCTTTTACTTTATAAATAAAATAGTATTAACGTAGTCAGTGGCAATTATTACTAATACATGGGAACACATGTTTCTTGTAAACAAATATTGCCAACAACACATGTTGCTACCTTTAATCATAAACATCATTATACAAATGGAGAGTAGATAGAGATCAGAGCTCATGAAAACAAATTCATATTGTATTATGGTGTTACTCTTAGCTATGGGGCCAATGTTGCGTTGAAGAATCATCCTGCCAGGGCTTTTAGGACTTTATGGCATGCAAGTTCGTTTATTCTTTAGGACTATAATGCATTAACTCTTCAGTGTGGGAGTGCTTTACTGCATCTCAGCTTGCTGCTGCAGAGTAATTTCCGCAGGGCTACATGTGATGTGCATCGTTTGTTATTTATTATTACAGATAAATTGTTAGTAATGTATTGTGCCATGTTTTCTACAATCTGTTCATCCCCTGTGGTATTTTTCTCTCAGTATTGTACATTGTTAATATAATTTGCATGAATTCTTGGTATGTTTATTATTTTGGGCAAAGCTTCAAGTTTCGTAATATTTATTACGGAAATGTTATAATTCATGATAATAAACCGTGAATTTCAGGATAGAATTGTACGCCTCCCTGCCTGACGAATCATAAATTTTCTTTGAAAAGATGTGCTGTTTCAGAGCCAGATCCTCCTTGTTAAATGACAGAATGTTTTGATTTGAATATCGGTAGAACTGCTTACAAATCGATCATCATAATAATTACGCCTTTAAAAGTAAAGCCTGATTTTTTGTCTAGAAGTCTCTAAAGGCAGATCTCGCATGTTCCTAAATTTGACTAAGAGAGAAATAACAAAGGAGAGTGTATACCGAATATACTAAGCATGCCAACCCACTCAGGCAGAAGGGAATCATCCACGTGCAGAGAACGTCAGTCTGCGCCGAAGGGTTAAAATGCTGATGTTGGCCAGAAAGTTCACCTGGTCATCTAAGAGCAGACCCTAAGTTGCTCTTAGTTCTAAATTTATAAAATAAAGTTATTTATATTCTGTTTTAGTGAATTTCTTGCTTGATGGATGCATATCAATGGTTACAGCAGAGGGCTCACGGGTCCAGGATGACTTGCTAGACCTGATTGCTGGGATGCAGAGCAAGCGCATGGATGAGCAGCGAGTGGCACTGCCACATCTGCCTGGCCTCCATCCACCCGCCCAGGGCCAAGTGCTACAGCGACTCTCAGTGGGACAGATTAGTGAAGCCCCTACCATGCCCGATGACACCTTTATGGAAATGCTGATGCGCTGCCAGGTGCGTATGAGGACTAATGAGAGGAAGGGCAAGAAAATAGTTTCAAGTAGTGTGTTCCCCTTCTGCTTATCTATCCCTCCCTCTCTCTCTCTCCTTTGATTTTTTAGTTTTAAAAGTAGAGATATCCAGACTGCTGTGAAGTACTCAAAATCTAGCTATACCTCTTCTGAAGTTTACAACTTTGCTTCATCATAGGATCTGGAGAAAGTTATCTCAAAAAGCTCATGTCATTATAACTGGTTTATTTGTTTTACTACTTTCTACTAGTTACTAGCTTTCTTTTTTGTCAGTCCTCCCTGTGTGTTTATATCAATATAAAGTAGCTTCACTTCATCTTTATTACCTGTTTTATTTATTTAAGTTGTGTGTTTCAACACAAATAAAGGGTTGACCTTTTAAAACTCTATAGCATGTGCTATGTATGCTGGTGGCTGATGAGACATTAGTTCCTGTATTTTACTGTGGTAGTTTCTTTTTGCTGAAGAGCGCTAACTTCCAGAGCTACAGTTGTGTTCGCTCTCAGATGTCAAAATGCCTCTATATTAAGTCTTTAATGTCTTTAATGTGCTGAATTTTTAAATTTGCTTAAATGCTAAATTTGATTAGCTTGTTGCCACAGAATACTAGGCAGAAGTGATAGAAAAAAATTTTTTTGTACTCCTGAAAGAAGTGAACTGAGCAGGAAATTATCTAAGCTTATGATTTGAGGTTGCCAAGAATGAGATCAAATATTGAAATAGAGATAATTCTACAATACTTCAGAACAAACTGTAATAAATTATTTCATCAAATATATAACGATACGAGTGTAAAATCACAAGTTAGGTATTGACATTTAACACTTTGCTGACATGTGACAGAATTTACCATCTATCTTCAATGAAGCATATCTTCCATGAATACTTCAGTGCACAGCAGTCGTGAAGTATTAAGCATCACCAGTGTGTCACAGATTCTACTCGTCTTTTGTAGTGTATTGCAATGCTATCTAGTAGGTACAGAGAAATATGTAGTGTTAAACATTGAGTAGACAGTCCGACAATTAGTCGGATATTTTTCTGTCACCTGCAGCTCTTTTTCTCCATGAAAATCAGTTGAATACGTAACATTCTTCTTGTCATGTTGGTAGGAGAAAATGTCCATTCCCTCAGAACAATATACAAGTCCTACCATGTGCTTGCGTAGGCTTCCGCAGCCGGAGTTTGTGTTATCTAGGCTATCTGGGATAAGCCACATCACTGATATCGTGACTAACGTTTCGGCCAGTGCATTGTGGCCTTCTTCAGAGTGTACTGCTTCTGAGCAGCAGTACGCTCTGAAGAAGGCCACAATACGCTGGCCAAAACTGGCCACCATGTCAGTGATGTGGCTCATCCCGGATAGCCTAGATAAGTCCTACCACGTGGTCATCAGTGTGTTAAATTTTTAAATTATTATTAAGGTATCCTCCCACATACTGCCTTGCATATGTAGATTCTCTGTGATTTTGACAAATGCTCAAATGCCTCTTGTTGTTTTTTGTTTGTTTGTTGAATTTATTTCAAATGATTTCCATGTAGAGAAACAATGAAGACTTCTTTCTTCCTGGGTGCAGACACTTCTAGTGGGAGTGAATTCTAGAAATAGCAAGAGTATGAGATAGAATTTGATTGACAGACACAAATACCAACAGTCCAAACTGCAACTCCCCCTTCGTCTTACTCTTTTCTTACATTATCGTAAATGAAAATTAGTTGTTTTTTAGAACAAATAGTGAAATGAGGAATTGGAGTTAAGCAAGTGAATTGAATAGGGTTCCCGCTTGGAGGACCAGCGCAGCTCGCTACCTGTGGATGCTGAGCCTGAGCCATCGGATCCTCGCCACATGGTACGCGGTCCCACCGTCCCAGATGAGGACTTCTTTGATTTGCTGTCCTCCATTGTCCGCTTGCAGTCAGGTAGGATGGAAGACCAACGTGCATCTGTACCCATGGCAGTTCAGCCTCTTGCTGAGAACCGCCTCAACAATGGAGCCACTAAGATTTCAAGCAGGAAAGATAAGAAGAAATGACTAATACTTTCTGCTCCTCCTTCACTCGATTGTCAGGTGGAGTCATCAAAGAAATAAAATTCTTGCTTTGGTTTTGAATTAATTCTTAAAAGTATAACCATTCTGAAAAGCATACATTTTTGTTGATAACCTGTGAAGGAGGAATTAAAAGTAAACAAAATTTTCCACATACACGGAGAAGTTAATTTCTCTCCCAATAAGAATTGTCTTTGGGACTTCTTGATATATTTCCATCATTAACAGAGAAATACACCTGTTGCAGATGTTGTTGCGAGTGGAGCATACGATTTTATATTGGCAAGTTAATGCCTATGTCCTTACTATTTTAAATAATGTCTGTAGGCACTCCTGTGTGCACATATATATGTGCATTCACATGTTAATACATATATAATGTTAACTTGCCATGCATGCACATATATTCACAAGTAGTACCTGTGGAAATAGAATCTTGTTCTTTCAGAGTATCATATCATCATTATTTTTATTGTTATTATTATTATAACATCGTGCCACAAAGATAAATAAACATATAATGAAAATGGTTGCTTAAAGTGAAAGGTAGACATTATAAAAATAAATAAAAATTATAAACACTGATTTGTGATGAAATAACCAAAAAAATTAGGAATTACTACTGATTTCGCTTGTTCCTATGAGCTTGCTCAGGAAAAAATATCAAGAATCCATGTGAAAGAAGAGCAAAGTTCACTAAGAAGAATGCAACCAAAGATGGTTGATCAGCACCTTGAAAGAATGATTTACTTTGAAAGAGGATTCATTTAGGAGAAATTGAGGGTATTGAGATCTGTTGGGTGGATTGAGGCCCCTGGGAAATTAAGTTTCTTGATGATAAAAATCTCTAACAGTGCATTTTGAAGGTTCACGAAGTTGTGTTTTGAGGATGAAAAGTTGCTATTGGGAAATGAAATTCTATTTTTTTTTTAGCAGAGATGAAGAGAGTGGGAATGTAGGTGTGATGTTTTCAATAATCAGTTAAAATGAAAGTTGTTGCATCCAAATGTTCTGTGTGGAAAATAAGAAATCAAAATGAAATCTCTTTCATAGTATAAATGTCAAATAGCACTAATTACAATTTTGATCATTTTCATGAGAACAAAGCCTGATTTCTTATTTTAAATTTTATTTACACAGTGAATTTGAAAGTTTGTATTTGCACTTAATAATACCTCAGTGCTACTTAAACCTGGCTGAGAAAGAACCAAGGGTTCAACGTGTGTTAATTTTAATGAAAATTGTTCACACTTTTCAAAAACCAACTGGAAATATATGTTAGTAAATTTATTACTCTACAAATTGGCATGTCTATAAATGGGCAAAAGCAAGTACTTGAAAATAAGATTGCAGAAGTCACTCAAAGGAATACTTTCTCTATTTGCATTGAAAAACAAAACAAAAGAAGATAACATTGCTCAAGGAATCTCTATTTGAACAGCTGACAATGCACCTGGAAGTGATGAACTAAAGGTGATCATTGTGTATGGCAAAGAGAATATTTCTACTTGGGTGGGTTTGGGACAGCACTCGAAGCATTGTGGTAATGATGATTTCATTTTATCTTGCCTGTGATCTGGTGGAGCTGCCAAATTCATACATTTAGTTATATTATTTTTTGAAGTACAGCAGATATGTGGACGAAAAGTGACACCACTTGTCATTTAGAAAATATGGGTGATAGAAGCAAAGAGGAAAGATTTTCTGTGGAGTGAACTTCTATTGTATTGGCTCCATAAGAAAAAATAAGATGCATAGTCCACATAAATACCACATTTATTTAGATTTACAGCATTGTAGGATTTCAATTTTTACTCAGTGGTTCTTGAATTATTTTTTGAAATGCTTTTGGAGGAAGTATTTTATTGCTTGACTTTCTTTCTTATTTTTTGTGTTTCTTAGTGTTAAGTTGAGGGTATGCCAAGATGAACAAAAATATCTTTCCATCCGTTTATTTTATGCAAAGATTTGTGGCTTCATATGTCATTTGCTAAAAGAAAAAGAAATCAAATAAAGCTTGTCTCATTTTTTCTTTTCTAGTCTTGAATTGAATGAATGTTGTATGTTTATTATTGTTGTGGGAGGCAAAAAAAAAACTCAGAAGAGTGTCGTACATTGAGTGAATCATATGGTACTGATCAATAATACAAAGTAAATTTTTTTCTACGTTATAGAAGATAATGAATGTTATGTAAAAGAAATATGTTCATGAAATGAACACACTGAATTCAAAAATTTTAGAAGTAGTATTTTGGTATCCTACATCCAATCTATAATTCTTGATATCCAGGACAATAACTGGTGCAGCTTTCATGTAGTGTAGTTTTTGAAATTTTGAGCATTTTGGTTATGAACAAATAAGTTTTGTTTCGCATTCTATCAATTACATAATTTAAAAAAATATGGAGTTAACTTTTGTATTGTCCTCAGTTGACAGACGACTTGAGGTCAAGATGCTTCTTTTCACAGGACCTTCTTGTTGTCTTTATTCTGTGCCCTGTACCTTTGTAAGAATATTTTTAGTGCCAGATGCACAGAGCTCGAAATGAAATATGTTGAGTTACCATGACTTTTGATGTCTGCACAAAGACGGTTGCCGCATTCAATGAATGCCCAGAGACTGGAAGAAAGTACCTTCTCAGATTTATTTGCTTTTGTATATAATTGTACTGCAATTATATGGATTTTAGAAATAATGTTAGATTTGGTTTAATTATTCATTCTTTAATGTATTGTATAACATTTTATTATAAGAATGCAATTTACTGTTGCTCTCAATACCTTCCCTCATGAATGTAATCATGAGGTGAATGTAAAGAAAACTACATTGCACGCCAAAAAATAATTATAGATGACAGATGTTCTTGACACGTAAATGAACTTCATGCTTCAATTTAAAAAAAAAATTGATTTATTATGAGATGAAATGTATTATAATTGGTATCAAAATTGAAAAATAGAAAGTTGTGTCAAGAAGAAAATCATTTTGATAGTACTGTGAGAATGTCACAGAACTTCTTACATGGTTTATTGTTGTGGGCAGCAGTGAAGCATGTTACATTGATAGTAAATACAGTTGTATGTAATATTTTTCTATGTAGCTTAACACTGTTGTTATATGAAGGAAGGCTGTTGAAGGAAATCATGTAAATGGTTCATGTGTGTAACTTGCACATCAGAACAATCTATGGTCAGTTCACATGTGTGAAAATGGGTATTTTTGATAATTTTATTGATAATAAAAATAATAAAATTTAAATTATTTTAACAAATTTTAATTTTTTAAAGTTGTTTGAGAAACAGAATGAAATACACTGTGAAATCCACAGAATTAATACTTGAGAGTATCTCTTGTTTAATTGCTGATTGTATATTCAATAATACATTTTCTCATATAACTGATACGAATTATATTCATTTGGTATAGGTGTTTTTCTTTCTACTAAGTTACAATAAAAATGTAGGGTTAAAAGCTGGACCCTTTGGGTCAAGGCATTTGGATTTCCCATGATTATTAAATGAAAAAGGAAATATTATCCAAATGAAATTGTGCCAAACTCTTTTTAGAGATACAAACAGTAAAGTCACTATACTCATTTATGAATGGCATTTTATCTCAGTAATTGTAAACGTATTGTTTAACTGACTATTTACAACACTGATTGTTAAGCCTTGCGGAAGTCACAAGATATGAGGAGGTCTGAAATTTGACAGTAGAATATTTGCCTTACTCTGTGACTGAATTGTGAAAGAAAAATTAAGACTGTAATAATATAATAAAGATATTTATGAAATGATGAAACAGTTCAAAGTAAACTGACTAAAACCATTCCGATGTCTAGACCAACAAGACCTAGGTAAAATATAATTTAATGATTAAAAAGAATAAAATTAAGCAACAAAAAATTTTTGGAAGCAGCATGTGTTTTTTTACAAATTGTTACGCACTCTTAATGTAATAACCTTTAAAACAATCTAATTAGAATTATTCTTGAAAATTACAAGAGAGCAGGAAGATTGAAATTAATTCCCACTTCCTACAGAATTGAAAGAAAATTAAATAACATAAACTCAAAAGTTAAATTGAATAATTATGGCTTTTGATTAAATTGCAGACAATTTCAAAATTGATAGTTATTTTAATTTTTTAAAGCCATACTGTAAGACTGCACCAAAGTACTAATAAGGATATTTTGAGAAAACAAAAAGAAATAGGTACAATCATTTTTGAAAATTTTTTATTTTGAGGAGGTTTAGTCACTGTCTTTTACCTGCTTCAACACAAAATAAATATCTTTGTTGTAAATGTAGAATATTGACCTTTTGTTTATTTTCCTTTCTGTGCATAGTTTTTTTTTATATAAATTTTTGTTTTATGTTAAGAGTTGCCTTCAGCTTCATATAACTACAAAGAAAGGAGGTGGAGAAAATGAGAATCTGACTTAGGAGCTCGTTCCTTTTTGCCTTTAACATAAATAAAAGTGTTTGTGCTTTCAATGTGTATTCCAGAGATTGCATTTTATTTATAATTATTTTATGCGAAAGTGCTTTGTATGTAGCATTTTTATATTTTGTCTTCTAAAGATTGTTTCTTTGGTGTAACATTTTATAAGAAACTCTTTAACTATAAAAACAAAATAATTGTTGTTGCCCTCCAAGTGGTTTTGGACCCCTTTTACTCAGTGTAGAATGGTGATCTCACACCCACTTCAATTTACGTGATGTGCCAAAACTCATGTACTTATCACACTTTTTTAAAATTGACAATTATGGTACTTTTCACCAAAATAGATGTATGCCCAAAAGTGTCTCTTCCTTTTGGTGTGCTAATACTTCCAAAACTTGAAAGAGTTGACATTGTCTTGTTATTAGTATAATGTAGATTTATTTTATTATGAAAAGTTGAAACATTTTTTGTAGACATTCGTAATTTATTTCTAGAGCAGTGTTCCTGAAGTCTTACAAAGTGAAGATAACTTGTACCAGAAAAAGATTTTCATGCATGTGTGTGATAAAAATTGTTCCATGCTGCCAGTCAGAAATAAAATCCATTTATATCTGTATGTACTTTCAAAAGACCATGTTATTGAAGTTCTCTTTGTCTTTAGACTAATTGTATGAGGTCAGCAATTTGTTGAATTTCAAAAGGGTCACTGACAAAATATTCAGATTTCTTTTAAAAGTGCAACGAAAAATCTGTGAATTTATGTTAAAATAACAAGTCAATATATTGAAATATTTAGAAGTGTGATATGTTTACTCAGAAACTATCAATACATTTTAGTTACTTAGCACATGTCTTTTATTGTTTCTTTTCCTTAGTCGACTCTAAAATGTGAAGTGTTATGTATTCGCTTTTCCTACCACCATAGAATTGAACATATGGTCATCTACATTCCCCTAATTTTCCAACTCTTTTTTTCCTGTTCCATTCTTTGATAAGAAGTAAGTTTGGTTTTCTAAAAGTATGAAGCTTAAAACATTTGCTTTACCTACTTTTTCATTCATTCACGGAAGAAAAAAAATAGTTACATCAAAATGTTAACAAACAATATTGTTATGGCTCATTTTTAAATTAGCTAGTTAATATTTACATTATCCAAAATTGAACAATACTTTTCACAGGACAAATAATAAATTGTATCAATAATTGAAGCTGTAGCAAAAAAGTACCATGATGCAAAAATGAAAATGTACCTAGGGAGTAAAATAAGATTTTACTCACAGGTGAGAAAGTGATCCCCCAGGTGAGTGTAGGTAGTAGGGGGGGGGGCTGCATTGTTTATCAGAGAATCTAGTTTCTGCTTTTTTATAGTTACATTATGTTATCCATAACCATTATGTAAATAAAAGGTTTTACTGAAGTTTCCAAATTTTGCAAGTGTGTTCAAAGGGAACAAATCTATTATTTTAATGAGATTGGACACATGCAAATGTTCTGCATTTTGTACATATATAATGAAAATATTTGCATACTGGAATCAAACTTTGAACAGTTGGGTCTTGGGCAATATTACTTCAAAAAGTTTGGTATAGTTAAACATTCTAACAATGTTAAGTGTTTATTAACACACAGAAATACTTAAGACTTGGGAGATTTAATTGCAGTAGTCAATTTAGTTTTATACAGATATCAATGTTGGGCATGTTTCTTACAAATCCTTCATTGTATGTAATTGGAGCATCCTAAAGAGGTAATGTAATAGATGATCCAAATCATTACCACCAATTATTTTGAAGATTACTGCTCAACTGTTGATTCAAGGGTCTAGAAGCACTGTTTCATAATATTGCACCATGGCAACATGAGTTGAAAATTGTGCATGAACTTGCCGATTTCCTTTTACCATACTTAACAAATTTCTACATTTTTCTTCTTTATTGTGTTTGATGTGGTGCAGGAGTTTCATGTTGATAGAGTCAAATGAATTAATGAAATAAAATTTTCATCTAAATTAATTTTAAGGCACAAGAGACCCCATGGTTTGTTGCCAAGAAAAATAAAATAAATATTTACATAGTTACACATGGAAGAGAGTATTTAAAAGCTGGCTTCACAAAATTATACTATAATTCAACTTCCAATTTTAATTTGAATGGAAGTTAATACATCATAAAATTACATTTTATGTTGTTTTTTCTCTCTTCCTTCTGTGAATGAAATTTGAATTAAGACATTAGGAATTTCCCCCCTCATTTTCTTATAATTAGGCGTGTGTGCATGGAGAACCTATATAAAATTACAAATCAGTAGTTGGAGTCTTTATTTTATTTGCACCAATATCTTTCCAAAACTATATACAGTTTCAAGAGAGTTCATATCTCATACTACTACTTTCAGTTTACTTTGGCTGCTCAGATTTCATCGAAATACAAACATCCGCAACCACATGATGCCTGTTAAAGCACTTAAACTGTACCTGTTGACAAATCATAATTTTAAATTTGCAAATTAGATTTTTAAAACTGTCATGGTTGACAAAATGTACTATTCATGGTAGTAGTACTTAGGTGTTTCCTTACCAGGTCAAAATATAGGAGAAATGTTCATTTCTTAATGAAACCCGTGTCTGCCCTCCTAAAGGACCCCCATCAACGGAACTCTCCACTACAGCATCCAAAAGCACAGGTGCAGCATCAGTGGCAGCAGACATTTGGGACAAATCCCTGAAACAGATGACAAAGTTCAATGATAAGAGTGACAATGTAATACTTATGAAATAATCATGGCTCAAAGACTGAAATCACAAAAATGTAACACTATTTATATCAGATACATTACGCAAAGTTCTTAAACAAATTCTTGAATCACAGGTCATCTGAAAAACAGACCTATTACCACAGACACCTAGTGCATTGGTCATTTTCTTATCAAAGCAGGTCAGGAAATTTAAGAGAATCTTTTATGAAGTAAAAGCATTTCTTGAATCCTTACCTATAAAACCACATGTTTCCTTTGTTATGAGGAGTGAAAGGAGGTCTCTTTTCTTCTAACCTAACAATTCCCACAAGTTCCACTTCATCTTCAATTTGACCTCCTCTACGAGACGCAGGATTTCTTTTGTCATAAGGGATCCATCCTCGATTCACAAGGATAGTGAAGCTGGAATAAAGTGAAGAAATCTATTCACGTGTACACAACCAGACACTAATCTAATAAAAGTATTAGAAAATTTCTTTTGGTTGCTATTAGATGATTATTAGCAAAGTAATTGTAAAATTAATGAATCATGTTTGATTACTTAGAGAATATTTTTTTTACTGTAGAAAATACTTGTGAAATTTAAAATGAATTTTTTGTAACTTCAAACATATGTTATTTAATGTATTTCTTATAATATACTTTGGTAATCGAAAAGGGTTGTAAAATGGATGACCTTAAATGAATCGTCTTTAGTGAATCCAGCTGTGACTGCACATGAAGAACTTACTTTTTGTCTGATAGTTGAAAAGGTGTTATGACACAATAACCAGTATGTGATTTTGCATTTTTTGAGATAAGTTTTCCTTCAGAGGCTGCATCTCCATCTTTAATCAATGACCTTGGACCAAGAAACAGTTCTTTGGAGTGGTCAAAGTGTCCTCTGACCCGTACAGGATAATATTCAATTTCCTTCAGTTCAGTTAAACTTGGAACAAACAATAATGACGATGTAAACTATATACAGTACATTTGTTAATTGGCAAAAGGTATTGTCTAGCCTCACTTACTCCTCCGGAAACTCTCTAGGTTCTGCATTACTCCGCTTCTCTAACTCCTGGATTAAATTAAGTTTCCATTTACGCCTCCGAACTTGCCAAGTACCCAAGGCAAATGTGAGAACAGGGATTCCCTAATGCAAACAATTGTTATATAGAACCTTCAGAGTATTTCAAACTATCCTTCTCAACAGTTTTAATTCAAAGAAATGGCCTATTTATACTGAACACCATCTTAAAAATATGAATTTTCTAATGTACTATCACTCAACAATTGTCAGCTTTTTCAATCAGTATTAAAAACCGATAATAATCTTAGTTAACTTAGTTTCATTCTACAATTGCACGAGTAATATGGGTTCGGAAATAAGTAGAGTACCAATAACACCCATCCTCTAGGACCAATGGTTTTCCTCTGTTGGAGTGTTCCCACTCGAGTCGAGCAAGAACGATGGAGTGTGTGCACAGTGTTTTGCACATGCAGTTCCTGAAAAGAACATATTAATAACTTGTATGACTTTTATTACTGACAATCTTGCTCTCGCCACGTAAAATAAGGCAAATTCAATTCAATTCAATCTTGGAGTATTTTATTCGATCAAAAGACTACGCACCAACATTAACCGACCGGTATATTCAGCGACATTTCTTCTTGCATACATTTCACTTAATATTTATTTTTCAATTAAGTAGTTACATTGTTCGCAAAACTGCTCCCTTGCTCTCTGGGCTTATTCTCTTATGCGGCGATGGCATACAAACATCACATTATCCCACATAATTTTCTTGGGCTGGCATCAGCATTCAGGATAGTTGTTAGCTGTTGTCTGTCAGCTTTTGATGTTTTGAATCTCCAGGACCAGCTTAAGTCATGACCCAATTCATACTTCAAATATATTTCGCAACATGATCTCCTTGGTCATGCTTCGGTCCGGTCTGCCACGGTCTGCTATAGCGCGGCTATTTCAAAACGCATGATATACGAAGATTTGCATGACACCCGATGCCGTCGAAGTGTCTATGTATAATAACAATAACAACAATAGTTATTCCACTCATCCTTATATATTAATACACGGAGATCAGTAAGTTATTTCCATGAACTCTCATAAATCACGGGAAGATCATGGACATTTCTACTTCTTTGTTGATTGTTTTGTGAAATTTCACTTTCAAAATAGACTCGATTATTAAAACTGCAACCAATTTCTTTGCAGTGATTGATTTTTTAACTTTGTTTTGGTTCTACAGTCCATTGCATAAAAAATCTCTACCTCCTCAAGCAGGCTAATGCTTATAATTTGAAAAATGGGAATTATAACAAAAATGAACCTGGAGAGTCCATGATATTTATATTCTGTATTTTTAAAACAAATTGTTAAATTCTTGAAACTTTGTGGTAAAAGTAAGCTTTACTGTCATAGCACAAAATGTTCCTCTTTCCTATTTACGATTACATGCAATCCAATTCCAATGTAGAAAAATAAGATCCCTAGACCAACCCAATTTGTATTCTTCAAATTTCATTCTCATCAATTATTACCTACAAAATTTTATCATTTCTTTTAACTTAATCTCACACTTCACTTTTTCTCAATCCTAGCTCAATTAAACTATAAATGTATTTAGAAATCCAGTGCCATATGAGCTAATTTTGAATGTACAGCAACTTTATGTTAAAAACAATATTCTCAATATCTCATCTTTTATTACGTGAACTTTTGTCAAAAATGTAAGGCAAATGATAATTCTTTTTAAATTTTAAATTGTTTTTTAAAACTTTTTTTATACCCAATAGACACAAAGGATGTAATTAAAGTGAAAATGTATGTTTATGTTATTGGAGAAAATGTTCCGTATTTCTTGCAATGTGAATTTGCTATTGTATGTAATACTAATGCAAGGTGTTAGCACTGAGTGAAATGATAAGTCATAGAGCATTGATAATTTGTTTGTTTTGAATTTTCTAATTTCAATGCACTGATTTTGTGTTGGTGTTAAATTCTAGTAAGAGGAGTAATATTCTAGTGTGATGAGGTCAAGGTATAATATTAAAAAATGATAACAATTCAGTAAAGTTGTGAATGTGCGTTTCATGCTCCAACTCAACTGTAAATTTGTGAAAAGCTTCCACTCAGCTGGGAAATGGGAAAATAGTTTGAGATCTTCGATCACATACCTCTTGGTTCATTCTCTTCCGTTTTTTCCTGCTTATGACTTCAGATCTGGCGCTTCTGAGGGGCGTTGTTGGCAGCAGCGCAGCCAGCGATCTCCGCAGGCGTTGCTCTTCCATTGGACAGCTCAAACCGCGTGCGATTCGAGCGCGCTCGCGGAGGTGGTGTTCGTGGCGCACTGATCTGGCAACAGTGTCGCTGCGTGGCGCTCGGGGCGTCTTCTGCGTAGGCTTGGTTGTGCTACAGCTGAGGTTTGATGGAAACACGATGTGGGATGGATTCTCCGAGGCTGACATCGAGCGACTGAAGTCAGGAGAATGCCCTACGAAAGGTGCGGTGAAATATTTTGTAATCTGTGACATGCGTCGTTGATAATTGTGCATTGCGTGGGTGTCATTGAATGTTAGGTTATGTGTGTGTGTGTCTGTGTTTGTATAGGGCTAACGGCGGGGTCGGGTCCTGTGGTGGCGGCGAGACGCCAGGCGACGCACCTGCGCGGGTCCGCCAGGAAGAACAGCGCGCGCGAGCGTTTGCTGCGGCCGGGCGCCGGAGGGAGCGGGGATGCGGACGCCGGGGCCGTCGACATCCCCGACGGGGCACGCCTCTCCGCCCCCAAGGTAGCCGCCCCCACCCACGCAACGGAGGGTTAGGAGCGTACGCGCTGTGTCGTACATGTATTCCCGTGACCCATTACGCCTTTATTTTAATGCCATCCAAATTCCACTTTCTGAGTTCATGAGTTACGTAATTTAGGGATTGTCGAGCTGTCTTTCTTTTAAGTATGCCTGTGTATCATTAAAAATTCTGCACTCTAGCAGGTGTCAGAACCTTGCATTGTTTCCTGCCTTTGGTCTATTCATTTATTCCCAATGATGTGGCTTCCTCCTGCTTGACAGGTCAACCTACTTTTTATATTTGGTTTCTATCTTACATGGCCTACCCTTGCACATAGTCTTTTGTAGTTACTTTTATGCACCTAACATTCTCAGTAGAAAATCTGCATTTGCTCCAACTATTCATGTTGAACAAGTTTTTGAGAATATTTTCTTCATTCATAGAGCAAATGTGATCCCTTGCTGTGTTTCAGCTGCATAAGTCACAATCATTGTCTTCAAAACATAATCAAAAGTTGTGCAGTAAAGATGTGCCAGGACAAAATATTGCCAGAAATTCTTTTAATTAAAATTAATGTCTATGTATTGAATTCAGGACAAGTCAATTATGACACCAGGATGTTAAGTTTTATATTTTTTTTACATTGCATGAGTGCATAATGCTCCACCTCTTCAGGTTCTGGAGTGATCATTAAAATTGTACAAAGTAATAATCAAACTCTATATAACTTAACAGACAGAGCAACCAAATTACAATAACACATACCTAAATCAACTCCATTAAATATAAAACATGTTTTGAATCAACAGTGCAATGCCAAGTAACATGGAAAACATTCTTAGTTGCGAGTGACAGCAAGTGTTTACAGCAGGTTCATTATGCAAACTGTGTGAATACCATTCTGTTACCTTAACTGTTTGAATATAATTTCTTACAATTACAATTTGAATATAAAAATTTGACAAAAAATATTTACAGAGTGAAATTTAAATGGTAAAAGATGGAATTTTATTTTCACAATATAATATAACCTTTCTCTGTTTTTAATTTGTTACTAACTGTTCCTGAATGTGTAATAATTTTTTTAATTCTTCATTTTTTTCAGGTTGTTGAAAGAAAAAACCAAGACAATTCTCGTTTAACTCCAAAGAATGAGGATGAGAATTCCCAGCTTATTTCTATACCAGATTCTAAGGACAACGAATGTGAGACAACTCCTCTAACTAAAGAGAAGACTCTTAATGTGGAAACAAGTACAAATCAAGGACCCGTTTGCATAAAAATTAAGGAGGGCAAAAATTATGAGGTACTAAGTTCAGAAAAAACACCATTAGATGAATTTCAGTCACGGCACAAAATGATGGAAGAACAAAATCGTCGTCGTAAGGAATTGCTGGCAAAAGCTCTAGCAGACAGGTTTGTATTTATAGTAATTGTAATGTGTGTTTAAACTTTTTTGTTAGATGATTCTTCTTTTCTTTTGAACACAATAAGGAAACGGACTGGTTTGAAAAGAGGAAATAAGGCATAATTTTAGTAACATAGTGTATGATGAGAAGAGACTATTCCAAGCACTGAGTTCCTGTGATTGATTTATATAAACACAGAAAGTTCTGTCTTAGATACCATTCAAGTCAGTTAAATAATTAATAATTGATTTAATTAATTTCAAGAAAAAGAATCCTTTATTTATTGTCATGTGGAAATTTAAATAATAATGTTGATGCAAACCAAATTCATTGTTATTCGAGAAAATCCTTCTGAAACTTTAAATTATTATTTATTTGACTAATCTTAGGAAGCTTGTAAGTTTGAGATTCATGACATGGGTATTGTCTGTTTATTTGGGTTTGTTCTATGAATATATGTATAGGTAGTATGTGCAAATGTATGCTATGCGTATCATAATCAATTCCAGTTTTAAGTCATTAAAAGATGTTTGGTAATAAAACTAGTAATTAAGTAGTAATTTGCTACAATGTAACACTTTTTGGTTTCTTTATCAAAATTTTCAACATTCTGTTAAACAGTCATCTTCTCTTTCATTTTATGCCATTGATTTCTTGAATTGCACTGCTACAGAATATTTTTTATGTTAATGATAGTGACTTTTTTCTGGCAGAAAGAAGAAGACTCATGCAGAAGCACGTCGTTTGCAACAAATACAAGAAGAACTCCAAAAATTGGATGTACTCCTGAGCAATGATGTTGGGATTCTGAGAAACCAGATAGAAGCAGCTAGTTTAGAATTCATGGATGCTCAGTAAGTTAGTGTGAACAGAAAGTCCATATTAGTGAAACCTGCATTAAGTGACCACTGGTGGTTCCATGAAAAAGTGGTCTTTTAGAAGGGTGGTTGCTTAATAGGAGGAAGATCCTCCTCTCCCCCTTCACCCCCCTCTTACCCTCTCCCCTTCTTAAAAAAAAAAAAGGATCTGTTATTACTGTACATCAAATATTTAGGAAATTTTAACCCATTTTATTCCAATTAACATATGTAAAGGCTTTTAGCATGAATGAAATTATGGAAAACATTTAAATTATGAAAAATTATATATCTTGATGAAGTTTAATTTTGCCTATTTTGACATAAACTATTTTTTAGACATATTTAGTATAGTATTTAGAATAGAAGTTGCAATATTAGATGTAACTGTTATGAATAATATGAGAAAATGTGCTGTTGTAGTACCTAGTTTTTTATAACTTTGGTTATCCCAATGAGACACATAGTGCCTTAGGAATCACAGTTGGTTGCTGCATTTTGGATCTCTTGGAGCTCCCAGAGGTTTTCTAAAATCAGTTGGAGAAAGACGATTAATGAAGATGGAGGATCTGCCAGTCAGCCACCTTAATGATCAAAATGATTGGATGGGTGTGTTGTTTAGGGTAATGCTTTGGTATCTGCCTAGAATTAGAGAAAACCACCGAAACAACCAGTCAGAATAGTCAGCAGCTAGAATTTTCATCCAGACAATGATTGGCTTCCATGCAGCTTTGTATTTTGTTTGTATTATTCTTCCTCCGTTGTTACAAGAATATAGAATTTCGGGTCTACAAAGTTTTAGTTACCAAGTTGCAACTCTGTACGCTATTGCAGCAATAATTATTACAAGCATTAAATATATATGTTTGGGTTTAGCAGTGTATGTTATGGGTTTAGTGGAGGTCTATGACAAATACAAGAAAGTTGAAATTTTGTCACATATTTCACAAATTTTTGACTTTTGAGAGGCATAGGAAATTTTAGGTATGCATCCAACAACTGTCTAGCACACTGCCACTGAATTCAGTTGTAATTTCTTGCAATTCGTGTGAACATTTATAATAATTTATAACAATATTTTGAAAATTGAAATAATTAATTTGAAACTGAATATTTGTTAAAATTTTAAAATTAAAAATACAAATTTAAGAAATTAAATTTAGCTTGAATTCATGTTTCAGAAAACGCTATGATAAAGCTGAAAAGGAATTTTTGGAGGCAAAATTACACTTATTTGGAAAGTTGGAACGAAAGGAGCTTTTAACAGAACACTTGTGCAAGATTATAGAACAGAATGAAATGCGCAAAGCCAAGAAACTGTCTGAACTAATGGACAAGTTGGAACTGGAGAACCCTGTTGAGTACACAGAAGAGGAACAAAAGAATACTGTTGGATCTGTGGTAAGTTCTGATGCTGTTCATATTTGAACAGGAAGCTTCCTTTTGGCTGTGTTGCAGCTTTAATCTTTTCTGGCCTTGTGGAGAGGTGATGAAGGCACATTGATCAGTTGCTCTTGTGGTTGCCTTTATCTTTTTTATAATTCAAATATTTCAATTGTCAGAAGGCACAAAGCTATTGATAGTAGTTCTGCTCAACTTGCAGAAAATCTATTGTCTTGTGTTTCCTTTTTACTTCTAAAAGTATGGAAAAAATATCACATTTAGTGCTTAACCCTTCAATGCATAATGGTGTTTATGTATGTATGTATGTATGTATGTATGTATGTACTATGTATGAATGTGACATCCTTTCATTTACATTTGTGGGAGACTGTGCAAGGGATTTTTCCCTCAGAACTGGGATGTATGGAGGTAGAGGGTCTTCCTACCTGGTACTATAGTGATGCATTCAGCCTCTTTCCTTTCATCTGTGTTGGAATGCTAACACATCTATCGAAGGGCTTAAATGCTTTACTTTCAAAGTTTGACAAGGGACCTTCTCTGTATTTCCTTTTAACCAGGCCCCCCAAGACCCAGTTTACACACTTCCTTTTGATGAATGATTTTGGGAGTTTCAGTGAACGTGGGCATGTGCAGTAAGTCTCGACTTGTGTAGTGG
Source organism: Gryllus longicercus (assembly GCA_038098605.1). Classification (NCBI taxonomy): domain Eukaryota; kingdom Metazoa; phylum Arthropoda; class Insecta; order Orthoptera; family Gryllidae; genus Gryllus; species Gryllus longicercus. Next base: position 1,320,333 of record JAZDUA010000150.1, read on the forward strand.
TATGCACTGTGCACATGCATACGTTCACTTAAACTCCCAAAGTTGTTTGTCAAAAGGAAGATTGAGGTGAAAGGGTTGTTCAGCAGTATAGTGATGACAGTGGAATGACAAAACTTTGGGGACTGTTTGTGAATAAGCTCTTTAGAATTACTGTATTTGCCAGTGTATAAGATGCATTTTTTCCTTCAGTAACTCCTAAAAAGAAAAGGATTTGTCTTATACAACAGATGGGAGTTTTTGTGACTGGTTGAATGTTTAGAATACAGCATTACAGAAATTAAATGTTTGTACTCTGTGAAACAGGGATTTGTATTTCTACAAAATTGATTATTACAGAATCTAAAAGTATTGCAAGAAGAAAGAATGCTGAAAATTTCGTTGAGTCAATGTCAAGGGGTAGAAGATTATGGAAAGGCACAGACTTTCCATGCGTACTAGCAAAATATCATAAAGACTCCCGGCCGAATATGAAGAAAAGATCATTGCTTTTCACAGGTCCCAATTCCCATTCCATTCATAAAAATAAAGTATAAAATTTAACATCCTTCTTGAAAATAGGAATGGCCTTGTACACCAGCAAATACGGTAATTAATGGAGGTAATTATCATATATGAAGAAACTGTGACACAGTTAATTGGTTTGAATTAAATTCCATAATCCTGGCAATGATCTTGTGAATCTGTGTGAATGCAATGATCTTGTGAATCACAGTAAATCTGTTCATAGTGTCAGTTTGTTAAAAAGATTATTATGTGTGCATTTCTATCATCTGCGAAATCAAAATCTGATTGCAAGATTTGTTGTCATCCCGACTTACAACTTGCAAATTTGACACTGATTTAAAAGTAAATTTATGTATTCCACGTTCCATGAATTCAAACTTGGATTTACTTGTTACAGAATTTCATTATATTACATTATGTTATTTATTTTACAGTATTATATTATTATATTTCATTATATTATGGGAGCAAATTAGTGTTCTTTTATTTATATCTGGAATATAATCTAATTAAATTTATTGTACTGGTAATATTTATTGCAAAGTAGAATTTTTCTTTGTGAAAATGTTTTTGACTAATATATGTTCATTGCAAAAAATTAATTGATTAATCAATTTAATAACTCAATTTTGTAATGTTTTAAAAAGAGAGTTTTTTCTGGCGAATATTGAAAGTAGTCTTTCGGGGCAAATGGAGAATAAATAAATTTTTCCTGCATGAAATTGCTCCTGTAACCATTTATACCTAATGTTTGCTTATAGTGACAGATTATCATACTTTCTGAGATGAACAAATATTTCAAAACAATGCTTTGTTTCAATGATTATGGATAAGAGATGGTTGATGTAAAAGGTTGAATATCAATAGAGCAAGCAGTGCTTGTACTGAAATCAAACTAAAGCTGAATCCATTACAATCCTTGCTGATTCTTTACAACGAATGTAACATACTTGTAATCAGGGAAACATTTTTAATGATTGAACAGTTAAAAATCTCAAATATTTTTGTATTGTTTTTGTAGAATTTAATTATAGTTTAGTCATTTTCATTTAGACTTGGTACCTTGCTTTACCGTACGATAAAGCAGATGTGAAAAGGTAATGATGAAAAATTAATTCTGTACCTTTTGGGCCTTTCTGAAATACAAAATAAGTTATCCATCCACTTTAAATTATTGAAGAAAGTGCTGAAAAACTATGCTGATTTTCATAAATAATTCATGAAATGGTAACTAAATTTGATATAATTATAATTGTGCATTAATACAGAAGTTATTAACCACTCTTGTAGATTGATTGACACATGCTTGTTAAATTAAGTGTGAATAGTTACATCTGTAGGAAAGAAAATTATTACCCTATAAAATTGTCTCAAGAAATTATTTGATATTGTTTTTATTTTCATGTTCGATTTGTTTGTATCTTGAAAAATATCAAAATTAGAATTGTGTTAACCATAAACTTGAAAACATTAATAAAAAATTAGGTATAAAATTACAATGTAGGTAATAGATTTCAAAGGAAAAACATACAGGAAACGTGTTACAATTATTTAAATTCTGTACTTTGTGATATTTTATGAATATTCTTTAACATAAAATTTGAAAAATGTCTTTGCACTGTAATTTGGTACCTGAGTAACGTGTCTTCAAATTGTGCCAGCAGCCAATGCACTTTTTTTATCTTTTAGAAGTTTGAACAATAGCAAATAAATATGTAGTAATTACATGTGTATTCATAATTTTGTTCAAACATGTTAATTTATAAAATATATTTTAGTCACAACTACTATTGTGTGAACCTGGAGTTTATAAGAAACATTCTTTCTGAACTTTTAATCAGGTGATGGGCTGATTCAATATGAAAGTTTTAAATTTTAATTTAAACATGGAAACATTTCTTTTTGTTTTTTAACTTAGATAATACCCACTTTGTGTGCCTTGGATGAAGTTTCATATTCTGCTTGTAATACATTAAAGAGCAGACAGCCTGAACCTAAGCACAGCCTGAAGACTTCATCAGAGGAGCTAGAAAATAATCTTAGCAGCAATTCAGTACAAAGCAGTAGTGTTGCACCAACAAAAGATTCTGCTGATGCAGTTGAAGACTCAAACTCAACAGCCATGAACAAAGTAGAGGCAGTGGACACGACGACTTATGCAACTGAAGAGATTGGAGACAAACTTGCTAAAGAAAGTGTGTGATGTGAAAATCAGGTATGCCTATGACTTTTTTCCCCAGTATTTATTGTGGTGAGTCCAAAACATAATGGGTTAAGAGCTGTTGCACTCAGAGAGAGTGTGGCTTGGTTAGTTAGTTAAAGTCTTGTTAATGTTTTTTAAGAAGTTGGAACCTCCTGAAGATTGAGGCAGCTGGTGTAAGGATTTGCAAGCATTTTTAGTCAAAAACTTTATTGCATGTAGGCATCGAAGAAATACGGCAAGTATTTAGTTCTTGTATATTCATGTATACCAATGTAAAATGTATTAACACTCAGGATAAAGTAAAAATATTAATTAGAAAAAATAACTGACAATAATGAACATATACCTGTTATGAATGGACTTTCACCAGTCTGACAATGATATTTAATGTGCCTCTTTTTAATCTGGAAGTATAAAACTACTTACTAATTTTACTGATACAAAGATGATATTGCTATGTTTTACTTCAGTTTGATTATGTTTGTTGTGAATTTTTTACAAAATTATTAATGGTCAGAATTCAGTATTTAAAATGGTGCTGTTATTAATGTACCTAATATTAAATTGAATCATTTATGGTGACCTGAACTGATTAAAACTTAAGTCACAAGGTATGTATCAAGGCCAGATTTTCTTGATGTGGAAAAAAATCATAGAAAGTTAAAGGCAATAGAGTAATTCCAGTAGTTTTTATATTGTACAAATTCAAGATGAAAAATATTACACATAAAGGGTTATAATTGTTAAATATTTAAAGATCATTGTCATGAAAGTAAAATTATACTTTTCAATTTTTCCATGATTATGAACACTACTGGTGTCTAAACAAGCTGCTTTATTATTAATTTTGAAAGGTTACATTATGGACCTTCAAACTGAAAGAGACCATTTATCAAATCTGGCCCTGAAGTTTGTTGATTCTGTACAATTTTATCAAGTTAAACTATTAATGAACTGTTATTCCTAAGTACTATACATTTTTATGCTTTAAAGTGTTTTTAGACAAATGTTTATGATTTATTGTTGCAGCTATTGCAAAGCTTTTTAGATGAGAAAATGTTGTTAGCAGTGATCTTTCTAAAGGTATAATTGATATTGTGTGTAATGTCACAATATTGCCATTTTATAAAAAAAGTTACATTAATAAAGTAAAATACTTCCAAAGTGTTGTTTTTATTTTCAGTACAGAATATTTGTATTTAAAACTTTGTTTTGTGTAGAAGTATACATATATCAATCACATCACATCAGGATTTTGAATGTGTGTGGATCACCCGATCCGTATAACTCTGAAATAAAAATTTTATTTGCCAAATTTGGATGCCTTCAGTAGAATGTTAGCAGACGTGGATCCACGGGGAGGGAAATTTTACCTCCCAAAACTTTTCAGTAACTATTAATTTTAACTTGTCACAAAACTTTGAAGTAAAAATATTTCCATATAAACATTAAAACATATAAAATTGTATCACAATATGAGCTGAGTTTAGCCTGCATCGTTATACATAATCTTTAATATGACACATTCAACCAAAACATTTTGCATAAAAAAAATGTCCCGACCCAAAATTCTCTCTGGATCTGCCCCTGATGTTAGTGTGACTAATACATACATTTGAATGGAACTTTTAAATTAAGTACTGTTATAGAGGTGAAAGCTTAATACATATTTTGAACTACTTACTTTTCATGAGAAGTATCAGTGCCAGATTACCGAACAAGCTGAGTAGGCTGCAGGCTGGGGCCCGCAATTTTTGGGGTCGGACGAATTTCAGTGATATGATACAGCGAACTTTTGAATGTTTTTTATAGAAATATTTCTTTCTATATTTGGAATAAAAGAAGTGTTAATTAATAACATATATATACAATGATGATATATACTAGTCAATGCAAAGATATTATATATTTATTAAAGAAATAGTGGTGAGAATTATTTATACGCATCATATAATCAATTATTTATTAATACAAAATATTTGCATCAGTTGCAAATATCATAAATTTTTTTATTCAAAATATCTTAAATAGTTTTAATTTAAAAAAGCAAATTTTAAAAACAGTGCTAAAGCATTTGACAGCCTCAGGCGCGCATAAGTCAGTCGGGCATTGAGGAGTATACAATAAGATTTGAACTTTTGGCATAAACAATCAGTTTTGAGCAGAGTAAAGTAGTTTGAATGAATAAGGATGAGGTGGTTGTGGGAATGTAGACAAATATCCTTCATTAATTTATTGTAAAATGACATAAGTAATGGTAAGTACAGAATTTCATGTGCTTCAGAGAGAAGGTTCAAGTTTATCAAGTTCACAACTACACTGTAAGAGGAACAATGTGTCTAACACAAATTTAAGGTTGTAAAACACGTATTGGTAAATTTTCTTTTGAAAATTATGGGTGCAAATATCACACCAGTTGTACACTTAATGATAATGGTATTATGCAGTGTAGATTTTAAGTAAATATTCGGATTAAAAGGATGAAGACCTGACATCACCACCCTAATGTTCTGGACAAGTGTGTGTTTTTGTTACAGGCAGAATATTGTGGCTTAAACTCTCCTACCTTCCTGCTTGCAAACCTAGCATTTTGGCTACATCTACTTCATTGGTACTAGAAGGTGAACCCAAGTAATATTCGGCCACTGAAATGTAAATTCCAACAGAAAGGCCAATGAGACCAGCTAAGACCATATTTTTCTGAAACACAATGCAGGTGGCTACACACAATCCAGCATATGTTAGGTAGCGTGTTAAGTTTACATGCCAGTCACGACCCATTTGTTGCTCATCTACACACATGCCATCTTTTAATGTGTACCCCCTTGCACATTTTGTACACATGTCTGGCCCATCTCCAGTACACCCTCCGCATGAACGATCACACTTCAGACAGACATAAGATCCATCATTGTTAACACAAAACTCATTTCTCTTGCAAGGGTTTTTCCCAGTGTAGCACTCATCAATATCTAAACACCCTTTTTCTGTGTCCATCTGCCAGCCTGACTTGCATGCAACACACCCCTTGGGGCCTGCTTGGGAACAAGTGCCTTGACAGGACTCATGGCATGGAGAACACAACAACTTGTCTTCATCTCTGTAGGACTCATAGAAGTATTTTCCACACTTGTCACACAGGTCTCCATCATAACCAGCATCACAAATGCAAGATCCATTACCTTTCCGAGTTCCAGCTCCCCTACACTTGCCATTACCATTGCATATTCTACTAGGGTAACCAGGACAGGGATTGCAGTTTGAGCCAAAGTGCTCATCTGGACAGCAAACTTGCCTGGTAGATATACAGAGCCAATGGTACAGATCTGGATGTGTGTTCTGCTTATGCAGCCACCAGTCTTCCAGAGCAGCTGTCATCTCAGTTGCCAGAGCTTGACAGTGTTCCTTACCCCAGTCCACGTCTGTGCAAAGATATTCCTGCACACTTGCCAGCCCATTTGCACTTTCTGTCCCCTCAGTCATTTTTTTCATCCCTTTCTTGAAAGAGTTGACGACAGTTTTGCATCCTAAACATGGAGGGAGTTCAGTTTTGGTGTTGTCAGAAGCCAAACACTGTTCAGCAAGAACAATAGTTAGCACAAAAATTGGCAAATGAACATTAACTTGCATGATGTCCTCTGGTGTATTAGCTTTAGAACAGGATTTTCATCCTCAGGAACAAGACTTAAATGACAAGCAAAATTCTAGTTCAGTTCTTACAGCACTTTCTAGAGCTTCATTATCGCAGCCCCCGAGCCTGTTCACCCCCTGCGTCTCTGTAGGTGGGCGTGCACCCCCTAGGTAGACCCTCCAAGCTTGTATTGAATTCGCGTTGTGCTGCTGTTGATTAGTTGGACCTTTTGCTTGTAGATGGCGAAGGTGTTACAATATTGATCATACTGGTGCAGTAAAACTAGTTACACAGCCGTATTTGACATTTTTAGTTCGAGGGAAAATGTCATAAACGGGGGAAGCTAAATAACAAGTTACAAAAAGATCTACAATATAAATGTAGTATGTCTAAAACGTAGGGTTTCGCTGTAGTTGAGCTAAACCCATGAGTTGCGACTGTATATGAAGGCGAGAGGAATGTACACTCCAGTGTTGTTGCCATTCGTGCCTAAATCTGTAGATTATTTATTTAATTTGCACCTTCGTTTTGAGATTTAGATTCTTTCTACGGAATAGATCATTAGTTTGCGTACGAGAGGTTGGCCCCACTGGTATATATCTCACCCGCGAATTTCATTGTGTGTCTGTGTGCGATCACTTTGTGATGTATGTATTTCTCATGACGTGGAATGATCAAACACTCAAATTACCTAGTGAATTAAAAGATCGGGAAATATTATTTCAACAAATGTATGTTAACATGTAGGATATCTTAGTTCGACAGCATCTCAAGCGTCGAAATTAACTACCTTGCTTTTAGTTGAATTCTTTTCAGTGGTGCTAGCCAGTACATTTTTATTTAATATACTTTCCAGCAAGCATATATATATATATATATATATATATATATATATATATATATATATATATATATATATATATATGTTTTCGGCACTAATGCTTGCTGGAAAATCCGCTGTACCAAATTGTCCAAGCAGTTTTATAAGCTTTATAACATTCCCAACACCTCAAAAAGAAAGTTGAACAGGTTTTGAGAGGCAGTAAAAACGATTCAACAATTCGACGTCCTTTAATAATAATCAAAACAAATGAGTTGTTGCTAAAGATGATGGATGAATATACTTATTCCAAGATTTGTTGTTGTTGAAAAAGATACGCTATTACGAAAAGTATTGAATGACACGCGGCCGACAAGACAAATAACAGAGGTAGTTGGTTATTTTCTGTCACATGTTCATAACTATTTTGCTGGCGTCTGAGGGCCGATTTCTACGCCGATCTCGTAGATCGGTGAGAGGCGGGAGACCCCTCAAGGGCTCCGCACTGCAACACATCCCTCCCATGTCTCGAAAATACACTTTCTCTTTGACAAATACGTCTTTGTTTTCTTGTATTCATATATCTTGCACAAAAATAGGCATCGTTAGTTTTGGAATGGAATAAATAAGAAATTGGCGCTTGAGCATCTATGTGATATAACCCTTTTGAATTAAGTGCTTTACTATAACTTATCGATATCAGTTTCTTCCGAAGCAGTTTTTTCATCCTAAGACGGGTGAATTACGTGAAACAATGTGAAAATGCTCTGGTGATAATGTGTTAGTGGTAGTGTTTGTGCTTAGTAGGTGCTGAGTAGGAAGGGGAAAAAGAATGGATGCCAAAGAAGAGTGTTCTTGGGCATGATGTGGTCTGCCCTTGGGCATTTCACTTTGCAACATGTTCACAAAAACACTTTGCAGCATGTTGTAAACAGTTTCCAGTTTCTGCTTCGAAAGGTAAGTGAGATTAGAACTTATTAGAGAAAAAGTGTTGTTAGTAATACACTTTCAAGTTAATTTCATTAAACATTTTTTTACTCTTACCAACCATTGCGTAAACAGTTCATGTTTACAAAATCACGTAAATTATGAATAACTGATGTTTTTGATGTTTTATTATTTATCATTTCATGTGTTTCTGTGAATGAATATTAAGCTATAGCCATACTTCTATTTTGCATTTATATTTTTGTTTTTTTACTACAGGCTGCAAAACAATTCCATTGCATTTGATTATATTCAATAGTTTTTTCTAATGAATCACATTTGAAGAATTTATATAACACATTATTTTCCAGTATTCACTAGTATTTATTTATATGTTCTGTGGTGTCAAGCAAGTATATTTATTGAAAAAGGTTATGTTCATAAATATTTACAAATATATTACTATCTATAATTTGAAAAGTTTCAAGCAGCCATTTGTGAATATCTGGTACATTGAAACGTTCATATATTATAAAATGCCAACTAGAAAAAATAACAACAAAATAATTATCTTACTAACAACAAATTATGAAAATATTAAAGGAAAGTAAAAAACAATTTTCTTATGCAGACATTACTTGTACATTTTTTTCTGATTTCTTAATGTTTATATATAAATTGCAATTAATACATGAATCATGAAATGCAATATTTTTGGTAATTAATACTTTTTAATGATATTGCTGATATTTATAAGTTACTGCTAGGACCGTATCAGTAACTTAACCCCTACATAATGCTTTACAATAATTTTAATTACTCAAATTTTCATTCTTTACTGTTATCAGAATTGAAAGGTTGATGTTTCTATAAATGTTACTTGGTAAAGAGTGCTTCCGGATAACATGGTACAAAATTTCCTTAAAACGAATGACATATGAGTAGTAAAACTATTCAAAATCTATTGGCATACTCAAACATCTTGTTGAATTTTTTATGCTTAAATAGAGAGTAATTATTCTGCATTAAATCAAAGCAAATGTTGGTTTGTTGTGTCTTGCTCAATTCTTTTTTCTTGAAAAACTATCATAATCTTAGAAGGCTAGTGCAATTTGTCCCACGTGTTGATAACGTTACGTCTCTCAGATGTACAATTTTGAAAATTAATATATACAATCGAGTAATCTAAGTCTTTCCTCACCATATTACATTGTAAGAAGAACGTATTGTAACCATGCGGAACAAACCGGCAATTTTTAAACAAAAAGACACTTTTTGTTAGGTTCTGGTCCGTCCGTCCGTCCGTCCGTCCGTCCATGTACCTCTTCTCCCCGTAAATTACGCTCAAAATAGTAATTTGTAAATATCCACTAGGAGAAGTGATTTTTTCTGGGCATGCGTAGCCATCTAAAAATGGAAACGATGCTGAAGGGTTCAGGTAACTCTGTGAATTCAACATAGAAAACTAAACAGTTTCGTCTAACCGCATCAACTAATACTGACATAAATGTAATATTAAGTGAACTGTTTACTTGATTTAAAATAAAATGAATGGCAGTATGGCTGTCGAAAGAACATTGTATGACACACGTGGTAAAAGTGACATTTTATTTTTCATGTTGGAATGTTAGCGGCACGGGGTCGATAGGCTGAATGGCACAAGGGTACGTTTCACAATAATAATGTATGCAATTGGTTTATATGTTAAGCTTTATTGTGTCAGTACATCTTTGAAAACAAGTGACGTTATGAGAGAGTTTTCAAGTTTGAACGAATGCAATAATGCGACATTATAAACTAGTTGCATATGCTAATTTTTATGTAATCGTGTAAAGTATTCTCCAAAGGTGAATAGTCCTGTTAATTTTACGAAGTTGCAAGTTGAAAGATTGATGAGTATTTAATATTGTACTAAATATAATGAGGTTAATTGAGACTGTTCGCAGATGGATGTCAACTTGTGGGCGAAATTTTCTGAAAACGGCTAAAACATTTGAACTCCCAATCTTGCATCGATCTTTAAATTTCGTATGAATAGGAGAGTATAAGTTTTTTTGCAAGATTTAAGTTGTGGCGAAAAATTCATACGCTTTCAATTAATACTGTTTGATCACTAACAACGCACAGTACATGCCTATTCTAATCCCAACATTTTTTTTTTCAAAATTGTATCTTTCTATTTCTTGAGGAATTCCTATATAATCTTGCCAAGTTTCAATATTCCGGGATATTTTTCCTTCGATAACAAGGTTTCGGTCTAATTTGACTGTGCTATGTGTGAGAAAAATATTTAAAGAAAAAACAAACAAACAAACCACTTTTACTTTCTCAATTCTACGTACGTAAGAAAAAAAAAGGGTTGTAATCGTGTGCCACAAAACGGTGAGTTTTTTACTGAAAGTCTTATAGCCGGTATATTGTAAATTACTTATTCTAACATGTTGTGTAGTCAGAACCCATGTTTTGTGGGACATTGATACCGAAAAATCGATTGACGGCAAAACTGTTTCTCCGTCTGATTGTCTGTCTGTGTCTGTCTGCCTGTTTGTATGTCCTTGTCTGTTTGTGGTCAAAGCTAGCTCCTAAATCGTCCAGCCGATTTTATTCAAAATTGATATTTGTCATTTGATTTAAATGAACTCGATACCGTCGGAGTTTGAAAGGGAAATTTTGATTATAGCAGTACTTTATGAGATACATCAACATTTTCAAAATTTTCTCAAAGATAGCTCCAAATTTTTTTATTAAATTTTGTCCACGGATATCACAAAGGTCTCTTAAGAGAGTGGGATGGATCTCGTTTTCATTGAAATCATGAACGCATAAGAGAATGGTAAAGATCCAATTTTCATTAAAATTCCCGATTTTTCGAAAATTGTGTAAGTGCAATTTTTTGGCGTCTTCTTGCAACTACAATATTGAAGGTAGAGATTTTTCTTAATTAAAATCTGTTCTTTAAAGATAGAAGTCTAATTTTGAGAAAATATGAAGAGTTTTCGCGTAATTTTGTGAAAAATGTAGACATTATTGAATTCTTTTCTCTAAAAATCCACCCCTTGTTTTCTTTAAATTTTCTCCTCGAGTGTATCAAAGGACTATAAAAAAGGATGACGCTAGTCTCGTTTTCGGCGAGCTCCATTTTCGAAAATTGCAGAACGTTAACATACTAAATAGATGCTAGAGATTATTGTTTGAACAAAATCTGCTCTACAAAACTGCTCTTTAAAAGGTCACGTACAATTTTTTTAACAAATGTAGTTTTTGCGTAATTTGTTTTTGAAATTAATGCAATTTATAAAAAACATTTTCTCAAAAAACGTTTCAAATATTTTCTTTAATTTTTTTTCCACGGATAGAACAAGCAACAAACAAGCTTAAAAGAATGCTTCAGGTTTCTTATGTGTTGATCACACTAAATTATTAGAAATTGCAAATGTAGAAATAATGCGAGAAAGAATGTGATGTTGTAGCACCACGTATTTATAAAATATTAAAAATGTCGTTGAAGAATAATGCAAAGTACCCGTAAAACCTGATTAAAATTAAAGGGGTCGCGAATCAGCTACATCGATTGCGGAATGTCAATTTTGATGAAACTCCGACCTACAGTTTAGTACGTATCTAGCGTTGTTCATAGACATTTTGACTGCAACCAATTTTTCGGAATTAAGAACCCACATAAAGTGAATTCTGACTCACAACATGTAAGAGGAAGTAACTTACTAAATATACGAACAAGAATTATCCAATTTTTTGGAACGAGATGCCTGTAATACATATTTTTTGTAAATTTTCTTTCCAACAATACATAACTTTCTCCATACTACGTAAGTAGTATACGAGAAAGTAAAAATATTCACTGAGAATCAATGCCAAGTTACTCTTTACTAAGGTTTGGTTCTGGTTTTTCTGTGTTTTGTGTTATCTCAATTTTTACAGTGCTGCGATAGTTAGCTTCACAATTTCTCCTACTTGACACGATAGCTTGTTTCTCTTGACATAGTTGAATGAATTTGTCGACAGGCAAAATGTGACGGTTTACATAATACATTTATTGTCCATGGTTTGAGGGATAACACCACTGTCGTTATTTGTGATTGAAACTGGCCAATCACTCAAAATATTTGTTTGGGTTCGTTAAATGGCCTTGTGTACGACTACGTTCGGGAAATTAATCATTCTGCACGTAATTAAAATCCGTGTTTGCTGTCACTTTACGAGGGAAAAAATCGAACGGGAATCGGGGGTGGTTATGAAGGTTAGGTTGCAGGTAGGGGGAGCAAGGGCGCGGAATTAGGCGGGGACGTGGTCGATGATGACGTGGGCAAAATGGCATATGCACCACATAATGTCATAGATAATCTGCATTATTTATGGTTTAATAACGACATGCAACTTTCGGAAGCAGATGGTGACTAAGCGAAAATACACGTATGTTATTTTAGAAAGAAAATTTTGCGATCAAAGTAAAATCCATTTTAGTGTTGCATACACAAAGGTTTAGAATCACACAAAAACTCGGATGATGATGTATGAGAGCCAATGAAAATGAATTGAATGATATCTTTAATTTTTGTAATTTATTTTGAAAAGAAATGTCTTGATACACTTTAATTTTGAAACTTAATATAGAAAAATAGTAACATTGCCAAAAATATTGAGACGATTGGGATGTGAACCGACAATGCCTTAGTTCGAAGTGTCTCAGGCAAGAACCTCGACGTCAGAAGAAAATTTGTCTCTTATTTCTGTAACCTACAGCATTGCTTTCTCGCCGACCAGCAAGAGCAGGTCCGATTCCATGCAGAGGAACTCTTATCAAGGATTCGGGTTCTTTCATCGTCTAGAGTATTGAAAATATCGACTACACGATTCCCCACAAAAACTCGACAATTCGGGGTCAATTTTACATTTTGATATCTTGTTTTTCGTGTAGATGTTTACATCTTTTGCGTGAATGAGACGGTTAAATGTTATACATAGTTTTTTGTTGTAATCTGGATATTGTATACTTTACCCCACTATCTTGTTCAATTTCAGACGTGGCGTTTATCTTTTTAAGATTTTTTTTGTTTTCATTCTACAGCCTGTACTTGGACATGATCCTTCTCCATTCTGCACCCGACTTTGGCATATTTTATGAAATAATAATAATATCTTAACCATGATACTTCTATGTTGTTGATTACGACTTCGAGGCCTTATCGATATCATTTATTTACGGTGTTTTCCAGGTTACCCTTATGATTGTCAGGCAGAAAGAAAACTAATAGTGCTACAGAATGGCACAGACTTTCTCACACTAGCTAGTTTTATAATCACTTGAGTCCAGGCTAACTTTACGGCATTGCACTAGCCTCTTCCTAGCTGCTACCTATCAGCGGCTAAAACACAATTGTCACATTTCCACAGATTTTATGCTCCGTGCTAGAAGAATTGCCAGATATATTAAAAAATATATTTATGTATTTTTTGAAAAATCAAATATAACATCAAAACGGCATTTATGTCGGTGCATTTAGATACTATCCGTGTAAAAAGTATGGATCAATTTTTCAGATAATCTTGTATTTAATATTGCTCATATTTCACACAAAATTGCGTCAAAGCTATTAATATTTTTAATAAATTAAATTACATTAATTTAGTAATTAATAGTAGGAAATTAAATGCAATTTGAAAAAAAAGCAGGTGTTTAGATAGAACGTCTTGCGTATTGAGTCCTTGCGCCAGCAGAATACTCCGCAGTGGACCGATGTACACAGCTGTCGCGCGGGTTGCATCAGCAACTATTGTAAGGGACCGCGCTACCGAGACCTTTGCCAAACCAGGGGAAACGGTCTTCGCCAGACGGCTTGTCCTCTGCAGTATTAAGTATCGTTACCTGTTTCTCTCTATTGCACTAAATTGCTTAAGAAGCCTATTTCTGAATAGAAAAATATTTTTTAATATTTATTCTTGCTTACATCATTGAATGACAGACGAATTGATAAGGTAGTAAATGATGACGAGGAACTAAATGACTGGAAAATGATGAAATAAGAGAAAAGAGAAATATAAGAAATTGCGAAAAAACATTTTACCAACGTGAAGTAAGAATTCTGGTTGCTTTTTGAATTCTGGTAATTGGTGATAATGAGTGGTGCTATAGAATGGCACAGACTTTCCCGTATTAGTTTTCTATTTCCTTTGGTCTCAGTTAACTAAACTAACTTGCTACATATTGCCAGCTGCAATCTATCGCCACCATTTTTTTTTCATTTTTCAGTTTTCTAATAACATAACGGAAATATTATTGTAAAGAAATTAAAGAACAGTAAACCGCGTCTTAAAATTCGAAATTTGAATCACTTTTTCAAAGAAAAGTTTTGAGTTTTAGAAAAACTTTACTTGAAGTCATTTGAAGCCCTTTAACTCACAAATACAATAGTGTTTACAAATTGCTGTAAATGTGCATATTACTGGCGTGAGAGATATTAAAAAAATACATTTGTGTAATTGTTAAAAAACATTTAAAGGAGATTTACAGCAAGGCACTTATCATAGGAAAATCTGAATATGAAATTCAAATAGCAGTCCACAAGTTAAGTCAGGTTGCTAATGAGTATGGTATGAAAATCTCACCCAGTAAAACAAAAGTGATGGCATTTAAAGGACTTGAACCTTTAAGAGCAAAGATAGTTATATATGACCAAATAATTGAACAAGTAAATGAATTTAAATATCTTGGGTATCATTTTAATTATATAAAATCAAGGGATATGGAAATAAAGCTGAACAACTTCACATATTTCTGTGGAACGTTACAGCGAACTCTACATCATAATGCGCAAAAGGAAACTCTTCTCAGATTTTACAAAGTTATTGCTTTGCCATTACTACTTTATGGAAGTGAGAGCTGGACATTAACATCAGATCAGCTGCGCCGAATTGAATCTGCAGAAATGAGATTTCTTCGTTTTGTGGCAGGATATTCACTATTAGACCACAAAAAAAGTGTAGATATCAGAAAAGAACTAAATGTTGAACCGGTTATAGATACCATAAAGAAATATCGAGAAAATTGGAAAGGTCATGTCCTGAGAATGCCAGAACATAGAATAAGTAAAACTATTCTTCAATATGTACCTAAAGGAAAAAGAAGTGTAGGGCGTCCCTTGAAGAGATGGCATGAACAATTCTGAGACGGAACAGACCAAGAGGTCTAATCCTTGCTGTCGATGATGATGATGATGAGGAGATTTACGTCATATTAAAGAGTGCAATTCGCATTATCCGTTCGAAATGTTTGAAGAAAATATTTGGAGCCGTTTTTTAGTAAAAAATGTTTGTTTGAGCGTTTCTGAAAATGCGGAATTTGGAGTTAGTTTTTGCAGGAAACGGTAGCGTTTTCTTTATTTGACTTTATTTAAAGCACATGTACTCATAGATATAATAATGTGAACAAATTGCCGATAATGTAAATTGCGGTGTGAGAGTGAGAGACCAGTAAAAAAAGTTACATTTTTGTAATTCTTAAAAACCAAAAGGGCAATATGGCGTGTTTCATAGAGTGTATTTAGCACAATACCTCCGAAAAGTTTAAAGAAAAAATTTGAAGCCGTTTTTGAGAAAATCTGTTGTTTTTTTTGTATTTTTTCAATTGCACGCAATATTGCGCGAAAACTACTAAAATTTTCAAATAAAATATACATGACCTTAATGAAAGAACAAAGTATGGGCAACAAATTTTATTTGAAGAAAAAATCGTGATCTTTAATTTTGTAGTTGTTGGACAATCACGAAGAAATCCAAACATTTGAAATTTTTGAACCGTGAAAATCGGACATATGCCACATTTATACTTGTAAGTGCATTTCACTCTATTCGTACAAGAAATTTAAAGAAAAAAATTTAGAGCTGTTTTTGAGAAGATTTCGAAAATGCCGCAGAGGTTTCATGTAAAGAACTCCCAAAAATTGATAGATGATTTTCAAAATTCAATTTGGAAAAAAAAACTTCGCATCGTGTTTAGGCGCTAATGTTGTTCACATACACCGGATGGACGTTTCAAAAACAAAAACAAACCAACAACAACACTTTTTCAGTATCAGTGGTATTTCCGTTAAAATCTCGAAATAGATTTTCCGCAGCATTACATAACTTTCCATATACTACTCTGTATATACGTACGTATACGGGAAAGTAAAAATGAGTGTTGTTACCCCAACAACGTGGGTTGTCTTTAGGGCAATTTCGAAAGATAATTTTGGAATAATCGTAGCCAGCAGGTGAGAGGGTGATACATTTTAAAAAAGAGTTGAGAGAGAGAGAGAGGGGGGGGGGAGGGATGAGCCGCAGGTCGCAGAGTGGCTGATAAGAGTGGTTGCGGGATAGAAAAGGAGCCGTCAGTTAACTGTGCATAAGTACTGCCCCTCGCGTGCCATCGATCCTACAGGTGTTAGCTATTATTCTTGCAAGATTAGTCAGGAATAGTAGTATATCCCTGAGGGATTCGATGATAGCATGAGATAGAGCCGAAAAGAACAAGGCATCTCCGAAGGAACCATTTCGCTTGGATCACTTGCGCCCTCAAGTGGTTCTGCCTGGGAAAATGAGCTCGATCTGCAGTTACTGTGACCATATGAAGATTTATTTTAAACAGAGGCTCCGAGCATTAAGTATTAAGTCTAGCTGTACTACATTTTTTTATTCCAGCATTATAAAAGAACCTTTTCTGTTGCAAGAAATCGTTCATAATCGGGCATTTTACGACACAAATGATGACGTTTTAGATTTTATGTCACGAATGAATGCGTCATCACACATTCAGCCAATCGTAGCGAGATAATCGTGGGGAGGTAGAGCTAAAAGGAACAGCCGACCACCGTTTACTCGCACGATATCAAATACCTGAGTCGTCACAGGGAAGCTGTTTTGCAAAATTGTTTGATTCTCTTATAAATGTGTAATGCTGTAATACAAAAAAAATATAGTATGCAACTCGTTTATAATGTTGCTTTAATACATTCGTACAAATTTGAAAACTCACTCCTAAAGTCACTCATTTTCAAAACATGTACTCGTGCAATAAAGCTTAACGTTATAAACTAATTGCATAAACTACTAGTTCTACGAATTCACATAAGAATATTTCAGTTGAATACATTGTAACGTTTAGTCAGAAACGTCGTTTAAACTTTACTCAGGCACAATGGCTCTGGAACCATTTTTTCTTTGTTTGTGCCTCGATGGCCTCACTCCAGTAGTACTGCAATTGACCGAAACAAGATTACATGGCCGAGCCTTTACGTTGTAGCAGTTGTGGCTTTTCATACAGCTGAAATCATTTCTCCAGTCACAAAATGTACCTACCAAGCACACAAAGCAACGGATGCGTCCACGCAACCTTCTTTTCTTTGGTGTCTGCGACAGCTGACTTATTGGCTCCCGCAGTCCCTCCGGCCGGTGCGCCGCCTCATCTCGCGCGCGCGCCCGCGGCCGACGGATCTCCCGTCGCTTCCGCTACAGGAGGCCGTGCCTCAGCCGCTAATGGAAACAAACGGCGGCGGCGGCAGCAGCAGCAGCAGCAGCGGACGAGCGAAGGCCTGCGGCTGGGAGGACGGGGTGAGCGGGAGGTCGGGAGACACGAGTCGAGATAGGAGATGGGGGGGGGGGATTGAGTCCAGATGGAGCGCCGGCGAGTCGAATCGAGAAAGAGACCGCGCGAATCGAATCGAGGTGCAGGGTGGACGAGAAATGTGGAGGCCACATAGGGTGGCGAATCGAGTCGGGATGTCTGGCGTTCGAGGCGAGTGTCGACATGCGTTCGAGCCAAGCAAGTCTGGCGTTCGAGCAAAGTCGAGTCGATTGATTGATTGTTTCCAGACATGTTAACTGCTTTGATTCTGAGTCCCATTAGTGTAGTGAATGTTTTATCACGAGAGTTGACGATGTTACTCCCCGCTAGAAGGTGAGATTCAGTGTCGACCTAAACGTTGGGTTGTCGGAGATTGTCTCCTCCAGATTATCTCCCCCAACGAGACTGCCCCAGCCAAGAAAATCTCCAAGCTCTCAACGGGGTTCCCGACAGTGTAGGGCATGTGGGTGTAAGGGGTGAAGACAAGACAAGGAAGAGGAAGAAAACATCGTGCGCTGGCCGTTACTAATTTGATAGGTTACTGCATCGGATTTTTCTTGGTATTGAACGGAGGAATCACGAAAACCTACCGATCAGAGCAACCGTCCGCAATTCTCTTCCAGGCGCGATCCAGCTACCTAGTTAGTGTCGAAAAACGTAGAGTCGGGAGAATGGGTGAATCGAGTCGAGATAGTGGGATAGTCGAGATGGGATAGGGGCGAGTCGTGTCGAGATAGTTGACGAGACGAGTGGAAATAGAAGATGAGTCGAGTGGAGATAATGGTTTAGTCGAGTCGAGATAATGGTTGAGTCGAGTCGAGATAATGGTTGAGTCGAGTCGAGATAATGGTTGAGTCGAGTCGAGATAATGGTTGAGTCGAGTCGAGATAATGGTTGAGTCGAGTCGAATCGAGATAATGGTTGAGTCGAGTCGAATCGAGATAATGGTTGAGTCGAGTCGAATCGAGATAATGGTTGAGTCGAGTCGAATCGAGATAATGGTTGAGTCGAGTCGAATCGAGATAATGGTTGAGTCGAGTCGAATCGAGATAATGGTTGAGTCGAGTCGAATCGAGATAATGGTTGAGTCGAGTCGAATCGAGATAATGGTTGAGTCGAGTCGAATCGAGATAATGGTTGAGTCGAGTCGAATCGAGATAATGGTTGAGTCGAGTCGAATCGAGATAATGGTTGAGTCGAGTCGAATCGAGATAATGGTTGAGTCGAGTCGAATCGAGATAATGGTTGAGTCGAGTCGAATCGAGATAATGGTTGAGTCGAGTCGAGATGCCGGGCGTTCGAGTCGGGGGACCGAGTTCAAGTCGAACCTTCCGAGATGGACAGGCAAGGTGAGGCGAGTGGAGATGGGGGACGGTAGGTTGAGTGAGGGAGAAGGGTAGTGGTGTCGTCAAGGGACTGAGCAGGCGAGATGACAGATGAAGAAGGATAATGAGGGAATGTAATGGCAGAACGCGAAGTAGAAGAAGGAGGTGAGACCAGTCGGATAATGACAGGTTGGACAAGGATAGTGAGATGAAAAGTCTGAGTCGAGTAGGATAATGGGTGTGGACTAGTCAAATAAGATGAGATGTGAATCGTTGAAGAAAACATGGTTTTCCAGTTTACAACAACTTTTCTGTTTAGCAAAGTTTGATATGAAAACTTCTGTTTCCTTATTTCCAGTTACGTACGGCATTTTTCATATGGTATTAAATCAATGGAGGAGAAAGCATTGTTGTCGTAGGTGCACCGCTTTTTGCTTCTACGCCCTTTTATTAAGATAAATATGGGCTTATCTGTAATCAACCTCGCAGTCTACGTAAGTGTGCATGCTCATTGTTTGCATATTAAAGATTGTTAAGAAATTAATCTCCTTCTGCACATTATTTGTGTTTAGGTCTTTTTTCTGTAGCGTAACTTTTCTTTGAAGTGCAAGATTTTTCCAAACAATTTTATGAACACATATATTAGTTTTTCTAATATGGGTATTCCTAATATTAGTTTTCCCATTGAGGAAATACAAATATGACTGAAAATAATTGAAGGTTATCGTGATAACATCCGTTCGTGTGACTTGCTTGACACGAGTGCGTCTCCAGTTGCTCACATCTTGTCGCACATTAACATTATCCCAGTGCGACTATCAGGGCATTTTTATATTTTTTATCCAAAATTAAAAACGTAAAAGATTAATTAAATCATGCAACAAATAATTTTCTATAATTTTTAAGGCATTTTGTGTCTTCGCGCTTCGACCTATAATTGTATATTCCTTGAAAAAATGTCCGCGAGGTCGCGTCCAGAGCCAGGCTATGGTGCGAACTGTGGCCTACATCTACATTGTGAATGGCCTCTTCCTATATTCAGTGGCAGATTTGAGTAGGAAATGGCTGCCTGTGACGTGTGCATTGTAACAGACTGTTGCGCCTTTCGCAGATGGCGCTGCTCGCTTGTGGCGCGCGATGCCGCTCTCCAACCGACTTGTAACGAACGCCGTCGCCGCTTCGCCTTTCGGCTCCGTTCGCGAGTCGGCGCACCCGTTTCGCTGTCTGGCGCCTCCGCTTGCGTCGTTCGCGCTGCCGCCCTTCTCTCGACCCTTTGCCGCTTGTATGATGCCACCACTTTGCCCCCTGGACTTGCTATTCAATTAATAACCGGATGCTATAGACCAGCGACAATATCGTTGCCACCAGTTCAGGTGGCTCGAGGCGTCAACGGATGTCCCTGCAGGGCCTATGACCGGATGTCAGTAAGATACGCGTTTCGACCTTGGCAGGGTTTTCGTCGCTAGCCATATAGTTGGTCAAATTTAGCCGCTTCTGGGGGAGAATTTTAGTGGTCGGCTTCTCTGATAGGTAGTTTCCCCGATCAACACCAGGCGAACAAGTGCCTTAACAAACGGGCCACGGACAGAGCGTAATATTTCCTTTTTCTTCCCTGTCCTATCCTTACTTCTTACTTCGATATACATTTACACTTACATGCACTACTAATACTTCAACACGTATCGGGAGCTTAGAGCTTGTCCCGTATGTGGCAGAGTCCCAGTTGTGGGAGATACCTGGATAGGAAAAAAACCCACAAGCCGACGTGTAATGATCATAGCAGTTGACGCGCTCGGAAACACGAAATAATCAGTCAACCAATCAAACACCGACGCCTCTGCTGCGACAGTTTCACGTACTTTCACCATGAGGTAAATGCCGTGGCAGATTCTTAACATACAGGCCACGGACTGAGCGCGATCCTTCCAGATCCTTGTCTCCTCCTCTCTTTATCCCTCCCCCACACTATATCCATATCCCTTCTGCTACACTTGCCCCCCACTCCACTCACGTACACACTCCACACACGACACTATCACATAGGGCCATAGTTGAGAAATTTTCCCGTTTTGGGCGGTGTCTCGCTGCGGGAGATACCTAGACAGTAAAGCCTCCGCGTAGATTGTGCCGCATCTCTCGTCCCGTTACTTTCCGGAATATAACATGCACTACACTTACGACATTAACGATCGAAGAAGTGGACGCCCCTGGATCTCACAACCGCCATCGCCGCTTGCCTTTCGGCGACGTTCGCGAGTCGACGCTCCCGGCTCTCGGTCTGGCGCCTGCCTCTTCCGTCGTTCGCGCTGCTGCTGCTGCCTCCTCGTCCTTTCCCCTCTTGTTTGTCGCGTAGTCTGTACGTTGCCTTTGTGTTCCATTAGCGTTTGCAGACTCGGGGCTTAAGTCATCTGCGTGCAACTTGATATGAAATCCCTTTTACTCCACACCAATCGGCGCTGGATGACGGCAATTATTATGGAGAGTTTCACCAGGCGTGAATTTAACAGCGAGCGTTCTACTGTTTGATCACGCTCTTAGAGGATATGCAAAATGCCAGTACTTTCGATGGGCATTTAAGTGCGAATTGTCAAAGTAAAATGCATGATCATTTCCTGCTGCACGTTGTGAAGATCCCCAACAAAAATTCAAAGAATAGCGCAAGTCAATCAGGTATATTATTAACTTCATAACTGTATTTAGTTCAGGTCAATGTAATCATATTTTAGGGATATCTTTTTTCTTGTTATTTTATTTCTCCCTTCATTGTAAAGCTATTTAGTAAAGGTTGTACCAACACTAGAAAATTTCGTAATTATATTAATGACCGTAACGTATCTTTAAGGTGCATTCGCGAGTTTGTATCCGTTTTGGGATAATTGTGAAGCTGATAAAAACAGCTTTTTTTTCAAGAGAATTGCAAGCTTCTTTTTCTGTCATCCACGAATTCAAATAAGTATTTTTCAGTATGAATTTGGTCCATAGTTCGATTTTGTGAACAGGAATATTATAAATTCACAATAAGAGGTTAATATGACAATTTATTTGTGAAACAAATCCGCATTGTTAATGTTCTTTAAACTTGCGAGTAAATACTTTCCTTCCTTGTCTATTGGATTTAATTCTCTACTAGAGGCTATTGAGAAAACTGATAGGTCGTAAACATGATGTATTGGGAATTTGTTTTGGGAATTTTTAATTTAAATGCGTGTATAGTTTTTGTGCTGAGAAAATTACCTCAGTATCTCCAGTGCAAAGGAAATTAAAAATTCGCTGTCTAGCCGTTACGGAGTCTCGGAATGCGCGCTAGCTTTGTGCTGGCCACTCCTCCGCCCTCTTGTGTTCGTCCCGTGTGTGGGCGGAGCGGAACGATTATATCCCGGCAAAGAGGGCGCCCGCAAGCTGCGCTTTCAGGTGGTCCGCTTCCCCGCTTGTGGTGAATACGTAAAGCAAGAAAAAGGATCGTGAATGAACCTATAATAATCAGAAACGTAATCCGTATCTTTGTAATCGCTTTATTCATTTAAATCTGTGTAAATGATCAATTATAAAATATTTCATCAACGAAAAACATAAGCATAAAATAAAAGTTGCTTAATTGAAAACCCGATATAGCTAAATTAGAAATTGTGCTTTTTAGAGCAGCGTCAGCCGACTTAAAAAATGTACCTGTGTGCAGGCTTGACGACTTTCTTGTGACATTTTGACGTGGATGCGCCATCCATTTGCACAGAGTGTAACGGCTCTTATCATAAGAGCTATGGGCATCGCGGGACAATTCTCTCTATGGAAGCGTGCTAGAGAATCGTTTGTTCTGAAGGCAGTCACGTGCGTTTGAAGTTGAGTTGCGTCGTTGCAAATGGCGATTAAGCTAAAGGCTTCTGTTCCTGAAGATCTTAATGTCCGGCGACTGCGCTTTGCTCTCGCCTGGGGAATTCTGCTGTTTCCTCTGCAATCGTTTGGTAAAGAAAGATATAATTATCCCTAAAGCGCTAATTGTGAATAAAAGGCCCCAAAACAATGCTTTTTTATAAAAGTCTCTCAGTTCACATGGAACGCGAAAGATTCCAACATTGTATGAAAAAAAGCATATAACATCGTTCTATTCCAAAACGTCAAACATATAAATGAAAATACTAAAAATGAATGATTATAAATGAGATAAATTCTTTCGAAGTTTGTCGCTTTCCGGGATGTCTTTCGGTCATCGTACTGCGATCTTCGAGAAGTACATAGTGAAAAAAGGAAGTTCTTATGACTGATCCCTGGAGAATATCACTGCATGACGCAATATGATGAAGTGTTTGTAACTCTACATGGGTCGCAGCGCCTCTCCGTCGTTACAGCCACGGCTCTTGCTCCGAGCGCTGGAGCCTACGTCTTTAATAAAATATTTGTTCTTCGAGCTTTTATTGATTCTTCATACCATTCCCCGAAGATACATCTACAATTGCGAGCCTGTTAAAATACACTTTTGGAAGTATGGCTAGTGATCTGTAGGAGATAAAGGTACACCGAGTAACTGAAATCTATGGAATGCCAACTTCTTATTTTGAAAATGAACTCGAGGTTCTTAATCAAATTATGAAAGCAATTTCAAAACCAAATTGAGACTCATACAACATTCATAAAACCATTTTAATTGGAAATGAGAGTCGAAACACATCGTGCGATCATGAAATATTTTCTGGTCCCTTTTTACAAGAAGTTAACATTTTCACATGCTAGGTGAAAGGTGAGTAAATCTGTTACATTGGTTTAGAATAAAATTGTTTCCTAAAATTAAAAAATAGTGGAAAATAAATTTGTGTCACTTCAAATTAATTATTAATACCCTAAAACATTGAACAAATTAGTACCTAAAGAACGAAAATTGAAGAATGCCTTGGCAATGAAACAATAAACAACCTGATTCTTATGTATTGTTTCTACCAGAAGGTTGTCACCGTATTGCTGACCCTGTGCAGCCCAATTTAAAAAAAAATATGAAAATTTCTGATAGTCACTTTCACTTTCTAGAGCAAAAAATATAACTTCCAGTAGAGTCAACCTATATTTTTGAATTTGTTTTGTCTACATTGATGCTGTATTTATGTATAAGGATTCCACAGCTTTAACTGTTTAGTACATTATTACTAAACAATGGAAGATGCTCTTTGCTTACAGCATTGTACAGTACAAAACTTCTGATCAAGGCACAGACATTTGTGTTTCACAAGCACAATTATCGTTTACTTTCTCTTGGTTTCAATTTGCGCCCTACCGTACCGAGCATCTCTTTCGAATGCGTACTAATTTACATGTCGCAAAAACAGCATCCTTAAACGGGGCATCGAGAATTAGTGATGCAAATGAAGATGAAATTACCGAGATTCAATGTGGCTTTGCGGGTAATAGAATTGGAAATGCAGATTGTGGCAACGTCGCAGAATGAACCTCGAACAGTGCGCAGTTTGATCACCGATCAGCGAAGAGGCAGCACAAATGGGCAGTTAGCGGCTCATCACCGAAGGAATAATGGCCTCGATTACTCGTGACCTCGCAAACTGGAAGCACTTAGAAGCAGATGTAAACGTTTCCTTCCATACATGTTAGTGGCAGAACGGAATAGTGTACGCAGGACGATATTAATGACTTAATGTCGCTAGAGTGCAATGAATTCGCGGCTTTCACGCAACATTCTATCCGTGCAACGCATACGTGAATCACCAAGTAGGGGTATGCGGAGCGCGAATACATGTCTCTAGGTTACATACATACACTGTGTGATCAAAAGTATCCGGACACACATACTAAATGGTGTTATGGTATGGTCGTGTATTTCATGCAGGGGGCTTGCACCCCTTGTTGTTTTGTGTGGCACTAACACGGCACAGGCCTACGTTGATGTTTTAAACACCTTGTTTCCCACCGTTGAAGAGCAATTCGGGGATAGCGATTGCATCTTTCAACCTGATCGAGCACCTGTTCATACTGTACGGCCTGTGGCGGAATGGTTACACGACATTAATATCTCTGTAATGGCTTGTACAGAGTCTCGATTCAAATCCTATCGAATCGGGATGTTTTTGAACGCCGACTTCATGCCAGGCCTCTCCAACCTACGTCGATACCTCTCCTCAGTGCAGCACTCCGAGAAGAATGGG
Source organism: Gryllus longicercus (assembly GCA_038098605.1). Lineage (NCBI taxonomy): Eukaryota > Metazoa > Arthropoda > Insecta > Orthoptera > Gryllidae > Gryllus > Gryllus longicercus. The sequence goes on from JAZDUA010000150.1 coordinate 1,345,505, forward strand.
CTGCCATTCCCCAAGAAATCTTCCATCACCTGATTGAATGTATGTCTGCGGGAGTGGCAGCTGTCATCGAGGCTAAGGGTGGGCCAACACTCTTTTGAATACCAGATTTACCGATGGAGGGCGCCACGAACTGGTAAGTCATTTTCAGCAACGTGTTCGGATACTTTTGATCACATAATGTACGTCCCTTTTCACTAGCATTCCAACTCTATTGCACTGACACCATTGCAATTTGTCACATTGCCAATATCAATTTTTTTGTGCAATTTGCGGCAGAAACGCCTTCTCGGGATATAGAAAAATACGTTGTGTAATATGAATAATAAATTAGAAAGTAATTCAGAGCAATTGCTCACTAGTACAAGTAAGAATAACTAGACAAAGTAAGGAGTAAGTATTACTGCTTCTATTAACAATTGATTCTTTTCATATAACAAAATTTTAAACATGGAGCATTTACTTTCCTCTGCGAGTAATTGCTCACCAAGTGTTCTGTTACGACTGGTCAATTTTAATCTGTTTTATTTATCTACGTTACCTTGCAACTCGTCCTTGTTTCTGAGAATACCGACCGTGTTGCACACTCTGGATATATTCGGGGGAAGTTGGTGAGATTAAGTGGTACAGTTGTGCATTGTGTTTTGCATTCTTGTATTTCTTTAAGATGAGTTCAGATGAGGATGGCACTAAATCCAGCATAGCAGCCAACAGGGCTATGGACATCAAGTTCATGAATATGTTGAAGGAGCACGAAATTTTTATTTCGTATTACAAATTACGATTTGAGTGACTTTCTTAAATTTCTCCGAAAATTCGAAGTAAATACTTCGCACTAGAAGCAATTCTCGATTCTATTCGTTCGAGAAGTAAACAATTGCTCCACGGCCTAGAAATTACTATCAAAAGGATAAATTCAAGATAGGACAATTGCTCACGCCCTTTATTCACATTTGCAGCATTTGCTTCTAAAACTCGAGAAGGAAGAAATAGTTAATTTTATTTATATCATCCAAAGAAAATGACACCAGTGATTAAATTTTCATCCTTCATTTGTTTTTGGTGATCGGCGATCGACATTCACATTTGGGCGTCGAGAAGGGCAGTTAGTTTTGTAATGGTAAATGCACCTACGTACCAGAGTTGTATAAGAGAAGAAATGTATATGTTCTCAAACATGTACGCGAGAGAAATATCGCTTTCCTAAGTTATCTGAATTGGGGTGGCGTCCGAAGCAAGCGCTATGATGTGTTATCTTTATCTTAAGTATATTTACGAGAGGGCTCCAAACCGCTGTCAACGCTAACGAGAAGGTTATGAAAATGTGGTAACATAGGAACTTATCGGAAAGTGATCTTGAAAGGCTAAAACTACTCGGACAGTAATGTTTGTTTATTACATCCAAGACATTTGACGGAAGAGCAGGCCTAATGGTCTGAGTCTCGCCACGTAAAATAAGGCATTAATTCAATTCAAGACATGTAGAGTTCAGGCGGGGATGGCGTAATGGCCTAATAAATTTCCCTGTTTTCTATAAAAGGATCCTCTAGCGTTAACTGGACAGACAGTCTGGAGACACTGTTGTATCAACTTTACGCTGCTCTGCAGCACTATTTTTTATGAAACTTATTTTCATACTTCTTCGGACTTTGTCTCTGTACTTGAAATCTCTCTTACCATCACGCTCCTTCAAAGGACTTAACTTCCCTGCGAACTCAATATATTTGCATCCTGCACTGGAAGCATTTTTAATTGCCTATAAGCACTGCTGTTAGCACAACACACCTGTAGCGAAAGGTATAACAGGTCTAAGACACGGCAAAAGATGCAACAGTTGCGGAAGACGATTTGACAGAGAGCGATCGAGGAGTGGCGTTGGGGGTCCCGACAAATAACAATGTTCATTTTTAAATTTCTATTTTCGGTCAATGAGATATCGAACGTATTTTGAACATATATGTTACATGTTAACAAATGGTCATACAATTTTACCCTTTTAAAATCGCATTTTTGCGTGCCAAGGTTGCGAAACAATTGTTCTAATTATATTTAACATTACTAGCATATAACTAAATTTGTTCAAAGAAATTATAGGCCCAATCGAGACTCGAACTCTGTATTCTAGGTTTACGCCCCGCTGCTCTAACCACTAAACTACCGAGACAACCAATCCTTTGAACAGTTTTCATAAGTGCGATTTTCGCTTTTTGTATATATTATATATAATTGTCACCATTCCGTTAATAATAACGTTATTGCGTCCAAGAAGGTGACGGGATGGTGACAATTATATACAATTACTAGCATAGTAATCTTTGGGGGTAGCATTATTGGTTCACCAAGTAAATCTAAAATATGCTAATGATGATTATTTATACGTGTTTCCATATTTACAGCAGTACTATAAAATTTAGTAAGTAATGTACATGAATTTCACAGTCTAGAGTGATGTATCTTGTGGAGTTTGTTAATGTAAGACAAATATATTCTTTAAATGTAGAATGTAGCGTCTGTGTCGGTATCTTCCGTCATCCAGTAACTTCAAATCTTGCATGTTTGTTTAGTGTTACTTGGTATCCGATACTGTTATTGCTGATATATTTGTGGTAGTTGTTCTTACGAGTGAATACTTATGTAGTGTAGAATTACATTATACCGACGTACTCCCATGTGTTCCGATGTACTCCAATTGCGGAAATAGCTTTAGAGTTAAATGTGCGCAATATGTTTGTAGTGCTTATTGATCCCCTTAACTACATTCCGTAGTTTCTTGTTGGTCGAACAACTTTTGTAAAATAGTACTTTGTTATGAAAAAGACAGGGGTGGTGAGACATCAGTCTGTGACAGTCGTTATTTTTCTTTCTCTTGGACGTGATGTGTTGCTTCCATTTCGATGGAATCGTTTCCTTTTTTATCAAACAACCTCGTACACTTACACCGCGCCGTTTATCGCTGCGCATGAAGCTGCGCTGTGGTTCGTGCGTGAAACACATTTGACGAGAGAAAAAAGTAAGTGAGCCAGGATGAGCCCCTACGCCCCATCGAAATGCCGCGAGTACCGGAAACGGCCGTGGCCGCCGCAAAGCTCGCCCGTGCACGTGCGCGTGGGCGAGGAGAAGAGCCCCCGCAGGAAGTGACGTCCGCCTGCCGGGTCCTCAAAGCGCGGGCTCGGGTTCCACTCCACCGTCCCGCCTTTCAGCGGAGAGGAAGGGAAGACTTGAGCGCCATTCGGGATTGACGTCGTTGCGACAGGCCATTGCGATGGCAGAATTAATGCCCGAAAGCGCAGTGATAAATTATGTTTTTATAAAGAGTTTAGTTATAGAATTTCATAAGCAAAACACTTACGCTCTCGGTCGGTCAAGTACACCGCTCACTTCTTCCACGGTCTGACGTACTACACTAACTCCCTCTGAGCGTTTTCAACAGTCAGGTAATTGATTTCCTTTTATTTTTAGAATTTTAAATATCTTCTAACTATTTCTGTATAATCTAAATTTGTCTGTATATCTTTCAAATATCATTTTACTTGCATTATTCGAGCCTTGCTTTGAACCAGAATTCCTGTACCCCTCCCAGGAATTTAAACAAAATTCCAACAAAAAATTAACCTACCATATCATTAACCATTAATCATAACCACCTACCATTCGAGGGATGAGCGAGAAGCTTCATTTACAAATTTTGCTAATCGTACTCGACGTTCAAGTATTATAAGTCTGTGGTTGCTTCTATCTTATATTTGAAATTCTAATAATAAAAGGAACCTGCATGTTGAAAACGCTCAGAGTGAGTTAGTGAGGTACGTCAGACCATGGAAGAAACGCCGCGTACTTATCTCGACCTAGGGCGTAGGTGTTTTTCTTATGAAGTTATATTATTAAACTCTTTATAAAACATAATTTAACACTGCGCTTTTGAAAATTAAATCTAATATCGATCACTATTTGTATATTCTAAGAATATATACTCATAGAGTGTATTCGTATAGCAGAGGAAACATATTGGAATCACCTCAACAATACAATTTCTAATTTGTTATGTTTAATGTTCTTTTGACTTGTATATTCACCAACACACACACATAACGATTAAGATCTATTAGGTTTCTTCCAAAAACTGTTACGATTGATGCAAGTAACGAGGAGATACACGATATTTTGTATAAAAAAATCGGGATGTCTGTAAAATCTGGAAGGATGTGACACGCCTAACTCAAATTAAAATATTTCGATTTACCCTTGGTAAATACATCAGGAGTAAGATCTAGTTAAGCCATAGATCAAGATATTTTCATTTTGGGGGTACTTTATTTGAAGTCCTGTATGAAATGTTCAATATTTTCTTGAAAATGACCGCACATTTTTTCACAAGTAAAAAGGAGGAAGACCTGTCTGGTACTGAGAAACTGTTGCAAGACATCAACAGACCTTATTATAATCCATCAGTCGCTAGGTTGCGATTATTCCAGATCTAGGATTTTGGAAAGAACCATAGAAAATACGGTACTAATAAAAGAGCTGGTTTATTACAATTGGTCCAGAGATGTAATCCATCACTTCGAGATTCGGCCATGACATACTTAATTGGGGGAAGTGATCGCTGAGTAGCATGTAGAAATGGCCATTCCACCAAATGAAGAAAGTTTGTACAAAAACAATTTTTGATGTTGGAATTCATGAAAAGTATTCTTCTAAAGTTCTATTGAAAGTAATATTATTTACATAGATTATTCTTTGATTCAAATGTTTGTCTATTGCGAGTTTAATTGAAGATGTGATGAATGTAAACCACTATGGGCTCTTTGATTTTGGGGGTTAATCGTTAACCTTCGTCGTGTACGGCCACACTTTAAATTTGTAGCAATAATGAAATTTAGAAAGATTCAGTGGTACCTTATTAATTGGTCCCTGGACGAAGGGATAAAATGCATCGACTGACTACGTCGTTACGATACCCGATCAACACTTTCTTATAGAACTATGAACACAAGTATTTTCTTACATTTTCACAACAATACTAGTATCAGCAATGTGTTGATTGCTTCTAAACTGTAGTATCACAAATTATTCTAGTCATCACATATTGAGGAGAAGAAAAATAACTGAAGTTCTGGACTTCGAGTGTTTCCGTGCTTAGCTCTATATTTTTATCTTTCTTTGGATGGTAGGAAATAGCGATTTTGATTGTTTTTGTGCACTATCTGATGTATCTATGTAAAACTTACACTTCTGCCTTTAACTCATCTTTGAACCAAATTTTTCTATCAGGGAAGTGACAACAAGGGCTCGCATGCTTTTCGACATTTTTTAATGAATTCTGTTGTATCAATCAACTTTTTTTTTAGTGAAGACATCGGAACGAACACAATTTCTCGTGAAAACTAGCCCTATCCTCACACTGAATCGAAATTTCCAATTCATTCTCAGGTGGATAATCAGCCTATCGGGCTTGCGGAAGAGTCCAATTCGCGGAGCGGTGCGGTATTTGACGATGATAAATTGTTTTAGAATCTGTAAAAAAAATCAATTGCTGGCAAGGATAGATAACAGTAATGCATATTTTCAACTATTTATCTTAGTGTAAAACTTGGTTGAAAACATGGGAACGAAAAATATTACGTACTGTTTGCCTCACGACCACAGGGTCGTAGAGTCTTGCTGGAACTTGATAAGCAAGCCTCTTGAACGAGGCGGTTCGTCGGCAGCCGTCGGGCAGTGTTTGGAGAAAGGCTTTTGTCTGTCCCTTCCGTCGGCGCAAGTTGAACGCCGCCGAGCGGTTATAAGTCTAAGGGAGGGAGGGGGCTGCTCATTTTGTTTGCGGCCTTTATTAGCGGCGTCGCGGGAACTTTGGCTCGCCCGGGCCGCTTCGCTTCGATCTTTCGTTAGCGGCCTGTAGCGGAAGGAAGGAGCGGTGGAGGACAGCCATTCTCTTTGATTGGGGTTCGACCCGCTGCATTGAGCCGCTGTCGCCCTGTGGAACACCATCTCAAAGTCGCCGCTTTGACTTACCGCCACCGACCGCAGTGCAGCTCTGGCCGGGAGGCCCGAGGGTGCGAGTCTCGACGGTGACAGGATTTTCGTCACTGCCTATATAGCTAGGTCGAATTCAGTCGCTGTCTAAAGAAGAATTCTGAAAGTCGACTGCTTTGATCGGTAAATTTCCGTGGTTTCTATGATCAGAACCAGGCGAATGCCGGAGCAATACCCTAACAAACGGGCTACGGACCACGCGCGATCTTACTTTCCTCTTCCTTATCCTATCCTCACCCCCTTACTTAAACACAACTCACATATACTACACTACCACTCTTGTCGGGAGAACTGACGGGAGCTTAGAGCTTGTTCCGACTGGGACGGTGCAACGCTGGTGGGAGAAACCTGGATGAGGAAAATTTCCACAAACCGCCTTAGGTCGGCGCCGGATAACACCATCCAGCGGAGAAAGATCACCACCATTTCCCGCGATAAAAACATGCACTACCTTTCGGGACTGGTGACCTTATCAGTGGACGCGCCCGGTTTCACTAATCAATCAATCAATGAATCAACTGCAGTGTGATGTGTGCCGGATTCCATGAACTGCCGCAGCGCGTGTTTGTAACTTGGTGATGAATTTTATATTTAGGGTAAACAATCAATAACATATCCTTTGTATTCTTGTAGCTGTATTTATGTATCACGATGATGAAAGATATTGAACTTGAAAATATAGTTTATTCAGCAGGTTATAATAGCATACTGCTTTTTGGCGCTGATAACGTGTATCTATGCAATGCAGGAGCCGTGCAGCTGGTGTATAATCTTATAAGAAATGCTGTTTTACAAATATTGTAACTGGGTCTTGAAAGAGATCATATCGTTGCCTGATTGGAGTTGATCCCATTCTTCCTAGATGGAGGCTAAACAACTATCTCATCAGTGAAAAATACTGAATTCTAATATTCACAATAATAATGACGTACACAGTTTAAATGCATAACGTGCCATATACAGATGAGCTTTTATTGATTAAATTACGACATCTTGGGCTAATAGTAAGATTGCAAGATTTTGCCGACACCCCGATTCACTATTGGAGGTAACATCAAGGCGTACCCAATGATCCTCACGTCCTGATGCCAGGAGTAACTTCGGAATGTCGTTCCACAACATTGATATGTCTTTTTTCTTTCTCCTGGTCGCCGCCACACTCGCACATGACTATTATGCGTGATTATACAAAGGTGAGATAAATCGCTGAAGACCATGCGACGGGTCTCGTCAGCAGTTCATGCCTACCAGTTACATCACTCTAATCTGCTTTTTCTGCGGAGGTAACGGCAGCCGACACATGGGACGCTCAACCAGGTGGCTAATGTGAGTCGCTAAAATGGTGTGGTTTGACTGGTGTGGAGTGGGTGGTGTAGAGAGTCGAGTATTTGCGACCGGGCGGGAGGCGCAGATGTCCTGGAAACAAGGCTACTAAATGCTTGCCGATCTTCTTTTAGTGCGGTTCATCTTAGACTTTCTGACTTCCTGAATCGTAGGTGTGAGCGCCATGACGTGTACGTATCTTCCAGAGGGCAAACTAATATTAATAACACAGGCATTTATAAAAAAGTTTTCAGATCCGAAGACTTGACACATGTTTCTCTATGCATTTCGAAATGCGCTGAATCCGAATATGAAGACAGAATTGTGCCCCCACCCCCAGTATTTTTAATCATAAAAACCCACCGCAAAATTTTCAATCTACAATTTCATGATGTTTTTTCGCGATTTAAAAAAAAGCTGGAGGGTGATGACTCAATTCTGGCTTCAAATTCAGCGCGACAACGTACATAGAGAAACATGTGTCAAGTCTTTGGGTCTGATAACAACTCCCGAAAACAACAAAATTAATTTTCACGGTGTTTTTCACGATTAATAGAAACTGGAGGCTGACGGCACATTTCTGGCTTTAGGTTCTGATTCAGCGCGTCGAAATACATAGAGAAACATGAGTCAAGTCTTTGGGCCTGACGTTTTTTAATTTTGTGTGCTTGTGTAATAACCAGACATATTTTCAAATTGCTTGAAATATCCCTAAGGTGACGGTGTGCAACAAATACATGTAACTTAGCTAATGCATTAGTTACTTTTACTTACTACAGTAACTAACTGGCACAGTTTGACACCCCTATTGATCTGTGTGGCACAACTAATTTATAATATTGATTTCCATATCGTGCTTCAGGATGTATGACTCTGGCACCTTTGCAGATAACATAAAAAATAAAATCGACGAAATCAACTAAAAAGGGTAAAAGGAAAATAGAATAAAAATATAAAAGAGGAAAAAAGAGGTTCTTCAGTAAAACTAATATTATCCTTACCAGTGTGTCGTAGAATACGTGCATGTTCTACTAATAATCATAACATAAATGACGCGTGCTTCAGTTTCAGATGATGCTTTTATTTTCATCTCCAACATGCATGCACGGCGAGTGCATCTTAGAAATAGTGCATGCCAGCTGGCTTAGGCGGATGTTATCTTGGACAAACCAGCTGTAACTGAGCTAACTCACTTTTGAACTGAACCGTCGGGAGCGCGTGCGCTGTGCGGAGCTCATTTGTGAGAGCGGTGGTGGGGGAAGGAAAAGGAGGAGGAGGGTGCTCTGCGCCGCGTTCGCTGCGCCTGGCGCATCTGGCCATTGCTGTTCATTAAGCAGGGCTACGTCGCGGTGGTATTCTAGAATACAAGTTGGGGAAGTTAAAAACACAGGAAAGTCATCTGGTGATGCACTATTAAAATTTCACAAAGGGTCACTCTTGCACGCAAGTATTTCTGGAATATTCTTTTTTTTTTAAATTCGTAGTAAATGGAATTGCGAAGTAAGTAAATTATATAAATACTGCAGAAAGGAAAACAACTTTTAAATGAGTAAAGTTTCAACGAAATTTCTTATATAGTAATTTCTTGTTAGCAGCAATATTTTTAGATTTAATTTACTCCTAATCGAATATTAAATGAAATAAAATAGTGTACATAAGGTTTTCATGTTATTCAGAATGGTAAAATTTTGTATATTGGTAAAAAATGGAACTAATAATATTATACATTACATAATATTATACATTAATATAATCAATGCTAACTGTACTTTATTGTCGTATTTAATAAATACTATCATTTTGTTCTTTTTATTTGCATACAGAGTAAGCGGATCATCTTTTAATGTCAGTTCATAAAAGTAGAAAACAATAGTTGTTCATTTGTCTTGTGCCGTCATCATACTATCGTCGCGTATTTTACTCTAGAAGAAATGAATGTTGTCAGATATTGTCTCGCATTTAATGTCGCATTGAATATTGCCTCGCAGTGAATGTTGTCAGATATTCTCTCGTTCGATTATTGCCACAGCCATTGTTTACAACATTTACATTGTATAGACATAATATTTCTACAAAAGGGTGACTGTAAAAATGTCTATTAAAGTTCGTAACTAGAGATATTGGAAGTCTTCGTAGATTTGGGAGTTAATCTGGAAAGAAGAAATTAAAATCTGAAAAGTAGGACACCCATTTCATATTTAACTGTTTATTGCTCGAAAACAATAAATAGCATTTTAAACTCAGGAGTTAATATCCAGAAAGTATTACTGTGAAATAAAGTACTAGTAAAGAAGGACCGAGAGCAGAGAGCAAACGTTCTTAGTAGTAGTACCGAGTGTCACGATTTGTAACCAAAAGGGGTGAGATAGTTTCTCGGGGTCACGGACTGCTGTGTTAAAATAATTCTTTCGTATTGCGAATACGGATTTGTGTGTATCAAATGTATACTAAACATAATTTATCTCTTTTGTCAAGTGATATTACTTATAAGATTCATATATTTATTTTGAAGAGAAGCTTACATACGTAGGCACTTACTAGCTAATAGATACCATATAAACCAATACCAAAATAATGTTTATTGTTCATAATTTATCTTTAACAGAATCAAGATATTCATGTCATTTGTGTTGCATATGAATACCTTAAATATTTTTGTATGTTTTGGTTGTGGGTCACATAATACTACACATCGGGGTCATGTCAGAGTTAATGTATTCTGAATTTCTGGGTAACTAAAAATTCACTGTGGGTAATTGAAGACCACTGATATCTGTTGCTCAACATTACTTCTTCAAAATGGAGATCAAAAGGCACCTAATGCAGGGTTTTGATGAGTTAAATCATATTTATTACAATAACTGATTTAAGTAGGAATTAAAAGTAGAACTAGTACATCGTAATGAGCTTCTGCATTTAGAAATCAAGCCAACTGTTCTGTTGCGTGTATAAGAATAGTATGAAAACATATAGAATGATTCAAAATTGCCTTTGGACTTCTCAAATTCAGCTGCGATACGATATGATTAGTCGTGTTCGGTATTCTGTTATTGCAAAATCGTAAGCGTATTCACGCTAGTGAAGAAAATAACGCACATCATTGTGCCAAAAGTTTTGACACACACGGTGGCCAGTGCAACACTATAGAGGGGAAACCTTTTTGGGCCAGAAGCGATGGCCGTGGACAAATGAAAAAAAACTGCCGCGTTTACTATTGACTGCGCGCGACATCCAATGTTTCATAATTACAACTGCATTGTCGTGTAGTTGGCGTTAAAAATTTCATACTTTGTACCTTTCTCGTACATTATTCTTAGATAACCAAATATCATCGTCATTGTGGTCAGTGCATTCTATCGCAGGGCAATGTGTTTCGAAAGCCTCTAACTCTTTGTAAAACCAGCATTCCCTTTTTTATATTATTTTAAAACGACGCGAATCCCTTTCTTTTCGCACATGTGACATCATTATGGAGTCACATCTCACAGCCCCACACAAGAGTCCCATCTCACAGCCTCAAATGCAATTTTGAAATACCATGTACAGTACACATAAAGCGAATTATTTAATCCTTTCTAATTGATCATTTCAGTATGCACATATATTATAGCATTTGATACTGGTAACAGACAGAAGGGGTTTAATTCAGAATTTATGTAATACCAATACTTACGAAGCCAATATTGTCAAATCCAATGAAACGACGAAGGTATTCAAATGGTTTCGAAGATGACGCACGGACTTAGGAAGGTTGTAATTGCACGCGTGCTGTTTGTTCCTCGCAGCTGCGCCGTCTCTTTCGAGCTTCCTTCGGCTCCCGCGGGCGGCGCGCTGCTGCTGCTGCTGCTGCTACCGCCGCCGCCGCTTTGTCCCGGAGAGGCGTAATTACGCCGGGATTAAAACGCGCACAAAAGATACGTCCGCCATCAAGACGCTCCATTCGTTAGCACGAAGCAGCCAGCGCGCGCCGCGCCGCGGCACGGCGGAGCGCGTCGGCATCTCGATATCGCGCGCCGTTTGTTTCCCTCCGCGGCGGCGATTACGCGCAACAATGCTCTCCTCCTCCCCCTTCCTCACTCCGCGCATGCGCCGCCGACGCCGCCTGCGGTGGCGCGGCGAGACGCGACGTCGGCGGCAACTGTCCTCGCGGGATGAGTAATGGCGCCGAGCCGCGGCAGCTGGTCTCATTTAAAACGTGTCATCTTGATCCGCAATGCGCGCGCGTGCGCCGTGCAATATGTTCGTGAAAAACTTGGGAATGATGAAAACATAACAATGCTAGGAATAATGAAAGTGTGTGATGAACAGGCTTGTTTGTTTTGTGTACATGTGGACTTGCTTTGGTAGTAGGTGTAAGACGTGTGGTTCATTATATGTTTATATTTTTACACTCCAGTTCGTGTGCCCGTTGCTGAATTTGTGATAGGAGAGAAGCGAAAATACTACATACTTCATCGTGCTAGTTGTCTTTGGTTTTTGTTTTTTGTTGAAAGAAGAAAAATAATATTGTGAATATGAACTATGTAATTAATACACACGGTGGAAAATTTCCTGATGATAAAGGTAATTCCTGAATACTCCAAGAATCAAACTCCAAGAAAGTATTGTAGGTCTGCAAGAGAACCTTACAGTTGTTAGACGCAGATCTTTAGCTTTTTTTCCCAATACATTTTGTTACTTTACGCGAAGGGTGTTCAGTTAACTTAATTTAGTGATGAAATGTAGTGATCAGGAAGAAGGCATTGCGATGGATTTAAGATAATAGGTAGGTACCTGATTGTTAGGCAACGAACGCACTGTTTACTTACTTGTGAGAGCTGGAATATGAATCGTAGCATTAGCAATTATTATCAACTCTCCCGTTCCTGCAGAACGGACTAGCGAGTTCAGTTAATGAATAGCAAGGTTTATAAGTAATATACCGTGTCAGTTTAGTGGTTGTAATTATAACACATGCGTAGTTTATTTCAACCTCCCCAAAAAACTAAATTTTGACACCCAATTTAAAGGGAATGAAGATAAATATTTGAGGAACTACCCCTTCTCAAACTGTGAAACCCAAAATATTTTCTTCGTTACACGCGTGGAGCTACTGTAGCTGAGGATGAGGAATTTAACGAGAGAGTCAGCGGACGTCAATGGACGGGGTTCCTTCTCTGGCCCGTTCTTATAATACTTCCGTTCTTGTTTCCAACACAGACTATGACTCACTTGGTTGCATAGGCGAGATATTGACGCCATTCTTGCCTTATGAAGTGCAAAATAATTATGTATTATAGCGATTTATGTTACTATAATCCTTTGCAACATCCTTGTGGGAATTGACCTTCTGAGAAATTCTGAACATTTATTTATACTCATAGTATTGAAACTACAAGTAAATATCTTATTCTCTAAAACTAAAATATATTTACAAATGCTTAAACAAAAAGTTAAAATATATCGTACATCGACTGTATATTTCTCGTCGATACCAATACACCCCTGTTGTATATAGGAGTAGAACTTGTAAAGTAGAAGAGCTGACGTACTTAAAAAAATGTTGATATATGTTGCTTGTATATGACCTAGCTCACTTCACATTACACTTATACTACAAATTCGGACGGAATGAGCTGAGTGAATAACGGAACATTCGAATATATCGATGCAAACTTGCCTAATAAAGCCTCTTCCTCCTCCTCCTCTTCTTCTTCTTCTTCTTCTTCTTCTTCTACTTCTACTTCTACTTCTTCTTCATCTTCTTCTTCTACTTCTTCGTCTTTTTCTTCTCCTTCTTCTTCGCGATAGGGTCTTGGGTCAGCATTGTGACCTGTTCCGGCACACATTATTCATCTCGGTCTAACAATGTCCCAATGGAAGTCGATTCATTGGCATTCCTGTCACGTAATTGTTCCATTTTATCTTATTCTAGAGAATGCTTTCATACAATTCTTTGTCTTTTAGAACATCTCTTATTTCAAAATTACGTTTCTTATCAAGCGAGCACTCGTTTCATTTCTGCCGTTCGTATTTTATTTTTGATCTTCTTCGTGTACACCCTTGTTTCGTTGCATTTGTGTGGGGACAGAAATTGTTGTGTAAAACGTAAGCTGTGTATTCTTTCAGGTTCGGTTTCTCAGATACGTATGATCCTTCCACAAGCATTTCGGAATTTTACTAGTTTATCTTCCATGTCGTGATCTAAATTAAAGCATGTATATCACCCCCTAAGTACTTGAAGTATAGCTAACCTGTTCTAGAACGTAGTTTCCTATCGTTATTTTTGACCTTACTGTATACTTTCTTCGAAATAACATGATTTTAAATTTTTGAGGGGACAAGATATAAAGTCTAATAAAGCCTCCTAGTATAAAACGTGGGAGATAGAATTGGACAGAAAATGGCAATTACCAAACTCCGTCCTACGTCAAATATTTTGCTTCCATCTGAAAGATCGTGTCTGTGCTTACGTAATACGGAAAAGAAAAGTGCGCTAGGATATGCTCTAGGCAATGTGTTGAGCAAGGTCCGCCCTTTGACGGAGGCTAGCACAGCATGGCGGTTGTGCAACGCGGCGTGCGTGCTCTAGCGGCCGCAGGCGAAGATTCGCCGCCGCTAATTAAACCCCCTCTCTTCCCAGCCCCACCCCCTTTCGTCCCAGCCCGCGCCGACCCCACCCGCCTTGCCACCCGACCGGTCAGCGTTCCGCAGATGCTTGGTGGCGCGCCTGCCTCCTCGCAGCGCAGATTCGTTCGGTGAGGGCGAGTTGAAAGGCCGCCCACGCCGCCCTGCCTCGGCTCTTTCGCCCAGCGCACGCTCTTCAACGTTAGATCCCCGGAGCGTGCGGGAGGGTATTCCGCACGCTGCCGTCTCGCAACAAGGGAGTGCACGAGGTCGAACTTTAAAGACGTGTTTGAGATGAATAACACACGGAGAAGAATAATCCGACTGGGTTTCGATCAGAATCAAGAATGCTGTTGTCTCTGCAGCGTCTCTGACCAAGAGGTCCCTGGGGTTCTAGTTCCCACGGTGATGAATTTTCGACACTAGCTCTAGAGTTAGGTCCAATTCAGCAGCTGTATGAAGAATTCTAGCGGCCGGATGCGTCGATCGGTAGTTTTCCGTGGTTTCTCTGATCAATGCCAGGTGAATGCCGGAGCAGTACCCTACAAACAGGCCACGGAACGATCATTCCTTCCTCTGATTTGTTATGGCCTATCCTCTCCTGTTATACACAATTACAGGCCCCTTCACTACTACATATATCGGTAGACTTGGGAGCTTAGAGCTTGTCCAAACTGGGGCAGTGATTAGCTGAGGGGGGAGATATCTGAAGGAGAAATTCCTCACATGCCGACGTTTAAGTCGGTCCTGGATCTCACCATCCAGCGGGGAGAGGAACACCGCCACCTCCCAGAAAAAAAACACACGCTGCATTATCGGGGCTAATGATCGCAGGAGTTGACGTGCCCGTTAACATCAATCAATCAAAAGACGAAGAAAAAGAAGAAATAACAAGAAGAAATCACATCATAGGTTTCTATTTAAAAGAACAGTTCTTTACTTTGAGGAATTAGCAATACCGGCTCACTTTCTAATACTATGATGCATGTTTAGATAAGAATGTTCCATAATAATTCATCACCACTTTACGGATATAGCACACATTTTTGAATCAGTCTCCCTTCGCCATCTAAGATTAGGCTTCTTGAATTTCGTTACAATGAAGGAAGAAGCGACATAGGTATTTTCACATTCTACCTCCTCTCTTCATTCAGCAGTCAAAGGAGAGACTAAAAACAGAGAATCAGGTATTCAGGTGATATCAGCCTGCACTCTGCCTGATTTCTCATGTAATCAATGTTAATTTGCTTTTTTAAAAGGAACATTTTCTCTTAAAGTGGTGGAGATAATAAGGTGAACCATCGGGAATATGGATTAGAGTTAAGTGCTTACACTGAATGCTTGCACTCTTATGCAATAATTATTATTTAGTTTATAATTTTGTAAAAAAATACTATTTTTTTACACATTTTCTTGACATGTATCTCTTAATATTTTCTAGCCTTGTGTACATATTTTACTGGGAACGATTAACTGTGAACAATCGCACAAAACTATTAGCTCTTGAAAGTTTTAAGTTGATAACTTTCTTAGTTTGGGAGGAAGCATTTCTTTAATTTTCAAAATATTGAACTTAGGGATAATGGTCTTGAAAGTTTTCTAACACATTCCTGCTGCCCATGCAGGATTATCGGGATAATTTGCTCCATCCGTTGTTGTTGCATTGTTAACATAATCGCTTGGTTTAGTCTTTCGATTGTACTTTCTCTTCTTAAAAATAAAATTTCTAAATATGTGACATTGGGACCAAATCACATCTACGGAGAATGCGAGCCGCAAACTGTCTGCTGACTGTCACGCCTTCCTACAATTAGGGTTTCTTTCATACCGAAAAAATCGACGTAGAATGGACGTAGATCAATGTAATAATGTATGTTTAGTTTACAGATACAATTACACTGAATTTTAAGTTCAAAACCAAAAATTCGAATTTTTGAAGTCTGAACGTACTCCAGCTCCCCATAACTCTCTTATTTGTAAGAAATAATACGCTGTTATCAGAGGGCACAATACTTTTTTTTAATATTTTGGGAGGGAAATGTTTTGGGTTGTGAGCGATGCGTTGATGCTCTGTCGCCCTGCGCGACTTTCGCTGCTCGTGGAAGGGCGTCTCCCTGTGCTACAGGGCTACCCTTCTCCCTCGCCTGCTGCGCTGACGAGAAGTGCACTCCTCGAGGAGAGCCCTCGGCCATGGAAATGTTCTCTCGCACAGCAGCGGCTATTCATATTGAATGGCCCCTCTCCGTCTCCCCATCCTACCCTTTCCTACTTGCCCGACCCTGCTTGTCACAACTTCCTCGCCCTACCCCTCAAGACGTGCCATGCTGCTACCAAACTTTTTCTATCCCTCTCTCCGTTTCTCCCCTTCCCCTTGACTTTCTTTTGCACCTCTCCCTTTTCGAATCACCATCATCTTTGGGTAGCTTTCCCACCTTCTCCCCCTCCCTGTCCCTCAACCCACACCTCACATTCTCTCCTTCCTCCTCCTCAATTTCTCTTATACTTGCGTGAACACATTGTGGTTGTAAAATTTACTGTAATGATGATTTAATTGTTATTTTCCTTGTAAGTGTATTTTCTTTGAAAGAAATTAAACGTTGAATTTCGATTCTTTGCAATAGCAATGGTTCATTTAAATTATGAATTGCTATTTTTTTCTTTGTGAGAGCGTTTGTAACCAGTCTTGAAAATATAAATATTTTCTTATCCACTTATCTAGTTTAAATAAACAATTTCAACTAAGTTATGAAAAGTTTTTAAAATAAAACCAATCGCAGTATGTGCTCAGTTATCGTGGGAGTTTTGAACTTGAAAACAATATATTAATTATGAAGGAAGAACGTAATGTAGAAATATCATGCCTTCTATCAATGGGTTTTGTGGTTAAACATACGTTAAAAAGATAAGACACCCAAGATTTTCAATTCTCAGAGAAAACGTACAAATGAAACAAACATGGAACAGGAAATACGATATTCTGTTAAGTGTGTTAAAATAAAAGTATGCAAAATTCAAAAACACAATAACTGTATCAGTTAATCATGTACCATGGAACCTCCTTTATCCGAGATAATAATAGGGAACGAGGTCCACGGAATATCAAAAATTTTGGATAATCAATGTAATTTTTATTGGTCAAAATGTGTTACCTAGAAGGTTAAAGGGGATAGAAACACAACAAATACGTTTTCTTTATCTTAAAGCTTGAAGTGAATTATAATTAGCTGTGTCTTCATTACATCTAGCAACGCTTCCGTACTCGAGTTCAGGCAACCTCTTGAAAAGCTTGTGACGTCACGCGGCCGGCGAGGTCCCTGATGCCGCGAGAATGACATGGTTTGTCTGCCGCTGCGACTGAAATGTTTTTTCTGTTGTAATGTGGAGCTGTGATGGATCTAGTGTGTTTTTTTTTTCATTCTGCCGACTGTTCTTTAGTGCTCTGTTTACGGGTATAACAATGCATCTGATGAAATGTGGTAATTGTTCATTACTTTTCTAAAATAGAATGTCCTCTCGAGATATTTGTGGCAGGGACACAATTTTGCTATAGATGATGTAAGTATTTGTTCGAGTGAGTATGTGTTATTTTTTGTAGTAGCCATTTTTTAAACATTAGTTGATGGCGCTCGAAATTTAGAACATCTAAATCCCAAATTAATTTTGAAAAAAGTACAAAACGTGAACACAATACAAGATAAACGGCTTTGTCTGGTATTTAGGTCTTCAACTTCAGTGAAACATGTTTACATTTGTCTAAATTATGCAATTATCACATTTACGCCAAGATAAGTTTCCTCCGCGTCCTTCGAAATTCAATTTCGTTTCACTTGTGTCACTGATTTCCTCGCACTTGCTCTCTTATTAACGTTTGATACAGCATCACAAATTATTGAGACGAAAACCAAATTATGAAGTGAAAATAAAACGTTTACTCCACCTATGCTTACAATTGCAGAAGGCGATAACGTCTTGATCGGCGCCACTCGACGAGACATCACCACCAAGAACTTGAAACGCTATTTCCTTGCTTCCACGAAACTTGAATTTGCAGGGATCCTATTCCGGTCACAAATGAATTTTGTCTTTTGATACCCTTTAATATATGTAAAAAATACGAATTAAAAGTATTATCATTAATAGGTTTACGAAGTAATTAATTCACATCAATTTGATACAAAAGAATGCAATATTACTTGTAGAAATCATATTTTTCATTAAGTAGTAACTTTTCTCATTCCTGACTTCATTTCTGTGATCAGTTCACAATGCATTCCCAAATCAATTGAGTAAATTAGCTGAATTATCTCTAACTTAAAAGCTAGAGTCTTGTCACGTATTTTTTAACTCGTTTTTTATGAAATGTGCCTTGGATAATTGAATTCCGAGTAAAGAGCACCACGGGATTCTACAGAACAATCTCCGACTGACTGAATGCATAGTGTACATGAACCGAGCTATACAATGTTTGAAGATCATAAACATATCATACAAAACGTAAACACATTTTGCATTCTATCAGCGCAACGATAATCGAAAAGTCAATCACTATCTCGCAGCGGGCACGAGCACACAGTGCTATATTTATTGTGAATTAGCTCTTGCCTTCCGACTGATGAAAGTGAACGCATGCGTAACTGATGGTATGGTATTGGCTGGTAATTATTTATTGGTATTTTTTCACAGTTTGTTACGAAAATGTATTTAAACGCAATAAATACTACTAATCCTAAGAAAACCATGAATATAAAAATACCAATTTTTGTGTATAAAACATGTTGTGTTGTTTATTACGAAGTTGTAATTTCGTGTCTTTTGACTTGCTCAGGGTCAAAGAAGAAATACCACCGACCATTTAGAGATATCTTTTTTTTCTCACATTACTAATCGCACACTATTTTCTTATATTTAGTTCTTACAATCAAATTATGTATTATATTTGGTACTATATAATTAAATATACATTTAAATGCATATATATGTATATTAAATATACATATATAACTAAATATTCCATTTGGTACATACTTACTTTAGTAATTCATTTAGAGGGAAGAGCAAATAGACAGCACCTCCAGAATATCCTCTCTCCTCCTTGTTTTCATAGTTGCGCGTTAACTCCACGGGCCCTTGCTGATGAGAAGACGCAATGTGCGTTATCGAGGGTTAAGCGCCTCCCCCCGGCCCCCTGAGATGCTCCGGTGCTCTTCTCCCCCTTCCTCTCCCCCCTTCGGAGCCGGAGCCGGAGCGGGATTAGCAGGAGGCGCTGCACCCACGCCCTCGCTCGATCCACCGCCCCAGCAACTCGGGTTGACAGCTGACGGCGCTTCCCGACTCGCCTAGCCTCTCCATGTTCAACGGACGGTCCCACAGTCCGCAAGGGCAAAATGTCTAATCAGGCTTTAGAATAGGGCCAAGCACTAACAGAATTTCTCTTCCTTCTTGACAGCTTATGCTAATTTGTTGCATAACTTTATTTCTTGTTGAGTAAACATTTTGTTAATGGAAGTGTATTTACTTTACATCTCCTGGAAAAAAAGTATTAGAACAAATATAAATAGTAATTATGTTTTAGAAAACTCTGTTAATCGAAGTACTTTTGTAAATATCTACAACTGTAAGAAATTTACAAAATATTTACCATTGTAAGAGCAGCACAGATTGTTTAACACTAGATAAAGCCGTATTTATCTGCTGTCAGTGATTGAATACTCCTTGGCGTAATATTATAGACTCTCGGTATCTCCTTCATTTACAAGTTACGGTACTGGACTTAAATTGTATTTTCGTGGAACAGATTTTACCTTCTCACCCTTATTTCTTAAGAAGAGAAAGAATTGTAATCCTCCGCCGGAAAACCACGGATGTTCGACTGAAAACTCTTACTGTGGGGCCCTAGTAACGAATAAAAATGATAAATCATCTTCCTACTTCGCACTACCGTCTAATATCGTGTTGCCCAGATGCTTCCGCAATTTCATGCCCTCTCTTTCTTCTTTTTCAGTGTTCTTTTGTGTTCTTATGTTCTTTTCCCGTTGCTCCCCGTTCACACTCACACTCACACTCACACTCACGCGTGCTCAGGTAAAGGGGCTTAGCGGAAAATTTAATTGAAGTGCACCACAAAGCTTTTCAAATGAAAATATAAAGGTTTCTCTTCATAAAAAGAGATGAAGTGGAACACAGACAGTGAAGAATGTACAATAAAGTTACAAAATGTACGCATATAAAATAATGAACCATTCAGAACTCCATATCTTTTGATCGCCAACATTTTAATAAAAAATATTCAAAAATGGAAGTTATTTTAAGCAAATGGGGATTTTAAAATAAACCTGTATTAGGGGAATTTTTTAAGAATTAATGGAGAGAAAGCGCTGCGTATACTACTTTTTTGAAGGTGGCAGCCGTTAATATTTTTAAAGCACGTAAAAGTTCACATTTCGTAATATTTTCTGATAATTCACAAAACGTTTTAAACGATCCATTGGTGTTTACAATTTCTCTACTATAAAATAAATTAGTTTTGTACATCAGGCCAGCATTTAGCAATGACCAGTAAATGCCTCCCTTCTGATTCCGTGAGTATCGGAGCCTTAAGCATGTAACAATGCCAATTATTTGTTCTCGATAATTGTTTTCAAGCATGACAAAGTGAAACTAGAGCGCCACCGCAAGTTAGGATGGCTGGAAAAGGCTTGTTTCCCGCTTTGGCCAAAGACCCAAAATAACCATTTTCCTGCGCGCTCTAGCGCCTAACGTCAAATTCGAATTCAACACCCTAATAAACATAGAACCAATGAGAAAAAAGCATCCAGAATTAGTTCTTGGACCGGTCGCTTTTGAGCACCAATTGGCTGGACTACGGTAACTGTCCACTAAAACGTGTGGCTTCGTTTAACTTCCGCCGCAAATAGTTCGCTCTCTCGACCTCACTCCCTGGCGCGCTCGCGCTGTCGTCCTGTCGCCCTTCGGCCCGGTCGGCATGTCGTTCGCCGCCGCCGCCGCTCCGCCGTCGAAGGCTTGCGGTGCGTCGCCGCCGGGAATCGATGGCGCTGTGGTCGGGCTACGTCGCAGCTCGGACGCGCCGCTCTGCTCCGCCGCAGGGTCTGGCTGGATAGCTAATCGAATTCAGACGTTGACTAGAGGTGAATTCTAGCCATCGGATGCTATGATCGGTAGGTTTCCAAGATTTCCCTTATCAATACCAGGCGAATATCGGAGCAATACTCGATCAAATAACTGAACGGCGCTCGCGCGCGATTTTTTCTTCCTCGTCTTTGTTTCCTTTTCGCTTACACACATACATACACGCGCGCACACACGCGCAACCACACGCACTCACACGCACGCACACTCTCAAACACACGAACGCTCGCTCGCGCACTCTCACACACACGAACGCTCGCTCGCGCTCTCTCTCACACACATACACACTACATACATTACACTACCACACTTGCCTGGAGGCCAGTAGGCAGCTTAGAATTTGGCCTGACTGAGGTGGTGCTCTACTGGGAGGTAATACTTGGAGGGGGGAATGAAGAAAGCGGACGTGTAGGTCGGTGCCGGATGTAATATTCCGGGAGGTCACCGACACCTAACAGAATATAACATAACTACATTTACGGGGCTAATGAACATAGCGCAGCATAAACAGAACAATTCGCATTAATAAAAGTTGGTTAACTATTGTAATGGATTTTGTGTTCTCTGTGTAAGAATAATTCATTCCGGATGTTTTGCCATTGGAATTTTGTCCTGTACAAATTTGAGTCTACAAAGACGAGGAGGCGTAGCCTGACCACCAGCCACTACTTAGGGGACGGTCGTTACTTCTCATTAACAGTCAGTTGGCGCCAGTAAGCAACACAACAGTGCCGAGCTTTACTATCAGCAGCAGGACACACATTATCATCCCAGACTGTCCGCAATGACCATTGTGGAGCAGATTTCTGTGTTCGTAGGTCCGTGATATGTGCCCATTAACAGCACGGCGCCGTAGTACCTGTTGTGACATGTTTTACAGGTACACAAATTGGCCTCTTGTTTCTTGCGTCATGTAAACCAGGATTAAAGAGCTCGTACAGAATGTACTACTACATCTGAGAGCAGATATTTAAGGTAAATAAATGCGTTCTGTGGAATTATGGCTGATGTAGTATCACTTTCTGATTACCCAGCAATTTTGACTAGCAATTTGTAAAGGAATATACGTTCAAAAGTTATGAGGAAGTTACTCAGAAAGTACTTACAGGAAAAGGCAAATGTCAATTCCACACAGAATGTAGTATACCAACATCTACAAGATATTGTATTCTTCAATATACGGGTCTATTTGCTTTTATCTTGAATCAATTTGTCGTCTTGTGGGATATGACATGGCCCCTACAATTATTTATACAATCCTGAACTGAAATTTAAAAAAGTAATTATCAAAGAATGAAATGGTATATTCCTTGAATGTTACAATAATATTATTCAAATAAAGAATACCTTCATTTACGATTGTTGGAGGAGAGATATGGTATTTCTATCAGTTCGCATGAGTTTTGGAGGGATTGTGATTTCACTGATGCTTCTTCGGTAATGTCTAAGTAATGCGTCATGCAATCCTCTTTCCCTTCTTTCGATGCGCGCGCGCGCTGCTGTGTGTGTGTGTGTGTGTGTGTGTGTGTGTGTGTGTGTGTGTGTGTGTACGGTGGGGGTGATGGAGAGTGGGAGCCGCGGCTTCTCTCAGAGCGCGGCGCGGCGCGGCGGCAGGTCCCGGAATTACCATCTTCGCATTTGTTTGCCTTCGCCGCGTTTGAGCGGAATTAATATTTAATGCAAAAACGCGGTGCTTCGAACGAGTTAGACGCCCGCGGATGAATATGCATCGGCCGCCCGTTAATATTCATCGCGTCACGTGTCCCGCTACTCGCGTCAAGTGGCGCTGCGGGCGGCGGCGGTGCGAATTCGCCCGTCCGCATTCATCGGCCGCTGTCACCGGACTTCGCGCGTTGTGTACAGGGCTGGACATAGAGACTCAGGAACACAGTTGTGTAGGACCCCTTTTTGGTAATCTAACAAAAATTTACTTTTACTTTTTATTGATAGATTCAAGTCTTTGAATTGCTAGAATTCATAAAACACCATAATAGACTGGCATTGGTGCCCAAGCAAAGTGCCACATCTAAAAAATTGTAATTTTTAAGATCACGGTTCAATCGTGAACTGAACAGGCTATTTCGAGTCCGAAGGCTACTCTGTCTACCGTTTGTAAACTATAAACTGTTTTGTAAACTATCTATATTACTTTTCCCTGGCCAAAGTAATATTTTTAAACACACTTCTTTACTCAACTAAAAGTACGATTTTTTAAATGCGCCACTTTTTTGTTTACCAAGTATGTAAGTGTATAAACATACATACGGGTATATATATATATATATATATATATATATATATATATATATATAACATATATATACTACATCCACAAATAAATATTACATTAAATGCAATAATATTCTAAAGTATAAAATTCTTTCTGAATATTGCATCAGTTTCCTCAGTACTCTATAAGATAGAATCTACACTTTTTGAGAAATACTAAGTTCCCAATTGGTACCATTTCGTTCCGTGGTCGATGCACTCATGCAGGGTTGGAATTAGTGACACCTCCTTGGTTTGTGCGAGGAGCTAATCTCCGCCGGATGTGTAGCATTGTTTCAGCATATTCATGAATTTTGACACGAAGTGCACTCGGAGACTGTGAATGACATAGAATTTTTTAAAATTAATTTATTTGGAACATAAATCTTACCAATAAGGATTGTAACATTTCGATTATGGAGTACCATTCGTAATTCTCTGAAAATACTATCAAGTGGACTTCTCTTGTACAATTTCACGGAGCTTTGTGAGATGCAGAGGAGTTTACCCACTTTTATTGCATAAATGAAAGTGCTTACAATACTCTTGTGGATTACGAGTGCTCTCGTACTCCTAAATGTAGGATTCCGGACGATTTACACAACGGAAAAAGCAGAACGGAACTATTTTCTGTGAGGAATATTTTCAGTTTTGCAGCAGGATACTTCTAATGGCTCAAATACTTATCCGTTCAGTTTTTGAATATATGCTGTATATCCAGTAGGTTTTATTGTCTTTCTACTGGCTTGATGTTCAGAAAACGAGATGGTGGAAAAACGTTAATTGATGCACTTTCCGAAGTTCTGCGGGAGTGCCGAGAGTCAATAAAATTGCAGTTGGGTCACGATGATTACCAATTAGATGTACATTTAAATCAACATCAGAGGCAAAAATATAAGAAAAACATCGTTTATACATAATAAGCCCTTTAACAACTCATGTTCTTGTCGTTCTGAAAAATTTTTGTACAGTAGTTTTAAGTTTTTTGTTTTATTTTATTATGCGTTACAAGAGCGCTCGATACTGCAACCAGCAGGTGTAGTTATTGGGCAAACGCAGATAGGCAAGTTTTCACGAGCTTTACAGTTTCCTACGCCTCTCCGCTGTTCGTTTCATATTATCGTATATTTTGCACCATGACTCGTGTCACACATCTACCCTTCACTATGTTATCTGGTCGCACCTGACGAGCTGATGTTACCCGTCGCGCGCGCAATGGACAATCACCAACGCAGGGTTGCAGGGTTGCACGTCGCACTCTGCCCTTTTATCTAAACAGTAATTTAAACATTGAGTTAGCATTTGATTTTGTGAAGCAGTGAGTTCATGAATATTCCTGATCACGCGTTTGATATTTCGATCCAGTCTACATTCCCCACAGGATGATTGTTTCGATTTTCCTGATAGGTATATGCATCCTCCGTATATCGCTTTATGTTTATGAAATACAAAAGGATTACATAGAAGTAATATTTAAAGTGAGATTTTTCAACATGTACTTAAAAAAAAGGAATTTATGGAAATTTAAAATTGTGGGACACAAAAATATGAGTCGCCATATCCCGCTCAGTGCAGAGATAGGTTGAACATTTTGACATTTAGCTGCCGAAATGTAACCCTGAGTTTAGTTTGAAGATTACAATCGTTTATCTGTTGGAGTGCCAGGAGCAATTACGATTGATTTAGAGGGGCAACGTTGGGTGGGGGGGGGGTGTAACGGTTGCGGGCCGCGGGCGGTGTGCGCGTGGCCACCTGCCGGCCGGCAGCACCTGCGCCGGGGGCGCCCGGGGCGCTGGACGCGTAGGCATCCCCGGCCTTGCGTCGCTGCGCCCCGCAGCCTCCGCTGGCTCTCCCCAACCAACACTCTTCACGTCGATGTGTGTGACCGGCTGAGTGTGACTTAGAGCCGGCATTGCCGATGACTGCGGTGACTCTGACCGGGAGGTGTTGAGGTTCGAGTGTCGATGTTAGCGGATTTTCCACGCGGAGTGGCGTTCTCTGCAGGTGGATGGTTTTCTGCGCGAGTGGAAGGACGTGTCTGGTACGCTCGGTACAGGTTCTGCCTTGTTATCCTCTCTTTAAGCCAAATTAAGAAATATGTGAAATAGGGTTTCACAGTCAATGAATCAGGCTTTACTTTTGTATGCGTCGATGTGATGATAATCGATTTATATGAACTCCTATAGATATACAAATCAAAACATTTTACTCAGTTTGAAGATGGCGTCTTGTAACGAGAGTATCTGGAACTGGAATTGCTAGTGTTTTGGAAGAAAATTTATAATTTGTCGGACAATGAGGTGGACTATTCTATTCTGAATTCACGGTTGACTATTATGAGGTAAAATATTTTAGAAATAATATTACGATTCTTGAAACTTTGCTGAAAATAATACACGTTCCGAGAATCCACGTATCGATAGGCATATCTACAATTTGCATCAATACGATTCAAAAATACCAATTTTGAGGATCACATTATTTAAAACCTTGGCTCCATACGTTAGTAACAATCTATCTGTATCTGTAACAATGCATAGCGAACGATGAGCAGTACGTGAAGCTCAGCGAAAAATCGTCTCGCGGCCAGCTCAGACGCACTGAAGCGCTCCCGCACTGAAGGGCTGCCTGTTGGTTGTTCGACGAGAAAATGAAGTAGATGCAACCGAACCAGAATGTATCCCTCCACTTAGCACGTGGTCCGGAGCCAGTCAGTTGTCATCTTAACAGCGCTCCGCTGTCACCGCTGGTTGTTGGCGATTTGAATTCATCCACACTTTGTACAATATGCTACAATCGTAATGTGCAGGATGCGCCAGAGAATCGCACGACTGCGTCGTAATTTGAGATAGACATCGTAGCACTTGTAAGAAGAATAATAATGCATTCCCTCGGCATATTATTTTGAAAGTTATTTTTAGACTTCGAAACTTCTTGCACTATATTGAAAAACAGAATATAGAGAGAACCTACAGCATTGTTACAAGATTCCAAAACATTAAGCTCAGTGTACTAAGTTCTTGCGCACAAATAAAGTTACAGGAAGAATATTCGATTGAAGGGAAAACAATCTTATCAGAAAACTATCGGAAATATTGTTGGTATTGCAGTATTGGTATGTTTTAGTTCACTTTTTTATACCTTTTTACTCACGAAAAATTTTTAGACACTTGCTTACTCTTTTTTATACACAAAAATACTTCTCCCTCGCTTACGCTCAGAAATAAGTGTGGCACCTCTCACTAAAATGTCAGTAATACACGAAGATGTTTTCAAAGTGACTTTCCAAAGTGAGGCAGTAGAAAGCAGACAAGCTGATAAACGTGTGTTTTAAATGGTTTTAACGATTTTTCCTTTATGCTACAATCCTAAGGTGGAATCGCAAAATTTGAAGCTCCGCCATTTCGACGCGTGCAGAGCAGTTGCCGACGCGTAAGTTCCCATTACGTAGTTACATCAGCACTCATCACGAGTTCGCTCCCTGAAGCCAAGGCCAGTTGCTCCCTGCTCCCAGCAGACGGCTGTTATCCACGGGAGCGCTTTCAGACATTCAAAGGACAAATGCTTAGGAATGAGAAATCGACCGGTCAACATAGCTACTCGCTCTATGCTGTGACAAGGTTTCACATATCGTAGCAGACACGGAAATAACAATTCTGATTGCCTTAAGATCATTTTTCTCGCCTCTTATGATATTGAATGACACAAATTAAGCGAACAATTCCATTATGGAAGGTACATAAACCGATGACTATAGCAAAAAGTTTATAAATTATAATCAGCAAAATTTTATAAATTGTATAATATATTTGTTATCCACGGGAGCGCTTTCAGACATTCAAAGGACAAATGCTTAGGAATGAGAAATCGACCGGTCAACATAGCTACTCGCTCTATGCTGTGACAAGGTTTCACATATCGTAGCAGACACGGAAATAACAATTCTGATTGCCTTAAGATCATTTTTCTCGCCTCTTATGATATTGAATGACACAAATTAAGCGAACAATTCCATTATGGAAGGTACATAAACCGATGACTATAGCAAAAAGTTTATAAATTATAATCAGCAAAATTTTATAAATTGTATAATATATTTGTTATCCACGGGAGCGCTTTCAGACATTCAAAGGACAAATGCTTAGGAATGAGAAATCGACCGGTCAACATAGCTACTCGCTCTATGCTGTGACAAGGTTTCACATATCGTAGCAGACACGGAAATAACAATTCTGATTGCCTTAAGATCATTTTTCTCGCCTCTTATGATATTGAATAACACAAATTAAGCGAACAATTCCATTATGAAAGGTACATAAACCGATGACTATAGCAAAAAGTTTATAAATTATAATCAGCAAAATTTTATAAATTGTATAATATATTTGTTATCCACGGGAGCGCTTTCAGACATTCAAAGGACAAATGCTTAGGAATGAGAAATCGACCGGTCAACATAGCTACTCGCTCTATGCTGTGACAAGGTTTCACATATCGTAGCAGACACGGAAATAACAATTCTGATTGCCTTAAGATCATTTTTCTCGCCTCTTATGATATTGAATAACACAAATTAAGCGAACAATTCCATTATGAATGGTACATAAACCGATGGCTACAGCAAAAAGTTTTCGAATAGCAAAATTTAATTGTTATAAATTGTATAATATATTTGTATCTAAGAGTTATAGAAACTCTCTAGGAGTTGATAGTTGCATATGGATTCAGTGTGCAATTTCGTAACTAATTATCGTTGATTGCCTTGCAGTACTATTTTCATACTTTAAAAGAAACAAGCAAACCAAAACAGGATTAGGGCTGTACAAAACTCGCCATCATTTTCCGATGCATTTAATTCAAAAGCAAACATAAGAACTAACTTGACAAAGCAATAACTATCTTGGCAAGAAGAGTATGTGTTTCAAGCTCTTACATCCACTGCACGTTCCTTATAGATATTATACTATACTGCACAATTAACCGTCTCCTTCGGTTACATTTTTGAACCGAATTTTTAATTTTTTTAATCGCTAAGCAAACACCTTGCATTATTCTCAGTTTTAGAAAATAAAATACAATTCCTCTCATTCAGTTTTAAATATCACCGGGCTATTAGTGCCAAGCCTCTTGCTTCTTCTTACGTGATTTACAAATTAGCAATATCTCGCCACAGAGCGGTCTTGAGTAATCGTATGTAATGGGACAATACGCGTCGACACCCCTCGCCTCTACCCTTCGCGTCATTGAACAGTCGCTGCTCTTGGTACTGCTCCAGACTTCCGGTCCGGATGCTGGTGTTGGCTCCCGATATGCCTTTTTGATGATCCCTGAGTTGCGCAAAGCATAATTTTGTGTAGTGTCGTCAGACAATACCTTTGGTTTCACGTGCGGGAAATTGCGCACCTCTCAAGCTTCCATCCTCGCTTTGTTATTCTGTGCGTCGGAAACCAATAAGACGCATACGTCCTTCCTTCGCCAAAATTTTCTTAGTGTTCATCTCTTTCAGTTCTTTATCATATTTTCTCCGCTTTATCGATTTCCCTACCTTAATTTGACGAGTTTGAAAGAGGAGTGAGTAGAATGTTGCTTTGGACACATCTCGTTTTTGCTACGTCTTTCTTTGCTCTCATAAATTGTCCGACCTACTTCGCCGGCAGATCTAATTGGACATTTCAATTGGCAAGTAAATTATTTTTTGTGCAAACACGTTATTTTTCGAGCAGTGTGTCTGAAGAGAAACGTCACACGGGCAGTTCTTTATGTCAGTATTTTCATGTCGTTACTTTGACGATAAAAATCGCTTGTGGTTTAGCAGGTTTACATAAGGAAAAAATACTGTTTAAAAAATTCTAAGCTATTCCTTCCCACAATTCCATTTGTGTTTCAGAAATAAATTGAAAATAAAGCAATAAAGCATTTGATCACTTTATGAAAGATAATAGCAGAGAAAATAATCTAGAGAAAATCGTTATTTTGCCGAAGATTCTGGGATTCTCTCTAGAGCACAAAAACTCAAATGAACAACAACTTTGAGATATTCTGATTCAAATTAGAAAATAAGAATTAACTTAGATTTACCTACATATGAGCTTTCTACCCGTTCACTACCATTACTTATTTTTCTTTATTTTTCTCTCCGTATAATTGCTGTTTACTCACACGACATGATTGCTCTATCTACTATTAAAACCCTCTCTGTTTCAAGATAACTCCCGAAAGGCAAAACATGAATTTAGCCTTTTCCTTTTTTGATTAGTTTCAGGAACAATATTTCCCTTCCTGGAACTGAAACGATTAAGCATACTCTTTCTCGCTTTCCTTTAAACCGGGCATCCCATATTTGATATTCTGCCAAGTCGCTTAAATAATTTACTGTCATTCAAATTATTATGTTATGTAGTAATATGTAATATTTATATTAAGTAAAAGATTATAAATGTATGCAGAATTTATTTGTAGGGAAGTAATGTTTATTGACGAAAATTTTGAGGATCAAATTACACGCATTTATTTTATATTAAATTATGGGTGACGTCACACTATTCTATGGCAACTTTTTTCGCAACAAATTTAAGTTGTGTTAGAGAAGTTTATAAAATAATTGACACACTCATTTTATTTAATTTAACTTTATGTATCTTATGCTCCACATAGTAGAAATTGTTACAACTTAGAAGAGTGAAGTTCTAGCTGAGTTGCTCCAAAAAGAAAAGTGTATACATTTAGAAAAATTGACATCCTTGTCATGTATTTGTTTGTGTGGCTTTACGTAACTCTATACTTAGTAATAAACCGTGGAAGACATTGAAACTGAATACTCTCAATAGTTATCGCTAAGACGTAAGTGAATAAATACGAGAGTTACTGAATCAGGATTATCGCAACAAGGCAACAGCAAAAAAACTGTAAAAAATCATTCAAGAATTCGTTTAAATTACATTATGTTTAGTATGTGATATTGAACTAATTATTTCCGAAGATAAACCGTTAACTATCAGAAAACTATACGAGTACATTGATCGAAATTTAATTAAAATTATTATTTCATTTTAACTAACGATTTACAAATGTCTTCACGATAATGGACAGAAGTAGTGAAAAGAACGCAGTAGTTGGGAATCCGAAGCCCTGATTTGCAACATACTAATTAGCCCCGCGGGCATTTTCTACTGAAGTGGCTGCTGGCTGCCGCACGCTTCATGAGACGACTAGCACCGCCATCGACATTGCCACCGCCCCGCCCTCGCCCCCGCCCCCGCCCCGCCCCTGGCGCCTCCGCCTTTGCTGCCACCGCCGCCGCCGCCACCACAATTACCACCGCCACCACAACCACCACAACCACCACCACCACCACCCCCGCCGCCGCCGCCGCCGCCGCCGCCACCGTCACCGCTACCGCCACCGCCACCGCCACCGCCACCGCTTTATTATTTCTTGAAAACAAAAAGGTGCGCGCGCGCCACCGCCGCCGCGGATTAAACTGTCGGCCGCGCGCCCCAATAAAAAGAGTGCTGCCGCGCGCACCTGCCGTCTGGCGCGGGCACTCGGCGGCGGTGGCGTTGACGGGAGCAGCGGAGCGCTGGAGGAAGTAATGGCATCGGTGGCCGAGGGGGAGGAGGCGGTGAGGTGGGAAGGCAGCAGCGTCGGAGGAGATGGTGACGACACCCACAATTTGCAATAATTTAATTAAAAATCATATTTTCGTGTAATCATTAATATCGGCTAAAAGTATAGTATATACAGTAGAGTACAAAAATATTTCAATACAACTTTTGAAACCTTGATTTCATTTCTATTATTTTAATATTTTTCAGCATAACTTTGATGACATCTTGAAATGTGTTGCAGTTTAATCATGCATGCAAAGTCCATCCATGTCAGTCCAATGTTTGATTGGATGAATAATGCACTCGAGAGTGAAGGAATGTAGGGGTGGGGTAGGTTGTATGGAGGGAGCCTTGGGGTGTAAGGTGTGGAATGGAAATAAGTATGGATAATGAACTCGAATGTTGAGGAGAGCTTCTCAATTGGTTGATATATTAGTGATTCCGAGCGCGTCAACTGCTATGGTCATTAGACCCTTAAGTGTAATGCAAGTTTTTATCGCGGGATGTGGCGGTGATCTTTCCTCGTTGGATGGCGAGATCCAACGCAGACCTACGTGGGCGTGTGGGGATTCTCCCCAGCCAGGTATCACCCACGGGACAAGCTCCAGATCCCGACCGGTCTCCTGACATGTGTAGTAGTGTAGTGCATGTGAGTGTTAAGTTTGTGTGAGGGAGGGGTGGGGATAGGACAAGGAGGAGAAAGAAAAGAGCTCGCGCGGTACTTGGTCCGTGTGTTAGGGTACAGTTCCGGCATCCACCTGGTGTTGATCAGAGAAACCACCGATCAGAGCAGCCGGCCGCTAAAATTGTCCTCCAGACGGCGACTGAATTCGACCCAGCTCTCTGTCTAGTGTCGAAATGTCTGCCACCGTCGGAACTCGAACCCTAAGACCTCCCGGTCAGAGAAATCCGTGATATCAGTTGATATGAGTGCCCAAGTGATATCAGTTGACGGCCTGAGCCGTCTTTGCAAGTAAGAGCTGCTCAGAAGGCGACAGAATCACCTCACCTTTGGTGTTCTGGAGGCCACCCACGGAGTGGGCGTGTCCTGGGCGAGTGGTGGAGGCCGCCGCTCGGTGGTCGCTCGGTGAGCCTCATTGTGTGGCCTTCGAGTGGCGTTCAAACGGAGATCGGCCGGTTCAAGGACCGAGTGATTGCTCTGCGATGACATTTCATTGCTCGCCTTTGGGACTAGAACCCTGATGCGTTAATGAATGGAGGACTCCGTAATGAGTGTTGCAGCGGGTTGTAAGCATTTATTTACATGTTTGAATCACAGCCAAGGAATATGCAACAATGAAATATTAGACATGAGTGAAGTTTGAAAGAATTACACGAAGAAAATTCTATAGCTAGAGAGCAGACTCATTTGTGATTTGTATTGTGAAGAATATAGAAGAAAACAAATCATCGACGAGTGAAAATTGCACTTTTCATTCTCTTTTCTTGAATATTATTTTTTTGATAGAATTTCGATGGAATGTCATTTGGTTAATATCATAGAGGCATTTGAAAAACATATTTATAAGAATATTTATCATATCTCTTACTGCGTCATAAATGTTGGGTAGTTCGTACTTAGCAATGCTGGAAATGGATGGTGAGGGCGTGTTGCTGCGTGGTGCGTGTGTAGACTTCAACCTGGTGAATTGTTTTGCTTAGAAAACACTTCTTTCAAATGAGAGAAAGGATATATAAGTATCACAAAACTGTATGATTAAACCGTTTACGATCGGAAAATATATAAACTCCATAGGATACATTTTTGCTTTGTATTAAAATCGACATCGATGATATTTATATTACTTATCTTCCAATGCGCGCTGAAATTCAAAGAAAGCTATGCTGACTCCGGCCATGTGAGAGATAATTATGATTTCGTTGGACACACAGGAACTGGGGAAAATATTAAAAAAAAATTTTCTTATACTGCGCGTTCCGGCCGAATTTTCATACTCAATGCGACACTGCTTATGACTCAACTGGTGTCATACGGTAGTAAAGCTCCCTAGCAGTGGCCGCCCGCCATTACGTTTTTGCTAGTAATGTATTGCGTTACGAAAGTTCAATTGTTTTGAACTTCTTGATAAATAATAAACTATTGCAACTAAATATATAGTATGTTATTGCTGTATTCGTAAAGGCAGTTTTTTTAAATTTAATTCGTAAAGGCAATATTTAATTTAATGCAGCTTTACACTGCAGAATCTGTTGTTTTTGAGTAGTGCGCGAGCTTTTTTTGGAAAACAATTGTGCGTATCAGCATTTTTGCTCCTGGAGATCACTCGTCATCAGTGTTTCCAGCACATTCCATACCGAAAGTTTTCCAAATTTGAAATATAATTGTTCTGTATCTAACAATTATGAATATAATATTTTTTGTTATATATTTTATTTCAGAGGTACCGTCGGTCTGCAGAATATTACCTAGTCATTACGAATTTTGGTTCGGGGAATATTAACAGCTTCTCAGACGACACAGACTATTATCTTATACAATCTAACAACAAAATTAACTACTTTAATTTTAGGAAGGTATATTTTGTATATTCTATTATACAAGTATTGTGTACTGATTTTATTCAGACACGTGCAAGTAGAGCCAAGCAGTCTCTTTGTAGATTTGCAAAGCTTTAGTGATATGAGAACAGCTTTCCTGCAATGAACAAAACCTACCCTCGCTGTCATTCATGAGAATAACGACCAAAGGGGGAGGGGTAGGGAAGGGTCAGTCAAAAATAGGAAAAGGTGCAAATTATTTTTCAACTTTTGAAACCAAGTAGTCCGCGATGCTCTAAAGCGCGTCGCTACAAGATGGATCCAACCTACGGCGTTCGCGAGGACCTTCCGGCCCGCGCCCTCGAGACCTGGTTCGTGCCTCCGTTCTCGCCCCAACGCTCACATTGTCTAATAAATCTCCTTCACTTTTATGAGAATTGTATTTAAAGGGAACAGTTTGTACTAATATGCACTTCCACAACTACCTACAAAAATCTGCAATTGCACCACAAGTTGCCATAAAAATGAGGGTTGGAACAGAAGTCACAGAAACTATTTTTTAAGAGAAATATTATTGGAACACATAATTTTATTTGTCCCGTGAAAGAAATTCAGTATGAGTTTGCGTTCACAACAACAGATATTTCTTTGAGTGTCTCTGTTAGCACAGAGAACTGATTTCACATTGCTCTCTGCGCTAATAAAGACACTCAAAGATCTACCTTTTGCCGATCCGGTGGCCGAAATCGCTAAGGCAGTAGTGCCGTAGCGATCTCGGCCCTAAGGTTCGCGGGTTAGAGTCCCGCCTGGGGCATGGTTGTATTGTGCTCGTCCTTTAACCCCCATATCGTGTCCTCCTCAAGCAAGCAATAATGGTCGCTAATGACCTAGAAGTTGATGCGACCTTAAAACAAGAACTTTCTTTTGTTGTGAACACACACTAGTAGTGCATTTCTTTCATGCGACAAATAAAATTATGTGATCTGATATTTTTTTAGAAAACAAATAGTTTGCCATGACTTCTACTTCAACTTTCGTGTAAATAGTAACGCATTTTTATATTTATAAAGCGGCAGCCTTTGACGCGCAGGACTCGAGAAAGCCTGTTATTTTCAAAGTCAATCTTTCTTCCAAAATGCATTCACCACGCAGCCCCAAGCGGGGAACAGATCATAATATTAACAGAATACCCAAGAAAGCGTTTAATTTGCTTTCAATTAAATCACCAGAAGAAACGAAAACGTAAAAACCGGGTAACTAACCTTAATATTCACAGAGCGTTGGCGCAGTAGTAAATCCTCAGCGCCTGAAATGAAGTCATGCTGATAGTTGGTTGAGGCTGCGAGGACGTAATTTTTAGGAATTAATTTATTAAATGGAGTGAAGATGAGTGAATTCTGTACTAATAAAATTGCTCTTTAGTTGATAAAACTAGTAGTGCTAAAACAGCACATACTTTATCACCGTTAGCAATGGTTATGCAATATTTTTGCAATTTTTATGCAATTTTCAATGCAATATTTATACAATTCCTCTCCGAATTATCACATCTCAGTTATAATTTTTTATGAAACTCATTTGAAATAATAGAAGATTTGGTGCAAAAATTAAATAGTTCCAAGCAATATATTTCTTTTATTTTAATTTATAAACTTTAAATGAAAAAAAATATATTCCTGGTATTGAATTCATTGTATAAGGTATGCAGTGCATTCACGAACATATAGTATTAACATATAATAGTAATTATTAAATACTAAGGTATTGTAATATTCTTCAAATATATAAAAGTTTTAGTTTAAATCACCGCGAACGAAAGGTAGACCTCATTATCGGCTTCTGTTATCAGTGCGACGTTTCAACAATGGGTTACAACAACCAACAATGACCGCCCATCTATTCGTTTTCACATTTTACACAATTAAAGGGCGCAAATTAATATGAAATAACAAATATAATATAAATATTGTAACACCACCGGTAGTGAATACACGGTTAGCGGCCCGGTTGTAGCTCAGTCGGTGATGGAAGGAATTGTTAAACAGATACAATGGCAGTACGAAACAAACACTTTGATCACTGGTAAAAAATACTTTTATTCCTGGGAAAGAAAAAGAATGCCCCAGGGAAGTTACATTTGTAAATTAACTAAAAAATGAGAAAGTTAGGTGAAAAGAAAAGAAAATGAAAGGTTAGAATTCAGAGTAAAGCTTAGAAAACTAGAAAGAATACAAAATTGTTATAACTAAGATTACAATGGTAGAAATTTGACAGTTCGACGTGCCTAAGCGCGGCACCGCGTTACAAAGTTACACAGGGGTGAATGCCCCGGGTTATACTGCCTGGGAAAAAGTTCTTTGTGCGCCCGGGAAGGGCACGGCGCGGTCGATGGGAGCGGCTGGCGTCCTTCACAGGAATGCGCCGGAGGCCGATGGCCTCCCTTGTCGACAGCTGAGCGGTCGACTTGTGACGTCACCAAGGGAGCAGCGGCGTCGGGCGGTGTCTGGTAGAACTCGGGGTGGCCGGGATTAGCTCTCGATCTCATGAGCGTAGCAATCAACCATGCGTCCCTCTGATTTCCATGATAATTCTCGAACACAACTTCGGAGAGTCTAGAAATCCTTCAGAGAAACATTCGCCTCTCTCCGCGACTGATTCCCGTTTCAGAGAAGTCTCTCTGCCCACACTACTCAGCCCTTTACAATAGCCCACGCAGAAATTTTATAAGTCCTTCAGAGGCACACATGCCTCTGACCGACGAATAGCTCCCCCCCAGAGAAGTTTCTCTGCCAACTGCCCTCAGCCTAATGAAAATTTGTAAATCGGAAACGTAGCAAGTAAACTTTTACCCCCACCCTCTTTCTCGTGTGCTCCAGCTCCTTACAAAGGTCGCGTCGCTATTGGCCAAAGGTAATGGCGCAGTACACTATTTTCAACCAATCGCGACGGGGAAAGCAACGGAAATTTCCGCTCTCTGTGCCATCTGTGAGTGTACAGTGTTTTTTCTTATTCCTTCTAGAACATCGGCCATGCCTGCGCAAGGGGCGCTGTCCGATGAAAGAATTATCGTTCTGGGTTTCCCGGAATGCGAGCAGGCGTTCTAGAGATTTCGCAGATGTTCTTGCGTCCGCGCGCCTCTCAGTTAATCTTTTGACACCAGCTCTAACAACAACTTCGTAATGGGCCGGGGGCGCAAGTGGCTGTCACGATAAGCGGGGTTGCGCGCGTGTCGCCATCTGTTTATTCTCCCAGTAGAACTCGGGGCGGCCGAGTTTATTTTATTTAATTTGTATGAGGAAATCGGTATCGCTACAATATAATAAATAATAATACAATTAAGTATGAAATAATGTACAAATTCTAACTTACCTAACATCCAACTGCAACCTCCAAAATGAATTGCGAGGGGGCGACTGATGGCTAGCAACCATTATTTCATATTTAATTCAAATAACTTTTAAATAATTTCTAAAAAGATAATCTGTAAGCATATAACAAAAGCTCCAATGTAAGCAACAAAGAAAGATATATGAAATAATGTACACTTTTTAACTTAGTATCCAACTGACTCACAACATCTCTAACTCACATCTCTGAAATTACGAAGCACAGGATTTTCAGCGCACGACAAACTTTGACTCCCAATTATTAAAAAAGTACTCATTTTCGAGAAATTCAACATAAACTTATATGAAGATGTGTTCTTAAGGCACACATTTCATAAAGAAAAAAATTGAATCTCCATAATTGTAGTTGAAGGAAGACGCCTAAAAACTTTTGATTTTTTTCAATTTTCGAAACATTGTTTTAACTAATATAAGACCTACACTATTCTCTTAAACGTCCTTCAGACTTTTCACCAACATTTCATCAAAAACGATGGAGCCGTTTTGAAGAAAAATTGTTTCAACCAAATCGAAAATTGCCAACATTTCACGCCACCACGCGAACAAATTTCGAAAAATTGTACATGTATTGATTTCAAAATCCATCTTCAAGGAAAAGATTTTATTCAGGGAAAAAATCTTTATCTTTAATATTTTATTTTTAGAAAGACGCCAAATTTTTGTTGTTGACTTTTTTTCAATTTTCGAAAAATCATAGTTTTCAACCAACATGAGTCCTACGCCATTTTTTAAATGTCCTTCGGACTATCCAACAACAAAATTTAATCAAAATCAATGGCGTCATTTTATTGAAAATTTGGTAAATGTTCGAGGGGCTTCATGTAAAGTACCCTAGAAAACTAAAATATCGGTTTCAAATTTAAGGGGCCGTGACTTCCGGTAGATAGAGGAATATCAATTTTGAAGAAAATCGGCTGAACAGTTTAGCCGCTAATGTTGTTCAGTCAGTCGGAGGCAGACGTTTTGCCGTCAATCGATTTTTCGGTATCAAGGACACATAAATCGGAGTCTGGATGCACCACTTGTTGGAGGATTTGCCCCCTAATTTTAGCAAGCGGATTTATTATTTTTTAGTTACCAGGGACTTGTACTAAGAGTTTTTCTGCCGAAAATTGTCCGTTTTTTCGCGCAGCATTATATAACTTTCTCTTCTTAAGCAGTTCCTTGTTCAGCGCGAGAAAGTAAAAATTGTGTGAAGATTCACCGTTAATGCAATTGTTAGAGACATTAGCCCGAAGGAAAATTCAAAGTCCATTTTTATATAGAGACTAGCGGAACCAGGCAGACGTTCTGCCCTTCATCTCCCTCTTTCTCCTTCCCTCTCTCTTTCTCTCTTCGTCTCTCCCTCTCTCTCTCTCTGTCCCTGACTGTCTCTGAAGATCTCAACGGTATGAGAAAGGTTCTTTGAGGCCTTTGGCTTCATATTTTTTTATTTTAATGCCCTAAAGCGCTTCGTTTAGGAGTTATTTAACGATATAGATTCAAAGAAATGCTGCAGAGTGTTGCAAGTTGCATTTGACATGAGTATTTAGTTCTGTTCTACAGCGCCATCTACAACAAAATTAGGTGGAGTTACAACAAAATTAAAAGCACATAAACCCTCTATGTGAGAAAAAGCCGTAGATGTGCCAACTTATAGAGATCAGTCACACGGTATTGGAGAGATTAGATTAGATTAGATTGTTGATATTGACGATTACATAATTTGTTCCTTAGTTAAAAGAATGCTACTTCAGTTATTTCGTATAATGATATTTAATGAGAATGAAAAATAAAAGTTTATATTCCACTTCGAGTTCCACCACTTTGCAAATACCGAAAACTGATTCGGAATTACTGATCTGTAATACTTGACGACTAAAATATACGTACTCTTTATTGCTGTACGAACGAGTACGAATGAATTAATACGAGGAAAATGACTATTAATGCGAGGAAAGGCGACCAAACGTAACTTTTAATTGGTTATTTTTTATTTCCTAAAATACGTATAAGCGGATTATACTTTCGGGGGAAAAATCTACTGTTTTTTGTAGGTCAGATACGCCGTCGTAACTCTCCTTTTTTTCAACCCCATCCTTTCCCTACCGAATCGGCTCAATTGAGTTGGGTTCAGTTGCGTGATTTTGTACTACCTTTTTTCCTCGTGCCGAAAGAGCGTCGCAGTAATTTGTTTTCCAATTAGTTTCTTCTCGTTTGCGTTATTTTGTAATGAGCATGATGGGACCCTGCTTTAGAAAGCGTTTCATAAATCATTAAGAGTTATGCCGAGGCTCGAGCTGCACATCGTGTGCTTGCTAATTCTTTTCAGCCTCAACCCCGGGTCTCTTACGGGCGTCCGCCAGATTGCCTTTCCTAGTGATGTGTGCACGACAGTAATACAATGAATTCTTGATTGATTGATACGTGAGTCCGGACGCGTCAACTGCTAAGGTCATCAGTCCCTTAAGTGTAGTGCTTGTTTTATCGCTGGATGTGGCTGTGATCTTATCTCCCCGGATGGCGAGATCCGGCGCCGACTTACCGTTGGCTAGCGAGGTTTTCCCTAGCCAGGTATCTCCCATCATTGGGCACGCCCCAGCCGGAACAAGCTCTAAGCCCCCAACCGGTCTCCCGGCTTGTGATAGTGAAGTGCGTGGGAGTGTGTATAAGTGAGGGGAGATGATAGGACAAGAATGTGGAAGTAAAGATTGCGGGCGATCCGTGGCCCGTTTGTTGGGCCTGGTGTTGATCGGAGAAACCGAAAGGGAAAAATACCGATCAGAGCAGCAGGCCGCTAGAATTCTCCTCCAGAACAGGCTGAATTCGACCTAGCTGTCTAGCTAATGTCGAAAATCCTGGCACCGTCGGGCCTCGAACCCCAGGTCCTCCCAATCAGAAGCACTGCAGTGACATCATTTGATGCCTTGATCTACTTTTGCTGGTGAAATGAATCTTTGATAAAATGACAAATAAACCAATAATTAAAACTACAATATGTCCGATATGACTCAAGGTGTTCCGCTGAAAGATGGGGAAGAGCATGAGAGAGAGAGAGAGAGAGGATCTGTATTTTTATAAGACAACATCATAATAGAGTACCAGCAAAAAATATAAGACTATGTAACAAAATATTTAAAAAGTGTATCTCGTAAGATAACTATCTCGACAAAACTTTTTCAGATGACTGCTAATGTTAAATGAAACGTAGAAATGACACTCTGGCGGCATGATGATATCGCCTTTAGCCAGCGTAATTTTTTTAATGTGTTTACATATCTGTTGGGGAATGGGCATCAATTTGATTTTTGTTTTATTTGTGAGCAAACACACCCGCCATTCCAATGCAGAATCGTAAAAAAGTTCACTACACTGATGCGTACGTGATCTTTTTTTGATGCGCTGTTGCACATCGTATATGAAGCAAATTTTTAATGGAAAGCTACAATTTAACTGATTATGAACTAACACGCTATACAGGCGCTCAGGATTTTTTCATTAATGTGCGTTTCTTAGACATCAATAACACTTATAAAATATGGGAGTAGATACAAATGCGATCTATTGGTTCACTTAATGTCTACGTATTGCGTTTATTGCGACACCCATGTAGAAATTGGGCTTAGTAGCGGTTGATTAGGTCAATTAAATCTGATTGGTTTAATAATATTTACAATTTTTAACAATGGCAGTTTAACTGTAAAACAGAATCTGACCTTTATCAGTATTTGATGCTTTCACATCCAGTATCTCTCCAGTGCTGTGAAAAACCCAGGAGTGCATTTGAAGTGCCGTTGAAGGCTGTACAACAGTTGCTATCATGTCCTAATAACATTAATAACTAATTGAAAAATAAATACATTGTGAAAATGAATAATGAATACAATAAATGAATAAAAAAGAAAATGCAGGAAAATCGATGGAGCATTTTTGTACAAGAACGAATACTGTACAATGATTCCAACTTTTCGTTTGCAACCTTTGCACTTCCCGTTTCTTCCTTCTTTGAAGCCGAATGATGAATTCCCGGGCAGCCTACAATGCGGCGGAGTTCCATTCCACACTTGAGTGGAAGCTTCTTCAGCAAAGCTTCGTTTGCAGCTTCACCTTCACCCTGCCCTCGCTCCCTGCCACCCTCGCCTCCGTACCTCCTCCCTCCCACCTCCTCCACCCGCCCCGCACCCTCATCTACTTAGATTCTTCCAGGCAAATTTAATAAGGTGCCGGAGATGCCGAACTTATTAAAGTCGTTTTCTTGCCACCAGAGTCCTCTTGGAGTTTGCAAGAGCGTGTTAAATATTTGTGAAACTTTGCTCGTGATAAATATGAGTTAACAGAACCAACTTGTTCGAGTTTTGGAGCTGCGAATGAGAAGGGCGAGGTGCTTTGGTGGTGCTGGTGGTGCGGTTGGTGGGGGGAGGGAGTGGAGGCGGGGGCGGTTGTGGCGGAAATAGCGACGATGGTAATAGCGAGGGCAATGCGTGGCCTCTTACGATGTCAAAGAAAGTGTGAGGAGAGCGGCAACGCAAAAAAGAGACGCAGCGAACGAAGGGGAAGAAGTTCGGCGATGTGTGCTTGGGGTAACAAATCCAGGAGTTCTGCGATCTCGTTTGTGCACCCAAGAAGGAAGGAAACGGCCTTCAAAGCCATGCTGTTTCTTTTGATGTGTAACACGCTTCTTAATGTAAAAATTACAATTCTCCAAGTCTTCTTTTCTTCCTCTGATGATTTCAGCAATATTTTCAGTACATTGTTTTATAGTGTCTTTTCCAGTGCTTATGTTGCAAATATAGAAGAGTATTTGTCACTTTTCAGACTCAAGCATGGTGACTGTGCTTCTAACATAGCCTCGTATCGTTGACATTAAATTATATATGTAATATGTGCGGATGTGTGAGATCTGCAAATAAACTTTACAGAGATTACAACTATCCAACTCTATCATAAAACAGAAAATGATCAATTAAAACACTTTTCTGTTTACATTCATTCAACAATGATCAAAAATAAAATAGGGGAAAATCAAAAACTTTGTTTCATATTCATACAAGTTTAAAATATTTAATATTCACCAGTGAAATAGTTTAGTGACTCATACCTTGATGAAAAGTTACTTTCAATTATTTTGAGCGAGAGAGCGCCATGAAACGAGGTGTAGTTGGCTCGCGCTCTCGCCTCGCATTTTTCTGTTTACATTCATACAACAATAAACGAGAATAAATAGGAAAAAAATCACCGACTTTGTTTCATATTCAGGCAAGTTTAAAATAATTAATCTTCACAAGTCACAAATTGTAGTCACTCATACCTTGATGAAGAGTTGCTTTCAATTATTTTGGGAGAGAGTCTGCGCTAAGAAACGAGGTGCAGTTGGCTCGCGCCATCTCGCCTCGTCAGCGCCTCGCGAAGAAACCTCGTAATGAAGTACGCCGCCCTTGCCAAGTACTTTTCTCCCCTCGGAGGCCATTAATTCGGGCGACTGAGCCCGGCTTCCTCCGCGGCCGAAAGAAAACAGCGCTGCGTTTTTATCGCGTTACCTGCGTTGTTCTTGCTCCCGATTCGCCCAACTTCGCTTCATTGTGGGGGCATGGGGGTGCGTTCGCAACCGGCGCAGGTCAGATTGAAACGGTCATCTGCAACGGGCGTGTTTTTTGAGTTCGATTGTCCCCCTTGAGATGCCCTTCTGAATCACCGCTGGTTGCGTATCACGAGTGAACAGTGTAGTATACACGTGATACATCTTTTGTTGATTAATCATGATCTTTTGGCAGACCCTTTGTTGATGATCATGTTAATAAAAGCATGTGTATTTCATTAAAGGTGTGCTACATCCAAAAGCGGAGGTGGCCGTAGTATTTCATCTCCTGGCATCGGGGTTTAAATACCAATCGATCCGTGTGGAATCCGTGATCAAAGCGAATTCGCGGCGGATGTTTTCGGACTCCCGTTTCCATTCCCTTTCATTTCACCACGTTTTTTGTCTTCGTGCTCACTGCTCATCATACCGTTCCCATATTATCATCATTAATCAATGCCAATGCAATAAATCTTTTTATATTTTAATGCATGAATGTTTTTGACATTTTATGGTCGCATTAATTCGACTTTTGCGCTTTCCACGCTAGGCCCTGATTGTACTTATTATCTACGCCGGGGGTGGGAAAGGGAGACCTGTGACGAGCCTGACGGGTTCCCTTCACCCTTCTCGGTCTGCCTGAGCTTTTCTTTTGTCATGAAGCAATAGGAACTGTGACGATTTTATGGAAAAGAACAGATCTACTTTTTCTCCGACCGGGAATCGAACACGGGGTCGCACCATGGACAGCCAGCACGCTATCCACGAACCACTAGAATGGCTTTTATAATAATAATAATAATAATAATAATAATAATAATAATATTAATAATAATAATAGTCAATAATAGTCGATCCGGGTAGCCGAGATTGCTTGAATTGTCTCAGACCGAAGGATTGCCGAATCAAGTCCCGCCTCGGGCATGGTGTTCGAGTGAGTCTCCGTATGTTTGTGATCGTCAATTTCATCTTTCATCTTTATTATCATTTTACCTCATCCCTCAGGACTAAAATACCTTGGTGTAAAAACGAATTCAGTAAGATAATGCTGATCCTCCTCATAAAAATAGTAACAATAATTACTATAATTATAATATTTATTATATAAAAATCATATTTGTGAGAATTTGATATCGATTAATTGCGAAGATTAATCCTAGGATAAATGAAAGGAATTGTGTGTCATTACACTTATTATAACATCAAGAAAAACTTACCCATAGATAGTATAAAGTAAATTTAACTTCCAACTCTATAAAATGTAAATCTTATTACTTTATGTTTGCAAGATAATAAGGTATTTTTCTGTGTGAAGTTTAGCTTTTACATTTTTATTTCCATTTATGAAGTTGAAAGTATTCGGCTGCCGCACATTTTTCCAAAAAGTACGAAACAGTGTTGTGTTACTTTGATGTCTAATTTGTGTTCTCAAAAGAAACTGTAGCTAATTCTGCATAGTCGACGTTTATGCTCAACCTATATTAGAGGGAATGAGAACGCTTTAAAAATTGAAGGGATCGTGTCCGTTATATTAAAGTTATTTTGAAGTCAGAGGAAACCTTAAATAGAAAATGTGGATGCGCAATTATACGATTTTGCGCCAAATATGAAATCAAATAATAATATTATATT
This sequence comes from Gryllus longicercus, assembly GCA_038098605.1. Taxonomy (NCBI): domain Eukaryota; kingdom Metazoa; phylum Arthropoda; class Insecta; order Orthoptera; family Gryllidae; genus Gryllus; species Gryllus longicercus. The sequence goes on from JAZDUA010000150.1 coordinate 1,389,577, forward strand.
TATATTATTTATTATATTATGTTTATATCATTTATTTTTATGTTTATATTTTATTATGTTTATTTATTATTTATGTTTATATTATAAATTATATATTTATATTATTTTTTATAATACCAATAAACAAAACAAAACAAACTATAACCTCGAAACATATTTCAAGACCGAAATTTCAGACAAGTTAATCCCACGTAGGTTGAAAATGTAATTTAACAATGAGGACGTGTATGAGCTTTCAAAATGCAGTAACCACCGAAATTCGTGAGTTCCTTTTGCCTCTATTCATTGAGCTTTTTGCTGAACTAAGGGAAAGTGTTTGCAAGGGTAAATATTATACTATTTAATGCAGAGGAGGTCGTTTCACTCTCGTCCTTAATGTAATATTATTCAATTAGACGGCCCTTTTAGATGTTTTCTTTAAGAGTTGATATCTGATTGCAGGTGTATGCTACTTTTTGTTGATGAGCAGGTCGTTGAAAAGCCTTCTCCTCTCTCATCATCAATGTTGCGTTGCGAAGAGTAGGGAGCAGGAGGTTTATCTTAGATGGCAGGCCATGTAAAACACTGTTTATGAAAAAGTGTCGGTTGAAGTCTGTAGAAACTCTATTTCTTCTTTTCATTGGCAATTCACCATTACTTAAAGTAGGGCTTTCATGTACTACAAGTTGAAAGGTATGCATGTAAACATGCACAATCAAGTGTTTGTATAAACATACCCTATTAAAGATAAAAATGAATGAAATATGCACTTCTTAATTTCAGTATGTAACTGTTTTTGCTTCAGGGCTTTTAGTCGCAATGGACAATAAACAAATTTTCAAAACTTTCTTTAGTTAGATTCATTCTTTGACGTGGACAGACAAGGTTTTTAGTGTCAAAAAGTGCCTTTGAACTTCACAAGACGTAATAGAAGCACATTTAAAGGCCTAATGTTGCCATTCCACCCCTTAACACAGAGCCAGAACATTATCAACTCGTATGCGAGGAATATCATCTCCACAAACTACCTTCATGGTAACTTCTCGTCATTTTGCAGGGGGACGTTACATGCAGCAATGTCGGTACACTTTGCTCTCTCTCACTTTATCAATGCGCCTCCAGTTTATTCATGCGCCACCATGTCATGCGCCAACAGATCATGACATGTAACGGACAGATTCTGCCTGTTATCAGACTATGAGAAATTTATTTATGCATAATATGCATTGCATTTAATGTGAACATACTTTATGCAAAAAATCTAATAAAATCTATTTAATATGCCAGATAAGTCGGCTGTACATGTCGGCTAGATATTGTACGGAAAACATGCTTTATGTATGAATTTATCCAAAAATCGTCAAAACATGCACAAATACCCCAAAAAAGTGTATTTAAAAAAATTAGCATGCCATAAAACATTTTGGAAGGTCGCAAACTGTAGTAAACTTAAATAAAACATTAATATACTTGAACATCCTGTATCTAATCATCACGCATCACTCCTACCGCCTAAAACCACCTGCAATGGGTATATAAACCGCAAAAATCACAGGCGTGGCGTTTAGCCTCCTGTTTCCCAGTCTTCGTGGTTGTTCCGGGCACTTTTGCCCAGTGAGATCACGTGCCAGGGGCCTTGAGAGAGTGAAGCGGCCGTGGCGCCCTCTGCCCTCTATGACGAAGATGGATGCTCGCACTCGCCGGCTCAGACGTCTTCAGAAAGCGTAGAGCACGAGCAACCGTCATCCTCGCAACTCTGTTGTGTTGCTCGTGGTGTTACTTCTTGTGGAAGTGAGAGTGGTGGCGGAGTCTTTCTTGAGTCTCGGACTATATTGTCATAGAAACGTTGTTGCAGCTTCTTTTATACTAGTTATATTTGATAGCCTCGGATGGGTGGAATACACAGAACGAATAATCATCTTTCTCTAGTCATTTTTCTCTACAACAGTTTGTACCGAGAGCGTTTTTTTACCCTTTTATCAATCGTTTTCATTTGGAATAAAATTATGATAAGAAAAGCCAATAATCGTTTATTAATCGTACTCATTAATTGTTCCTTAGTGTACTACAGCAATTCATAATAATATTTCTCTACGTATATCAAATAAATTGAAGTTCATTGTTAATAATGTTATATACGTAGCCCAAGCACTATAACAATAGTAAAAAATTACTCAACAAATGAGATATCGAATCACAGATTGACAGTATCTGTCTTATCACAAACAATAGTTACAAACTCGTCCACGAATGTCATTATCTGTCTAGTTAATCTAAGCATTGACCATTTAAATTGTTTCAATTTTGTATAAAATACGTTTTCATTAATTCTAATGGGAAGGATACGTACCTCCAATAATCCCTCGCAGCGAAGCTACGTTACTATGTTAAATTACCTTCACATAATTTTACACACAACTATAAAATACTTGTTCCTGGTATAATGAATACTTGATGCCAAACATTAAAAATTCCTCTTGGATAATGTTAGCACCCGTGAAGTATTTACTGTAAAGCCGTTTTACTCACCTAATTATACCGGAATTCTTTTGCCTACACGCCTCTGGAGGAACTTGTCCTTCTACGTCATTTTCTTTTTGTCGACGAAAGATGTTGCCAACTTCTAGCGGTGCCTTTGAATGTGTGTGCAATGACGGCAACAGGACCTACGAGTCAAAATGATCTGTGTCGGGAGGGTGAAGCGCTAAACCCTAAATTATTTACGTACAATGTTAATTAAAACATTTACGTTTCATTTAAATGAAAACTCAGGGACTAAGGTTTCAGAATTTCATCTACGGACACCGGAGATGAAATCCCGATCGATTCATGTGAAATTTGTAATTAGAGATCGCGGCGAGTCTCCCTGGTCTCCTATTTCCTATGCTTCTCATTTCATCAATTACTTCATCTTCATGCTCATTACTAATCACTTCATTCTCGTATCATCAACATCATCTATTAAATTCCTTGCATAATATTGAGTATATTATACGATTATAAGTATTTCGTGCAAGTTAGTTGGGATATTTAATTCTGAACCACCTGCTGAGTTTACCCAGAGCCAGCTTTGCCGCTGAATTTGCAGCAAGTCTTGCCGTAGCAGATTTCCGATCGTAGCTGCATAGTTAGGTCGAATTAAGTCAGAGTCTGGAGGAGAATTATAGCGGCCGGCTGCTCTGATCGGTAGTTTTCCTCTTTTTCGATCAATACCAGGCGAATACTAGATCGGTACGCTAACAAATGGGCAAAGGAGCGTGCGCGAACTTTCCTTCCATTTCCTTGTATCCTCTCGCTAATACGTACACACTGACATACATTACTACGACATATGACGGGAGACTAGTCGGAGAGCTCAGACCTTGTCCTGGCTGGGGCGTGTCCCATTGGGGAGTAATACCTATAGGGGGAAATTCCCCGCAAGATGACGTGAAGGTTGACGCCGGACCTAACCATCCAGTGTGATAGGAACACATTTCGGGATAAAACATTCACAACAATAACAGGATTAATGATCAAAGCTGTTGCCAAAACCGGAAACATCAACAAATCAATCAACAGTGAACCATGTATGGAATACCATACGAGATATAAACAATATTACAACTGAGTTAACAACGTCAAGAATAACTGTTACATGAGTAATATCAAGTAAATTTAACTTTCAACTATCTTAAATGTATTTGCAGATTTACCTACTAGCAAAACAGGTAGTTTCTTAGGGGTCTCCATCCATCAACAAGACCGCACTTCGGAAATATATTCGGAAAATGTTGGGTAAAATTGTCGAGAAAAATGTTTGTGTCTGTAAAATAATCAGTAATGAAATAATATACTGCACTAAAAAGTTTTTAAGTAGTAATAAAAATAGGTAAATATTATTTGAAAATAATTGTAAAATGATTAACAGGTAATGATAATATTCAATATTCAGTATTTTTATAAAATCTGGAGGAACGTTTTTCCAGAAGGGAGCCCCAACACGATTTTGTGCTCGGGAGTCCTCCAGTTCCTAAATATAGCACTGAATGGCAGACCTGAGGGCTGAGCTCAGCCCTTTGGAGAGGCAGCTCTCAGGCTCCGACATCCGATAGACAACTAGCAGCTATAGGAAGCTCGTCCAACTGCGAAGTTGTGAAAAACTCGCTCCATGCGCCAGACAATTTATTGGTCGACAGTGCAGCTGTAACATGTATGTAATTATGTAAATACCTCATTAAATTGCTTTACTGCTCTGCGACGGCAATTACTCTTAGGCGATGATTTTGCGACCATGAATGCGAGAGTAGCAGAGTAAACGCAGCCGAGATGCAATTAGAACAACTTTTATAATACGCCGTAGTAATAGAGATAACGGATGCTCAATTTGAGGATATTGTTGCGATATTACTGTGGGTGAACAATGAAATTAGATTTCTCTGACGGATCTCTTCATACAAATATATACTTTACGTAGGATTTTTTTGCAAAAAAATATATTTTAATTGCGGTGCTTTAAAATCGATGTTAGCTCAGACTTATACAGTTATTTATAGATGAAAGCAGCAAAATATTATGGAAATGTTTAGAGAATACTTTGGATCTTAATCACAAAGAAAAGATTCTTCAGATCTTAATCCTCCCCCATTGACAAATAACACACCTTACATTTTATATAAAATGTTCAAACTAAAAACTTCGACTAGCTAATAAGGAATAATATATAATTGCATGATAAGGCTTATAGATCAATGATATCATGATAAAAGATGTCTAGATGTGTTCGGACAAAATGCGGTACTCGTCATAAAATGCTAAGAACACTTTTGCAGACAATAATTATCTTCTCTCTTAACTGAAGCAATTATTTTCAGAAATATTTGTCTTCAAGATACATTACCAAAGTATGGTTTCCCATTTATACTTGAAATAGATTGAAAGTGCTCAATTGGAAAAGTGCTACCAATTAGAGATAACGTTCGCATACGAATCTCCTACTTGAGGTGTTTTCCCATTCGGATAAATCCTTCGCAGACATTTGCGGAAGTGGAAGTGAACGACCGGACCTTGGCCTAACTCCTTCCCTTATTTCCTTCCTCCCCAACCTTATGCCCTTCGCAGCACCTTCCTTCTTATGTCTTCGACTTGCACTCATTATTTCTGCCCGCCATCGTCGTCACGTCACAACTGCAGCGTCGCCATAGCCCTGGCTCGATCTGAACGCGATCCCGCTACGATCCCAACACGATCCCGACACGATCCTCACACTGTCATTATCCTGACACTCTTCCGACACGGTCCTCACACTGTCGTTATCCCGACACTCTTCCAACACGGTCCTCACACTGTCATTATCCCGACACTCTTCCGACACGGTCCTCACACTGTCATTATCCCGACACTCTTCCGACACGGTCCTCACACTATCGTTATCCCGACACTCTTCCGACACGGTCCTCACACTGTCATTATCCCGACACTCTTCCAACACGGCCCTCACACTGTCATTATCCCGACACTCTTCCGACACGGTCCTCACACTGTCATTATCCCGACACTCTTCCGACACGGTCCTCACACTGTCATTATCCCGACACTCTTCCGACACGGTCCTCACACTGTCATTATCCCGACACTCTTCCGACACGATCCTCACACTACTGCCATTATCCGCGTCTTTTTCTGCCATTTTCATCGTTTACATATTACTCTGTACCTGAAAGCATGTCACACTTTCGCCGCTTGGTGCGTTCATCTCTGCCCTGCCCGCCCTTGCGGTGCTACGATAGTGGCCCCTCCCCTGCTCTTGCCATGGCTCCCTCGACCCCATGCTTACAACGCCCTCGCTCTTTGGCAGGCTCATTTCTTCCGCCCTTTTTTATTCTACAAATTCTCCGGGAAAACATGGGATTCGAAATCCGACGATGGCGAATTTTCGTTTTCCCGCAGGACCTGGCGGCGTGGCGGAGGCAAATTGCTCTCGGGCGCGGAAGAGAGCAGCAGCCCCTTAGCATTGCCGCCCGCGGGAGGGGGGCTCCCGCGGACTGCTGGCTTTCCAGGCAAACATCGTGACAGGCTCTTTCCAAGACCAGCAACACAGCTTGATTGAATTTAATTGAGAAGTATTCAAGCGAACGGTCGCTCCATTGGATAGTTTTCGGTGATTTACGGTCAATACCAGGCAAATACAGGAGCAGTACCGTTCAAAAATGGGTCACGGAATGTGCGCGATCTTTTCTTCCTCGTCATTGCCGCCTTTCCTCCCCTTACACACGCACGGTCGCGTTCATGCAATACTCTGCCCCCACGAATCGGGAATCTAGTGGGGACTTGGGGCTTCGCAATGTTGGCGTGTTGCTCCGCTGGAGAGACACGTGGAAGAGGAATTGCGCAAGCCGACTTGTAGGTCGGCACCGAATGTAACGTTTCAACGGGGTAGGGCGGATAAATGCCGGGCGGCTCCCGCAGGGCGAGGCGAGGAGGGGGATGCTAACTGCTCTCAGTCGCGGGAGGGAGCAGAGGCCCTGTTGGATTGCCTCCCCCGGATCCCAGGTACACCGCGCGCACACGACGTGTCGAGACAAGCTCGCAACGTGACTTACACACCCCACGGTATTGTGGTGACACTGCTCGCGTTCCACCGCTGAGTATCACAGTTAAAATCTCGGGCGATGCATGTAGAATTTGTGGAAGAGAGAATGACATCGCTTTCTAGGTGTTCTTCTGTTTTTACTTCTCTTATTTCACCATTGTTCCCTTATCATTCTCAACAAACACAATTCAACCATCATATAACCATTAAAAGTGTTGCCTACATCAGATGCGGTTCATTGATTAGTAACTTGTATCACAATAAACGTATCTTCAAGAGATTTCCAGATTCCGTAAATCAGCGTTTGGCTTGCAACAGAATGAGCTGTTTAGTCCATCGTTTGAACGAAATGTTGCTTATACATGTCATCTTCATTGAGATTTTATATCTTCCGTTTTTCACCTGTCGATCTTTTCCTTCAAAGAAACGGTCACAACCTTTTCATGTCAACTCATTTATCCGTATCTCCTTAAGGGTGGCTTCCATCCCAATAATTATAAATATTTTTTTTAGAACTTGGTTAATTTGTTTGTATACAAAAGATGTTAGTTCGGAAAACAGTCAATACCAAATAAGAGTTATATAATAATAATAATAATAATAATAATAATAATAATAATAATAATAATAATAATATTAGGTAGCGATATGGTGTTTACCGTCTCTTATTTTACCATTGTTCCGTTTTCATTCACATCATACTTCATCCCTCGCCAATCCATTACAAGCGTTCGTCCGCTTCAGAGTGACTGTAGGATTAGGAACTGACATCACAATAAAGATTTCTTCAGGAGATCGCCAGATTCCGTAGGTAAGGTCCGATATCGGCCCCCACGAAACTTCTGTCATTCCTCTAGGAACTGAAACTGAATAATACCCCGTTTACGAACGATTTACTCTATCATGACGATTCACTATCCATTGTACAAGATCAGACTTCTCAGGAGACGCAGAAACTTCTAAATAGAATGTTCTTTGAACGTGATCTTAGCGCAAGCATCACGACGTTCAACAAATTAATAATACTCGGAGTTTTTTGTGTATATTTCCTTCCACTTTTGATTGAATCACGCTTCTATGGTGTTGTGATTAATTGTTTATTTCTCACGTACTATCTATTCCTTGACTTGCAACTATTGTATTTGATAAACGAATGCTGTATACATTGTGAACACTTACCCATTTATGTTCGGCCTATGAGTACATTTTGAAAATGTGTCAACTGAAGTGTTTGTGTACTTTAGTTTTGTATATACAATTTTATTTATGTAGAGCAGATAACACGTGAGAGATTCGAGGATATTTTCTAACAATATGTGTCACAAAGGCTCTTCATATGTATTTAGGGCAATATATTGAATGGATAGGACGATTTTCTATGATATATGTACAAGGAAATCAATGCTTTTTTGTAACTCCATTTCTTTTCAAATATACCTGTTCCCAAACAATGGTTCCATTATAGTTATTTATCTAACAAGGGCATTAGAACCAGTTAACGCCAGTGGTACATACATTTTTTATTTACACCTTATTTAAATTATTCATATTTTTTAAATTAACTAGTTGTAACCTTGAGTCGGTTTGTCATTTTATATGTCCCTCCCATAATTCCGTTTCATAATTACCTTCGTAAGGGAACATGTAGCAACATTCCACTGTTTTCATATTACCCTCGTCACCACAATCCTCTCAATCTAAGTACGTTATGCAGTGAATATAAAGCTCCATATAGAATACAATAACAAGCAATAACCCATCAGGGAAAATAAATTTAATTCATTCTATATTTAAGATTGGGGATTCAATTTAAGATTTGTTAATCGGTGAACACTGTTCTCTTTCGGTCCACGGCTCTCGCGACTCCAAGGCTCACACATTAGAACAGATTAAAGTCTACAAAATATTTTTACGACCGCCCTCGCGTCGTATCATTCCGACATGGCCGACCCTCGTGCGCATCCAAGTGTGGGACAGCGGTTGGAATCCCAGAGGATCCATGTGATTTTGCGGTGGACCGAACAGGTTCGTGTCATATTACCAGTGGTACTCCCATGTCCCCTACTCTTCATGCCAGCATTCTCTCCATATGTATGTTCATTATTCACCACGTCACCTGTCATTTCATAGTCAACTTCATCATCGTATCCCACTGCGCCGACAGGGCTAGGGAGACTCCGTCCGCACTCGCGGAGGTCGCAGGGGAATAGAACCGCCGCTACTGTGATACTGTTCGTACGACATTAACGTACAGAACAAATTGCTAAGACGCACCTTCTGGGAATGGAAACCTGTATAATCCAAAGTATAGTTCAAAACTGGGTGGTGAGTGTATGTTGAGCTCAACATTATAAATAGTGATGAGAAAGCTCTAGAGTTTAGATCAATAAAATATATTTATCTAATTGACAGTGTTTGGACGGCTAAGCTCTGATGAAGGGTAAATACATAGCTGAAAAGGTAATAAATATATAAAAGTCTATTAATATTTTTTATTAATCTTACCTCAAAATTCCCAACAATAAATTAAAAGGAGATAGTTTCTATCATAAACAATAAACTGACTATAACAAGAAGCAGACTAATGCGTGAGCGGACCATTTTAGTATTGTTTTGAAATGAAACATTTAAAAGATTACTTCTTCTAGTGCTACCAAACTATTATGCATTCACCGAAGAAACGAAACTGGCGATTTCACCCTCTATCGAGAACTTTAATAAAGACATTCTTGAATTTGCTTCTCCGCTCGTACTGCTTTCTGAAACTTCTTGCACAATTGTGTTGCATTAGTAGAATACCAATTAGAGCGACAGTGCAGAATTGTTTCCCAAAGGAAAATGTAATTAAACAACTTCTGTTATTGGTTTTCAATACGAGTCACTGGACTTTACTGCGCTTTGTATTCCGAGCATATTGTACTCGTACTTCCTTGTCGGTTTCTTTAAACAACGCTCTGAACAAGATATCTTAAAATGCAAATATAAACTGAAAGACCGAATTTCATCGGTCGAGGGCAGATTTTATAGTTTGAAGTGCGTGCAGGAAGTTTCCTGGAGAGTTGACGAAACCGAAGAATTTGAACACATGCTCAGAATAAGGAGTATTTTACAAACAAAACATATATTCACATAGTATTGATGTATTAATTCACGCAAATGAGTTCTGTAGAAACAATATCTTCTAGAAGAAAATGCACGTGTGTTGGACGTAAAATTAAATACATATATGAGAAATTAAAAACTGAACAAAATGCTATTAAAATCATGTAGATACGAAATATTCAAGAAAAATACAATTTTTTTCTTGAGATTTTGACCAATCACATTATAAATTCAAATGCTAGGAGCCAATCGTAATTCTCATCGAAAATGATCGCTTTCGCCACATAGTTTTTGTCTCATTACCTCCTGGTTGCTGAAAGACAGAATCGCGGTATTAAAAGTTGTTTGTCTCTAATTTAATAGTTACGGGAACTGTTTCTTGCCAAATTCTACCAATCTATTTTTCAGTTGCAGTGACATTGACATATGGGTCATGCATTTGATGTTTTCGCGTAACTATTTTATTGTTGCGTAATATATCCTCACTTTGTGTGTGAATAACTCGCTTTATATGTACATGTGTGTGTGTATGTGTGAAGTCTTCAGAAATATCTCGATCCATCTCGATCGGATATTTGTCCAATTTCCATGATAGCAAATACTGAGATGGCCCCTTATTTTCCTTCTAGACGTAAATGTAGCTTCACTTTGCGCACGTTTTGTTGAACTCTTCTTTTGCTTGTAGTGGTAGGAGTAGAGGTAAGTGCGAGTTACTATTTTGTTAGCAATGCAGAAAAATCAAATCTCCATTCGTTTTATCGTTGCAGATAAGTTTTCTATAAGTCAGAAAGGAAAATGTCTAGTTTTTCAAATGTTGCTAATCTCGCGCTGTTTTAAATTATATTTTTATATACTTATTTATCTTTAACTTTTACTCATCTTTCAACTATTTATAGTTACAATGATTGGAAGAGATTCTGGAACTCAAGGAACTTGCGCAGATTATCTTCTCCCCCATACGTCACATACATTTTTTACTGTTTTTGACTAAATAAATCTAAATACCACTTGAAATAATTCTGAATTTCCCAGATATATTCACTCGCCGCTAAGTGTCTCGTTATTTTATTGATAAACTCAAAATCGCTCGAAGTATTGCCTACGACCCAATACAATACTTTTGTAAAAAATACATCATGATTCCTTAACTTCCTCCGCCTTCTTGTCCTTCGTTATATAACCAACCACGTCCTGTGTCCAGTTCATTCTCTTGTAATTAGCTGTGATAATACAATGTTTTTATAAAAAGCCTCTATAATTTCATTTAACATTTTCTTAATCATGTCCTCTATAATGTTTTTTACCGGGCCTGAGGCCCACTAAAATTACCTGTGACAACACAATATTTTTATACAAAGCATCTATAGTGTCCTTTAATATTTTTTCCATCATGTCATCCATTATGTTCTTTATCAAGTCATGTGGTCCATTCATACGCCGATATTACCTGTGATAGTACAAAATTTAAAAAAATGCATATATTATGCCCTGTACCATCTTCTCCATTATGCCCTCCATTATGCTCCCCACCATGAGACACCCTTCCACTCTTCTCATCCCCGGGTGGCGCATGAGGCGCGCGCTAGGCTGCCCTTTGGAGGGCGCCTCCGCAGCCCCCCTGGAGCCGCGCCGCGACGCGATGCTTTTACTGTAATCCCGCCGTCGCCGCCGCCGCAGCCGCCGCCGCCGCCGCCGCCGCCGCCGCCGTCGCCGCCGTCGCCGCCGCGCCGGCGCGCCCTCTCCGCACCTCCTAATTCTTTGAAGTCCGCCCTGCATTCCCAGCTGCGCACGCCCTTCCGCCCGCTGGCCCCTGCGAGGACCCGCCCTTCTGAGAGCGCACTCCACGCGATGGGGCGGACACGGCGCTGCAATTGCCAAGTGCTCGCTAGTGTCGCGTATTTAGCCGTACAGGTCGTTACGTAGGAGAAGATGCTTTACGCAGGCGAGTCGGTCGTCAACCGGCGGTATGGGAGCTGATTCACTGCGTTTTCGGATGTGTTAGCTCAGCGGGAGGTATTCGTTTAATTGATTGATTCTGGGCGCGTCAACAGCTAAGGTCATCAGTTCAGGAAATGTAGTGCTTTTTCATGGCATGCTTTTCATGCGTGGGAGGTGGCAGTGGTATCTACAGGATGACGAGATCCGCATCGACTAGCCAAGACCTACGTCGGCTAGCGGGGTTTTCCTCAACCAGGTATCCCCTACTAGCCGGTCACCGCCTCAGCGAACACAAGCTCCAAGCTCCCGGCATGTGTGGTAGGGTAGTGCATGTAACTTTTTGTAAGGAAGGGGTGAGGAGAGGACAAGGAAGGAGGAGGGAAGATCACACGCGTTCCGTGGCCCGTTTGTTAGGATGGCTTCGGTATTCACTTGGTGTTGATCGGAGAATCCACGGAAAACTACCGATCCGAGCAGCCGACCGCTAGAATTCTCCTCCAGACAACGGCTGGATGCGACCCAGCTCTCTAGCTAGTGTCGAAAATCCTTCCACCGTCGGGACTCGAATAGAAGGACGTCCCGGTCAGAAGCACTGCAATTACATAAGTTGAATTTCTGCGCCACCTTGCCGGTAAGAGGTATTCGGGTTCGACTCCAAATGGTTGTGGTTTTCGATACTAGCTACTTTTCTGGATCGAAATCAACTACTGCCGAATGAAAATTTTAGATGGTTTTTCATGTGATCATTTTCGGTAGTTTTCATGTGATCGTTTCTCCGATCAGTACCACGTGAATATCAGGACACTATCCTTTCAGTAGGATCACGAACCGCGCGCGATCTTTACTTTCTTGTTCTTGTTCTCTCTTCTCCCCCTCTCTCTTTCTCTGTCTCACACACGCACTTACACGCACTACACTATCACACATGTCGGGAGGCTAGTTGAGAGTAGAGCTCTGCTCGGGTGGGGTGGTGACCCGTTGAGAGGGAGATATCGAGCGGAAAACCCTAGAACCCCGACGTGAAGGTCGGCACTAGATCTCACGTTAATACATAAATAGATGTCACACTCGAATTCAATATGCTATTTCACTCACTAACTCACTTAGTGGCTTCTAAATCGCTAGCTCGCAGCATTAGTGTTAAGATTCGAGGGTCAAAAAATCCTTAAGATGCGCTTAAGTAACGCTTATGATGTAAAATAACTCTGGAAGATGTCCGGCAAAATTAAATTCCTTCGGTAAAATTCCTGTCCCACTAAGATCTCACATTCATCCGTCCAGGCATTTCGGACATTATTTAGACAGACACCTGTCGGTTAATTGGGGAGTTACTTTCAGGCGTTACAAGGAACGCACACAACTGATCCCCTAGCATCGCAACTTGGGCGTTCTTCAAAAGAAGGTAGAACATATCTAATTATCTTGTATTACTTGAACGAAGAGAGCCATTTAACATTAGCTTAGAATGGTTATTAACGTCTTTAGGCCGATAACCGTCAAATAAACAACGCGGTTGAGGTTCGTAAACTGAGGCAATAGGTGAGGTTTATAACCAACCAAGTCTGTTATTTGTGATATGGGACGTATGTCGTTCAACATTTTTCGTAAAAGCATCGTGTTACAAGGAAAAATAATATAGATAAGAAACACATTTGCTTTTAATACATAAGAGTTCAACGCCATATTCCATTTCAAATCGATACAATTGTTGCTTCAGGCTCGATAGTTGCAAGAAGGCCAAGATTTTATCTTAAGAACTTACAAGAAAAAAATTTACCGGAAGCAAATGGCTTCATTAAATGGCTACTTAAAAAGTTATTGTACTTTTAGGTACTTTAGGGCATGTCGACAAGACGAACTTGTGCCATTGACTATTGATATAGAAACCTCGAGCAACGGATTGCTAGTTAATCTGGATTGCACAAACGCAAAAAACTAGAATGTTAATTAAGACTACCTTTTCATTCCTCTGTGTGGTTGCGTTTTGCAGATATATTGACGAACAGTATTAACGAAAAGCTTGTTTGTTTATTTCATGAACGGGAAGACTTGTGAAAGACCTTAGATTCTAGATTCTACAATACAATCAATCATCAACAGAAAATGAAGTAGATAAAACGTTTGCTGGTTGTTTCTACCAAACAATAACTTTCCCTCACTAATCAATAGGAATGCGACCGGATATATCTGCAGTGCCTCTGACCGGAAGATCCTAGGATCGAGTTCCCACGGCGACAGAATTTTCGATACTAACTAGATAGCTAGGACGAATTCAATCGCAGTCTGGAAGAAACCTCAAGGGTCCGGCTGCTCTGGTAGTTTTTCGTGATTTCTTCGATCCATACCAGGCGAATACTGGCACAATGAACAGTGCCATGAAGCGTACGCGTATGTCTTCTTTGACCTATGTCTGCGAACGCCTGCGGCACCGCCACTTCCCGTGATAAAGCATTCTCGACACTTACGGGACTAATGATCATCGTGGTGGACGGTCCCGGAACCACCAAATAATCAATCTATAGAAATTCGAAGTATCTTTCCAAACATCTCTATCATTTCAAATCAAAACTATTTCTTCTCGAGCATAATTTTCAGTAAGCATTTTTAATTTTTTTTCTTTTTTGTTTGTTCCAATACAAACAATGAAAAACGAAAATACGGAAAATCATGGCAACAGGATGCCTATTAACATATACGTACATTCAGTTGGAGTATAGTTTATGATTGTCAACTGCACTCGAAATTCAGAATCTGCAGAAAGTCTTTTCGGGAACGAAAATTGCGACCCTAGTACCCGAAATATAATCACATCTAAGGCTGAACTGAATGCTGCAGTGTACATGTATGTTTATTTATGATCACTTATTTTATAACCCTTTTAGAAAGTAAATTTATACTAATTTTGTAGAACTACAATACTTTCATATATTTCTTGATGATTATCTTTATTACTTTTCTTGAAGTATATTTTCAAATTAATTTTTAAACAATCAATAAATTGAAATAAAGTGAAATTTAGAAAATTATTTGTCTAAAAATTAATTTGGGAAAAGTACAGTACTTTCACTTACTGTATATTTTTTCTCTCATTTACCGGATCGTTAGTTGAAATCTCTTTAGGCAATGATGTTTATATTAAGTACAGATTTTGAAATGAGATGCTTTCTGCTCCGCGCCGCAGCACGTTTAATAAAAAATTGCTCTTCTCATTAATTAACCACCGTAATTTACGAGATTTACGAGTTTCACAATACAATAACAACTTAGATGCGATTATTTCCATCCCGCTTGTTTCGTCTTACTGTTTCTAACTTAATTTTGAATCAAAATGAAAATTATAACATTCAGAAATTGGGGGCAAAATGAAAATTATAGCATTTTAATGATCTTTCACGAAAATACAAGGTGGAAGAAAAACAGAGTGACGGTGGTACGTGCACTGTTTTTATCACACACATGGAATAACGACGGTGATACTTCCATTTCCCCTTCATACAGCTTTAATACTTTATTACACTAAGCTTATGGCGTCGCATTTAGCAGTCAGGCAGCCATTTGAATTGATTTCGTTTCATTATAAGTAACTGAGCATTGGTATGAATAATACGATCGTATTTAGTCCCTGGTGTCGCTGTTAAAACCGCTTAAAATCGAGAAGTAAATAATATTGATTCTAGCCGATGTCCATTTTAGTTGTGTGAACATATTGTATCAGAACTTTACGAAAGTAATTATTTCATCTTTTCACTGTTATTTATCACTACGGTGTGATAGATGCTAAAAGGAGAGTCTAGTTTAGAATTGGAGGCTATGCTCAAGTCAATTTTTTGTGTACTTCAGCATTTTAATAACTTGTTGCTAATTGTTTTAAACATAATAATTTGAAGAAGAAAAATAATAAAATAAACTAAAATATACAATCGTTTAACATCATCCACCAGACTATAATATGTTTAATTATCAAAATGTTCAATTTATTTATGACATTTCTATTTTAGTTTTAAATGTATGAAAAATAATTTTCAGCAATGATAATTTTGCGTGAAAACTTAAAATTACGGAACGGTTTCAATTTTCAATTTATTGTCAAAAGCAAAAGGGTATCATACATGTGTTTTACATGCATATATGGAGGTAACATAAGATTTATATAATATACTTTACGCCATGTTTGTTTCGTTTGATCTGTTTTAGAATGAATATTTTGTATATACTTGCATAAAAAATATTTTTTTTAGAAACAAAACCATTTATTCTTGAAAAGCAAAGAAAATACTCTTTTATACACAAATTTCACTTCGCATCCTTTTGGGAAGATGTCAAGCCTACTCTCATTGAATTATTGGTAATAACAGCGTCAAGGGTTTTGTTTTGTGCAGTTTGCCTCTGCTGCCTGAAGATTTGTGAACTCAGTCCGAACTCTATTTGGCCGCTCGTCTCGGCCCTCGAGCTTTCAAAGAGAAGCAACGACCTCAGCACCTAAGTCGATGGCTATCGCAAAGCCTTAATGAACACACTCGCGCCTTATTAAACTCGAGTGTTTAGGAGGCCGAAATTATACAAATGACGGGGGGTTTATCGGGAGCAGTACGGAACGCCGAGATATTTGTTCCATAATGGCCCGGGCCGTAATTAAAATAATGGGCCAGGTTTACGTAAGGCGCCGAGGGGCTATTATGTGGCGCTGGCCGAGAGGTGGAGGGGGTTGCGGCCGTGACTCGGGCACGAGGGCTTGGCGTCAAGGCCTCCGCTCTGCGCCTTGCAGTTTACGGCCACTTCCCTGAGTGATGCTCTTCAGTTACAGTGTGTGTTCAAAGGAGTCTTGAGCGACGAACGTCTCACTCGACGAACCCATCATTCAACAAACACATCGCATCACTAGCACATCTCGCAACAAACGCATCACACAATATCACATCATGACACAAACACATCGCTTAACATCCACATCGCCCAGCATTCATATCGCCCAGCATTCTTCATATCGCCCAACATACACTTCGCGCAACAAACACTTCGCGCCACAAACACTTCGCGCCACAAACACTTCGCGCCACAAACACTTCACGCCACAAACACTTCGCGCCACAAACATTTCGCGCCACAAACACTTCGCGCAACACACACTTCGCGCAACAAACACTTCGCGCCACAAACGCATCGAATGATAAACGATTCATAAGACGGACTACTCATTCGATGCCGACTTATATGATGAACAGCCGCATGGTACACTGGCACACATTTTGCAAAATGTCCCACATAACGTACTCATGCGAAATTTGTTTCGCTCTATCTGTCAATTGGCTATCATCATTCAATACTAGTAGAAGAAAAATAATAACAAGAGAAATTGCATGGAAAATCCTAGTTTTCTTGAAATTAATATAATTTACAATGACGCAAATACATGTCTTGTATTGTAGTTGTGCAAAACGAAGAACACACAAACTTGATTCGAGTCGAATCAAAATAACTTAAGACTTATCAGAAATGAAAATCGATGAACATGAGCCTATAGTACTCGTACTAGTAAGAATTGGATAAAACACGTATTAGCAAAATCTGTCTCACTCATATTTGGGGTGCTTTATTGCTATTTTGGGACCACAATTTTACTGAATTTATTTTATCTTCCACAATTTTACTGAATTCTAAATAACCTTGCTTAATGAAATGAAATGAAGTTTGAGACTCCTTGCATAACAAACAATACGTATTGTTAATCTGGTCACTCGAAACGAACATCAGCCTAATTTATTTTGTTAAAAGAACTACTTCTATCGACCATTTTTTGTAAATGTTGAGTTTAGTAATTGACAAACTGCAAAATAATGTAGAATCGTTAAAACTATCTAGTTAAATTTGCTACTAAACACAGATTCTAATGAATTTACATAACGTGAAGTTCAGGATCTAAAATAGCAAATTTATGAAATGCATAACGATTCATAGTGACGTGTATTGTTTTTCGTTACAAAACTATGTTGACTGCCTTCAAAAGAAAAGTATTGTAAGGGATGTGAAACTTTTATTAGAAGATAAAATAGAAAAAATAACACATATGTCTCGCTACATCTTTAGTATAAAGAAGCACTACTTTTAGAACTGCTACTATCTACACACCGTTTTCTATAACGAGTGTTGTACCGCTAAACCCAAAATTAAGTAGTCAAAGTTTATTCGTTAAATGCTTTAGCTGTTTGAAAAAAAACAACCACTGGCAGATGAACCGCGAGCCTCATTCCTGAATTAATGAGGAAATCGACCGGCTGCGATGACGCAGGCCGCTCGCAGCTGAAGCTCTGAAGAACAGGAAAGTCCCAAGTTCGAGAACGGGCCGTGAGAGCAGTTTTCGTCATCAGTTGAACAGCTGTTCTGGACTGGTGAGAAGAAATAACCTCGTATACCCTGCATTTTCATGATTCCCTCCCAACAACTCCAGACCAATACAGAGGTAATACTTAAACCTCAACGAGACAAGATGGGGAATGGAAGTAATGCATGCAAGTCTTGTGTCCGAAAGGGTGAGATTTGAAATTCTCTCTCTCCTCTATTACGTCCATGCAATATAAAAATATTTCTTGCTGTAGCGCCCATATCGTGGATTCCTTCGCAATAGTACAGAGAAGATGTGGGAAAACTATTCATCTTTTTTGTTTACGTTTTCTCGAATCTACTACGTCGCTAGCTTCTAGTAACGGTAATGATAAAATTATGCTAATTGTGACGTGATGGAATGGAGGACCCTGTACCAAGGAAGAGTTGCAAGAAAAGTTAATCTTGACAAAAACAAACCGGACATTTTGTCCTTCATAAGTCACAATTGAAGTGATAACAATTCGAACCTCTTAAAACGTAGCTGGTTAGTTTAGCCTGTAACTATCAATGGGGAATCACGTTAACAGTCCCTGGGTAAACTAGCAGAATGCTTCTTGAGATCGTGGAGCTTCGAGGGCTTTTCGGTTCAACGGATTGTGAACTTCATGCAATAGTATACATGATTTGCGTAAGATGTTAGCAGTGACTATTCCTTTCGTGAAATTAATATCAATAGTGTTTACGTTGTTGGTTTTAATTTCTAAATTTAAACCAAGCGATAAATATTAATTTGAAAATTTATCGCCTTTTCTATCCGATTTTTCTTACCGGTCCTTCTTACTGATCAATAATAATCTGCGACTCATTTATCTTATTTATTTTATCTAGGAGGCGGTATGTATTGATGGCTGTGTTGACGTGTAGTAAACCTCCTATCTACTATGACCTCTTTTATTTTAACATGCTTTAAGTTATTTTCAGTATTTAGCACAGTTTGGAACTCTGTTAGACGTAATATTATTCGTGGAATAATTCTATTAAATACCACTCGTGCTTTGAAATTACTCAGATAAATCCCCATCTCGCAACAGGGATTTATCGACAACTTCCAAAGCACTCGTGGTATTACTTATGATAACTTTGGAAAAGTTGATAACAATCGGTGTAAGTTGTAAACCTGCAAGACGGAAGCCTTGTTATTAAAATGTTATTTTTGTTTTCGAGAAAGAGCATCATTCTCTAAGACGAAGCGATCGACAGGAAGTGGAGGACTATCCGTGCCTCTCCGACGATTGAGATGTTACTCGGCGAGCGCGCTAACCTTTACACTACGGGCGGGGCCGAGCAAAAGCAAGTTCCCTAAGCGGTCACGCGTCGGATCGCTCGACCGGGCTGGAGAGCGCTTACGGCGGGCGCCGTGCCGTGCCGGCGGGGGAGGAAGAGGGGAGCGATGCGTTCGCGAGATGTGGGTGTGGGCGGCGGGTACTAAGCGCTTGGCGGGGCGGTGTGGCGTGGCGTGGCGTGGCGTGGCGTGGCGTGGCGTGGCGTGGCGTGGCGTCGGCAGGAGCCGCGGCGCTGTCGTCGCGGGTGAAGGTGCAGATGAGAGGTGCGGCCTTGGAGCGCCGGCGTGGGGCGGCGGGCGGCCCAAGGCCCGCGGGCGGCAGCGGAGCGAGCACCCAGGAGCCCGCAGGACCTCTCCCGAGGAGGCCCCGAGCGCAGCACAAGACCCTGCTGTTGGCTCGTAGTTAGGGGCTGATAATTTATTATTCAACCGAATTTCTCCTTCGTTGCTCGTGAGGTACTATATTTCTTCAGGAGATCAGAAGTAAGCATGGGAAGACATTGTATTTCTATGACAATTAAGAATTAAACGAGGCCGTTAAGTCCAGGTTGATAATGAACCGAAAATTGTAATAAAATGTTAGGGTATCATAGAATCTTTTATCATTTTTGTAGACATTCAAATTACTACATTTTTTGTTTAAATATAATATTAGTTGTCTATTCATCCCGGAAATGATGATACAGATGTTAGTAGTTAATAGGAGGACGTGGACAATTAGAGCGCTTATGTTCTAGTATCATGTATTACAAAACTTACACCATTTTCGTAACGTTTTGTTTTAAATAACCAAAGGGGATAAAGTGTCTTTATTGTGGGTAGTATTTCATTTTTTAAATTCTATTCTACTTGTTTAAATAAAATGTAAAATAAAAAGTAGTTGCGCTTCAACAGTACATACTTACTCGCATTATTTGTGATGATTCATAATATTATAATTGTCGTTCAACGCGCAAAAAGATTTACAACCCGCAAAAATATTTGCCCAAGCTGGAATTCGACGAATTTACTTGATCAACTGGCTTTTTACTTAAAAACAACGCCCCGACTCATCAAGAAGGAGATACGTCTCACTATATTGAGATATTGGAAACATTTGTGAAAAAGCTTCAGCTTATTAGAAAAAGATATAATTAGTCAAGATGAAATGGTACATTTAGTTGAAAACTAGTTGAATTTTAGTATGGGGAGAAGCTGATTGATTATGGTAGGTAATACTCATGTGAAGTCTAGATGCAGGTTTGCAGGTAACTCTCGACGAAGTTGTTATCGTTTCAGGGGCTGATCGTTGTTCAAAGTATGAGAAAAGATAAAACGCGACCACCGACGCTGCCATTATTATTTATTTAAAATTACTATAAATTAGCGTATCCCTGAGGTAGTTATTACCCCCTTCCTTGTGGTGTTTTTCCCTCGATCTCTTTCTGCATATTTACGCGATGGAGTAGCCTTTGGTAGTAAATGCTGGGGATCGATAGAGTAAGAAAATTAATATAGGTTTTATAATGACCAAAAGTTATTTGATCAAGTCGCGTAGAAGTATGCAATATATTCTGTTTGCGCAAGAAACGACTCGCTGAATGAAAAAAGTGAACTTGTCAAAGATTTTGGCGTGCAAGAATATGAGTATGCTTTGACCTACCGAGTAACAAAACACATGTCATTTTTATTGATTTTATTTCTTCGAATTTTCACTTATGGATACTTTCCTTGAAAGAAAATTTCAGTTATGATATGACCTTTCCGTGACAAAGCATTTTTTTCCGACGGCTCAAAGATGCCTTCATGCCTCAATTATTCTTTTCCCTCTAAATACCAGCGTTTTAGAACTCATTTTATATTCAAAAGATATTAATACTGAAAGCAGACAATACTAAGTAAGTATTACGTAATCAATTAGGTAGTTCAATTAGGTATGGTGTTCATTTCATAATTTGATTAATTGATTGTCTCTGACTCCAGCTGTGACACACACTGACGTAGCAGATTGTCTTATGCATAACTAATATTTCATGATGTAACTATTACTTCATGGAATTACTTCGTATGTATTACATAACTCACATAAATAAATCTAAAGAGGTCTGATTGTGATAAACTTCACATTTGTGTTCAAAAGGGCCGATCAGATATTTCGAAGCCTTCCTCCCTCCTCACTTATAGAACTATTAATATTACGAGGCCGAAAATAGCAAATTACGAATCTAGTCTTTATTTTGTGTTATTGACCGTATGTCATCCAGTAATTTTTGTAACCCCTTCTTATAAGAAAAAGAAATCAAAAGGAAGAAATAGCTTTTCATGTTTATTAAGTGTTCTCATTCGCCATATTTAGCTGTAATTAATTTATTTCAATTGTTCTTAAAGGATGTTAAATTTTTAACGGACGCCGGCCATTAGTGGTGGCTTTTCATTCCTCTGGTTGCGTTAAGTCGTTGATGACAGTGTAGTATTACGGAAAGAGATTAACAGAACTTGTTGGCTTCTGCGTTATGGGTGTTGCCTCTGTTTTGTTAATACAGTAGAAACAATCTAACTAATTTACTTTTTCATTCTTTGTTTTTTTTTCACAGTTCATATAGAAGACGTAAATACTATTCTTGTAATAGCCACAGCGTTCAGAACATGAAATTCTAATTCGTTTTTTGACATACAAAATAGTAATTGTTATGAAAACGCTTAGGCAACCTGGCTATGGAGAGTCCTGTTACAGCTACCGAGATGTTCTTCTCAGACCACAGGCAGTATCCATTGCACGGCAAATGAGGACGCGGGGAGGGAGGCGCGGATTGAGGATGTTCCGTCGAGAGGCTGATAGGGAGTATTGAAGGGGCTGCTTAACGCTGCTTGCTGACAATGATTGATATCGGGTCTTCGCGTGAATCCTCTTGTTCGCCGTGGGGGGCGGGGGGGCGGTGAGGGGAGAAGGGAGCGCAGCGGAGCGGCCTTGGGAAGCGGCAGGTGCGACGGCGCGCGCCACTGCGCGCTCGGCCGGCGTCCTCCCTCCCTCCCGCTCCTCCTCAGCCTCCGCACTCTGCTCTTGCGAAAGGCAGAGCCGGTATCACTCTCTCCTCCCCGCCATCCTTCTCTCTCTCTCTCTCCCTCCCTCTCTCCATTTCTACCTCCCTCACCTATCTCTTTCTTCATCCTATTTTCTCTCTCCTTTCTATCTTCCTCCTTCTTTCTCTCTCCTTCATTAATTCTTTTTTCTCCGTCCCTCGTCCTCTCTCTCTCCTCCGTCTTTCTACCTCCATCTTTCACTTTCTCTCTTCCATTCCCTCTTCTCCCCAGCCTCAGCCTCCGCAACCGCTCTCCTCCGCCCTGCACACTCTGCTCTTGCGAAAGGCGCATATGCAGCACACCCGCGCATCTCTTTCTCTCCCACGATCCCTCTCTCTGACTGACTCCCTTCAACTCTTCCTCCCTCACTCCATCTCCTTCTTCTTCTATCTCTTTCTCCTCTCTTTCTCCCTCCCTCTCTCTCCTTATTTCTCTCCCTCTCTCTTTCCCTCTTCTCCTTTTCTCTCTCTTTCTCCCTCCGTCTTTCTCTCTCCTTTCTTTTTCTCCCCTCTTTCTCCCTCCGTCTTTCTCTCTCCTTCTTTGTTTTTCTCCCCTCTCTTCTTCTTTCTCTCTCCCTCTCCCTCCCTCGTTCACTTTCTTCCTCTCTTTTTCTCTCTCCTTTCTCTTTTTCCATCCTCTTTCTGACTCGCTCTCTCTCACTCTCCCTGAATCTTTCCGACTCTTTCTTACGATTCTCTCTTCATGATTCTTTCACTCTCTTCACGATTCTCTCTTTTTAGCAGCCTTAGAGCGTCTATCTGCCTCTTTTTTTTTATCATTTTGAGACTTCATTTTTTCTATCTGCCTCTTTCACATTTCGACTGCAATCAGTTTTAAATACTCCAACTCTCTCTTTTATCTCTATCTTCTTCTGCCCCTGAGTATCATCCGGTATATTTCTGTATCTCTATCTTCTTTGCCTAAATTTGTGCATTATTCAAAACAGCAAAATGATATATTCTATGGGCAGAAATGCAGGTGATATCAAAGCCGCTGTACGTCATACGGATCATGGTTCCAAAATTCGGTAAAGAGAACAGATGAAGGTAAATTTTCAATGGTAAACAGAGATACAAAATCGGAACAAATTTCGGCAGTCGGACCTGATGCTTTCCTTTAGAGCATCTAAAATTTTTCAAGCATTTGAAATATATGGTAATTGTTTATTTTTAGGATATATGCACTTTAAAATTAATTATTTAATATTATTTTATACCATTTTATATTTTTATTATTATTTTATATTAGTATGTCAGCGATAGTAGTATAGGGTGAGGACATTAATTCTGTAAAATTGTGTTACGTAGATAAGTAATTATTACAATGTTTGTTTGGTCTTTTTGATAATTTTAGTAACTATATTTATTAAGCGCTACCACATGGAATACTTGTATGTACTTCTAAGCAGAATAATATATATTCTATTCTCATCAGACGAAGAAGCAGACAATTTTTAAGAAAAACAACATTTTGTTTGGTGTTGGAGTAAGTAGAGTGTTGGTGAATGTTTAATGGATGTAAGTCGCTAATGAAAAAGTCTCATAGTGTACAGACGTTCGAGAGTTTTTCAAAGATAGATGTTGAAAGATGTTGTGCTCTATGATACTCTGAGACATTTATAAAATATACTCTATGAAACTCATTCTGTAGAAATATTTCAATAATTGCCCCGAATATTGTATTCTACAAATAAGAAAAATGTCTTTTCGTCACCCAAAGAAATTACTTGCCGGTCAAGGGTGACAGAGTGCATTTCAGCAATGATATTGCAACATAAATGTTTTGGTACATTCTGGTACATTTACACACTTTTCTGGGTTTCGGAAAAGACCGTTGTTTGTTGTAGATACAAAGTATTAATCTGGATTATTGAATAAGAATCCTTTGCGTTTACACAGTCAGCGGAGCAGTAATAATTGTTGGGAGGTTGTGGTTACATTTTGCCTTCTGATGTGTGTGGTTCCATCCGTGGATTTGGAGGTGCGAATTATATTTCCTCATCTTCCCTTCCCAGCGGCAGGCCAGCGATTGGGGCTAAGCCCCCTGCGCCTAACCCCCGCAAGGTCGCGTTAATTAGCCACACGCAAGGGGCCGCGGTTCCAAGGCCATTATCGGCTCTGCGCTGACGGATTCGCGCGCCTCCATAATGCAGCCCTGCTCCCTGTCCCCGTCCCCGGCCCTTCGCTCTTCATGCGGGGGATGAGCCCTTCACCAAGGGATGCTCTGCCCATAGAGATGGCTCAAAGGACTTGGGCACTCCGGCTTACAGGGTACGCAAAGGAAGCGAAATGCGTGTTTCAGCTACTATTCGTATTGAGGATATCTGATGGGGAAAGCCAGTTCTCAGGTAGGTTGCCTTCATCACTGACAATATATTAAGGTAACCTACTTAAGTCCAAAAAAATATTAATACAAAAAGACAATGTATTTCAACGTAAAGAATTCACATGACACACTTGAAACTCAATTAATCGTACTAAAGTACTATGGTTTTGAAATATAACCAGGCATGACGTTGTATCTCTGTGCATTGTGTGTGCTTCTTCCTTTTCTGCTTTCGTTGATTATCAATGATAACTTGCATTTAGATTAATATTCCTAACTATTCAATTCAATGCTTTGCAATATTGTAATGTTCCGTATTATTTTAGGGATATGTTTTCACACAGCATTTTAGTTTTTGGAAAAATAAGAAAAGTTTTTTATTACAAGTTTATTGTATCCACAAAACCTGCAAATGTGCTGACGCATTTGTATAAAAAAATTACTGCACCTTTTACCTGCAGTAAAGGAATTTCTATAAAGTTTTAAAGACTTGTCTTAAATGCAATGGACATGGTTATTTTGAATATATTTTTAACAATTCATTTCTTTGGAAATAATTTGAGAAAGAGTAAATAGAGTTTTTCGAATACTATAAAATATTTTATTGTATTAATTTATCACTATCAAGCCGCTTGGAAAGATACTGTTCTAATTACAATTTTTAGAGAAAATTCACATTAGGAAATTTTCATTTGCTGCTCTCTCATTTTAACTGAATAAACTTTAATGTTACCATATCCTTTAAAACATTCTAAAAAATCGCTTTTCAGAATACTTGTAATTCGGGCATTATTCGCTCCATGAATTGAAAAAAATTACGGAGAAATGCTAGTGAAAGTAAAGCGGTACATTCCTCTAGAAGAATACCGGGATCTTCAGAATTTATTTAGAGATGCCACTGTGATAGTCGGGCGCCTCCAAGATATTAATATCTCAGGATCACGTTCATTTGCGTGCGAAGTAAATATAATCCTCTTAAGAACACTAAACTTGCTTAATTTCGCACCGCCATTAAGTTCTTTTTCTTCTCTGAAATCCACAGGACGGGCAAGAAAGTTCGCGCACTTTGTAACTTTTACAGAGAGTAATTATGTAAAATTTGTTAAATATTTATGCGGCCACCAGAGGGCAGCAGCATGCTAATGATGTGTAAATGAGAGGCGCCGGCTGATAGCCCGGTGCAGCGTTCTTTTGTCATGGCGCCGGGTTCCATTGTTGCGTGCCCGAAAACAAATAGCGCTCGCTCTTTGTTCGACACGACGCTTTCTGTTTCGTTTGATCTTCAAAGGTAAGGGTAATGCATTTTTGAATGCGCTTTCGCTATTAGCAAGACACAAACTCGTAAATTGGGCTTGTCAAAGCTTCATGAGGCAGTTATGGCGGCTGCCAAAATGTCTTGGGCTGAAGGAAACTCGTTAGCATGAAGGATTTAAATGTTCTCCTTGCAATCGTTTGCTGTCGAAATGTAGACATTAAAGATAAGTTTCCTCGCGGAATACTGATATATTGCCTTCTGTATGTGTGATCACAAGTTTTCCGTACTGTGAGATGAGATTAAATAATACATTTAAATTTATAAAAAAAGTTAATTTAGCTTTGTTTCAAAGAAATGCTCTACATTCTCTGTAATTAAATACTGAACAATTCTACTCGTAATAAGAGCCTTTATGACATGTTTGACACTTTTTGCTATGCGGCAATTAAATATAGAAAGAGATGTCGTGAGACTACAATGATTGCTGATATAATGGTTACTCATTTCTTCTCAGGTAAATGCAAAATATCTTACGCCATACTCGAACGTTCCTTGCAGTCTGCCTTTTGTCGTAACATTGTGGTCAACACAATATTGATAGAACTGGATGCAAAATATAAACGAGATTTGCATGCTTTACAACTCTGTCGTCACAAATACCTAACTTTGCCGCAGTGATGCATTGCGTGAGAAAACATTGTCAGATTGTGGATAAATGGTATGAATTGTTACTCCTCTTCATAATAGTATATATTTATTAATATACGCATTCATGAGTTTATTTTTATGTTAATTACCATTCTGTTTCCTCGTCTCACTTGAATTCAACTTCTGGTGATTGATTCATTCACGTATTCATGCATCTCTCAGTCATTGATACATCTCTTATATCCCACAGATAATCACCGTTTCTAGTAAAAATTATATATTTCGATACATTTTTAATATAGCGCTGTAGTATCTTCACTTAGTAACCTATGGCACATAAGACGCTGTATTAGTCAAGCAAGTCAAGCAAACTGCGTTTGCAGAAAGCGTATCCCTGCGTAGAGCAACTTGGCTTGGCTTTGCTTCGCTTCGCTGTGCCTAATGGCTGTGCTCGGTTCCGCCTCGGGGATGACGAGTTGCCCTTGGCGATGTCCGCCCGCTCTTGTACACTCCATTTCTCTCCCTATTGAGGTAACAAATGTTCGGTAAACGATGGAATAACTATCCTCTACAGTTACCTAAAAATAAACGTATAGTACCATGAAGAGCAAACGACACAGAAGAACTGAAAATCTGGCCGAAAACTCAGAAATTTCACGCAGAGTGAGGGCTATTTGAAGATTTCTACACAAAAGTGAAGCTACTTGCTCTGCACTGCCCGCTACGTTACATAGTCTGACAGAGTGCGTTGAGACAATTTTCTCCAGAAGCACGTTCTGAACTCCAAAGGAGGGAGACGAATCGACCGAGTGAAATAATGACCTTCATCACTCTTGCAGTTTCTAAACATGTTCTTAGGTGAGTTTTTTCAAATCACATTATTTGAAACTTTCGAAGTGTGAAAATCATACTTACGGCACCTAGAAATGGAGAAATAGTCTTTAGCCAGGACAGATTAGTACTTTTCCAGCAGTAGATATCAAATTCTCTATGGGGTGGATATCAGGCAACATCTCCCCATCAATTTGTCTCCTATCATCAGACCGTATGATCTCTAATATAACGAGAAAAGTCAATACGAAAGAATGTTATACCAACTGTGCTGCAAATGTTAAAACCTCCGTTACATTTTAGCGCATAGTTTT
Source organism: Gryllus longicercus (assembly GCA_038098605.1). NCBI lineage: Eukaryota > Metazoa > Arthropoda > Insecta > Orthoptera > Gryllidae > Gryllus > Gryllus longicercus. The sequence continues at coordinate 1,417,263 of JAZDUA010000150.1, forward strand.
TTGAGAAATCGTCTGAGGACATATTTGTTAAGTACTGTATAATTCTTTCCGTACAAATTCATATTAAAATCACAAAATATACTATCAAATACCTACCTTTGCGTGTTTATTTGATGGTGATTAATTTGAGAATTTTGTAATTAATTTTATATCTAGCCAAGATATTGAATTTGCGAATTTAATGAGAACATAATACTAGTATTTCTTGCTATAGTGCACTACTGATGTGCAATGCAGTATCATATCGTACTTGAGGTTCGACGGTTCTTCTTGGACAAAAGTATTTTGACACATTCTGCATCAACTCGTGCACCGCAAATTTCACCACGTCATCGGGCCAGAAATTCTTGCCTCCTATCGTCTCTTTCAGCTCTCCGGAGATTTTAAAATCTTTTGAAAGAAGGTCTGATGAATCGGGAGGATGTTATATATTGCATCTAAGATTGTTTCTAAAGTTGAACGAGCAGTGTGGAATTGTCCATTATCGTAAAGCAACAAAAATCCCGAAGTAAAAATTCCTCTGAATGTATTCCTGGCATTATGCCTCGGAATTTATACGTTGTACTGGTCGATGTTGCTGCGTCGTTCATGATGTGTAATTACCTCTTTTTCACGCCAAAAGAGAGCATGACGTTTGCTGCTGATGGTTGCATACCTGGACCAGTCGTGGGACGTCCGCAACAGAAGTGGCTCCACCTGCTCCAGGGCCAGCCGTGAATCGCCATAGTGCACAATCATCCTGCGATGGATTTCAACGGTTTGGTACATTCGCACCTCAAAGGCATATTTGCACCACCTCCGCTTCTTTGTGTCGTATTTCTACATCACGCTAGCACGTGCCGGTCATATTTCGAACCACACATGTCACAACTGTCAACTTACAAACCGCTCGCCCCCATGTTGCGGATTTTCGTCGCATTTTGAAGGTTTCCATTCGAAGCTCCTTTGTGAAAGAGCGTGATGAAGCGGTGGGGGGGGAGGAGAAGAGACACGTTGCGCGGGGCGGAGGGGGAGGGAGCGGAGAGGAAGGGGCGTGGTGTGCGCAGGTGCGGGCAGGAGGCGCGTGGGCGGGAGCGGATGCGGGTCCAAGGCGGCGCGGCGCGGCGCGCGCACACACAATGGGCTCCGCGCGTTGCCCGTTCGCATTCCGCCCGACCAACCGCACCCGCACCCGCACCCGCGCCTCGCGAACAGCGACGCGGCCCGGGCGCTTTCCACTCCGCCGAGCTGCTCCTCTTCCCAGTGGCGTACAGCGCTTTGTAACATTTGCGCAATTTCGTCGCTGGCTCGAATCTCTGTCCTATGCATTTACTCTGAGAGAGCATTTACGACCTCGCCGTGGCTCTTCAATCTTAATCTCATTTATTTTATGTATTTTATTTATTTTATGTATTTTATTTATTTTATTTATTTTATTTATTTTATTTATTTTATTTATTTTATTTATTTATTTATTTATTTTTTTTGTTTTCGTTAATCGGCCGACTAGGACCACGCTTGCAAGCATCCTGCCTTTACCGTGGCTCAGTTTTTATTTATTCTCACGGTGGCAGGTGCTTGCGACAATTTTTGGGGGGGACCAGCATTTTTAGCTGGATCCGGTTTTTATCCCCCAAGGTTGTTAGCCCTGGGGGTATGGAGGATGAAATGATGATAATGGGGGTGAAAGGACAGCACATACAGACATACACATACACACAAATATACCCATGCCCGAGGCGGGACTCGAACCCGCGATCTTCTGGTCCGAAACCACTCCGGCACTACTGCCTTAGCGATCTCGGCCATCTGATCGGCTTTATTTATTTTATTTATTTTATTTATTTAATTTATTTAATTTATTTTATTTATTTAAAAAATATTTAGATTTACCAGGTATGCATACATAGTTGGGTATAATAATAGTATCCCCTCTACATATAAGTTAAAGATGAAGGTCTTGTACGATTTATCGACAGAAAAATGGAAGGACTGTTGCTGGATGAGGAATTATTGCAAGGGTGCTTCAAAAAAGATTTAACTTAGAATTAGGGTTCTTGAAACAGATAAAGATTAGAATATCGCAGATTAACGACATACAGAAAACAGCAGGCGCACCTCCAACCCGCAATAAACGCTAAATTGCACCACGCATCATCCTCCCCCCCACCACGCAAAGTTTGTCTGAAACGCTCGAAGTTAGGTTGCAGTTTGAACCAATTTTCGTTTTTAAAACAAAATGGAGAATAATGTAATGATTAAATGAGAAGTGATAAATGATTTTTGAAAGGGTAGGATGTTATTGGAGGTAACCTATCAAGAACAATCTTTTCCTCCATATATTTCATGTGGAGTGAACTCGGTGGACGGCATTCGGTATCTTGGAATGAACGACTTGCACGGGACAAAACCATAGCTTATTCCAGAGTGTTGTTGAAGATATTCAGGTCGTAGGGGATATTCAGGAAATAGGAAAGTGATGTAAAGGAAGGATTAAACAATAAAAAAGATCATACTTGTTAGTCTTAATAAGCTGAGAGACTCTGGTTTCGTCATACTTAAATATGTTTTATATACTACATTGTGGAGTCCTCTGCCAGATTCTCATCTTGACGTAGTGCTTAGGCGAATGACAAGAGGGAGGAGGATGAACATGGAATGAAGACTTAAATGTTTTTTTCGTGAAAATGAATATTGTTGTAGCCTAATTTTGCAATCCCTCTCTCCACCCCTTTCATGTCGCTCTTTTGTTGTTTGATGCCACCGTCAACCTGGTCATTCCCACTGTGCGAGAAGTGGGCATACGGAACGTAAACGAGAACAAAAGCTTGCTAAAAGAGGAAAGCTGCCTGGACTGCCTTTTTGCAGGAGAATTGTTAAAGGATTCCACTGCACCGATTCGCTCAAATGATTTCGAGAAACGGTGCAAAGGAAGCCTTCCCAGAAGTACTGCCCACGTATATACAGGTTTAGTTTGTTGAGTTGTAAATTAGTTAGGCTAAAATGTAATATCAATTCCTGAAAATTAAATTGTGTAGTATTTGCGAGAATGACAGCAATAGCACACATTTCAAGAACTAATTCCTAAGCACAGCAAAGTTAGCGGGGAGATTGCTGAAATAAGTTCTTGTAATGGATACTTTCATAGACGAATGGAATTTATAAAAATTTACAAGAAGATTTTGTCAAGAGTATGCACATGTCTGCTTTCGCGTGTACAATTATCCTCCTTTTCCTCTTTCTTTTTCTCTTTTTTCTATTTTTCTACTTTGTCTTCTATTTCCTTCTCCATTGATTTCCCTTCAAGCTCTAGCCGTTTTCATATTACACAAAGTACCATTTCTCCAATATCTTCAAGATGTCACTACAGTGTCTATGACTGGGAGGTCCTAGGATGGAGTCCCGACGATGGCACGATTTTCGACACTTGACAGCTGGGTCGAATTCAGTCGCTGTATGGAGGAGAATTCTAACCGCCGGCTGCTCTGATCGGTTGTTTCCCGTGGTTTCTCTGATCAATATCATGTGAATGCGCGAGCAGGACCCTAACAGATGGGCCACGACCGCGCGCGATCTTTCCTTCCCCTTCCTTGTTATATCCTGACCCCTTACTTACACACACTTACACTAACATGCATTACACTACCACACATGGCGAGAGACCAGTCGGGAGCTTAGAGCTTGTCCATGTTGGGGCGGTGCCCCGCTTATGGGAGTTACCTTGGGTTGATGAAACTCCGCTAGGCGATGGCATAGTCGACGCCGGATCTCGCCATATGGCGGGGAAAGACCAACGCCACCTTCTGAGCAAAAACATACACTACACTTTCGAATAAGATTAGAAGTTGACGTGCCCGGAATAACTAACAATCAATTGTCCCATATATTCAACGGTACTGTTTAGTACGTTTTCTTCTTGTTTCTCGTAATTGTTTGCTGGTGCATTTCATCTTTCATTATTCTCTGAACAAGATCCTACCGAATGGTGTATTTTCAAGCGATCTTATTAGAGGACTCAAGCTCAGTATTCTGTCGTTTATCTGGAAATTAATATATCGGCATTCATCGTGTTCTATAAAATAAGGGCATTGAAATCTATTCTTCAGATCGTGATGTGCGGGCTCTGCAATAAATTTATTCCGCAGGGGTAGTTTATATATACGATTAGTGTCATAGGAACTTTTTTATTATAACAAGCGAGGACAATTTTAATTAAGCAGCGAGAAAGGCCAACGGGATATTTGTTGTGATCTCTGATTCAGAAATAAAATGTGAATGTTTGTGATATAATTAACTTTTATCATCTGTATAAACGAGAATATTCCTTCGTTATCTTACTTTCGTCATGAAATAAACAACCAAACGGAATAGACGGAGGCTCACGGCGCGTTAGCCTTCCGCCATTAGAGCCGGTCTTTGATCCCCGACAAATTTAAGTGGAGTTTGTGGTAGACAATGCGAGCTCTCGGCGGATTCTCGCGTTTCCCGTACCTCTCACTCCACTTTTCCTGCATTCACCTCATCACCACTTATGAGCTTTCGTGACCATAGTAGTTCAAAGGCCATAAACGTAGTTGATGGGCCTAAATCAATCAATTAAATCAATAAAATAAATCAAAGGAAACGAATCAAATGACATAAATGAAACCAAACAAAAATGAAACCAAACAAAAATGAAACCAAACAAAAATGAAACCAAACAAAAATGAAATCAAACAAAAATGAAACCAAACAAAAATGAAACAACTCAAATACCCCAACAGAGTTAGATCGAGTGAGCTGCTTGCACACAAGGGCGTCCTCAGCGCACCCGCTGCTCGCCCGCACCTTCCGCTTCCTTAAGCGGCGGTGGCGGTGGCGGTGGCGGTGGCCGGCGCGCGAGCGCGCAGCTGCCCGTCGACCGGCGCGGCGCGGCGTGCCTCAAGGCCTGGCAATTGGCCGCGCATGCGGGCCCCCGCGGCCACGCGCGGCGACGCCGCGGACGCGGACGGCGCGACGCCAGGCACGGCTTTTTGCTCCGGCGCCGCCGCTGCCGCCGCTGACGCGCACTGGGCCCAAAGGCGCGCGTATTGGGAAACGCCAATGGGCGGATCATCAAAATGGTTGGAGTAAAAAGTGGGATAATAGTTATTTTTCAAGGGGGTCTAGTTATTGCTGGATTAGTTTTAATGGGCATTACATTTTTCAAACGGTGAATTGTAAATATTGCTTATTTATACATATATCCGTGACAAGCCTTGGAATACAGAACTGCTGCATGTGTAATTTGTAAGTCACTTTTGAATTTCTGAGACTGTTTTCTTCATTTTATTGGAATTATTTTTCAAACTTATATATTTCATTTTAAAGCCTTATTTCTACCTTCATTCATTCATTTATTCACTCTCTCATTCACTCTCTCATTCACTATCTCATTCACTCTCTCATTCACTCTCTCATTCACTCTCTCATTCACTCTCTCATTCACTCTCTCATTCACTCTCTCATTCACTCACTCATTCAATCACTCATTCACTCATTCAATCACTCATTCAATCACTCATTGAATCACTCATTGAATCACTCATTGAATCACTCATTGAATCACTCATTGAATCACTCATTGAATCACTCATTGAATCACTCGTTGAATCACTCGTTGAATCACTCATTGAATCACTCATTGAATCACTCATTGAATCACTCATTGAATCACTCATTGAATCACTCATTGAATCACTCATTGAATCACTCATTGAATCACTCATTGAATCACTCATTGAATCACTCATTGAATCACTCATTGAATCACTCATTGAATCACTCATTGAATCACTCATTGAATCACTCATTGAATCACTCATTGAATCACTCATTGAATCACTCATTGAATCACTCATTGAATCACTCATTGAATCACTCATTCAATCACTCATTCAATCATTCATTCAGTTAGTCAATCATGATGTCATAATGGTTTCCCTAGGGTTCTAAACTTTTATACTGAATGACTTAATCAGTCAACCATTGTGAAGTTTGCTTGTGTTTCTGGTAACAATGATTTATATGCATTGTGCAAATATTTGTCTGAAATAATGAGTGTAACATAAATTCATAATATTTTTTAAAGAAAATTATATTTTGTTCCAAAAACGAAGCTGTTTTCAAAGTCTTTCACTGCTTGGGCGGATATACTAATTTTGTATTAGTTCTCGTCATATATTTTGCTAAGGTTTCAAAGTTAATAATAATATTGTACTAATTGTTATAAAATACTAATTTTAATTGCAATACAATGTAACTGTTAGAAATATGATTGAAAAGGTCAATTTATTAACGCAAATATATTATTTTCTCGTTAAAATGAATTTAAGGCACATTTTTTATGCACTTAACTGTGTATTAGATAAAAAAGGTACAAAAGCTACAAATGTCTATGTCTTTACATATCTTGCCACAAAAAGAAATAAGTTTTTAGCAATATTAAGCTAAACATGTTATTTTTGTGACTTCCAACTTGATTGAAACTATTTTTTGTGGTAAATAAATTGACTCGACCTTACAGCCAAATATGCAATATTTCTTACGTTGTTGGCGCTATTTGGACCCTCTGTGCGCTGTCACCGCTGGCGTCGTTGCAGCTGCTCGCCGGCGCGCCAGACCAGCCACCAACGCCGGCTTCCACCTCCCCTCCCTCCTCCCCCCCTCCCACCCTCAACCCACCCAGTGCGCACTCGTCTCGTTCAGGAGCTCTTTAATTTCTGTTTCGCGCGGCGTTTGTGCAACGCGCGGGGGCTGCTTCCGTACTTCTTTCGCGGTTTAATTAGCACATCAGACCTCTGTAACCGGATTCCCTGATTGCACCTGAAATAGGGAACTCCCTAACTTAACTAATTGGCTTTTCTACTTAGCTTCGTTGATCACGGTTGAATTCAAAACCAATTTAAATGTTTTGGAATAGCTACTTCTATTGACTTTCCGTGTTTTCATTCTGATTCTTTGGTAAGCATAGATGTTAATATATGCTGTACGTTTATAATGATTTCCCAGCTTATCAAATGCCTTTGTCTACTGTCTACCCCTATGCCAAAATAGGACATAATAACGTAAAGCATTTGTCTCTTTTAATTAGCATCCCGTTTTAATTAGCAGACTGTTTAAATCAGCGTTACGTGATGTTCTCTGTGCTGTTTCACGGCATTAGAAAAGCATTAATTCTTGGAAACTAGGCTTGTGACGAATTACTTAAAGTTGACGAAGTTAAATTAAATCCTGTTGCAGATTCATTATTCGAAATTTCTCTCAATCTAGTTCCCTTGTTTCTCGAACGTGACATTCTTTTCTCTCAGAGTTACAAGAAAATATCTACTGCCATTTTCCAAACTACACCATAGTGGTTCGTTGACCTTTATTTCGCACAGTATAGAACATGAAACACTTTAACATGATTACATTATATTTTCATATCAATCTGCCAAAAATAGTACAATGATTGGTCTGAAATGTAATTAAAATAAAATGTTCTGAAATAATATTAATATCCATAATGAAACATAAGGAGTACGTCTTTTTTAATATTGTCAGTTGTAGAATAATAATAACTAAAATCTAGGTGTTACTAAATAGCACACAAGGGGGCGGCGACTACAGCTCTCCGCGAAACAAAAGGCAGTAGGTTTTAATTCCGTAAGGCGTTGTCACCTTGTTTGTGTCGCGGAAGACATTAGCAAACCACAACGTATCTTGCGTAGTACGTATTATCTATCGTTCGTTATCTGTTAATGTTGGTGACAAAATACCTCAAGCTAGCCACACGAATGAACCCAGCAATGTAAAGAACTTCCCTGTTTTACGACAAATACCACAATTACGCAAGTGTTCCGTAAAAATGGCGTTGGTTGCCCCGTTACTTCAAAAGCGCAGTGGGCACTTGGAGAAGGGCTGGGCGCCCAGAGTGAGCGCCGGCGGCCGCTTGGCGAGTGGTGATTCAGAGCACTCGCCGCCTGCGCCGTTAGCGGCGATCCGGTTGCGCGGCCGCGGGAATCGAAGCCCGGACCCCAAATACGGCGCCGCCGCGACTCCCCTCCCTCCCCCTCTTCACCCTCCCCTCCCCGCCCAGCCCCGCGCTGCTCCATGCCGCTCGCCCGGTTCGACGCACTGTGGAATTCCTGTAATGGAGCCCGAGTTGCTTGAAAGAAGGTGCTTCGAATGTACCTAGGGTTATTGATCTGTTGGTGATGTATTGACGGCATTCTACGAATAGTTCGAATTGATGTCTCTACCAACATATTTACTTAGTTGGTTAGCGGTTGCTGTCGATGGCTTACTTTCATTGCCAGATAGTGTGAAAGTCAAGAATTCAACTAAAGGCTTCAAACTGCAAAAAAATGATGTTGGCTAACACGTAGAAAGGAGCAAATGATTAAAATAAAAAAGTTTGTAAAGTCATCAACTTCAGTGATTTCAGTTTATGCTTCACGAAGTGAGGGACACTGTTCTTTCACGCAATGCATATTTTGACAGTTCAAAACGTAAAATTCTCGGATGAAATTGGAGAATGTTGAAAGAGAATACAAGAAAATCGTGGGAATAGAAACAAAAAAGAAGTATGATTAGAACGAAATTTTACATTGAATGCTACATAGAATTAAAATAGTCTCCTGTATGAAATAACGTTCAGTTGCCAAGTAAAAGAAAAAGGAAGGCCAAATACACAAAATCGTTTTATTAACAAGTAATACTCGTATCACCCTTCATTTTGGTTTTCATTCTTTCTCTCGAGAGGGTCTCAATGTAAAATACTGAACCTCTACTGAAGACATAGTGAGGTTCGCGATAAAATGAACAAATCCACGATTAGACATTTAGCAAAGGCGAATCAACTGCATTTCTGTTCATATCAATCACTAATGAAATGAAATGCACAAATTGTCGTTGGAAGTATTTTAAAATAATTACAAGATTAAAAATATCTATAAATTTTCGAATCACCTTTTAACTTTTTCTTTTTTCTTTACGATTAAATTAGTTTAGATGAATTATTTTATTTCATTGTAGTCTGACGACTTTTTAAAATGCTTACCATGTATAACATCACAAATTATTTATAATCTGGGATCATTACAAATTCCATTATAGGAAAAATTTATATAAAATATATTATGGTTAGGTTCTTCAGAACACGGGGCTCATAACATGCACCATTCTCTAAGACTTCTTCTCAACTCGCTACCTACCATGTTCACCAATGTTTTTTTATTCCTCGTTGTAGGCTTCGTCAAAGTCTACGATTAACTGACCATATCCTGTTGATGCATCGATGGCGCAAACCCACAGGGGTCATGCTCTGAAGCAGGCCTTCCACAGAACACCTGGCGGCGCCCACTCATCCCTGACCCCGGGCTCCTCCGAATCCCTTGGAACAAAGCAGCAGCGACCTCGAGAGCAGGAAGCAGCGTAAGGACCCGTCACCCGCTGCACTCTCTTCAGCTCGAGAGGAAATAGGCGCGAAACTTCTTTATCACAATACGCAAGACAGTTGCCACTTCATCTTGCTTCGCTCTGACTTGCGGAATGCTGATTTTTTTTGTGTGAATCATTAGCGGATTGGAACCTTCTACCGTTATTGAGAAAGGGTTGATCTCATCCTTTAGATGTAGGCATTTTAAAATTAGAAAATAATAATGGAAAATTAAGTTTGCTAATTAATTACTTATCATAATCTCAATGTTTGTATTCGTCGCCACAATTATGATTTTTGCTCCTCGGATGTATGTTTTAAATTTTCGAATGATCTGATAGCATTTCAGGTTATGGTGAGGCGATTTCGTGATATTTTACCTTTCATTTATACTAGAGAAAATGTGTTGGATAAAATATTCAATACTATTTGCCTTTAATAACTGATGTGATCTCTTGAAATAATAAAGATAATACTGTAATTTTCAACCAGTATTACAGAAAAGCATTGATTTCTGAAAGCTAAACAGTAAGCATTTGTCTGGTGTGTTGGTAGAAAATTATAGTGTTATCCAAATTTGTCTTTTCTTTTATTATTTATACTATTTTACTTTTTCTTTACTTCACATCATAACATTAAAACACACATTGTTTTAAAAAAGTTAATAGGCCTTGAATTAACAACCAATTTGGAACAAAGATATTTTATCAGCGATTCTCTATTAGATCAGCAGGTCGTCGAGTGGTTTCTTAAACAAGTCAATTCAACTTTTTCTCTAGAGGAAGTTTTGGAAACCGATATTTACCGCTGAAGCAAATGTTTTGCCTGCGTGACGTTTTATTCTATTTGTGATCTCTCTTCTCAGCTTTTTAGATACAGCAATGAGTCCTTTAATAATGAATGCAACCGCCGCTTGCCCGCAGGCGCGAGCCGGCAAATGCGCCAGCGCCCCTTGCACAAAAACAAACCGCACGACCCTGCCTCATCTTCCCCGCACTGTTGAGAGTTGAGCCACTAGGTCCAATGATTTCAAAGAATGATTTGGGATACTTTAATATGAATCTTTCAAATCAATTTTGTTACAAGAAAAATATTATTTAATTTTTCTAAAGACTACTTAAAAATTCTTTTAAAGACTAATTAAAAATTCTTTTTCATTATTAAATGAAAATTTTTGATGAGTTCACTGTCGGAAAGTGGCCTGATACTATTTATAATAAAAATGTTTCTGTAAATCTGCGTAAGTTGTGTACATTGATTTTCTTCGTTCTAATGACTCCGATAATAATCGTCTAATTGTCGTTTTATCTGGGCCCGTTCAATAAGCAGTTCTGATGCATAGATAGGTTGCTTCCGAAGTACGAGAAATTGAAGCAAAGACGCTCAAACCGCAATTAAGTGTGGAAAACATTTTTACTCCTCTAAATAATCAAGTAAAATAATTAAGTGGATAATTTTTGTATGTGTCATATTTTGAAGAGAATCGTTGGAGTGCAGCATCTCATTGAAGTTCCTTTACCTAGCGATACTTCAGAATGAAAGAGAAGTTTCCCTTTTGATCGAGCGTTGAAGTCTCTGGGAGGTGTTAATATCCTAGTAGAGGACTGCTAGGGAATCATTTCCTAGCAACTCGAAATGTATGATGGGTTATTCTTAACCATTTTCATAGTTCTAAATCCATACAATGAGAGAGGAACAACTGATTGTATAATCTAGAGTTTTTTTGACTAATGTGACGTTTTTGATTAATCGTAAAAAGGCGTATGGGAGGCTTTCTGATGAATTGCAATGGTTTTATCATTGACACACCACTTGCTTGGAGCAATAGCTCACCATTTCGGGTTAGAAAATCAATCTTAATCATGTAGTATTAATAACTCTTTAAAATGTGCCATTGACCAGCTTCAGAACTTCTTAACATTAATACTGTGTGATACTAACTGTATTTTGTAGTGATTATTGTTATACGAAAATCTGTATTACTTTCTATGCGCCTAGAAATTGAGAGAAACCTATGTACCCTCCGGCTATCTGAGAAGTGTCTACGGTTTTGTTAAATATCCACAAAAAATACAAATAGTATGAGTTTCGATGTTGTTTAACACATACCGCGCGTATCGTCTGAATTCTTATATTCAGTGTGTCATTGATTACGCCATATCTGACGTCGTTTCAAGGCCCCAAGGCATAGATAACAAGGAAGATGATGTGAGCGATTAAATATTTACTATTTACGCGTTTTGAAACAGCAAGTTTTTATATTCCTGGTATGTAAAGAACGCTTTCACCATACATAAAATATTTCTTCTATGATAGTGCTGTATTGATGGTATACTCCATTATGTTAATGCAGTTTTCGTTAAAACTATTTTTGTTAAAATATTAAATATATAGTATTATTATAAGAGGGAATTGTATTTGTTGTTCTTGAGCAGCATGCATTTTTCTTTTCGGAAAATAATTTTGTTTGGTTTTGTTCAGAAGCATTTTTGCTGCTGCAGGCCACTAGTATGTTACTATGTTTAGGGTAAAAAGTGGGTGATTTGGCGCTGGTCGGTTGGTCGGGTTGGTGGGCCCCCGCGTGGCGAGTGCCGGGTGCCGCGGGCGGAGGCTGAGGCGCGCGACGACCCCGGGGTCCACTACGTCCGCGTGGGCCACGGACGGTGGGCGATCGGCGGGGGCGGGGGGGGGCGCAGGTGGCGCGCGGGCAGGTGCGCGTGCGGCTTTCGCCGAGCGGCAGGTGCGAACTGCCGAGGTCGCGGGGTCGCGGCGCCCGGTCGACCGGCGCGCGAGGACGAAAGCGGTGGCGGTGGCGGAGGCGGAGGCAGCGACGACGTCAATGGCAGCGGCAACGGAGAGGTTGTAGTTGTGGCCGATATTGCGGCGTATGTTATTGCGATGGCAACCAGCAACGTCAGTGGATGGAAGCGACCGAGACTGCGTGTGATGGTTGCGGCGGTAGCAACAACACTGACTGTTACGTTGACCGTAGCGATGGCTGCGTAGGTGGTGGCGGAAGTGGCGGTGACGGCTTTTGTTGTGGCTGCGTCAGTTGTAGCGCCGACAGCTGAGGTGGTGATAGCAGCGTATACGATGGTTCTTGTGGAATGGGTGGCGGGGAGAATAGGGGAAACTAGGAAAAAGCGTTCCCTGGAAGTGTGTCTCCACTGAAGTTTCCTTTCAATATTTATAGACTTTTGTATAAACTTGACAGTAGTAACAAGGGATGAATATAGATTACAAAGGACAAAAACGAAAAAAACTAAACATGGCACATCAAGTAAATGAATTCTTTATCAAACGCCTTCACGATAAAATATTTTAATCATATTCAACATTTCAGGATAAATTTCCACTGTCGTGCTGACAGTAATCCATGGTTCTCGTAGTGACGATTAGTATTCGTGACTTGGTAACTTGTCCTTCCTTCGGTATAATTTGTCAATAATCTGTTGCCATCTGTTCTAAAGTCTTGTTATCCGCAACAAGAACTTGATAACTGATTGTGATTAATTATTATAGTTTCCGCATTGAATTAAAAAATGTAATTTCCGTTTAAAATTCGAACTAGAGAAATACAATTAAAATGAATGGATGGATAATCCTTCACCTAGCCGGCAATTAAATCTGTGCGATTGATGGAAAGGCTAATGAATACACTGACAGCAAATTACTTCCTTTGATGTTCGGTGGCTACAAGTTCTCCTTGTCAATTTTTGCATGCACCGAACAAATAGTGCATTATCCCGTTTGTTGCTTGAGGTGAAATTTTGTGTATAACAATCATTTTTATTACACGTTCTTATTTCTCAAACGTGTAATAATTTATTCAATTTGACACTCTTTACATTTTCAGTATGCTACGCGAGAAAAAATAATCAAAGGATGGAACAATTACGAGAGGAAACGTAAACCTAGAAACTGTATAAAATTATACCGTAAAATATATGCAAAAGCAAATGTGCACAAAATGTAAGAGCTATTCTTCTGGCATTCACGCATAAGTTTCTCACGTCCTCACACTCATACTCCTTTTCGGTCATCTTAATACTTTATTCTTGGTGGAATGATAGCGAGCAAGCTCTAGTAACTATTAACTTGATTCTTCTGAACATCATTAAAAGGCAAACGGTCTTCTGCATTATAATATAGGTAATGTCATGTGAGGGCTTGCACGCAATAATTACGAAGTGGAATGGTTTTCCTTACACAGATTTAAAACATGCAATAATTAGTTATCAACCATGCAATGGTACCGCAGTTGCTTGCTCCATCTAATTTTACAAAGTCACATCAATATATATGCATTTTTATGTATTGAAGTACATATTGAAACTTGGAACACTCTTTCTTCAGATTCTTCCACAGTGTTTTGGATACGTCAGTCACATGACTAAAATGGCGGTTCTTAGGAACCTTTCATTTTAACTAAACAACAATCCATTGAATGATATACTCATGTTTCAAGTATTGAGCATTACGTCCATACAAAAATTACTATTATATATAGAAACCCATATGTAAAATAATACCTCAAAAATGTGCAATTCTATATTGCAAATTCTGTACAGTCTAATAATCTCATTGATAACTTTTAAAATCATTTAAGACTCAGGCACTCATGCTTACATTGTGAGATTTCTCCTGCCTGCAGGGAGATGCTTAAGATTGAACCTCAATTTTGGTTCTGGGAGCGAAAGAGAAGGGGTCAAATAGTTTTTACAATTTCTATATCATATTTTGGAAAAAAACATTGATACTGCAATACATGCATTCCTAAGCATTATAGTTTCCATTTCTGTAAGAACTATTAACTTTGACACGCATGGGAGAGTAACACAATAATGTGTGTTCTAGGATCCTTAAAATTATTGCTGATATTGTAAAATTATGCTGTTGACGCATTTTGCCTCAAAACGCACTTACGACCTGAGGAAGCATAAGCCTATTTATACTATCTAGAAATCTACAGGCGTTTGTACCAATAGCTTAGAAATCAAATAGTGCCGGTTTTCGAAGTGGTTTTGCAGCCCCCTCAAAATGTAATTTGTTTAGTAACTTTACTCCATCTTTTCATAACAATTGTCTAGTATATGTTGAATCACATTCCATTGAAGAAATTTCATTAAGCATGAGAAGAATACATTTCAAAAAGAAATTAACATACTTAACTAGTGATGCTACTACAGATCCTATTTTCTCGTATTAATTGCAGCATTTACAATGTTTGATAATTCAGAGTGTTCAACGAAAATGGAACCTGCCTAACTTTTATGAACGTACTTTATTTCAAGAAAAATGTTAAAGATGTTTTGGGGGAAATTGTTGTTTTTGAACTGCTTCACATCAAGCAAAAATTACATAAAAACTACTCAAAATGTCACCAAATATTGTACACGGCCTTATTCAAAGATTTTTTACCTGCGCCATTTTTAAGCATACTTTGCTACTATACAAGAAAAAACTAAATCGAAAATTTGGAGCCATTTTTGAACAATTTTTAGAAACTATTGAGAAGGCTTTATGAAAAAGACTCCCAATTAACAAAATATGTGTTTCAAATTCTCAGAATATGGAGTTCCGCTACATCTATCGAGGAATATCAACAATGGAGAAAATCATCTGAATGGTTTAGATGCTAGCAGTGGACCACAGACGGACGAACAGATATACAGACGTTTTACTGTCAACCAATTTGTTGATATCAAGTACCCGCCAAACGTAGATTCTGTCAACATCTGTGTTGGAGAAAGTAATTCACTATATATAGAAAAAATATTTATTCTCTTTCAATATTAAAACCTTAAAAAATGAGCTTTTCTGTCGAAAAATCACCATTCTCCGCTGCAGCATTACAACACTCTATCTTCACTACGTAAGTACGTAGTAGTCGAGGAAGTAAAAACTGTCATTTTTATCGAATTTATACAAAATTAATATGCTATTCCCTTCCGAAATACTTCTTGGATCCATTCCGAAATCAAGAAATGCATATTCACGTGCACCTCGCAAAACGCGCGTTGTGCGAAGCAAGCTTGTTGCTCGCGTTCGAACCCGCCCGTGGCGAAGAGCGTCTGCAAAGCGTCCGTCGGACGGAGCGGCGGCCGCTGGAGCGAAGAAGAAACTTTTTTTGCGACCGGAAGAGGCGCTGGGGCGTCCGCCGGCCACCGGCCACCGGAAGTGCATTTGCTGCGGGCTCGTCCGAAGCGCTCCAAGCGGACGCTCGGAAATGCGTCCGCTGCCCTTACACTGTGAAGGGGTCCGCACCTAGACCACGCAAGGCGTGGATAGCTGCGGTGGACAATGCATTTTATTACCAAGAGCTGAAGAAATCCGTGGAAAGTATTCAAGTAACTTGCGTACGTCCGTTTGTCACGGTTCGAGCCCCCCTTCCGATCAATCAGCCGAGACCAATGAGATGTCATTCGATGTGTTTAGATCTCCTAGCGAGGAACTATAATTATTTCGCGGATTCATCCATAAGGTTTAACGAAATTTTTCTTAAAAGATGATTTTTTAAGTAAGTAAAGCGCATTTTGCCGGATGGTCGAGATCGTTAAAGACGTAATTCCGTAGCGATCTCGGACCGAAGGATCGCGGGTTCCATTCGGGCATCGGCCATGGTTGTATTTGTGTTCGTCCTTCCACCCTCATCATCAGCATATCATGTCATCTTCAGAGTTACCCTACCGTTAAATACAGTAGCAGTCGCTAATGACCTAGATGTTAATGCTACCTTAAATAACAGTGCATTTTGTGTGACGTACGGCAACCCACAGAGGTGATCAATAGCTCGTTCGATTTCTCTTGATAAAATTAATCGAATGGCCTAATTAATCAAATGGCAGGCTACTTCTTAGATTATTCTGAAATAATTCATGAAAATCACTTCTTTATGTAGTTTTCATGCACCTGCTGCGGCTTCCATGCACCTGTCTTGGTGACGCGCTGTGAATTACAATACTCTTTCCGAAATTTACATTAATCTTTACAATTTTATTCATCAGATTGACTATAATTAAACCTCATTTTGTAATGACACTAAAATTCAAACGAGTATTTAAAAATATAATTTATATGTAACGTTTAATCTCTATGTAATGTCTGAAAATGGACGATCCGTGCAAGAGCAATATGTTTAAAATTTATTTTTTCTTATTAACTTGAAAAACTTAATTGAAACTTTTTAACATGACAATACGCACGGGAGATGCCGCGATAAACTAGTAACATAACAGAGCGAGTGGAAGTGAGAGGTGAGTTGGGTGAGTCAATGAGTGAGTGGGTTACTGCTCGTCAGTTTGTAGTTGGTAACCGAAGCTTTGCTGGCGGGAAGGTTCTAGCGTATTCATCACATTAGTAGTGTTGTACTATTACGCACGGAATAAGTTTCCTGCACTGAAATGGAGCAATAATATGGTCAGTGCCAACAATATGGATAGTGAACAACAATACAGTGAGTAACAGTGAACAGTAATCACAGTAGTCAATAATATGGTCAGTGGACAATAAGCTTTATCAAAATGCTCTCCAGGTTTAGCTCACCTGGAAGCAAATCTAATTTTGAGCTACCCTACTACTGTGGGAGGCCTTGCCAAACACTAGGACTAATGGTTTTATTATTATTATTATTATTATTATTATTGTTATTATTATTATTATTATTATTATTATTATTATTAATGAAGTTCCAGCTTAATATTTCAACTTCTTAGCTACAATTGATTACAAAACTTCAAAGACTTTCCTACCAAGTTCAAGGATCGAGTATCGACGGACACGAAATTTCGACATGAGCTAGGAAAATAGATCAGGAAATGCGTATATCTGAATACAATTCTAGAATACGATTGTTCTGATCTTTCCGTTTAAGTGGTTTCATCCAATCAAATATAGGCGCACACCAAAATAGTACCTTAAACAACATGTCACAAATAGACCGCCATCCTTCCTTGTCAATAGAACCGGATATGGGATGATATTCTATTTTGAAATATAATATTCCCCACGATCTAGTAAAGCTCTGGTAGTCACGCAAGTACGCGAGTGTCAAGACAAAGGTAAAATTGGACTACAACTCGACAAGAAATTGTAATGAAACTTACAGGAATCCAAGTAAGGAGAACAAATCCAAAATTCGAATTAATAAATTTCATAAATCCAGCTAAAAAATTCATAAAGCCAATTAAAAAATTAATAATTAATAAATTTCATAAAGCCAGCTAAGCTTTTGAGGAGGAATTAGATAGCCTTAAGGGCATATAATTTGAACTCCAAAGGAAATTAGAAAAATACGAAACCTCCCAATTTTGAATTAAAAATCAAATGAATTTATGAACACAACTGTTAACATGGATCCAGTATACCTAGGTATTAGTAGGAAATCAAATTTGACGTCATTTCCTGTTTGTTAGACGTGAAAACTTCTTTTTCTGAGATATGATTGCCACCACGTTAAGTTGAAAAGGTGCCAGAACAACTTCTGACTTAAATAGCAAGTAGTATGGAGTGAATGGATTCATGAAATGCACATCCGGAATTAATCATAAATAAAATGTATACAAATCGAATTCGTTAATTTTGAGTGTGTATGAAATACCATTTTCTCCATTTTTTAAAATAATTATGATAAAATCGGGTTTGCCAGTCCGTTTCTTACGATTGTTGCGCATTTTAGAACAGTAAATTGCCAATATGACAATAGCTCACAGGTGTGACGTAAGTGTTGGATTTGTTCTGCATTTCATCTACATGAATTAACTGCTTTGTTCTTCAACTTGAGTCCAAAATGTCTGGCCATTAGAAAACGCACTTGATGGAATTTATGTTTCAAATCGAACTCGAGTGTTTTGGACAAATGCCATGTTGCAAGAGGCGGGTGGCTGGAACTGAGGAAGCGGTGCAGGTGCTAGAGTAAGGAGAGCAGGGCGGTGAGGCGGGAGATGGGAGGGGAAGGCAGATGCTAAGGAACTGCGTAGCGGGACCAGCTGAAGCGAGCGCCCCGCCACAGGCCACTGGACACTTGGCGTCTCTACGCAATCGCACAAGGGAACTCTCTCTAGCTGAAAGAGAACACAAAAAATTAGGGCAACCCTAGTCCTGAAAAAACTACGATTGCTGTTAGAAGAACATTATGTCAATTTATCTATCTGCCTTCCTACTTTTTAACGAGGGGAATTGTGGAAATTTTCAAAAGACGAAGAGGATCCCGCACACCTTAACAGTGTTAGATTTTTACCCACTAAAACCACAAACACTTTATGTTCCTGGCGT
This sequence comes from Gryllus longicercus, assembly GCA_038098605.1. Classification (NCBI taxonomy): domain Eukaryota; kingdom Metazoa; phylum Arthropoda; class Insecta; order Orthoptera; family Gryllidae; genus Gryllus; species Gryllus longicercus. Next base: position 1,435,954 of record JAZDUA010000150.1, read on the forward strand.
TAACCAACCTGGAATCGCAATTATGCATTACTTCAGGATGGTGCCAGGTGTATTACTTAGAGGTGCTATTCAGGTTCAGCTATGACTGGTTTCTTTCGACTTCTTCCTTCTTCTTGAGAATGGCGGTGATATACCTCTCTATTGCTGTCCACTTCTCCTCGTTACAGATCATTTGTGTAATCATGTTGAACAAACCGGAACAAACGTGAACAAACTAGACCAGAAAGCTCTAGAAGAGTTCCTGAAGGAACACGCGACCCTGAACGAATTGAATTGGACAGAAGGCCTTGGAAACAATCTACTGGGTATAACGATTAATAGTCAAGGAGGCTTGTAACCGATTTATGCCAAAGAGTTCGAAAACCAAACCCACTTGGAAACCGATGTACTGGTGGACGGACAAAATCTCAGAACTGAGAGAAAAATGTCAAAAAACGACTGACTGACTGTCTGTCTACCCGTCTGTCTGTCTACCCGTCTGTCTACCCGTCTGTCTGTCTACCCGTCTGTCTGTCTACCCGTCTGTCTGTCTACCCGTCTGTCTGTCTACCCGTCTGTCTGTCTACTCGTCTGTCTGTCTACCCGTCTGTCTGTCTACCCGTCTGTCTGTCTACCCGTCTGTCTGTCTACCCGTCTGTCTGTCTACCCGTCTGTCTGTCTACCCGTCTGTCTGTCTACCCGTCTGTCTGTCTACCCGTCTGTCTGTCTACCCGTCTGTCTGTCTACCCGTCTGTCTGTCTACCCGTCTGTCTGTCTACCCGTCTGTCTGTCTACCCGTCTGTCTGTCTACCCGTCTGTCTGTCTACCCGTCTGTCTGTCTACCCGTCTGTCTGTCTACCCGTCTGTCTGTCTACCCGTCTGTCTGTCTACCCGTCTGTCTGTCTACCCGTCTGTCTGTCTACCCGTCTGTCTGTCTACCCGTCTGTCTGTCTACCCGTCTGTCTGTCTACCCGTCTGTCTGTCTACCCGTCTGTCTGTCTACCCGTCTGACTGTCTACCCGTCTGTCTGTCTACCCGTCTGTCTGTCTACCCGTCTGTCTGTCTACCCGTCTGTCTGTCTACCCGTCTGTCTGTCTACCCGTCTGTCTGTCTACCCGTCTGTCTGTCTACCCGTCTGTCTATCTATACGTTTGTCTATCTATATATCTGTCTAAAATTGTTAATAATAAATGTTCTAAACTTCTAGAGAATGCAGAGGGGCGAGGATGACCGATTTTCATCAATGAATATCACATGTAATCGTACATAATCAAGTTACGCACGACACATGGCGTCCCTTATTGGTAGGCTACCTTCACCGTTAAGTGTTTCGTAGGTTCACGAATTTTCTGAGGTCTTCAAAAATTACGATGCTTTGAGGTCTGATGCATAAATGGAAGCGCATTGCACGATCTGATGCCGTGACAGTAGAACAACAGAAACAAAAAAATGTATTTATTCATTACCTTTTGGAAAGTCGTTCACTGAATGTTCATGTACAGTACAGGATAAGAAACGGTGCCTTGTAAAATGGGTCATGCATAACTTCGTTATGTTAGATTTCCCATCCCATGCTTATTGATAAAACGTTATCTTTCACCATCATAACACAGTTCATGACCAAGACGTGTGTAACATTTATTCAGAAATGCTGTACCCAATTAATCAGAAAACAAATACTCAATTTTGAATATGGTTTTTAAATACGCCGGTCAAAATGTTCAATAAAAACGTCCAAAAATATTAAAATTTTGATCTCAAGAAACATACTAGTTATGCATATTTTGCTCAGGAAATATGTATCTAACACCATTCGCTTTCGAACGATTAGTTAGACGTTTAATCAACTCACTGATTCTAGAGAAGTGTTCCGGAGGTGCTAGTAATCTATATTAATACTATGGTTCAAGATTAAGGCCTTAACGTCTAACTAATCGTTCGAAAGCGAATGGTGTTAGATACATATTTCCTGAGCAAAATATGCGCGCCGTGCCCCTTGACGTTTCGCGCTTGCAAATAGCAATCGTTCATAATGACAACATCGTTATCAATTTACTATTATGCGTGATACGCTCGTATGTAGTAGTTTCATGTGGTAAGGTCCCTTCAAATTTCAGTAGCCCTATTGAAAAGATGAAACAATCTATGTGAACTCTATTATTTATTACAGTTATTTACATATATTATTATTTTAATACTACACTATGAGATTTTACTTATTTGATAATACTATCTTTTATCTAGATTATTTAAAATTCTTTTCAACTCTTTACTACTAAATACATACATCTACGTCTAAATACAATTATTTGATTCAACAATTAGTCAAGGAAAAAGTTTTTTGTAGTATAACGTGTTTAGTTCAAAATAATGTTAATGTTTAGGATTCTGTATTGATAGGAAACGTTGAACATACAGAGGGAGGCGGTATTATTTAGTACTAAGTTTAGTACTACAACAGTTGAGATTTGGATTTGGTGAATTTCACAGCAATATAAAAACGAAGCTGCATGGGTATACTTTTAGCATTTCAATATTTGAGGAATCTCTTGGAAATCTCATTGTATAGCAACATTCCTCAACATTGTAACACCAATGAATGGGATCTAAAATGTAAAAAGTCCTTGTTTTTTTCAAACTCCTTTGTGTGCCACAGACGTAAGGTAGCTACGTACAAGACTACTAATTTTCCTTCAGTATTGTTTGCGTGAACAAAGCTTTGTAACGTTGGGAGATGAATGAAAGCATGTTTTGAGTCGTTGCAAGAACATCGTTCTGCTCTATGGATCTAAATTGAGAAGGCGTGTAGTGGTGATAATGGCAAAGTCATGTTGTAATTACATGACGTTGGAATGCATCTAAAATAGGATTGACCAAACAAAAAGTTTCTCGAATTGGAGACACGAATGGATAAAATAATTGTTTTACGCCTTCCTTTGGTATTAAGAATTCCAAATGCAGGTGTTCTTATTGCGACGCACAAATAAAAGAACTGCTGAATGAAGAAAAAATCCAGTATTTAGAACATTTTTTCCAAAGGAGACAGAAAGTAAAGGAAGTTAATTATGGAAGATAAACTGGGGAAGAACCGTTGGAAGGGAAAATAACTCCTTAGCTGACGGATATTGTAATACGGATTAGATGCACATCGTTGGAAGAATCTGAGTACCTGAGGCCAAAACGCGTGGACTGGAAACATCTTGGAGAAGCGACTTGAAGCGGAGAAGAGGAAATTGGAAAAGAAGAAAGACGCCTAGATAAGTACACCCAGCAAATTGTACATCTAGACTTATCTCTGATGCTGATACTGATGAAACTAATTTGAGACAAACAATGGACTGCAAATTTTTAATGATAAAAATCAGTTTGAAAATACTGAAACAAGGGGATGAAATAATTTATGCATTCAATGCATTAACTTCAATATTGTTTTGTTAGATAATTTGTGCATTGAAGATTGTATAATACTTTGTGTGTAAATGCGGACCATGGAAAAAAGCATCCTATTTAATGTGTAATATTCTTATTTTAATGTCCTCTGTGATATCACGCTTGATTTGTGTGAAAAACTCTGATCAAACTGCCCCATTGAAATATCTCTTCTGGTATTTTTATTTGAATCCAAATGTTATGCCCAAATTGTATTGATTATTTTTCACAGTCATGTAAATTATTGATTACTGTGCCTTTATATTGTAGACGTGTGCATCACAACCATATACAACATATACGCAGGGGGTGGAGGTGGCAGGTCGAGATTGGTATCGTCCACTAGGCCCCTCTGAGACAAACAAATTTTATTCGAAATATTTCTTGATACGATTCTTAGTTTTCAATGGGTTGTGTGGTTTCAATGTTCATGTGATTGTCTCAAGATATATACACATACACCTCTTCCGGCATCTTTTCAATTTCGATCGTATTGTTCATTAAATTTTCCAGCGACGAAGGGCGAATGGCAATATTGTTCATAGCTTTATCCGAGCAATATTGTTCATAGCTTTATCTTTACTCCTATCCATCGTAACCTGCAGTATTATTTATTTTACAAAATTAATTCCTAGGTATCTATCATCAGCATCAGAAGTCAGAATTAGACAAATATATTCTGTTCTTCACAAGTCGTCTAGAAATTTTCATTTCTTCGTTTGTCTGTCAAGCTGACTCTTTCCCTTTGACATACAATAAAAGCCCTGCACTTTCACCCTTTTCGGATGATTCATCCAATTTGTTTCTGTAGACTTTAGGTTGCTCTTCACCGCTGTAACGTTCGAGGGTGGCCTGGATAGGAGGGGTGATCTCTGTAGATGAAGTTGCCTCGGTATGTGAGGCTGCATCGCTAGGTGGGGATTTCTCTTTGGGCTGGGCTCCCTCTTTTGGTGGGGTTCATTCAGTACAATGGGCTCTCCTAGTAGTGCCCCCATCCCATGTGGGAAATTGGGGGACCCACCTACCGAGGGGAAATGGACCCCAAGACGTGGGCCTCACTCATCCTTCTCTTGTTGGCCAAACTCACATATGAATAGTTTTAAACACTCTCTCCTGTGTTTCTGAATTATATTAATAGAGAAATGTCTAAATATTACTAATAACAGGACAATAATTAGGGAAACTAAAAATGAATATAATGATAAAAAACTCAAACACGTTTATGAAAAGAACGAGGCTATCCTTAATGGAACATCTCTTTACAGCACAGGCGTTGTTTTGAGGCTGCAAATCTGTTGCAGTACAAAGTGGCAGCGCCGCGTACGAAAATCCGGAGCGGCGATTCAGCTAGCAAATCGCAGACGAAACCGGATCTGCAATGAATGGGTCTTGGAAACCTCTCCAGAGGACACGAGTCGAACGATGTTGTCCTCTGCTTCAACATTTCTCTTACGTATACATAAAAATGCACTCCATACCATGAACGTGGAGCTTTTAAGAAGTATTTATTACACTCGTAACACTTGAGTTAAAACAAGTGTCAGGATTAAGTTAGACTGTCATTTTCATTAATAACCATGAATTACGGCACAACTACTTTAACTTGTTTGTCTTTCTCCGCATCCGAACGTGTTTAGCACGCAATGCAATGGGACGTCGTGCACCTGCTGGAAAAAGTCCCACAAAAATTACAGCAAGGGGAGGAAATATACGGGTGCCTTTATTTGCGTTGCCCCGCTCTCTTGGCAGTTGCGGAGCACGTATTTCTCCTCTCCATTAGTTCATCGACCGGCTAGGTGTACGTGGTTGCAGGTTCGCAACTGACTCTCCGTAGACTGGAATCCTGTAAGTTTCATGTAGTGAGGGGGAAATATTCAATCATCCTAAAATACATTACGAACTGTAATGAGGGGGGAATCTAGAGGCTGCTGCTCTGACTCTGGGACTGGTTCTTTCTATGATTTCCGCAGAGATTTTTCATGCAAATATCGAAGCAACACCACGTGGCCTTGCTGATCTCTAATTTGTTTACATCTCACGTTTCCAATGTTGGAATCCAGACTAACTGCGAATAAAACTTTTTAGTGATATCCTCTTTACTTCCGGTAGTGAACAGATTTTTCTAAAACGTATGCATACCACACTGGATGGATAAATGTTATTTATCGTAATAAAATTGTTATGTTTTTCATATCAGCCTATAAAATATCATTCCGTGTCAATATGTTGTGAAAATGTCCAAGCACGAAAGTGTTCTATGAGAGATTTTACACAGAATGTAAACGGAAGAAAGCAAAACGTCAGATGGCACAGTTACTAGAAAAATCAATATGAAAAAACGAAGGGGATAGTGAACATTAGAATGAAATAATGTAAACCGGGTTATAGTTTTTTTTGACAAAGATAATTTAGGACATATAGATGAGGTTTAACAAAATTCTTTGAAATGAACCATGCGCAGTAGAAGGGGTAAAGACAATCATTAATTTTCGATTTGGTTCACAATATTTGATTATAACGTTACATTTTAAAGACTTTAGTCTCGAAAAGCTGGAAACAACACTCAACACAAGAATTTACATTTAATTATAACCTTTTTTACTTAATTATCCCCTATCTGCTTCTCTTTGTTCTATTGTTCCATATTCATTCCTCCTGTTATTATTATTATTTTACCAGAATGGTGCAGCCGGCCGGCCAGGCGACATCCCCTCCATTCCAGGCGTATCTTACTAAATCTCTTGAGCAGCCCCACGGTGTCATTTCATATTTGGCGCGCTTACTTTCATAATCACCAAAGAAATTACTAGTCATTTAGGAAATCGCTTAATGTGAATACTGAAACTATAGTAAGAATAAAATATACCTTTTTGTATTTTGAGAAAAATATGAATTGAATTTCGATTTTCTCAAACCTAGTATTTAACACAGTAATTGAAACACCGCTTAACTTTGGTTGACAACTTCCCCCTTCCATTATCAAGTTAGGAAACTCCTCATAAATTTCCAGCGTACTATGTATTTTCTCCATACAGTATATTTACACCTTATTGTGCATTTACACCTTATTGTGCATTTACACCTAATTGTACATTTAAACCATGCTGTACACTTCTACCATTCACTACACTTCGTCCATCAGCATATTTCCATCAATTGTAGGAATTCTGATATGGTATTGTTGACGTAATTACATGAAGAAATAATGAAAGTCATATCCCTCAACGCGATATATTTATTTAAATCTAAATAAATGTATAAAGTAGACGGAGATGACTTCCATTACTTCATTTCCATCATACCGTACACTCCCACCGCACTGTACTCCCAAACTTGACGAGGATTCATAATGACGGACAAAGAAAGGTGGGGAGAAGATGGGAGTAGCATGGGAGTGGGGGAGCGGGGAGAGGGCAGTCCAGCCGCGTACGCGACGCGTCTTATCTCTCGCATCGCGCCGCTCGTTCTGTCCAGTTTTGTCGCGCGCGTTGTCCCGCACACGTCTTAATTGCGCCGCGGGGCAGTGTGTCGTTGGCGCGAGCTCTTTCCCCGCCTCGCTGCGCGACGCAGCAGCGGCGAAATCTCCTCGGCCATCGCTCCTCCGGAGGATTGTTTTACAGGGTGCGATATGCCGTCCGGAGGAATTAATTTCGTTCAACAGACAAGATACATCTGGGGCAAAAAGCGACGAAATTACAACCGGAAAGGCACGTCGCGTGCTGCGCAAAAAGTTTGCATTGTTGGTATGGGCCGCTTTTTCCCGCGCTGTCCGGCCCTCTGTCCCTCGGCCGTGACATCCGCTGGCCCAAAAATCTCTGGAGAAGGGGAACTGGGAAATAATTCCTAATGTCTTGGGATGATAGTGAATCCTTGTTGTGCGGATTTTGGTAAAAGTCAGTGACTGAAAAATAATCCCAGCGGCTGACCAGTAGTTGATCAGTAGTTATCCGTGATTTCTCCGATCAGTTCCAAGTAGGCCAGCGGAGTTCCCTATCAAACAGGCCCCAGACCGCGCGCGATATTTCCTACCTCATTCTTGTCCCCTCTTCTCTGCTTACACAAACATCCGCTACACTACCACACATGTCGGGAGCATGAGACTTATCCGGCTGATGCGGGGCCCCATTTTGGGAGATATCTGGAAGTGGGAAAACTTGAAAGCCGAGTACAGGTCGAAATCGGATCTCACGTTCGTACTGGAAGAACGCCGCCCCCACCCGGAATATAACATGTGATACATACGTACGGGAATAATGAATTGACATGCACGTAATTATAATACTCTCTCACTAACTTGATCGTCGACCCAGCTCGTTTGTATGTGTGTGTGTGTGTGAGGGGAGGGCAGATCTAAAACAAAACACTCTCCCTCGGAAGACAGTGGGTTCTCACTGAGCATTTCTCTATCTTATTATTAGAGGTGACATTTCACGAGACGACTAAGGCTATCACTTCTACCTCTATATGGTAAATTATGGTCTCTCGGCACTAAATTAAGGTAGGAAAATGATTGTAGTACCATTATAAAAAACTGACACTTATATAAATCCATTTGCAGTTACAACCATTAAGAAAAGTGCAATAGAGTTTTGATTTTACTGACATTGTCGCTTGTGAGATATATTGAAGACGTGAGCTTCCGCAGCTGGTGTCTATAATTCTTAGCTATCTGGGACGGAGTAGTTTGTCCTGAGGGTGACGAAGGTCGCAGTATGACGATCAAAACGTTAACATCTTTGTCTAGGATGTTGGAATCTTTGCTCAGGAAGCAGTATCTCTGACAGCTGAACTAGTGATACTTCACCAATGAAAATTTTTCAAACCATTCGGACTTTAGATCCTTAAAAGTAGATTTGTAATAATTTGACCTAAAAATAGTGCTGAGCATCTACTACATTTTTTTACTCGGTAGGCTAGATATATTTCTTTTCAAAATGTAACTATCTTTTAACTAGTTTTATTGGTTAAATGAACTGGCATTGAAACAGAATACTTCACCTTGCCTGTGTCATTTTTAGTTTTAGGTTCCTAATAACAGGCTCACTTCCACTACAAAAATAGTTCTTTGTCCAGAAGGGCAACACAAATTTTCATGTTTTTTTTTTCAGATCGACTGTCACTCATTCTATTATTGCACCCCTTATATTTTGTCTATTCATTACTTCATTTACTTTCTGTCTTGTGATGTCAGACTCAAGACTACGGGGGGGGGGTTGTCATAGATGAAATTTTAGACCATTTGTAGTCCACTTTTTGAATATTCGTTTGTTTTCTATTTCACCTTTTTTCTTTGCCCCAAAAGAAATGTTTTGTGAGTAGTGAAAAGAACTCGTATTAATTTAACGTGGATAAACTGGCGATGACTATGATGAAATTCTGTTCGGTTTTACATACGCACTCCAGGATTACATCGAGTTTTGCTGGAATGAATGTTTCCTCTTTTCTACTACAAGACTCGGTTTACATACAGTTTGCATAATTGCATTATTTTGCGAGTAGTTAATTTACCTCTTTAAGTGGGTATTATTTCTTGAAAAGCTGAAAATGGTATTTTGGCAATGCAAACTGCTCATTAAGTCTAGTACCGCTATTATTACAAACGCCAAAATAAAATTAAATGATTTTTATGTAAGATGTTTGCATAATTATAAGATCCAGAGAACGAACAATTTTCTAATGTGTTAGATAACCACTACAGGTTAAATTACACCTGAAATTAGACACTTGCAAATGGTTAATTATACACCTAAAAACCTTCTTGACTACTTGTAACGCTTATAACTACATTCTTCATTAAAATACACAGAGTGAAGAGGTTATTTAATGTTGTCCTTTAAGAAGAGTAGCATTGCATGACAATTTGCAGAGCTAACAGAACAAAACATCGTACAAAGAGTGAGGAAGGATGCAGAGGAGTTAAAGTGCTTTTGTATCTCTCCGCTTGCGCTCCGGGATTGTTGCGCCGCATGCAATCAATCGCATGACGACTCCCTGACCATGCCGTCAGAAGAGAATACAATGCTCCAGGAAAGTCTCTCCGCAGATGCACTTTGCTGGTGAGTGTGCTAACAACAGAAATTGTGTTGGTAGCACGAGCTGCGGTTTGTTACGAAACGTATCGTAAATTGTGTAATCACCACAATCGTTACAGATTCTGAAAGTATTGTCCCCTCCACTTGTTTCCAAGGGATCTGTTTGCTACCAAAATAAATACAACTTTAAAGAGGATGTTGTCTGATTCAGTTCAGCGTGCAGAGGCTTTCCTGGCACATCTCTGCAAGTACTGCACATCTCTGAAGTCAGGGAGACCGTGCGTAAAGTCCTTCATGTGTAATCGGATAACTTGTGTGTCTGTCCGTTCCTCTTGCTTCTACATTTGCCCATCCACCATTCTGGGAAAGTAAACTACGTTCGAATCGTCTGAAACTACTGATGAGTAACATATATTTTTGATTCCGGTTCTTTCTAGTAAATGTTTAGAGATTACTCTAAAAAACTTGTTCAAGGGTAAGCAAATTAATTTCGAAAGTCTTCATTATCTCGTTCTATTCCTCTTGAAAAGGCGAGTAGATCGACATTATTTAAACAGTATTCTTCTTGAATATTCCGGAACATTTGTGTAAAGACGTGTTTCTGGTGTTTCAGCGTACCTACCGTGGTAAAATGCCGTGAAAATTACTGTCGTACCCTGCCGACACACCATGAATCGTCACGAATTTAGTAATCAAAATAACAATATTTAAACATAATTTTGTGATTACACAAATAATTACCGCCACGTTATTGAATTGAAGGATGTAACTAACTGAATTTGAATTCTATGCGCATGCTGCTCTTAAGTCTTCAGATGCTGTGAGAAACAACGAGTCACGGACTACATGCGATCTTCCCTCTCCCCTTCCTGGTTCCATGTTCCCACTAGCAATCCTTAGGGATGGAGTGTATGAGTGAATAAATATTGATTCTGGCGCGTCAATTACTTGGGTCATTAATTTCGTAAATATAGTACGATATCGTACGTTTATATATTCAGTTGATAGTGTACCCCACTCAAGCGTGAAATCCGGCGCCGACTTACACACCGACTTGTTTTCCCTGTCCAACGGTACCTTCCTCAGCAATGAACGCTAGTCAGGTTAATTCTATACGTCCAACTGGTCTCCTGAAATATGTGATAATGTAGTGCACGTAAGTGTGGGTATGTAAGAGAGGTGAGGACAAGAATGAGGAAGGTAAGTGCACACGCCGTAGGTGACCCATTTGTTAGGGTATTGTTCCATCATTCTCCTGGAATTTATAGAAATCACGGAAAACTACTTAGGGCAAATGGCCGCTAGAAGGTTCTTCCAAATAGAAGTCGACTTCCACCCAACTACTACATAGGTAGTGTCGAGAATTCGCCGTTGTCGGAACTCTAACCTTCCAGTCAACTATATTGCAATTCAAACATTAAGGCTACTGAGCTGTCGCAACCCATCTTTGGGTTGGAAGATGCGCTGATCCTCTAACGGTCCATTCCCTGTGATCTAGAAATGGCTCAGGGTACAATAAATCTATGAGGAAAGCAGCTATAGGAAAAGTAGGTGGTTAAGGAGCAAAAGTAAAAGGAATAAAAGGGGAGAATGAGAGACCATTTCCTAGCGCTTCAACTACTTAGGCCATTAGTCTCGTAAGTGAAGTGTGCTATCCAGCGAAGTGTTCCTTCACCGCTGGAATGTGAGATCCAACGCCGACTAATAGGTCGGATGAATAGGAGTAGTAGGAAGAGAAGAAGGAATAATAGAATAAAAAAAACGCTTTACAATAACAATAGGCATTGTAGGAACTAAACGTTTCGGCTTATCGTGTACCTCACGATTACATTACAGTTGTTTTAGCTATTCTGCTACGTGAACTGGAGTGTTGTTTTCAAGCAACATCATTCCGCACATTTCCATCATTATTTGATATTCTGTTTTTGCACCTGAAGCAAAAAATAAGATTGTGGGATTTTTGTTTCTTCTTCTCGGACAAAAGAGTAGATTTCTATTAGAGAAGATTCAAATTGGCAATCGTACATCTTGAATTAGAACTCCTTCTTTTCACTTTCGTCATTCCCATCATAAAAACGGGACAACAAAACAGAAAACAGAGCTAGATTTTTTGTGTATTTTGCTTTCAGAACATTAACCTACACGCAGAGCAGTTTGGAAGCTTGAAAGGCACTTTTAAACCGTTAGGCGAAAGTCACGCTCTCTCGTATTTTCTCATGCTGCTCATATTCTTGCGCGTTCTGCAAACTGAGTGTCCCGGGCAATGGTTTTCGCCTTCAGTTGTCTCCCAGCTTCCGCCCCGCGCGCCGCCGTCAGGGCTTGGCGACCCTTCTCGCTGCCAAGGTCCTCCGAAAACTTTGCTCATTTTCTTGGAGGCACCTGCCAGCCAGAGACACACGATTCACCAGCCAGACATTCGATTTAGATTAGCGCCCGGCCGTCGAGGCAGATGCTAGCTCATTTAAATATTCATTACCGCAGTTTCTTTCGCGCCGCTTGCGTTCGCTTCGCCAAATAATTTTTAATGGGTAGTGAACGTACAATTTTGTTTTTATAACAATTCTGTGAGACAAAGAGATTAACAAAATGCGTAAATATGTTGGTTTATTTTAAATTGTAATTGAATTAAACGTGGATAGATTGCTTGTGATGCCCCCGGCCAGGACTGCAACCGGCGCTGTGAATGAGAAGACAGGAAGAAGACGAAGATGAGGAGAGAGAGGCAGCGATCTAGGCAAAAAATGGGTTCTTCCCAGGAAGCATTGCTCTTAAATTGAAGGAAAGTGTTAAATGCCCTATGCACTCAGGAGCAATGATTGATTGTTTCTTTCGTCCATCCATGGACGTCAACCGCTATGGTTATTAGTACCATAAGTGAAGCGTATGTTTTATGGAGAGATGACTGTGATGTTCCTCCGCTGGAATCATCCGGATAAATACGGTGCCGACCGACACGTTGGGTTGTGGGGTAGTTCCCCAACTTGGTATCTCCCACCAGTGTGGCACCGCCCCACCCGGGGAAATATCTAAGCTCCCTACCGATCTCTCAATATGTGTGGTGCTCTAGTGCATGCAAGTGTAAGGTGTGTAAGGAAGGGGTGAGGTTAGGACAAGGGAGAGGGAGGATCGCGCGCAGTCCGGTTCCAGTTTGTTAGGGTTCTGCTCCGGTATTCTGTTGGTATTGATCGAAAAAAAACCAACGGAACTAGGAATTAAAGTAGACGGACGCTAGAATGTCCATCCAGATTGAGGATGAAGCAACGATACAGTGGCGTGTGGTGTAATGGGGAGACCATTAGAAAGTTTTTCTGAGATTAAAATCAAATCAATCAATGTATCGGTTGTAACATTATTACTCATCTTAGAGTATCACATTCAGCAACTGTTATTTCCAGATTGTTTCGTGTCAGTTCCCCCTAATGAACTTACACCACGTTTAATGAATATTTAAGCCAATTTCCCACTTTCCGTAGGAAACAGTGCAATGTATCCTTCCTCTTTCACCTTCGGGGAACGTGAATGAAATTGCAGGTTGATCTGTATCAGGGCAACTCTCTTTGAAAGGCGCTAGAACAATCTCCCGCCTGCCTGCGAAATTAAAAACAACTGCCGGCTGCGAGAGAATAAATCCCTTTCCCTCTGATATCGCAACTTAGAGCTCACGTGACTTCAAATCAATACGGATTAGTCGCTTATTAAACGTGATGAGCCAACAGCCTCATTCAATTGACGCTCTTAATTCTTCATTCGATTTTCACATTCAATTGTGCTAAATGTGAGCGGTGTTTCATCCGTTTATCGACATTCGGATCCTTTACATCGTGCGATTGGGATTTTGCTCAATGTTGCCTCAAATAAATCAAATCGCTTGAAGAGGTCATTTTTGGTTCCCTTCACTATACTTCGTTTTCTTTTTGTTTATATAACTCTTATTGGGGTCTTTATAAAGGTCTTAAATAATACAAATGACGTGAATAGTCAATTCCTCTACCCACTTTGAGACCATTGGACCCCATACGAAAACAATGCGCATCATATGCTATCATTTGAGTACTTTGTTAAAAAGAGAACTGCGCACGATAGCTGAAATATCTCTGGATTAAATAATGGAAGTCAGCACCGCAATATCATTTCTAAAATAAAATATTTCTTTGCCATTATAATTATTTTCATTTTATATAACCGTTTCAAAAATCACGAAATGTTTGCGCAATGTTGTAGCACCACTAGTTGAATTACTTCCTTCTTAAATGCATGGCAATGCAACACTATTTTCTCAATGCTGCAAACTTTTTTAACGATTAATAAGAGACTAACCACTGCCAATCATGTTTCAATAAATGAGGTCATATGAAAGAAATTAACTAAAATCCTGTAGGATCCCAAAAATGTGGTTTGAACCTATGAAAAGGTTGATTTCTATTTTAGGAAATATCTGAATGAATTATTTAAAAATATGAACAGATTGTGAGGAATGTGATCAAATTATGATATCTTATTTCATCATCGAAGGTACTAATCTTATATAACGGAAAACACCAGGAAGGTACCATTCAATTTGACTAATCAGAAATGAATTAAGGTCAGATGCCGGAGCTCAAGGAGGCCCCATCGGTGCATACTGATTCTCTATAATCATCGAAAGACCCGCAGGCCCCTATGCGGCGGTCCTCGCGCCCTAAAGCGCCGCCCTAAAGGGTCAATGGCTCCGTGAGGACACAGATGGAATTTATGCTCTCTAACGCTCTTCCATAATGAGAAGAGGTTACGCAAAGTAGACCGAAAGAACGAGCTGTTACTTGCGGGATTAATTAAACAGGAAGGACCACATTTTTGTTAATAAGTCAACACTTTTCGAGAATTACTCTGAAGCACTGCTTTCGATTGAAATTCATATCTTTTTTATTTCGACAGTGGCAAAGCGAGGCGTTTTACAATGTTAAACTTAAGGATAAATATGTGAAAATGGCAATATAAGAAGGTACGTTACAAGTTGTTTTGAGAACGAGAAGAGATATTTAGTTTTTTTCGATAGAAAAAACGTTTTACTAACTTGTAATGAACGTGGGAAAATATTATAAAATGTATTTGTGTTTGTAAATATTAACTGACATTAAAGTTATTATGAAAAATTTAATTAGGTTCTGAGAGTTCATGAATATCTATATCATAAACATCAGTTAACAGACAAAGAGGTTTTCAGTAGAGCTTTTCTGGAAAGTGCCTTAGATTTTTTATTGCTCAATTTGCACATCGGCTAAAGCGCTTTGAGAAGGCAACAGACGACGCGGAGTCGATACCGCTGTCGCGCTTGGTAGAACCATTCACGCACGAGCATAAGGCGATCGGAGCAGAATTTAAATAATATTCTCCACGCACGCTCGCGAGCGGTTGCTGAACAAATCGTCAATGCGTCATTGCTAATTGTGAATACGACACGAAGTGTTTGGGTGGTTGACCGCGAATGATACCGAGTGCACTAAAGCACGTTCTGGTAGATGTGGATGAACGTTCTTTCCTATCTCGAATGCGGTGACAACGAAGGCTGACTTTAGGTGAAGGTGAAGACTTTAGTCAGTTGCTTATGGCTCATATTACGTTGCGTTTGTAGTCATATAAAAAATTTAAAAAAAAAACAAACAAACGAAATATCAGACGGTAGTTGAAAAACCTCTCTATCAATATGAATTAATCATTGAATGCGGATAAATTTACGTATTTTATATTTTTGTACGTTTTTTAATTTTTTTTCCTGTGATTATTTGACTTCTTATAGTTTTGTTGTCGCACACTTCAACGAAATCTCTTGGCTTTCAACATAATACCAAGAAGAGATGTAGAAACAATAATCGTGCCTGACATCAGATTGAAAACTTGAGGTATAAGAAATTTCTGCGACCGACCGCTCCGACCATTGACTATTATTCCATCATTTCGTTTTCCCCCCTCACATTCAGTCAATTAGAAGAGCTACATTAGAAATAGCTCATGCTTGTATCGTTTTAAGCATAAAACATGTATGTATTTTGTACGTACGAAATTTACGTAGTTTAGAAATATTTTGGCTGTCAATTATGTCCGAAGAAATAAATGTCTTACTCTGATACATGCATGCTCAAATTGTACGTGCTTGTTATATAACTTAAATTTACTTGGTAATTATTAATACTATAAATCATGATATTTTCTTCCTATTATATAGATTTAATAGTTCGTTCATTTGAATAGCAAATGACAGACACACATTGCATAAACAAATAATGGAACTTGGCAATTAACTACAGGTATTGTTTGTCAATGACAAAACATTTCCCAGATTGGAGATCATGCTCTAAACATCCCATTGTCGAGTACTTACATAACACTATGGCCCTGTCAATATTACGACCCTTTGTTTTGTGTTTTTTATCGGTCGGAATTCCAGACCCAACAGACCACATAAGTCGATTATCCTTTGACGTAATTCTGTTAATTCAAAAAGTGTAAGCTCCCTAGAGAGCTTTTTTTGCCGACGAATGCTGGAAATCTCCACGCAACAGAACTTTTTTTAAATTTCTTCGCTAATAACTAACAGTCATTAACGAGACAAAGCTCATTCATTAAGAATTTGTTTTTAAAGTTGCAAGAAAGCTTGTCGGTATAAGTACCATAGATGCATTAAAAAGCTACATGATTTCAAACTGCGATTGTTCTTGGTGGTCAATGCGTCTAAAACATTAAAGAATATGTGGATTTGAAAAATTGTGTATAATTTTCTAGAAGAGAAGAAATCAGACAAATATTTTCCTTTACTTTACACAAGTTATGTACAACTCCAGACAGTACCTCGCATCCTACCTCTATCTTATTCTTCCATTCCATATCTGTCAATATTTAATTATTAAATCTCTCTTAGCCGTATTTAAATGCTGTCTATTATTTTCACCCTTTGTCTTTTAATTCAATATCTGATGGGCTATGTCATCACTACAGACTACAAGCTAAAAGTTTCGTTTTGAAACTCGCTCTGTCGCCAGAAGCATTGTGCATGCGTGCGTTCGCTAAATCTCCCGAAACAGTTCGTAGAGAGGAAGTGTGTATATCAAGTGTACTATCTTATACATTTCACACGCGTGTGTGGAATATTCTTTTTCTTGGTCCACTTAAAACGTTTAACCATTTTATGGCAAGTAAGTTGTGAGGAGACCGATTAGAAAACTTGGTAGTAAAACTTGATATATGAAAATATTTCCCTGTCGTTATTTCCTGTGATTCTTTACGTAATTCCTCTCCTTCCCAAGCAAAAGAGAGTGGTTTCGTTATTGGTACTGCAAACTGTTATGGATTAGTAAATCGTAGTATATTGACATACCGTGAAACCACTTTTTCGAAGAAAGATTGCACTCGAGAAATCAGGAATTTGAATCCCTCCTTGGTGGAAAGTGCGCAGAATTATCGCAATGCCACATGAAGCATCTCCTGTTTTTTCTTCTCCTTTCTCCGGATGCGTTGGCAGAAAGCGAGTTAGAGGAAGCGAGACGTCGCGTGCGGGTCTTCGGAGGCGCTGTCGCCCTGGGAGGTCTCTGCGCTGCCCGACACGCCACCCCGCTCAACCCAGGCCCGCCCGCCCCTCTTCACTGATCTCTCTTTCCCTCACCTACCTATCCACATACCCCCTCCGTATCTCCCTTCTCCCCCTGCTCCATCCACCACCCCCATTCCCGCATCTCCCCGCCGCATCTCGCCACCCCTCGCTCCGCCTCGCCCGCTATCCCGTCCACCTCTCCGTCTACCGCCCCGCCCCGCCCGCCCCGCCCGCCCCGCCCGCCCCGCTCACCGTGTCCTGACTCGGCCCAGGCTGACCCGGCCCGACCTGGCCCTCCATTCCTTCCCCCTCAGCTCGACCCCTCCTGGCCCTGTCCCACCGCCAGTGGAAGGCGGTCGAGCCGTGCTGCAGCTGGCTCTCGCGCACGCACGCGTGCGCAACCGAGACACGCACGCGCCGTCAGCCACACGTCACGTTGGAGTCCTTTCACAGCTCCGCGTGCCTCCGGGCAGTGACATTCTCGCGATTTTTAAAGGTCTCTAATACTCGTACATTCTGTAGAGGTTGCTCAGCTCTGCACCCTTACAATATTATCTTTTGAGTATTGCTACAGAAGCTCATTTACGTTCGTACGTACTACTTCTCTCAATTACATTCTTAAACTTGCAAATACCGATTTTCAAATGAATAGCTTATTCGTATTAAAATGTAACTAAAACCTTATTCACATAAATATATTGCAAAACAGTCGTCTTTCAATGTTTATATAGATTCGCCTACACAACGATTAATAGAGCATATGCAGAAGTAGAAGTGGACGCAATTAGACTAACTTTGTGGAGTTTTAATCTCTTCAAAACTTCCGGGCAAATATATGTAAGTGTTAAGCAAATCCGAAGAAAAGTAAAATGTAGGTATAGAAGATTTTGGATAGAATTTTCGAAACTAATTGACAATGATCTTATTAGAGAATAACGCCTTAGACCAGCTTACAGATGATTTTTTGAAAAACATTTTAGAAAAAAATGATAAAATGTAGCTCTACTAAGTTTTAACTATTTAGCATCATTTATACCAGTCGGTATTTTTTACAGCGTTTATGATTGAATACCTCGAGGCAGAAAGGTTGTGACACGCAAAAAGCATTAGCCCTCTTAGCTTCCTTAAAACTGATTGCAACCCTAATATCAATGGAAATTGCTTATTTCTTTAAATTAATGAACGTTAAGTTTAGATAGACAACATTCTATTGGTAGGGACACTCTCCAACATAGTTACAATCCATTTTGCACAGTGCTCTGTGCTGGTTTTAATACGTGGGCTTCAAACTTTTTGCCCGGAGATATTCAATTTTGAAATTGAAATATTACCTATGTAAATAACATTCAAGGCCATTGGATATTAGGAATTTTTGAAGAGGAGAAAGAGGAGAGGAAGAGGAGAAAATTAGCTACTACAATTCATGGGTATGTCCAAAGCTAGAGACTGTAAGAACTTATTTGAGCAAAGATATGCATGACATAAATTTGCAATATATGAAAATACTTTTAAAACCTAATACAGCGTCGGCCACATTAAACAGCGACGCCTCATTCAACTAGTAGTTCATATTTCGGAATTACACACAATTACAGCTTGCATGAATCACAGTCATTGACTAAATTTAGAATCGGTTGTGAAAAAACGAGCACCATGTTTCTAAATTAAGGAGAACCAAAGGATTCATGAGGTAATTTCGCCCCCTTTTAAAAAGGATATTGTTTTCTTAAAGCGAAATTAGCTTTGTTTACTAATAATTTTGTAGATTTTTCTAGAAAATGAGAATTTAATGTTACTAAACAGTAGGTAATATGGTACTAAACAGTAACACGAGAGTATTCATAAAGCATAGCCGCATCTCGTCTTAACAATCTGCTTTAATGATTTGAATTTTATTTTTGTATCAGCTACTGTATAAGAGATGGTACTTTGCATGTATATATATATATAATTTCCATCTCCTTCCATTATATATATATATATATATATATATATATATATATATATATATATATATAATTTCCATCTCTTCTTCATTACTTACGATGAAGAACAATACTGTAAACAAATATTCTTATGTATCTCACACTGATCAAAATATTTTTTTTCGGTATTTATGTATTTTAAATTTCATTCAACACTTAGATATTATTATTTTCCATTACTGTGTTTTAATTTATCATTTAGTATCTATTAGTTTCATATGTGAGAGTGAGTCCTTGTATGAACGGTACACTAGTGGACAGGTCAAGATAGGGAGAAAGAAGCAAAGAATTCAATGAAATTCGATTTTTCCTTTATTGCTATTTATTAATGACCATTTGGTTTCATATTTTACACATATTTACATTGCATGTAATTGTCTATGATACACAAATTTTATTGTTTGCATACACTTTTGTAATACAATTGATACTCCTAAACACATTTTCATATTTCATTGAACTATTAAATATAGTACACCTTATACAGTACAAAACATACACAAACATACTGATATTCAAATTTGCTTTGAAATTCTGATTATATACAACTAATATTATTTACTTGACTAAATATATAGCTCTTTTGTTCACGCCTACGAGCTATGTTTTCGACTTTCCTCTTGTTCAATCAGGAAGTCATTAATGACTATATAAAATGACTACGGCACACTCGGGTTCCGCGTTTTTGGATTTGTTCATCAGATTGCTCTCTAAAGACGGCATATAGTGCCTTTTTTTTTAACTGTTCGCCTATCAACTTTCACTAAAATATCTTATTGCAGCGTTAACAATGTTTGTAATACATTTTAAGGGGCGAACAGCAAAAGTCGAAGCTTTGATTCGAACAACATTTATTACATGTTGACAATAGAACGATTAGAACAGCCTTTGGTAAGATAGAAATAAATATTTTCAGATTTGGGGAACATTTATATGTACCATTTCAGAAAGAATAAGAAGTATACCATATCTTGAGACATCTCAGCCTGGGCTGTTTTTTGGCGACATTGACGACAAATCCGCCAAATCATACCAAATATTACACATCTGGAAAACGCGACTAAATTAATACACATCTTGAAAGTCTGTGCTGAATTTTGATGCTTACTCTCCTGCAAAACGATTTACTGATGGGTATTTAGTGTAACTTCTCTTCCTTCGTCCTGTATCTTAATTCGGCAGTTATTTTTACATCAAGAATATTACTAATTATATTAAAATATATACACACTTAGCGATTTGGTTTAAGGAGACTAATCAGTTTAACACAAATCTTTGGATATAATGCCCTGTGTGGCGGTAGCTATAAATAAGTTAGTGTTAAATATTTTTTGTTTAAGTCTTACAGACCAACATGTACAACTCTACGGTCAGAGTAGAAAACACAGTGTGTCAACTACAAAACCAGTCTTGATTCCATTCCTCTTTCTACAATACTTTGAAAATGTGTTAGTAAACAGCACGTTATTACAACTGGACGCCTCGTTTCAAACATGAGCATGAAAGTACGTTTCGACGCTGCTAAAAGGGAACTTTCTGAAACTGGAGTGTGACCTGTTGCAAAACGTTTTGTGCTTTGACGTTCGTTTTGTGATTTGCGAGCAGCGTCGAAATGGAAATTTGTGCAGAGGTAGAGTCTCCGTCAAGGGAGAGGGAAGACAGTCGACGCCTTTCGAGAGGCGTCCAGTTGCATCCCGTGCGAAGCAGATTGTTACGCTTGTTAGTAAATAACCTTACTTTTAAAGAGGAACTGTAGGCTGCGCGGCGGTGCGGGTCGGACGCCCGGACTGGCGATGGAACATCGAGAAATACCGGCTTTTGAATGGAACTCGAGTCTGACTTATCAAAATCGGTTCACTTAACAAATCGTTTTTAGATATAGCGATTTAGTTCAGTTTACCTCTTGGAGGTTAAATAATGTAAGTTAATATTTTATTTCAACAAAAATAAGTGGATAAAAATGTTAATTTCATTTTAATGTTGTTATTTGAGTTAAATCATCAGTTGACTGTATTTTGGGCATATTCAATATTTTTAGCGCATATTTTCGTTCTTACTATCTCTTTTCGTCATATAGGTTCTACAATGCTCAATTAATAACGCTAGATTGTATTAAATACTTCATGAAATGCGTAATTAATTCAAATCCGCATTTTTTAGAAAAAAGACGCACGAAAAGATCCTTTGTGAAAATCGAATCGAATTGTCCACGCCAGTCTGGACCGCTTGCAGCTTCTGTCGCCCGCGCCGCCGCGCGCCTGATTGGCAGTTCCCCTGAGATCAAGGCCAAGGCGATTGTACTCGCGCTGTTCTCACGATATTACGAGGGCGTTGAATCGAGAGGAAGTAAGGGAGGGGGAGGGAAGAGAATGGACAGGAGGGCGTGCCGTACCGTGCTCGACGCTTACGCTCTCTGCGGCGGCGGCGGCGACGGCGGCGACGGCGGGGGCGGAGGCGGCAGGGCGTTGCAAACGCGATTCGGCGCTCTTTGCGCCGCCTTTCGGCTCTTTTTTGTTGCCCGCTCCGCCTCCGCCGCTGCGGTTAAGGCGCTGAGCTGTTTCCAAATTGAATGGGGCAGCATTCTTTTACAGGAAAGCTGCCCCAAAAAGAAAGACCTCGGTTCCTTTATTTTGGGAGGTGGTGAAGTGGAGTGCCGTACATTTCAAAGTAATAGCATAAACATTCTTTTCGTCTTTCTTTGGAACGTTAATTGAAAAACGTTTGTATTATGTCAAATTCTCGATCTAGAAAATATTCTCGTGAGAACAGCGCAACTTATTACACTAACTAAAACGACCGGAACCCCAGCTGCACGAAACACTCGACAGTGTCACCATTATAATTTTTTTGTATATTTTTTTTTTTTTTTGTTTTTCATCGACAAGGTGTTTGAGAGGCGTGAAATGAGGAAGGAAGACGTTTTTGTCGTGTTGCGCGTAGAATGAGCCTGTCTGCACTCGTGTCAAGTGCGAGCGGGGGTCCCAGTGCGAAATTCTTTTTGGCATTTGATGAGCGCGTAGCGAAGCCGCCTGCGCTCACATCGACTCTGACGCTCGGAGCTGCGATGAACACCTATGGTAATTGCGTACACCGTTAGGCTGTCGTCGGGAGGGGCGTGGCCAGGTCACCCCGGAGGGGGCGTGGCCTTTTGTGCCCGCTCTGCGATCCCCGCCGCCTCCCGCGCAGCGCTGCTTCTTCTTCTTCTTCATCTTCTTCTTCTACTCTTACATCCACTACCAACACAGTGGCTGTACATTCGCGAACTGACTACTGGCTGAGTCCTCTCGGCTATTTACATATAGGCAGTGACACGTACAAAACACGAAGGAGTCCTACCACGCGAACCGCGTTCTACGAAGCCGGCCGGGGCGGCCGCGCGGGGGCGGGGGAAGGGGGCGGGGCGGCGCGCGTGCGGCGCTACGTGGCGCACCCGGGCCGGCGCCGCACCTTCATCTCCGACCAGGCGACGGCGATCCACTCGTTCCGCGCCGCGTCGAACCACGTCAGCCCCAGGTTGTAGCGGCCGTTCAGGTTGGCGTGCTGGCAGTGCGAGAACCACCAGCCGCCCTCGTAGTTGGCGGCGCAGTGCGTGTTGCTGGCGTCGCGGTCCGCGTCGATGGCGCTGAACTGCATGCGATTCTGGTAGTCGAGCGCGTCCGACGCGTTGCCCGAGTAGCCCGACACGCGCAGCCGGAAGCCGTCGGCCGCAGACGACACGTGGAAGTCGGAGTACTCCGCCACCCACACCTTGCCGTAGATGTCGCGTAGGTCCACGCGTAGCGTCGAGCAGTTGTCGGCCGTCAGGCGGTGCAGCGCCGTGTTGCCCAGCCAGAATTCTCCTGGAATGATAAAATGCACACGTTAGCTCAGCATATTCTACCGTTATATAATGATTTATATATGTATTTAATCACTAAAATCCTAATATACAAAATTTCTCTCTACAAGCTGTTATGGGTCTCATGAACATTTACATAACACTATTGAATTATGGAAAAACATCTGCTTAACTATTAGTAGGTGCGATAAACTGGATTTCTGCCAATTCGATGGCTGTTTATCGATTATGCATTTGATTAAAGCAACAACTCTGTTCGCAATTCGTCAGCAGAAACATTCATTTTGAAAGGTTACACTCGATGAGAGCGACGTAACTGAGTAGTAAATGTTTTCATACTGACTGTTAGTACGCTTATGCGCCAGGTTATCTCCTATATAGAGAGAGCTCGCAGATATTTAGGGCTTCTAAACTTCAAATTATTCTCGTCCAAATCCGACAATACTCAAATGTCTACTTAACGTAATAAATCAAGCCTAAAATTCATAACTAGTCGGTAGCAGCTTGATTTGTTATATTCGGTAGCAGATATATTACAGAAACGAGACATTTTCATTATAACGAATTGTCATCCTTCTTGTATAAAGCATATCTTCAGCCATCAGTGATAATTTCCGGCAGAGAATTCACAAAAACCATAAAGGCGGTATAACTTTAACTCTGTTTAATCTTGGCGGAAAATCTTTGCTATTCTTAAATTTGCGACTTATCTCAACGTGATGGCCAATTAAATTTTATTCCCGAATCAGATTGTAGGAAGATCGTACGTAAAATGGAATCTTCTTCTCTGAAAACTATTCTATCATCAGCATTCGCCTAATGAATAATATCCCTTCTAAATGTCACTCCGCTGACAAATATCTGGTGCCCGATCAATTATTTTATCGCTAGCCATCGGCTAATAAATAATCCTACGAGTTAAATGGCGTTTGCTGATGTATTTCTGACCCGCGAAGCGCCATCACCGCGCCGACTTTTCCCGGGAGCTGTCGAAAAGCGTCAACCGCGAGCGAGCGTAGCGTGCATCGCGTGATGGATGGGCCGTTCGCGCCACGCCACCCCCCCCCCCCTGGCCCCGTCCCCCCATCGCCCCCTCCGCTGAATGGCCGCAGCCTCATAAAGGCCGCTTGCAAACCGCGTGGGCGGAGCGTGCGACATTGCGCCCGACACGGCGCCCCCACCGCGGGGGTGCGTGGACGGCGCGCGGGGGCGCGGGGCGGTTCGATGCCGGGCGGGTGACAGTCGCGCCCGTCCCACCGTCTTCCTGCGCCCCCCCCCCTCAACCCCGCTCGGGTCAACATGTCGCGCAGCTGCGTCCGCTCTCGCCCTAAGTTAACCCGAAGGCGGAGGACGGCTAACGGAGCAGAAGGCGCTTTAGTCTCCGATGTTAGTGTGCGGTCAAGTGGCTTGTAGCTCTCCCAGTAAGAGACGAAGGTGGGAAATCGAGGATGCATTGAAAGGCTACGGGACTGTTGAATTTTCATGTGGTTCAAAATTACGAAAAAAGAAAGGAAATTATTAAATCGAAATCTACTTTAGAAAGTAACGTTTTCAACTTGCCAATTGAATTTATAATTACTATCTCTACATAACTATACGAGCAGTTATTTCAAATTCCTTCAAAGAACGGATGGGAATGCATTGGCACTCAGTACTGCTGGGCTGTGTATGAAAGCAGTAAGGTTATGGGAAGGCTGGAGATGTGCCAGGACTAGGGATGGTCAATTAATTCATACCGAAAAGCTTGGGTAAAATATAGGGGAAGAGGAACAAAGAAGATGGTCAAGGACAGGAAATATGTGGAGTATGGGTAGAGAATGGGTAAGGAACACAACATGAGGACGCCGTGAGAAATGAACGAGCAGAGTTAGTGAATAGATTACGTAAAGCGTGGAGCAGGCGCAGTACAAGCATGAGAAGGACAAGACATTAACAGTGCTTGCATCGAGCATGGAAAAAGCGTAGAAAGAACAGAAGGACAAGGTATTAACGGAGCTTTCGTCAAACGTGGGGAAGGTACAGAAAGAGCAGGGGCAGGACAAGGTAATAACAAAACTTTTGTCCAATGCGAGGAAGAAGTAGAAAGAAGAGAAGGACAAGACATTAACGTTGTTTGCATCCAGTATGGAGAAGGCGTAGGAAGAGCAAGAGTAGGACAAGCCATTAACGAAACTCGGGCATAAGGGAAGACTGGAACACAAGAAGAGTCAGAGAAAGGCAAGGCATAGAAAATTGATTTATTGGAGCTTCGGCCGAACGCAGGGGAAACGTAGGAAGAACAAGAGTAGGGCAAGCCATTAACAGAGCATCGCTCGAACGAGTGGAAGGTGTAAAAAGAACAGGAGTAGGACAAAGTAGTAACGAAGTTTCTGTGTTGTACGAGGAAGTCGTATGAAGAGCAGAAGAACAACGGTGCTTGCGTCGAGCATGAGGCTAGCGTAGGAAGCAGAGCAGAGGCGCGGCGAGACATAGGACAACACATTATCGGAGCTTCCGTGGAACGCGAGGAAGGCGTAGGAAGGACAAGAACAGAGAGCAAGGCATTAACGGAGCTTTGGCCGAACGCTTCGGCGGGGGAAGGCGTGTGGGGCAGGAAGGACGTGTGCAAGGCAGGAGCCGAGGCCGCCCGGTCCGGAGTTGCCTCATCCCCGGCACGCGCGCCTGTTTGCCAGCGTCCGCAAACAAACAAGGCGGGCAAACGCTGCCCCCGACGCGCCCGCCCGTACGGCGCGCAGCGTCCCGGCCGGGCGCTCTGCACACGAGCGACACTTCCCGATGGGGAAACATCGCCTGCGCCAACACTCGCCAGCGGAGCGATCAAGAAACGCAGCGGAAGGGATACACGGGACAAATTAACAATGCGGACCATTTTTCAAAATTCGAAAGAGCATGCAGAAATCGGCAGATGTAGCAGCCACAGAACGTGAAAATGCTATTGAATTATTTGAATTATATCATTATTGAATATATATATATATATATATATATATATATATATATATATATATATATATATAAATAAATTGAATTGAGTTATGTACGTCTTAAACTGACAAGAATGATGACCTACTTCAGAGACCGCACCTTCACTTTTCTCGCAGATTACAGCAGTTATTACATATGAACAAGTTTCTTCCACAGATTGTACAATGCAATGTTATAGTGTATTGTTTTTGTTATTTCAGATTTCGTGAGAGCATGTGAGAACGTCCATTGTGTCATCTGGCCAGCATTTTTCTCCTATTGTTGCAAAATCTCTCTTCTACGTTGACTCCTAAGAAATGATGATGGATATCGGCGAAGATATCACTACGAGCGTAAGTTCTGTTTTTATTTGTTCGATTACTATTTTGTTCTGTTGAGTTATATTTCGAAATGAATGTCTGCGTTCACCTATGTTGCTAGCTTAATGTTTTTATTTTTGTACTAATAAGATTGTATCGACATTTTATTCTTGCCAATATAAAAGAGTCAACAGTCATGTTTGTCATGGTTTCATTCGCGATAAACAAAACAGAATAATACAACGTGCAGTTATGACTGGAAATTGACTTTATGCGAAAAACCGCAGGAATACTATTAGATTTCGATGCATTGTTGGAATGATTAAATTTGAGTAGTTGTGGCCGCATTAGCGAGTGCAAATGTAGCAACTAGTTTCCTTTAACAACTTCTGATCGAATAGAAACGAATTTGATTCGTAAATGCGAGGTGAGGCTATAAATGAGAGAATTATTAATCTGAGATGATTAATCCTGGATAATTTAGTTGACAGCGAGTTCTGTACTGTGTTGTTAGAAATTTACACGAGCTACTTAGTGAATTATGAAACATAGAGGTAGTTATCTTTACAAGTTTCCAATCCCCTATTCGTACCTTGTGAATCATATTTCGAAAATAGCCGAACACAGCGCCTTGCAGTGCCTGAAGTTTTAGTTAAACGCATTTGGTTTTAGGTTTTTACAGTGCGTACAATGCTTCAATTTAAATACTAGACGTGTCCAAACTATTGTCATTGTACGTAGAGAGGTATGCGCATGAAATATGAAATAAAACTTAGCTAGACTTGCGCGACTTGACAAGGAACTTGTGAAAATTTATTGTTTTCACCGCCTTCAACCCATTTTAAACGCATTTCAGAAAAGTTCAAAAGTCTTTTATTGAAGCTTCGTATGCTTTGAAGACTCACTCTGGCCACTCCAATAAACAACTAATTTAATTTGGTTTCACATTTTGACCGCCATCACGTGATAGCGCTTCAGGTACTTCTTCAGTCGGAGGCCAACTCCGAGCAATATTCGCAATCAAATTTCTGCATGAAGCACAAAATAAAAAAAAAGAAGTTGGTAGGACGTGACGTGAACCGCTTGGGAAGTAAGTCGTGTGAAATTCGTCAGGCGTCGGCCGCCCGCGACAGCGCTTGCGCCGTGGGCCTTTTACGCGTTCGGCGCTGCGTCGCGGGGCGGCGCTGCGGTCGCGAAATGACAATAAAAGCTCCTCCTCAGCCGCCCCAGGGGAAACCCCGAGCGGTCGTAAAGGCGGCGACGGCGCCGTAAAGCAGCTGCTTATTAATAAATGGAATCCGCCGAAGGGGGTTCGCGCTGCGCGTGGCCGCTGCGGTCGCTGCCGCCGTTCGGAGCTTCTGATTCGGTAATAAAATACTTGGTTCCGCACATGAGAAATTCGAGCGATCGCTCCATTTGTATGCTGCGCTCGAGGGCTCTTTTTACCTTTCCCGCCGACGCGACGCGCGGAAAAATACGAGCGCCCGTTGCCCTGGCAACGCAACGACAGCAAAATAAATGAAATATGCGGCTCCCATTCACAAACAGAACCGCAAACAGTAAACGATCGGAAACAATTACGTATCAATATCGCCGCAGATATCCGCCCGAGGTTGAAATTGTACGCTACATTGGCGGACGATAGTTTGGACTTTGTGTACATGTTCGGGCTATTTGATTCTTCAAGATAAATTGTTTAGAAAATATTGTGTCTTATAATAGCTACAACGAATTTTAAGATTTCAAAACCACATTTGGATTCTTAACCCGTCGTCGTGATAATTTACCTGAAAGTACCTGAATTACCTGAAATCTTTTTTCATTTCCAAAATCGTTCATAAATTCGATATATTTTATAATTATTTCTTAGTAATTCCTGAAAAATCGTTTAAAAACAGTTTTTTTGTTTTTATTGTTATTACGGCTTACATTTACATATTTCCTTAATCCTCTTGGTATGTGTTTTCGTAGATGTTTATGGGATGAAAGGAAGGTTGATTTTGGCACGGCAAAACTCTTTGGTTACTGTTTACAAGAATTAATAGCTCTGATCTGGGAAGAGTTATCTCAAAAGTGACAAACCAATAGAAAACAAACATCCGTAATTACCATTTCCCGGAATCACAGTTCAATAAGCGAAGGGCAATCAGGTGCTTTCATTAATGCGATTAAGAGATCATCCTTTGAGTGGAGCTACACGAGGTCGTGCGCTGCCTCAATCTCTTTACGCACTGCAGCAGTCGAAATGTTGGCCTTCCCCAAGCAGACTGACAGCATCTGCCGCGGACGTTACCTGACGGATGTTTCGTAAACGGCTGTCAGAGCAGAGCGACGAAATTGTCAGATTGTGGATGGTCCCGGTTATTCTCTTGCGATTTCTCTGTACAGTTTCAGATACTACGTGCCTGCTTGTTATATGTGAATGTGTTTTTGGTGCGATAGAACTTTACAATTTATTTTACAAACACAATTTAGGCTGAATTTTTTAACGTCATTCTAAGTCTGATGTTATTATCAATGAAATCTCAAAATGTACGCAAACGAATTTGTGTGCTGCTGTGTTCGTTTCAACGAAATTAAGAAATAAACATTAGGCGAGTTCTTTCAGCATTCGCCTGGATATCGAAAAACAAATTAGAGGTGCTGATAAGTGAGCGTCCGAAAGCTCTGAAGAGCTTAAAATCAATGGTTTACTGAACACTAGGTTTTCAAAGCGGACATACCACTTGGCATTGCCATCATAACAAAAAGAGAGCTGATATTTATCGGTAGCTAATCTGCCCAACAAGCAGTAAATAGAGATAAAATGACCAGTACTTGTGTAATTCGCTCATTAAATTGCATTAATTCACTACAATGCTGATGTTAAATTCGATGACATCTATTAGAATTATTAACTCATTCCGGCGTAATTAAATCTGTTTTCATGCGTATTAATATTTGATGGGATTGCATACTTCATTTATTTCATGGCCTATTGATTTTGTTACGAATGTGGCTTTGTGATGTCGGAACATTTACAGCTCTGTTTATTGAGATAGCTCTCCGCAGGGACAGGATTTTTGGATTGCTATTTTTATTCCTGTTTCAAATGATGTTTAATTTCGTATTACTTTATATGTAGGACATTCAAATTAAATTTAATTATGTACTGAATTATTGCTGAGGAGAAGATACTAACGAATGAAAAATGTCACCACGTTCAAATGAAACTACTGGTACAGCCGCACCTACTTTTTCATACTTTTTATAACTGTTACTTAATATTATAACATTAGTTGAAATAATACAACCCGCGCGAACATGTTTCATATATAAACTCGTTTGTTCATTTTTTCAACAGGTTGATTGATTGATGTTTCCTGGCATGCCAATTGCTAAAGTCATTAGTCTCGTTAGTGTTGTGAATGTTCTTCCCGGGAGGTGGCGATGATTCCTTTCCCTCTGGATAGTGATAGTTGGCGCCGACCTACACGTCGTCTTACGAGAGATTTCGCCATCCAGGAATCTCCCACAGCAGGTCTGTGTGTAAGAGAAGAGAATACGACGGAAATATCGCGCGTGTTCCGTGGCCCGTTTGTTACGGTACTACTCCTGCACTCGCTTTGTATAGTTCGGAGGAACCACGTAAAACTACCGTCCAGAGCAGCTGACCACTAGACTTTTTCCAGGCATTGATTGAATACAACCTAGATATCAAGCTAGAATCAAAAAATATTTGGGTTTAGCCTCCCTATAACCTTCCGTTCCGAATCACCGCCGAGAGAGCGTTCGCAGCCGCAGGTTCGGGAGCCACTCACCTGCCGGGGAGCCGAAGCCGTCCGCGTACTCGCGCCACTTGCGGTTGAAGTCGAGGGCGCCGTCGACGCGGCGCTGCACCAGCGTCCAGCCGCCGCCGGCCGTCGCCTGGTCGCACGCCGCCACCACCGGCGCGCCCTCGCCGCCCGGCGCCAGCAGGTACAGCCCGCTCGGCCCTGCCACCTCGCCGCACTCTGCAATGCAACGCGCACACGTGCTTAATGGCTGGGCGAAGGGGAGCCATGGACTACACATAATAACTCTAGTAGGGCTAATACTCTACTATTAACTCAGTGATGTACGAATCTAGACATGCGATTCCAAATGGACATGTGATAGGTAAAAGAAACAATTACTAAAGGTACTACTTTTGACTTTTACTTAAAAAACTAACTTTATTATACCATGGATCTAACTCACTTCGAAATGTACCTTCACCTTTTTTACTAGACATTTCACCAGTTAACCCAATTACTCATAACACTTCCAAAGTCTTATTGAACCATGCATTAAACGCAAAAGCTAGATACTGAAAGGTTGTGCATATAGTCAAAATATTACTAACTACAGGAAAAGAGGCAGGAAGAATCTTGAACGAAAAAGTGAATAAATAAGTTGGCAAGTATTAATGTCTAATACTGTTTTTTTAAATAGTATCTTTGAATATGCAGAATTGCGTGTCTTCTGTTTACGTCAAGAGGACTATCAAAAATTCTCCTAGAACTTTCAGGACTACAAGATGGGATTTTATCGTACGCAACAGTTTGAATATTTTCGATGCTCAATTTGTTGAGTGAAAGTATTCTTTTGTAATTAAATTTGACTGTTGAATATCAAGAGTTTTTGTGTTTCACAAATCACTTTTAAAACGCAGAACAAGACTAAGCGTGTTGCTTCATTTTCCTTGCAAGACTTTCATGAACTCTTGAAACGCTCGCAGCTGACGTTTTAAGTCTCGATCGACGGCGCCCGTCGTTCGATTGGAAAGAGGAAGAGCAAGCGAAGAGGGCAACGAGGCAAAAGGGAACGGCCAAGAGCAAAAAGGGAGTTGATACTAGATCATATTGAAATGTTATACGAGGAGAAATGTAGAGGGCCCTAGAGATGTTTTATCGGAAGGGGCCATGGAAAAGTTCGTTGAGGAGCCGAGTTGGGGTGGGGGTGGGTAGTACGCTCCCTCCTTCGGCTTCCTGTTCTCTCAAGATGAGCCAAAACAGAGCTGTCTTTTTGTGGCGCCGGTAGGACGGGTAGTTCAGCTTTAAAATCCCTCGGTGCGGAGTATCGAATCGCTCGCGAGATCATAGTGTAGTTGTTTTACAAATCCGCTACCAATAGGCTCGCCTCTGCGGGTGAGCGGGTTCGCGTTTCTGCCAGAGTCTTCGAGTTCTCAACCCATCTCATTGTTTCAAGACGAAAATGAAATCTTACGAATTGTCTTATGAGAGTGTAAAACATTAAATTATTGAGGCAACATTCAAAAATCTTATTCCATTTTATGATAATATTTTAAATTTCACGCAACTAAAATACGAAAGTTAGTGATGCATCTTGTACTTGTGTCGTTTCGTGGAATTTCAACCGCAGAGTCCACGAGAACAGAAGAAGTGATCCTGCGGTGGCTTAAGCCTGAGGGCGAGGGCTGCGGCAGCGGTGCTACTCAGCAGCCACGCCTGCGCGATTGATCGACTGTCTCGAAGGCGATAAATCGCTCGCGGGTCGATAGTCGAAGGGGCGTCTGCAAGAGCAGGCCCCTCGACGCTCGGGGAAAACGATGGGCCCGAGACAAAAGGAATGACAAAAAAAGACTTGTGAAGTTACTATTTCAGGTTTCTATTTGTCTCAAAAATTCGGTTAACGTAAAACTATACGGTTGTTGCCAAAACTTTAAAACATTTGTAGCAAAATAATAGTCTGTACCATATCAAACAATGAAATCTTGTACTACAATTTCTAGCTTTCATACAACCGATAAAAAGTAGTTTATAGCGCAATGGATACTGTAATGCATCAACATAATGGTGCAATTTCTTTCATTTGTCAGGAGTTAATTTAACGCTGTTTATCTAACGGGAGAAAAGTGAGCGTTTTTCTGTTCTCTACAGTTTTCAAAGGAAAAAGTAACCTTCTACAATAGCCACTATACTTTGTACGGTTCGCAATAATTGAAAAAGTACTTATTAATTAATATAACATAACTTAAAAAAAACAATTTTTTCGTAATTCTCTTTTTGAGATTGACGTTTAATAGAAATGTAGATTTCCCAGCGGTATAATTTTCATGTTCCTTGCATAGTGATAACAATTAAAAGAAGAAGCAGCAACCGATGACATAGATGCCGGCTTGTAATCGGGATACACATAAATAGCATACATCAAACAGCGTGATCAAGATGCCCGGCGCAGAGCATTAGCCGGAGCGAAGGAGCGGGCCTCAGAAACCGCGCACGCGATGAATATCTGCGTAAGAGAGGACGCGGACGCTTTGCAAGAGACGCGCGGCTCGAGCGCGGCGCAGGCAAATAAAAGCTTCAGCGGCGCCATTAAATAAAAATCCTTCGCGTCCGTCAGCGGCAGAGCGACGCGCTTCGACCTCGCATGCGACGGGTCGCATGCGACCGCGCCATCGATTTGCGCAGCCTCCGCCTTCCGCCATTGCCCCTCGCCTTTACTTCGTTTTCATTTTGCCTGGCTCCTCGTCGTTGCTTCGTTTTCGTCTTCGCCCTCATTCTTACTTCACCTTCGCTGTCGCCCTTTCCCTCGCCCACGTCCTCGCTATCATTATCACCACGCAGTCGTCTCCGACGCGTCCAAGACCGCGTTCCTACTATCTCCATTGCCCACGCCACCTCCTCATCCATATCTCTGCCCTATTCCTCGTCCTCAACTCGTCCTTGCCCATTTTGTTATCCTCATCTCGCTCTTAGCCTTGTCGCTGCCTTCACCTCACATTTGCCCTCACACTCGCCTCACCCTTATCCTCGCTTTCTCTTGTCCTCACCTCACCCACGGTCGTTGCTTTTCAGGTCTCGTCGGAGCTTCTTGACGTAAGCTCAATTCTTTTTCCTACACTACCTCGGCTCAACGACAAACTTCGAACTTACGAACAATGTTTTCAAAGACCTACAGATTTTATTTATTTTTAATTTTACTAATTTATCATTACATTTTCGTGTTTCAATCTAACCTACATTTAATTAGTATATTTTCCAAAATAAAACTAATTACTTAACTCCGTCAGAAAAGACGTTTCTCACCCAATCCTATTCAATACAGAGCGCGTTAACAACGACTGAGCATGCTTTTGTTCGATGTCCACTTAGAGGTACAAATGAGGAGGTGAGAAAAGAAATGAATTCATGTGTAGTTCGTGTGTTGCGCGAACGCTGCCTATTGTCTAGCCAGAAAACCCAATCGGAATGAACTTGATTCTCTTTGAAATCAGCGCAGATGATCGATGCACGTTCCATTTTTAAACGAAATCAAGCCCCGCGCCTCTTCGAACGGACGCGCTTAGCATAAAGCGCCGCATGCAAATGAGGCACGCTCACCTCCCGCAATTTTTCATGCGGGACGGCGCGCGGACCGTGTCGCTGCGCGCCGCCCGCGATCCGATATCGCCCCTTTCCGAAGAGGTCGGAGGGGTTGGCACGTGAGTGATGCCGGGACGGCGAGCGGTGCGGGGGGCAAAGGGGGGTTGGGGGAGGGGGCGTTGGCGATTAAGCGCACGGCCACCTGGCGCCGCGCCGCCCTCGCGAACAAGCGACGCGCGCAGATGGCGGTGCGCGCGCCCGAAGCCTCCCTGCGACAGCTCTGACGGTTTAATTCACTCGCGGAGATCGGAGGCAGGCCGGCACAGTATTGGTGAAATGTGGCATATTGTGGGCGGGTTCGCTTAGCCTGGTAGCTCGGTTTTCTGACGATCGCAGAAGTTAGTTGCTTGAATAGTGTCCGTACGTTTTCTGCCGGATGCACCAAGCAAGGAAGTATTTTGTAATCTTTCAATTAATTGATGGGTTTTAGTATCAAAAAATCAAGTGATCGCCAATCAAATGATTGCAAATTAAATGATCGCGAATCAAATGACCGCGAATCAAATGACCGCAAATCTAATGGCCGCGAATCAAATGACCGCGAATCAAATGACTGCGAATCAAATGACTGCGAATCAAATGACTGCGAATCAAATGACTGCGAATAAAATGATCATAAATCAAATGATCACGAAGGAAACGATCGCGAACGAGCAATGCTTACGGATGGCAAGAGCGCTAAATTGTCACTGCGACAGTTCTGATTATTTAATTCACTCACGGAGGCAGGACGGGACAGAATTGGTGAAATGTATTTTGTGGACGGCTACGTTTAACTACTCAGTAGATTACCTTTCTGGCAATCATGATGTTAAATGTAAAACTGTAAGTGTTTACACAGGGTTACCTTTTCGTTTTCAGCTAGATACGGGAATGAACGATACGTTGTTTTTTCAGTGCGACCTCCTTTATAAACTTTTAAAAAATCGACAATGTTTAAAGTTCAAAGAAAAAATTAATATAATTTCACTATGACAATGATATTTACGGTTAAAAGTTATTTTTATATCAATGTAGCGATCACTGACCAAGTTAGATGTTCAACGATCGAACGTCATATTAATTTTTATTTAATTTTGTTATTCACATGAACGATAATATTGGTAACGTTATCTCCGTATCATTTGGCACATCTAGACTTTGCATTACAAATGTCAGTTGAATAGTACGATAACTAATATATATAATTATATATTTTATACATTATCATATTTGAAATAACATATTTATGTCGAATACATTTCATCATTAACCTTATTTTATATATGTCCCCAAAATATACTAATGAATAACAAATTTGTCGAAACGTTACATGCACCAATAGTCAGAAGAAGCTTTATCACGTTAATCACACATTCTGTGTTGAAAGGGCATCGGTTGGAAGTATGCAAGTAAATGAATGTCGAAAACAACTCTTTCAACGCAACGCATTGACAGATATTTGGTTTCTTTCGTTGCGGTTTCAATGAACTGAAGCGCGATCGCTTCACTGGAATACCAACCTCACCCCATCTCACGCCGGACGAACATTTCAGCCAATAATGAGTCGGTGCATCATTCAACCCAGCCCGCATTCGGAAGCAGCGAAGCGACCGCGGATACATCACACACAGCGAGTTAAACTTTCATATGCATTGACTTGTTTCCTCCTCTGTCCTGGGCCGCGCGAGCGAGTATTAACCGACAAGTTAACTTTTTATATCCGGAGCCCTCGGTTCCGGCCCCGCAACGGCTCAGGTTTTACCTGAGCGCCTCGTTCCGTACTAAACACCCGAAGACTAGCCACTTCCTACCTCTGTCCGAATTCATTAAATTGTAACATGCTCTACAGCAAAGTTCTTGTATTAGTAACGACTACGGGAAGACCTTATCCCACTCCGGAAATTGAACAAGATAAGTGCCCATGAAAATACGTGTTTTAGGAAGGTTGGCTGTTTTATTTGCCGAATAGAAACTGAAAATAAGGAATCATGATATTCGTCACAACATATGCTGTTTTTTTTCTTATCTCCATTTCACGCTAGGATAAAATTAGGATGTCCGCTTCCAACATTCAATGACATTCTATTGGATGATAACACATTGAAATGGTAAGAAAACAAGGAAATGTATTTTCTAATCAAAATACTGACAAAGTGAGGAATGAACGTGAAAAATAAGAGGGAGCAGAAATAGGAAGGAAGACAATTAAGGGGGAGGGGAGAACACGGAGAAGTAGAAATAGGTGGAGAAGGAAGAACAAGAGCGGGAGAAAAAGGAGCCGAAATAAGAGAAGGAAAACGTGAGAGGGAATAAAAGGAGTAAAAAGAGGAGCGAACATGAAAGGGAGAGAAAAAAGAGGTGCAGAAATAAGAGAAGGAATAGGACTATCATAAAAAGGAGGGGGAGAAAAGGACTAGAAGAAATAAGAGGGAAGAAAGCGGAGGAACACGAATAAAAGGTATGAAAACGAGGAAAGTGAAAGGAGAAAAGGGAGAGGAAGAGAGGAGGAGATGACAAATGCGCTGAGCGACGCGTGAGCCCCCCGAAGGCGGTGGCGTGCGCGGGTGGCGCGAGGCGGCGGTGGCCAGGCGGAGCGGCCGGGCGGGCGACAGCGGCTGACACGCAGATAGCGCGGACGGGCTTTCTCCGCAGGAGCCCGCAGCGCCCTCCCCCCCCCCTTCCCCACCCACTCCCACCGCCCGCGCTCTGCCACTCCGCCTCCGCCGCGCCAGCCAATTTGTCTCCGCCCGATTCAATTCCAGCTCCTTCAGACGCCGTTCCACCCTCGCCAAGCCATTTCACGTGCGCGGGAACCGCTTGTTTCCCTGCTAGACTTCTGCTCCTCAAGAGCGCAGGGAACGTTCCGCTTCTTAATCACTAGCCTCCTACGCCCTCTACCGAGTCTGGGAACCTCCAAACGCGTACATTCTGTTCTAGGCTAGGAACAATATGAAGTAGTAGTATGAAAAAAATGCTTGATATTTATGGGTAACGATAAAATTACAAAGTTATTCTGTTCTTTTTTTAATATCTTTCTTGAAAATTCCTCATTTATTTTCTCGATGAGACTCATCACCTCCAAAACGTAATTTTTTTAGGCATTTTAATACATTCTTTGATTTTCTAAATTTTAATCGCGCTTCTTAGCTCTTCGTGATTTTATCTGAATCACTTGCATATTAGACCCTTTACTGTCTTCAACTTCACTCTACACATACGAAGTGAGATTCCGTAACATGGAAAAGCATCCCGACGGCTCAGCCGATGTGGTCTGTGACAATGTTTGCAAGCCCGTTTGCTTAGGGGCAAAGCGCTCTTTAGGGCAAACTAGGAGCGACAGATTATCCGCATTCTGCATCCCGCCTTGCGTCCCCTTATAAAGCGGATTCCGGCTAGATAACAGAGTCGCCCGCAGAGTTTCCAAACTTCTATCGACTCAATTATCTCCATACTCGGGCAGCAAGCTACTCTGAACCAGGAATTAGAAGCAGGGCACGCTTCGTAGCATCAAGTCCCTCCTAATGAGTACAATCTCCCAGCGCGGACACGCCATTTGCTCGAAGTTTCAAATACGCTTGGAGGAATAAACATAATCGCTTATCACCACGGTTATCTCGTCGATTATCATATATGAGTTAATAACATCAATCCTAAGAACTTGATCGAAACATTAGCTGCCTAGGTAACGCAATGTTAGAGCAAATGGCGGTAAGCCAGG
Organism: Gryllus longicercus; assembly: GCA_038098605.1. Classification (NCBI taxonomy): domain Eukaryota; kingdom Metazoa; phylum Arthropoda; class Insecta; order Orthoptera; family Gryllidae; genus Gryllus; species Gryllus longicercus. Next base: position 1,473,153 of record JAZDUA010000150.1, read on the forward strand.
AGACCCGGGTTCAATTTCCGGTCGGGAGACTATTGCTTTGAATAATTTGAATTAATTTACCTAATGTTCATATTAGTTGCCTATAATGAAGCAATACGTTAACTTTTCACCAATACCATGCAATGTAATTGGCAGTGCAGATACGTGTAACTACTGAAATTTATGACTCGTCACTTGAACAGTCATGAAATTGTAGAAAATATCGTAGAGATCGGAGTACGTCATAACCACGACTCGGGGAGCGGGACGGACAGAAGATTGTAAAGAGGGCAATTGCTTCTCACGACGGGCGACAGCAACAACGGTTCCGTGCGGCGCGGGGGTCCAAGAATTTGCTCCATGCCGACCCGCTCTTTCTCCTCGCCGCATCTCCTCCCCGCCATTTCCCCTCGTCTCTCCTTCCTCCCCCTTTCCAAGGCCCTTCTCTTGAGCCGCCTCACAGGATTCCTTCTTCCCCGAACCGACGACCGCCCACCCTCCGTGCACTTCGCAAAACTATCCATTGGGAATGAACTGCTCCTTCGAGCGGCGGACCTCATTTCGGGTCCCGTCACGCTTGTCCATACCCACGCTGATCGCGCGTCGTTACTCCGTGATCCACGCAAGCAATTGGAATCTGGTAGAGGTCCAATATGTGGTGGAATTCTCGCCATTCGAAAGTCAGTGAGGAATGTCACGAAAAAAAACAACAAAAAGAAAAGGATTTCCCACACATTGCCTCGACTGAATTATCTCTTGCATGAAACGAATTTTACGGTCCTCGCCGGTAGGCCACCAGAATTCTAATTGAGGTGCTTCTTTTTACTTAGCTATTTAGATGATAACAAAAATCCACCAACGCATCAAATGTAGGCTATATGGCTTCGATCCTTCAACCTCGGGCACTTTTGCTGCCGTTGCTCGTTCAGAATGATGAGCGTATTTATTACAACGGCCTTTGATGACAATGTGTTTTTAACGTTCTCTTGCAAAGGTCCGTAATTCGGTTGCTTGCGTGGCCCGACGCGTCCTTCAGGTCGACGGAGCATGTTATCCGCCATTGATTGGTCGGTCGTTTCATTTGCTCCGGGAGAGCGGGGGTGGAGCAGGGATGGGGCCAGCGGGGTAGGGGTGGAGGCGGGCGGGTTGTGTGCTGCAGACGCCAGCGACGGCCGTAAAGTGCGGGGGCGGCGCTTAAGTCGCTTTAAGGGGCCCTTGTCGCCCCTTAAAGCTCGCAGCGGCGCAGTTGCAGCGCTGCCTGCACATCCGCCTCCCCCCTGCCCCAGTCCCCACTTCCAGTCGTCTCCTGCCGCGACAGCTTCGCGACAAGGCACACGACAGCGCACTGGAGAGGGAAATGAAATGCTCTTTGGACATGAACACTTTGGGGAATTGACGTTTGCGTTTTCGGTATTTGCAATTCTTTGTGCAATTTTAAGCTGCTTCGGAAATTCTGGAAAATGTTTTGTTTATTGGTATACGCTCTGTTTTTAATATACTTTCCGATGTGAAAGATAAGTTGTATGAATGCATTTATTGAATGATATTATTTTGAAAAATATTCTCAAAATACCTTATGCGAAGCATCACAGGGCCTATCATACAATAATATACATAATTAAAGTGGAAATGTTCCAAAAGTTGGTGTGAAATGATACGATCTCAATTAAAAAATCTTGATACATTTCACTTCTTACGTGTTTCAAAACCATCTGAAACAATCTTGCTACGGATGGTTGAACTTTGCCTTAACTCCATGATTTGATCTGGAAAAATGTTACAACTTGTCTCAATCTACTTGAGTATACTGTCGCCAACCTCCACAAACAGGAAGGAAAGGATTGGTTGTCACATATGTATATCTGATTTTTTAAATAACTCTATGAAATTTACGAGCGTAAAGTAATCCCGACTAACTTGTTTGGCACGTTTATACATCATCTGATATGCCGTAGGGGGCCGTTTGTAGCAGAGACATCTGCTTCACGTTTCTTCTTCCGTGCATTGACGTCCGCAGGTCGTCGTACCCGAGGGACATTAGCAAGCACGTGATTTTGGGACCACGACGTCGCAAGTATAATGTGTTGTTGCATTTAAAACCACAATTCTATCTTTAGACTATTTATGGAAGCACAGAAAAATGTTAATTTCCACCTGGCTGCGAAGAATGTCTGTGAGTTACTGGAGGCAAATATTCATAATTTATACATTTCAGCTCTAATTACAAGCGTTATTAGTAGAACCCCAGTCCAGCTTCGTTGATCCTCAAGAGCCCTATAGTTATTGAGTAATAGGCTAACAGCACTGCGTTTCCTTCTAGAAGGTTATAAAAGGCTTAAAAGATTCCTGGTCCAACCAGAAGTCGAACATCTGATATCTAAGCACACATTCAGGTGTCTTACCAACTAACTTGGCCCACCATCACAAAAATCAGTGATGTTGACCTCTATTCGAAGTCGGGAATCGCACGAAAACACAGAGATTCATCTTAAATGCGTCTGTGCCTTTTTATTACGTCGTCCCGCCTGTTTCTTCCACCCTGATCGCGGAGAGCGCGAAGTCGTCTTGAAAAGGTTCCCGGGCAGTGGCGGGGAGGGGGGCGGGAGTGGAGGGTGTGGTGAGGGGCTGGGCAAACACAGGAGGCGTTGCCAGGCGCTGTGCGGCGCACGCTCCACACGACTTTGGCGGCGCGGGTTTATGGAGCAGCTTTATAGGCGCTGCTGGAATGTGGATCGGCGCGTGTTTTGTCTCTCGGGTTTCTTCTGCGCGCCGGCCGGGTTTATCGCCCGCGGACGGGAGAAAACGCGGTTCGTGTTACTGACCGGGTGCGCCCGTTGCGCCTTGTATCTCTCGGCGAAATTCGAGCAGAGGCGTTGCCGGCAGGCAAACGAGGGGGCGTTGTGTTATTCTCCGGAGGAATCGCGTGGAGTGCCTCAAGGTTGGAAATTGAATTACGTTGAGTTCGTCGTGTACATCATATTTTTTTGACATTTATTCTTTCCTTCTATAGTATCTACGTCCATGTTTTGGTAGATTTCACTTTATTTGAGAATTCAGCCCTTGCGATAAACTGACTTTCATTTAAATTGATTTAGAAAGGAATTTTAGTTTCACAAAAACCTTAATAATTAAGTAATGATTTAATAACCCAGCGAAAAATTAAAAATTGAGTGGCACACAAGTGAATAGTAAACAGAAAACAAACAACATACAATTTGAGTTATATATTGTCAATATTTTTTAATTGAACCATAAGATATCTGATATACCCTTTTACACGAACTTGATTCTTTTAAATAAAATTATGTTTCGCACATTTAGCGCGTTTTACTTCTGAGGTCATAGTGAAAAAAACTTGAAGTTTGACATCGATTGGTTTCTACGATTTCTCCTTTCTCAACTATATTTCAATAAGGAACTGAAGAACAACAAAGTTGAGTTTATTTTCTCGCCATTCGAACGGATACGTTCAAAGGGTGGAAAAAGAAACGGAGTGCCAAGCGTTAGAAAAATGTTGGATAACATTAGTACCACCACCACCCACCACAACCACCACCAAAACCAACAACAACAATAACAAGACTGTCTAGTGTAGGTGCTGTCCGCGAAATAGTTAATTTGGTGTAGAGACTCACCGGCAGGTAGGCGGCTGACGATGTTTTGGTACTCTTCCTGCACGCGCGCCAACTGCCGTACCATGTTGTGCACGTCGCCCTCGTTGCCGTCGGGTTTGGCGCCAGCGCTGGCGTTGGTGCTAGCGTTGGCGAAGGCGTCCGGCACCCAAGCTGCTTCCTACGCATCGAAAAGTGGACAATGAAGACAGGGCTCCGAAGAAACAATGCTCTGATCCAAAACGTTTCCTATGGTTCTATTTCGTGAACGATGCTTAACTTATCAATACGTAGTCAAAGGTCAGATGACATCTTATCGTATTACAGTCAGGAACATACTTTCAATTTTTTTAAAGTATGGTCATGGAGAAAATATATTTCAAAATATTAGGGTCCTTGTTTGCCTTATTTTGTTATTTTCTTGTTGAATAGTGTAAGAGTCCGTATTTTTTTTTAAATGGAAGGGCTTGGGGCATTAATAAGATACAGTAAGATTGTGAAAGTGAGGCTTATCTTTTTACTACACATGTCTTGCTTACTTTTATGAACATATTGGGTCAGTAATAAGATTAGACATACTTTGACCACAATCGAGATAATACCATTTACAAATAGCGGGAGGCTTTCTATGGCTATTGTGATTTCTGTTGTAACTGCCCCAATCTCTTCAATTAACTTCCGTTCATTGTATGTTACATTTTGTACAGAAAATATAAACATTACTCTTTCAATAATAAAATAAATATTTCGTTAATTTTTGTAATTTTAAAAAGGTATCTCGTTTAACTGTAATTCTGGAGTTTTATATCATTTATGTAGACTTAAAGATCATCAAAATCCGGAATCTCGCAAATTAAGAGGTGCGCCACCAAATTTGCACCCGGCGAGGGCAAAAATGAGATCCTTCTGCGGCCCAAATGGAAAACGAGGGCGTTGGTTTCGCCTACCCCTCCTGCGGAGGCGCGATGCGGCGCGGCCAATTTGCAGCTAAAGACTTTTTTGCGCCCAGGGCGCTTATCCAATTTCATAAGGAACGCCTCCGCACCTAATCCCTTTCCGATGCAATCTCCTCACGCCTAAGCCTGCTGTATCGACTGCGCTAAACACATTTTTCCGCTGCGTGGAATAAGGGTGTTAATTATTCATGGTATTACGATAATGACGGAATTTAAATGAAGCTGCAAAGATGATTTTATCGAAAATGTTTCTTTAGTATTTACGATGCAATCTGCTGGTGCAGCCTTAAAAATGTTCCACGAACCGATTATTCTTTAATAAATGCTATATAGCATGTGCTTTGACACAGGAGGTTGTAAAATAGTAATATATTTTTATATGGCATCTTTATACAGAATAGAGTATAGGTAATGTGTATAGCATGCTTGATATAGTACATTTTTTCTTAAACACACAAGATAACAAGTATTTTTGTATGTTGTTGTGAGGTTGTGTTAGGTAGATTCGTATGCAGATCCTTTCCTTCGGAATAACACAAGTGCTTTTGTGAATTTAGAAGGGTACAGATGCTTTATGAACTCATAATAATTTTTCTACTAAACATTTAAAAAATACTCATTATTTCTAAAACATGAAATGTTTTGCAATTTTTTTGCGAGCGATTATTAAAAGTGAAGATAAAAGTTGGGAAATACACGTTTCAACAACGTAATTAGCTTTAATCAAAAGAAATCTGGGTTCATGTGATGTTTCCTATGAACATTACTGATAGGCTGCTTCCTGGGGTTAATAAAAGCAAGTGGACGCTTAGATGGGGGTTCTCACCTGCATGTGGTGAAGCTGTCGCTCGACGCGGCCGAGGCGCGCCTCCACGTCGCCGGCGTCGTCGCCGTGGGCGGGCGGAGGCGCCGAGGCGTTGGCGGCGGCGGTGATGTTGGCGAAGAGCGCGCGCGCGCCCTCCAGCTTCTCTTGCAGCGCCGCCTGCCCGCCCGCCAGGGCGCGCACCGTCACGCGCTGGTTCTCCTGCGCACACAAGAGCGCACGCACGTCGCATTAAACTCTGAGCGGACTACTACTTCTGGAATAAACAGCTAAGAGGATGTGTGTACTGCTGAAATAGTTTCGGGCTTATGGATGGGTATGGAGAAAGTTTAAATAAAACTAAAATATAAAACACAAAAAGAAATGAAATAAATAAAATATAAAATATATAAGATATATAAAATACATAAAGCCAATAAAAAAATAAAATAAATAAAATACTCAAAGATATCTCACTTTGACACTTAAGAGTGTTGGGAGAAAAATTGTTTTTAAAGTTTAATCTGTTTTGTAATGAATAGTAAATGTAGTTATTATTTTTCGGACGGAAATAAAAACACGCTCAACTTATGATTGCTTCTCAACCAAAATGCTTTCTTTATAACAATTTTCTTTCCTGTTTTATATGGAAGATTGATTGAAGAGCCGATAAGCGACGGGAAATTTATCACCACGACTCGTTTCCCTATAAAAAGCTTGCGAGCGTACTGTATTTTTTTGTCCCGAAACGAGGACCGCAGTCTAAATAAAATTGGGAATCGCGACCTACGCCGAGGCTGTCTCTTCCTCCAGGGACGGTTAAGTCTTGACCGTTCGCCGCGATAAGCAGCGTCCTGCAGCGCGCGGCCGCGCCACACGGGAGCCGATAAGCGCGACGGCGCGCGGCGGCGCGCTGCCCGACGCGGCAGATATGATGCAGCGCACACATCGATTGGGGGCCTCCGTGTGTGCGGGCGCGCGGCCACGCGCGCGCGTCCCGGCGCTCGGCCCCTTTAACGCGGATTTATGGCACCACTTATCAGGAGGCGTTGCCTGCGATTCAATCGCCTCTCACCCCTCCCCCCTCTCCACCCCTTCCGTTCCCTGAGAGCCCCTCCTGCGCCGATCCGTACCCGCCAATTGCTGCCATTAAGCTCCCTGGTTGCGCACGCGGCACGACCGCCCCCGGCCGTGCTTCTGGAGGTGTCGATGGAACCGTCACCCCTGGGGATTTCTTCGAATCCGTTTGGTACCTTACAGCAATGGCCTCCCACTTACAGTGACCGACAACACGCTTTATCGAGCGTTCGCGAGTGCGGTCTCTGGCCACTGCGATGCTGACAAATGGATTGAGTGAGGTGAGGAAGTAAACTTGGGGCTGGTGCAGTTCGGTTAAAAATTGAAGGGGGTTGCTGGGAACTGGCTACAACACGAGTAAAAAGTCGTAACCATGATCAAGAATGCCTATTCGTGAAGTATTGAATGTCTCAAAATAAAATGTTCTGCGATACTTTTTTACAGTCTAACTCGAGTACTGTTGAGACTTGTCGTACTGTATTACCATGAGAAATCTTCGATTTTCAATACAGCCTTGATTTCGGTGGCACTCTTCTTGCTGTTAGTGATCCTACGAAGGGCCGGTTTATCGACAAATTTATTTTAATTGCGAAATGCAGGTTTTCTTACTACAAATCACTACTAATCTGGAACGTGACACAAAAGTGTTAATTTATGCTTATCTGCGACATGGGCAACCGCTTTTAACCTTTCATAATTTTTTTCTTCTTTCTTTCCTTCATTAATTCATTCACTCCCTCAAGAACAGCTCTTTCAAAGCATAAAGGAGGCGTTATTTTCCATTCTTCAAAAACCTTTTACCATTAAAATGCCTTATATTTTACGTACAAATTGGTTTTTCCAAAGAGGATTATCTTATATCATAAAATTTATATTGAATGGAAATATGAATTTGATTTGTGTGTATTATTGCAATACTAATGGAAGTGCCGATTTATGGAAATTGTTTAGTATCGATATCTTCAATTACTAAAATATATTCTTTCTCGTGAAATCTATACGTGTGTTAGAAACGAGTGTTCGGCGTTGAACTGCATGCCCCAAATACTGCAGCGTGCTGTAGGACTTCGTCGCAACCGAGTGCCGTTTAACGCGTATCTGCCTTGCGTCTCCGTGGGGCGGCGACGGTGGCGGTGGCGGCGGCGGCGTACGCGTGTTCCTGTTAGTCGCCGCGCTGCGGGAAGGAGGTGACAAACAGCCCCCGCGCGCTAAGCGCCGACTCATTAGAAGGCCGCGAGGCGGAGGCGGAGGCGGAGGCAGAGGCGGGGGCAGAGGCAGAGGCGGAGGCGGCGGTGGTGGAGTTGGCGGCGGTGGCGGCGGAGGTACCAGCAGTGGAGGAGATGGCGGTGGCAGCGGAGGTGGTGGTGACGATGGAGGCGGTAGTGGCAGGGGGTCGGAGGCGATGGTAGCGGCGGTGGTGGTGGAGGCGGTAGCGATGGCGGTGGCGGCGGTGGCGCCGTTCTGGCGCGGACATTCTCTTGCGCAGGGCGGGCGCTGCGGTCGCTGCGACTCGCCAACATCCTCTTCCCCCGGCCCCACCCACGCCCCCTTGCGCCAGCCGTCACCTCACTCGCGGTTTAGCGAGAGTGAATTTTTGCGAAAAGAAACAACGACAAAATATATCCCTGCAGCTTTTACCCGTGGAAGAATTTCCCATTCCCATGTCAGTAGTTTCAGGTTTTACGCAGGGTAATTTTTTTAAGTTAAAAACATTCTTAATGTGAAATAAAAACATGGCAAATTTTACACATATTGTGGCTGTGACATTATTTGAGTTAGTAGTTACGATGTCACCAGGTTACAGAATTTATTCAGTTGAATATTTTTCGCATTGTAAGGCTGGCGTGTTACAACTTGCAGTTTGTTTTTTCGTTATTTTCCAGTAGAGATATTTTAAAATTTCCACATTACCCAGTAGAGATATTTTACTTCGTCCATTTTGGGTGGGTCACCGAAAGGGCGAAATCTTCTCAGGCTTCTGCGTCTTATCGAAGCGCAGAGCGGCCCGCGCGAACGGCTGTGCGTGGGAGAGAGGAGGCTGCGAAAGGGTCGGGGCGCTCGCCGGTGGGCGAGGGCGGGGTGAAGCGGGGCGGGGACGGAGGCAGGCGTCGGGGCGCAATCTGGGCCATCCATCACTCGCGACAGCGGCGTCGGCGGCGACGGCGAAGGCACTCGTTAGCTGCGGTGACACGCCCGGGGCGCGCCTCAAAAGGCCACACTCTTGCCCTCCGCCCCGCTCGTCGCCCCGTGTCGCCCGGCGTCGTCGCCGCCGCCGCCGCTGCTTCGCCCCCGCAGGTAACGGGCGCACGGAGCGACGGCGGCGGCGGTGGCGGCGGCGCAGGCGCGAGCGAGTGCGCGGGCGGCATCCGGCGGGAGGCGGGGGCGCGGGATGGCCGGCCGGCGGGACGGTTGGCCGCGGGGCGAGGGCGCGAGCAGATGGAACGTTAAGCGCTCGCTGATGAAATTACGGCCCCCTCTGCTCCCGCACTGTGCGCACCCTGCCACCGCCGGCGGCCACCGCGTCCGCCCCGGCGGAAAGGCCCCGCCCACGCACACCCGCGACGCCTGGCTTTAACCTCCCGCAGGTCAAAGGCCCTCGCTCCGAGACGAAAATAACCCTGCATCCTTCTCGCCGCATGTCGCTATTTTTGCCGCTACACGTGCACGCTTTCGCTAGCCAATTTCCCTTATCTCGCACTAATACAACTATTACCACTTCAATGACGTCGAACTACATTTTGCTAGTTGAACGAGTCCACGTTCACTCAGTCCCCTTTTTGAAACCATTTCCCCTGATAAAATGGTAATGACCAAAATGGAAAGTACATCACTTTTCGATAATCTATGATCTCTTTACTTTTGGTGATTGAACCTATTTTCTGGACTTGTAACCTCAGGACGGTTGCAATTACATTACGTGAAATTCACAAAAGTTCTGATAAAGTTCGTTTTGGAAAAGAAACATTTTTCAATCAAATTTGAATTTAATATTAATAATGAGTTCGAACTTCTTACATGAATTTAAAAATAAAGTTATTTAAAAATAAATATCGTAGTCATAGTTTGCTTATTAAATTTATGTAATCAATGTGTTCCACCCAGATAATTATACATTGTAGAAATAAAAAAAAATGAATATGATACATTCATTGAAAAGTACATAACGAGAAAACTTTTTCGGAAATCGATGGAACATTGTTTGATATGCTTTTCTATTTACTAATTATAATTTTAGACGATGGCTATGTTGCTGTTTGGTTAGTTGCCTCCCTTCGAACCGCGCCTCCGTTGATTTTCCGCGGGGGCGGTTCGGAAGCTGTTCCTCCTCTTGCTGCAGGCGGCGCGAGGCGGGGCGGGGAGGAGCGAGGCGACTGCCTACGGAGCCTCGCTTCCCCGCGCGCGCGGCTCAGGGGGCCGTGCATCGGCTTTCAGCTGTCCGCCCCTCCCCGCCCCCGCTCCTTCCTCGGTCGCCATGACGACGCGGCGTGTTTATTCGCCCGCATGCGCCGCTCCCCCTCGCCGACTCCGGAGGCAGCCCGAGCGGCGCGGGCGGGGACCCCCCAGCACTCGACGTAGGCGCGGGCGTGTCGAAACCCCTGCCGTGCAAGACGCCGCGCTTCGCAATGCTTTGCTTGGCTCGCCACGGCTCGATTTCGGGAAGGGATATTATTGGAATGGAACGTATTTTAGAACGTGGGGAACGTTCAGAAGGCAACAACGTTAGTACCCACGGGGGTGAAGGTGAGATACGGTAGTAATTACCAGGCTAGGCCACTTGAAGTGGTAGTTTTTAGAATAGGGTGCGATGTTTGGTTAGCGACTTTGGTTTGTTCATGTCACACTCAGTCGTGCGCGTGTTATAGACGATCATTGGTCGTATTTCTCCAAATTATTTTGTGTTTTTCGGTCTTGAATACATTGTGGTTTGTGTATTTTGATTAAGATGCCAGAGAAAGTTTTCTATGTAAGCAAACTGAATAACGACAATGAATTATTTATTTGTTGATTTGTTTCATGCGTTTTATTTCACTTCCTATTTTATAATTAGATGATTAAGCAGCTCAAATTATAGTGATTAAGAAAATTGACAGTTGATGAAAATATACTTCCTGGAAATTTCATTAAAATATTGCCTGGTGATATTGAAAATGTTGCTTCACGAAAAAAATGTGTGGCAATTAATTTTCGTTGGTGTAAAGCTACGGGAGGCGGGATGTTACTTGTTCTGCGAGCAACATTGAGGGTGCACGTCTACAGTTTTGGCGATTGATTATTGATGTTTTCGTGCTCGTCAACTGCTTTGGGCATTAGTGTAGTGAATTATCCTGATAGATGACGGTGTTTCTCTTCCAATGAGAGATGAAATCCGGTGCCGACCTTCACGTCGGCTTGCAAGGAATTTTCCTCCCCAGATATCTCCCACAATCTGGCACTGCCCAAGCCGGAACGGGCTCTTAGCTTCCAACTGGTCTTCAGTCATGTGTGGTAATGTAGTGCTTGAAAGTATGTTTGTGAATAAGGGGAGATGAAAGGAAGAGGAAGGAAAAATCGCGCGCTGTCCGCGTCCCATTTATTACTGTACTGTTTGGGTATTCCCCGAATATTGACCGGAGAAACAACGGAAAACTACCGTTCAGTTCAGCCGGCCGCTAGAATTCTCACCCAGATCACGACAACTGGACGAGTCACGAGGTAGCTGGTGACCCTAGAATCTCTCAGAGTCGCTTCAGAGTTATCGGCAATACTCGCTATGAACGTAACTCAGCCGGTCTTAGCACTCGACGGCGGCACGGACGCGTCAAAACCTTACCGCACGAGCCGCCGTGTTTCGCTCCGCACCGCACCGCATTGCTTTGCTTTACTTTACTTTGCTTTGGTTTGCTTCGCTTGCCACCCCCGCGGGAAGCTTTATTATCTAAATGGAACGTAGATTATAACGCGCGGTGTTCGGAAGGCACAGCGGTGGTACCTGCCGCCGCCGCCGCCTTCTTCTGGAGCGCTGCGTGTGGGAGGTGTGAACATAAATCGCTCGTCGTGGGGAAGTTGCGCGCGGGCGCTGTGTGCGCCGCCTGCGCCGATCGTAACTCTTGGCCGCGGTCGCGCCGCCGGAGGAGGTGCCTCGCGGCGCTAGTTCTGCCCTCGGCCGCGTGCACTCGCACTGCATTCTCCTTCAGTTGGGTCGTGAAGATCATAGTGTGTTCGTTGCAGTGTACCAGTCACGTGTTGTAAATTACGAGGCGTTTGGGTGTAAATAATAGCATTTTTTACATTTTGACGTTTCGGAAGAGTTAGTTTTTGTTCTATTTTCACGGAACGAGCGGTGTCCGACACATAATACCTTATCGTTGGGGTTTTTGTATGCTATTCAAACCACTTGGGATACTTTGAACGAAAGAGAGAGATTTTCTCTCTGTCATTAAAGTAAATAATTTTGCTGAAAAAAATTTGAGTACTATTAGTCACACCCGACGTGTGTGTCTGACGTGTACGTTGTCGATAACCGTTTAAGTTTTTTATTAAAGGCGAAGGAATGGACATTATTCCTCATTCCCATAATAGGGCCAAATACACAGTCAATTTCAAAATTTCTTTGACTAAAACGAATTCGTTTCATGAGTTGTTTTGTTTATATGCGAAGAATCTGCTGTCTTCAATATTCAAAAGGTACGGTTATTTCAGTGTGCATACTTCGAACTATTTTTCACCATAGTTCGTCGCACATGGTTTTCGCGACTCAAAGTTGGTCGATAAGCTTGTACGGCGTAAACGATGAAGATGAAAAAGAGATAGAAGAAGAACTTTTGTAGGAGATGTCATCGATGCACGTCCACGTGCCATCGAGATTTTATATGATTCTACTTATACCACGTAATAGATATTCCTGTCACTTGACTTACAAAGAACATGTTCAAATATCCGACCCTCACTGGAAGAATGAGAAAGAATGAAAAACCAAATGAGATTTTTTCGTATGTAAATACTTCACATACATTTGAATTCTCCGGAAAATCGTGACCTTTTGTATCAAAGTGAGAGATCCCAGCAGAACTCGTTTGCAGAGGAATGGGGTCGCCAGCCAGCGAGCGACGATGGCGCGGAGAGCAGGCAGGGCATGGCCCCTTATGCAAAGCGGCATCGATGGCCGGGGCCGTGATCGATAAGGCGATCGCTCCCCGTTGCAGCGGCCCTTCGCTTTTTGCAGAGGCACCGGGCGCCGCTGAAACATCTTCAGCGATTCCTCTCGTGCCGCGCGCAACCCTTGAGGAGGAGGAGGAGAAGAAGAAGAAGCGATCTCCTCGGAACGACCCTGATAGCTCGCAAATTCAAGCACGCAGATCGGAAGGGCTACTAATATATGGCATACGTTACGATACGCGATACGCTGAAGAGATGGTATTTTACAAACGGAAATAAACGACCCAAGATGCTCTTTAATAAAATTCAAGGCTTTTTGTTAAGTACAAAGGTATCCTGTTGCCTTGAAACGCGTCAGAGATTTGACGCAATGCTGATAGTCATGTGTCGGTTGAGACATTCGGCCAAATAATTAAGAGTGAAGTGAATACGACAGCTTTAAATAACACTATAATTTGTATTTCGTCCAGTACGGAGTTCTATTACTTGGATATCCGGGTATATATAAAATAAAAAAGAGAACAATTGAAGTTTTTTGAGTTAACAAAAAATTATGAAATCAAGTAAACTGTTTCTTAGGTATTAAACTATTTGATCATATTTATTATATTTAATTTTCTTTATATTTAGTTAGTGACATTTCCGAGTTGCTCTCGATCTCTGTACGACCATATACTTTCGCGAAAAACGTAAGAGAGCTCCCCAATTGGCTGCCATAACTGTGTCTTCCGCGACGTAAACCATTCGAACATGTGGCACCCCAGCCAGAAACCTCTCGGCACATGCACTACCTCTCCTACTTCAAAAGTATTTTCAGTGATACTGCTTATTGGGCTGTGTATGACATTTGCGTATGAAAGCCGAAAAAAGCGCAGAGCGCGCGGCAGGTGCCACCCAGAGCGCGAGCGTGCGTCCGGCGCCGGCCACCTGCGCCGGCGCCACCGAGAAAAACCTCTTCCGGGCAGGTGGCGTTGGCGATGGCGTCGGCGCGCCCCACGGCGGCCGCGCGCAGCTGCCGAACGGCGAGAAGTAGCGTTGCCGGTCACGCAGGAGGGCGGCGGCCCGCTTCCTTCGCTGAGAGAGGGGAAACTCGAAACTGGACGAGACACCACACGCGTGGCATAGCCCGTTGGAGACGCAACAAGTGGGATCGGGAAGGGGGCGAATGAATTATTTGGTTTGGGGTGCGTCAACTGTTTAGGTGGTTAGACCAGTAAGTGTAGTATATGTTATATTTTCAGCGGTGTTCTTCCCTGAATGAAACGTGAGATCCATCGCCGACTATTACGACATGTTATAAGGTTTCCCCCTCCAGTTATCTCCCCTAGCGATGCAACGCCTCAGCTCCCGACTGGTCTCTTGGCATGTGGAGCAATGTACTGCATATATGACGAAGTACATAAATGGTGTGTGTATGTATGTGGATGTGGATGTGGATGTGTGTGTAAGGGAGAGGAGACAAGGATAAGGAAGCAAAAAACGCGTGCGGTGCGTACAACCCAAGATATTCCTCGAAAATTCTTCTAGAATTGACAAAAGTGACCATGAAAAACTATAAATCATAGAGGTCCGACCCTAGAATTCTTTTCTTTGGTAGGAGAGATCGCAATAAAATCATTAAAAGAAACACGCTTTTATTATTTTTATTTACGGATTCGGTATGGTGCAAAGTCATGAAATTTTTGAGCAATCTTTTAGGAATTTTACGTCAATTTCGTAATCGTATTAAACATAGAAAATACGAAATAACTGAAAAATTAAAATAAGTGAATAAATATTATGAATTGCATGAATGTTACACCAGTTAAAGCCGCATGGTAGTTGCTCGAAAAATGTTTAGAAAAAAATGTAGACGGCTGAAATGCTTTATAATTGTAATTCCAGTTCTCGGTTAACTGGACCATTGAAAAAAAGAGGGGAAAGTATTTTAATTTACATTGTGGAGTGAGTTGTTTCCTCTCTACCTATATATGCTTCTATTTAGAGCTCATGATTTTTTGTCCTTCTACATTTCCGTGTATTTGCTGCATACTTTCCACCCTGAAATTGTAAACATAAGTGGTTGCGTTTATCTTCTTTCAAAGAGTTGGTCTTAAGTCCGCCACACCGTTAAATAACAAAATAATTACCCAACGTAGCTTACAAAACTGATTTCTGACAAAGAAAATCATATAAATTGGAAATAACATTGCAATAAATTGTTATCGCTTTGCAGTGCAACGATTTTATACTTCACAGGTATTTATTCGGGAACGGAGTAATAATGACTATGAAGGGACTGAACTCAAATTCTGCGATTGTGATTGAAGTGAGCTGATAGATTTTCACTTTTCCAAAATGAGTACGTATAGAGCTACAACCATTCAACTTCTAAGACCCACCAAACTCGCCCTCTAGACTTAGAGAAGTGTGACGTACCTGCTGCTCCTTGAGCACTTGCACGCCGGCCTGCAGCTGCGCCACGCCGGCCTCGGCGCGCGCCACCTCGCGCCGCACGTCCGGCAGCGCGCGGTCCACCTTGGCCTCGAGGGCCTCCACGCCCTCCAGCAGCTGCAGCGCCGACAGGTGCAGCTTGTCGAGGGCGGCGGCGCGCGCCGCGCCCGCGCGCTCCAGGGCCGTGACGCGCGCCGCCAGCCGCGCTGCCGCCTCGCGCGCGCCCGCGTGCCGCAGCCGGTGGAGCGGCGCTTCCGCCGCCGCCGACGGCACCACCTCGTTGCTCTCGGCGTTGTGCGCGCGGCGCTGCAGGCGGCGGCGCGCGCGCTCGTCGTGGAGCGACTGGTCGTGCTGCGCGGGAGGAAGAAACGCGCGTTAAATCAGGGGAATTTAATAACGTATCGGGAAAATGATGGAATTCTAGCAGGGAGGGATGGATGAATGGATGGGTGGATGGAGTAGAATGATAGATTGATTTCCGGGTTTGAATGGTGCGGTGAGACACTCGGAATCAATATACAATTTTTATTATTATTATTATTATTATTATTATTATTATTATTGCTAATATTATTGTTATTATTATTATTACTATTATTATTATTATTGTTGTTGTTGTTATTGTTATTATTATTATTGTTGTTGTTGTCACCTTAATTCTACTTGGACAGCACAGTGCTCTTGAGAGCAGTCTTCAAGTGCATACACGATACAGTATTGGTTGTAGTGGAATCTCCCTCTAGAGTTAAGGTGCTCAGAGTTACAAGGGTGTAATGGGAGTCAAGAGCACTTGCGGTGGTTCAACAGATCCATGCTCGACGGGAGAGGGGTGGAAACAGTTCCCTATGCCGCGTCTTGCAACGTTCGCTTACTTCGCCGTTATCGGAGGGAAGGGATACATTAAGAAACCGACTATCACCGCAACCGGACTCCGGAAGATTCTTTCAGGCTGCTTTTCATCAGCTACTCTCGACTTCAATTTGGTTTGAAATGTATGGGTCTTCCTTGATGTGCGCTTTGAGTGAACGTACTTTTTATGCGATAGCAACGGACGAACCATTTCGATTTATAATACAAAATAGTTAAAATGTAAATATTCCAATACAAATGCTGTATTTTAAACACATTTCTGAGGTGTACTAAAACTGTCAAATTATATATTTTTGAAAGACTCATCCAATATGTATAAGAGAAATATAATTACATTAATTAAACGTGTTTTTTCTTCAACAATTAAATGCATTCTCCTTCAATTCAATTACCTTCGTGCTACTTTAAATTCGTGGGGATGCCAAGCGCAGCACGTGTGTCGTAGGTCGTCAGCAATTGGTGGGCGTCGTTCTAAGAGCTGACTACCGCTCGTTGCAACACTGTGTACCTCGTTCATTAGCAGCCGAATGAGCTCTGCGTGCCGCTTTCAAGAGCGCACCTTTGTCCCTGTCGCAGCGCGGCGCAGCGCCCTCTGCAGGCAGGACGAATCCGAAGCGAAATGCGTCACCCGACGAAGGCAGCAACGCAATTTGCCTGGGCCCACTCTCGGAATTCTATTTGCGGATTATTGACTTTTATTCATTCCGTCCAATTGCTTTCCGGCTCGCATGCTAGCCGGCACAAGACTAAAAGCTTTCCCGAAATAAACACGCTCCTGCGTTCGTTCGACGGACACTCCGGCGATTTCTCCGAAAAAGTTGCAGTGCATTCTTTATCTTTGGGGTTTATTGCGAGTAAACTCTGTCGAGCAAACGCCCCGTGAAAGAGTAGTGGAGGGATTGTAGGGCGTGCGAATTTAATCAGTCCGAACGCGACGCGACAAGAGATGTTCTCTCTGCGCACAATGCAAATACAACTACTGCGCGCTAACGTATCTCTCACTGTAGAATTTTCCAACAACAACGTGTAACGTTTTAGTTTTATAAGCAGTTTTAGAGTAAATATTTACTGGGGAGGAAATGTAATGGGCAAAACAATACTAGGTGTGTCAGTGTTCAGTCGCAATACGCGGAAACCCATTAATTTTGTGATGTTTATTTGTGGAATTTGTAACTACTACACGGCTGTATTTCAGTGGTGAATAGAAACTGTACTAAAGGTTTTATTTTAACATTGGAGTACGTTTTCCTACAATATTTACCCACTTCAAAATAAAAAAAATGTGAAGAATTATTATTTAAATGTAAACGTGGAAAAATACAATTTTTAAAGTAATTTCATGGTAGAATACAATGTACTACGTAAATATAATGTTTTTTATCAGTTACGGAATATCCAATAAATACGGTATGGGTCACGTGTGTGTATTCTATCGCGAAAAAACTTTCTCTAAAATAATATTTGTAATTATTACCAAAAAAATGCAACAAATCAGAAGGGAAAATTTAAGTCCAGAAATGATAGAGACATGTGTAAAAGTTGTATAAGTTTGCATCTACACTTAAAGTAGCGAGATTTTTATTTTGCCGTGCACTTTTACGTGATACAGCACGCACAACCACCCGCCCCTGCCGTGAACGCAACCCGTGATACTGCGATGGAGCAGCCGCGCAAGGGGTACCCTGAGCGCACTGCGCGGATTCGTCGCAGTAGAGAGCGACGAGCACTCACCTGCGCGCGCTTCTTGTCCTTGAGGGAGCTGCGCAGCTCCTTCATGCTGGAGGTCCAGTCGTTGACGGCCGTCTCCAGCTGCAAAACAGAGAAGAAGGCGGCGCGTTACGAGACGGCTTCAGCTCGAGCGGAGCCGGCGCGCCTCAACGCGACTGGCAAATTGCGCGGGGACGCCGCAAGACGTGGCCGGCGCGCTGCCAGCCGCTCCTCGCCGCGCACCCCCTGCCGCTTGCCGCGCTACCCCGCGGCGTCCCTGACTCTCACAGCTCATCAGACCGTCGCAATTCGTATCTCGCCTCGGCATGCCTTCATCACCCGCCCCATCCCAAACGCTGCTTCTTCGCAACTCTGCGTCACTCCACCATTTCTATGTATTTCTCAGCAACGTAGACAAGACAGTCGCATACAGCTTCCCTCCGTCTATCCTTGCATCTCGAGGCCCCTCCCTGTATCCCTTCGCATAATTGCACCTCTTCTCTATCCCTCTCTCTCCCATTCCTCCCCTCCTCTCTCTCTCTCTCTCTCTCTCTCTCTCTCTCAGCATTGTGGTTACTTATCACTTTGTTTCCTCTCTATTCTCCGCCCTATATCTTTATATGTTCACTTACTTACATTATACTCCCACACCTCACTTTACCGCAACCACCCTAATAACCTATTCTTTCATACAGTACCTTCACATTCTCTTCTTCTATAAACAGACTCACCTCTTTCGTTTTTGCACCTCTTCGAAGCGTACCTGTCTATTACCATTATTATTTCACTCCATCCCACTCTGCCTTTCAACACCACCATGGTATATTTTCCTTTAATATCCCTTTCCACACCATCCTCCTTCTTCTCACCTCACCGCCACACCCGTATCTGCCCCCATCTCACCCCGCCACAACTTTCTCACCCCACGGCGCCCGCTGCGCCGGTCTGCCCGCAGCCCGTGTTTCGGCTGCAGCGCAGGCATGATTTATTTCCGCCCCGCGCTTCGCGGTGATTGAAGCTACAGCGGCAGCAGCGGCGGCGGGGGCTAAGGCTCCGTGGCGCAAACACACAATTTATCTTGCGCCGTAGCGTAAGTGCGGCGGCAGATTGCAGCTATCAGCCGCGCGGCGCCGGCTTTTAATGGCGGCGAAGCCCGCACACCCGCAGCGCCTTATCGCGTCCAAAAAAGAGCCGGATTTCACTAAAGGATCGCCCTGCAACGCGGACTCGTATTTGCATAAAGGTTCCCAGAAATGGTCAAATGAAGGCGTCCGGGGAAACAAAGTGCGGGGGAAATGTTTCTTTCCGGGAATCGGGTCGTATTCACTACGTGTCTGACTAAACGAAAATGGTGGATAAACACCGGTAAATATATCAGACTGAGCAGAACTGCTCAGGTATCGCAAGAGGCAAACAAACGAGCGTTCATGATTATCATTCTAATGTCTCTAAGAACTATGAATTTACAGAAAGAAAATTAAACAAATAGCGTTGTCTGGATATCATTTTGGCTCGTTCTTATTTTCACTTCCTGTTCTTAATGAGTACTATCAACATATTTCTTCTTCCTGCTATTTTTGATAAGCGTTTTAATTGAAAACCACAAAAGATAACACTATTCGTATGTATATTATACCAGAGCTATTTGCGTGTGTTGGCGATACAATTCATTCAATGACAAAACGGTCAGATGATTGAGAATTCGCGTTAAATATATCATCCATGTAACGTACACAATTGTCAATTTCCCCACAAACCATATTGCATCCCTTACCACTTTGTAATTTGTAATTTTGTAATTTTGTTACTAAGTAATTTTAACCATTTGCGATTCTTGAATTCTGTTCTAAGAAAATTCATGAACAGCAACCTATCTCGTGGAGTTGTATTCCTCTTCCAGGGTTTTCTGCAGCAAACCCTTTACCTTTAGATACGTCTTTGATAAGGTGGCATTCAACGTACCCATGAAGCTTCGTATTCCTCCCTTTCAGAGATTTTTCTAATTTTCTTTTGATTCCCATTTCTTCGAGTGTGTTTCGGTTAGGTTCCTCCGAAAGACCCGGGAGCGCGCTCGCAGGATACGGATGCGAAATGTGATTAGGAGCGAACGCAAACAGCGCGGGCGGACGCAGGGGCGCGACGCGTGTGAGAATCGGCTCCTCTCTGCTGCAAACGAGCCGCTTGCCGCCCCCACCCGTAGCGCTCTCGCCTCGCCATCGTCCTGCACAGACCTCATTCCACCGTTCTCGCCGCAATATCTCACACTGCCGTTGATCCTTCAGTGCTCTGAACCTCTCACCCATGTCCTGTCCTGATATGAAACTCTCAGATCTTCTCTGCCCTTCTCTGCCTTTCTCTTCCTTGCCTGCTGAGCCCGAAACCTTCCTTCCCTTCTGTGCAAATTGCCTGGCCTCGCCGTCCCCCGGCCCGCTTAGTTCGTCCGTTCTCTCATGCCAAATAGACTTCGCTTTCTTTGTAAGTTCTTCTCACTCTCTCCGCGCCCTTTCTCTCTCTCCTCTTATCAACCGGCCTTCTATATCTAATTACTTCCTTCCCACCCTCTCCTCGTTCCATTTTTTCTTCCTCTCTCCATCCCGACACATTGTTCTCTTTATCTATATTCTCAGAGCAAATACAATAGTACAGAAATCTTAGGTAAATAAGTAGTTTCAAAGGTAAATAACTGCAAGTTAACACATGTCGTTAGTAATTCGTCCTATTAATAGAACGTAATGAATGTAAGATATATCATATAGTTGTCTTAAAAAGACGCTGATGAAGGGTACATGTGTTTGTACACGTATGCTTACGACAGTAATAATCATTCATAATTATTTTTGTTGAAAATGTCATAGGTTAAACACGTTAGAAGGTATTAAATTTCAATTGATCGGTGAAGATAAAAAGCATTACACGAACATTACACGCAACCAACATGGAACAAAAGATGTTAATCGCATAACAACCACGCAATATCGTTTAAATCTCTCCTTTTCGAGCAACCGTTTTTTTGTTACTTCACAATAATCTCGTTCCCTTCCGCGCTTTGAAATCCACAGACGCCACGCGGAATTACAGCGCCGTCCTCTGCGCGTATAATGCGCACTCATACGATAGCGCAGGCTCGCGTGCGAGCGCTTCCAATTTCGTAAGAATTCGGCGGCGCGCGGCCCCTCCCACAACCGCCCCCCCCTCGCCCTCCCCTCCCCGCGACCCGGACGCCGACACCGCGCTAATCCTCCGAGCAAGGCCCTCTGTGCGCGACCGCACCGCGCTCTCCCGGCCCTCTACCTTCCTCCCCGCCGCCCTGCCCCTGCCCCTTCCTCGGCCATTGCCCGACCGCGGAACCACGTTCTCCCAAAATGGCTCCCATTAGTGCTCAATACGGACCCCGCGAATTCCTCGCCCCGACTTACATGAACCGCAGAGGCTGGAGAAGTTTAGTTACACGTACCGCCTCTGGGGAGAAAATAAGGAAGCAATCGTGGAAAAAAGGAAAACTCATGGAACGAAATTAAGGTTAATATTTCGAAACCGCAGAAAAAGGAAGGTAATTATAAAGAAACAAACTAATATTAAAATTAATCCGATGAATTATCTTATCAATACATCTATGATAAAACTAATTTCCCAATTTTCACTTGGATTTTTAAACTGAAACTTGAACATTCAAATTTAACAGCGATTGCAGAACACGGAGGTTTTGCTCGAGAAACTGCTGGTTCTTCCAGTACCTGGTCCTGGCTTTCGGCGAGTCAACACAGCTTGGAGCGTGCTCCTGGAGAAACACTTGAGCTCGTGCCACCGAGGAGGAACGGAGAGCCGATATCTTACATTATCTAAACACCTACAGAGATTCCCAGCAACTATTTCGGAGAGAAAGAGAAGAAAAGCAAACAACTCCCTTCTTAGCTGCTGCAACGATAATAGCGCCGTATCCAGACCTCCTACAGTATTTCATCGGACGAGCTCTGCGTAGCATTTTCGTCAGGTAGGCAAAATACATGAACATGAAGGAGCGAGGGAACTGAGACAATAACAGTCGGAAGTCCCATACATTTGTTTGCCATAACTCTGGCCCCACCGGTGCCCGCGCTGCTTGAAAACAAACGCGCGAGACGCGATGAGCAGTGTTTAGTGTATCGCTTAGTAATCGCTGAGAGTTAACAAACGCCCTTGTTTCCTCAGCGGGAGCGGAGGCGTTTTAATAAACAGGCGGGCGGCAGAGCGGAGGCGCCGCTTGTTGTTTTATCTCCGCGGGATCATAAAAATGCCGCGTGCGCATAAGCACGAGGACAGCAACACTCTCCTGGCCCCCTCCACCGCCGAGGCCCTGGCGCCGGGGAAAATGAACCGGCGCTCCCGAGGCGCAGAGCCTCCCCACAAACGCTGCGCGCGGGGGAGGCGCCGCGCCATAACAGTCGGCTCCAAGCAGAGCCCTGCGGTCTGGTAACCCTCGCGGCGTGAGAGTAGAGGTTGCATGATGCGAGCAGTTACCTCCACCTCCCGTACTTTAAAGTGTAGGTGGAGTAACAAGTGAATGAATTCAAAACAAAAATTTACCAAAAGTTTAGAACCAGCATTGCCACTGTATCTTCGGTGACTCTGACTAGGAGGTCATCAGGTTCGAGTCCCGACGATTTTCAGTACCAGCTATAATAGCTACCTCGAATTGAACCGCTGACAGGAGGAGAATTGTAGAGGTCGGCTCCCCTGATCGGTAGTTTTCCGTGGTTTCTCCGATCAATACCAAGCGAATGAGAGACCAAATCTAGCCAAACGGACCGCGGACCGCGCGCATGTTTCCCTTCCTCTGCCTTGTCCTAAGCTCTCCCTTCACACACATACTCATACGTGCGTGCACAAAACTACCCTACACGCCGTGAATCCGCCAGTTGGGAGCTGAGAACTTGTCCCAGCTGGGGCGGTGTCCCTCTGGGGGAGATACGTGTATGGGAATCCCCCGCAAACCGACGGGTAGTTCTGTGCCGAAACTCACTATACAGAGGGGGAGGATCGCACCACCCATCCAACCTCCAAAAATAAATGCATTCACTACACCAACGTAACTAATGACCATAGCAGTTGACGAGTCCGAAGACATCAGTTATTCAATCTAAAGGGAAAAAAGGCGTTTGATGATAGGCATTGCGCAATGTAATTTTGAATTTTCTTTTTTAGTTTTAAATTAGCAATTGCCTAGATTCCTTCAGAGATAATGTGTAGTGATTCTGAGTTACCGGATAATAAACTGTCAAATATATTGTGCGCTGGAAGAGGACAAACATTCGAGCGAATCACGAGTTGATTCCAACGAATCATGGAACTGATTAGTCTTGAACCTCAGTTATCTAGCAGGAGTGTGAAATAATGCTGAAACGTTTGACATCTCATTCATCAAAATCTATAAAGTACTTTAATGTTACGCGAGGGTAAAAGAAAATACGCACACAGCGACTAAAAACCTTACGCTCCTTTGCTGCCAGCATTGGAGAAAAAAAATCCGAAGCGGTACGTTTGCGCAAAGTGTCTGAAACGAGATTGCAATGCGCCCTGGCGGAGACGGGTGAGGGGTGGGAGGGAAGAGAGTGGAAGTAGGATGACCTCTCCGACCGAAAGCCTCACTTCCATCAACGGAGACAAGATCGTCTTTTGTTTCAAATGCTCCTTGGAGAAGTATCTAGAAACGATGTATTTCATATAATTTCTTATGACATTTGTAAAACATTTAACTGCTACTATGTTCTGCGTGTAATGAATTTTACATGCCGATTTTATTTCGAGAAATTGTCGCTGAGAGTTCAGATTGGTGAAGTAATTTGAAACGCACATGCTTTAGCAGTACAATTGTATGAACAGAGCACTTATTATTATTATGATTATGATTATTATTATTATTATTATTAATAATAATTAATAATAATAATAATTAATAATAATAATAATAATTAATAATAATAATAATAATAATAATAATAATAATAATATACAATTATAACATTACAATATGTACTCGATTACCAAATATTGAGCTGGGTCGTGACAAGGGTGCTGACATATCGCAGCTATTGCCGCAGGACACGTGCCTCGAAAGTCGATCGCCTACAGAAGCAACGTCGTCGTCAGTGAAGCAAAGCAGAGGAATATTTTCAGTCTTTCCCAGCCCCGCTTAGCCTCAGAGGCTGTTCCCAACGCAAACGCCGTTTCCTGAGGTCTCGTCGTCGTGTTGGTGCGAGTGACGGCTTTGGCAGCGCTTCAGAGAGCGAACAAAGGGCCAGGCCTGGAAGAGAGCGCGCTCCGCTCTCTGCTCTCCTTCGCTCGGCGCGCGAGCTGCCTAATAAAACAGTCCCTGCCACGCCCCCTCCATATCCCTGTCACGCCCCATTCCGCAACCTCCTTTCCCCGAAACAGTCCTGTCCCGTCCTGAAACCACTCTACACTACCACTCCGCGCCTCCCAAAACCGTCCCACTTCGCCTGAAAATCTGTCCCGCCCCGAAACTGCCCTGAACCGAAAGTGCCCTGTACACGCCTCGTACGTTAAAGACATCCGAAACCTCTGCTTCCCCTCCCTGGCCAGAAACCGCACATCCCACCCCCTAAACCGTTCTCCCCGCCATGCAATCATCCTCTTTACTCCGAAACCACCATGTGCTCGGCCCGGCCTTGTCTATTGTCCCTGCCCAGCCCAGACTCACCCCAGCCCTCATCCTGGCAATGCCCCGCTTCCACACCAGCCATTTCCTGACACACCCAGCCATCTCCTGACCCACCCCGCCTCACGCCAGCCTACTGTCCCTGGGAGCGCACTTTCAATAAACAACGGCGCGCGCTTGTAAATCCCACCCCCTCCCCGCGGGCGGGCGGTAACTGTTTGCGGTGGTGCTGGCGGCGGCGGCGGCGGCGGCGGCAGCGGAGGCAGGGGCACTGAACGTGATAAATGGAACGCAATCGCGTCTTTGTGGCTTGAACTGAAATCGATACTTGGCCCTCGCGCCAAGCGCCACGCCGGGCTGTTTTTTAAAAGTCGATAACTGCCCCTCGCCGCTCCCCCCCTCCTCGAACGCCGTCGCCGCCACCGTCGCCGCCGCCGCCTACGCCGCCGAAGGTCAATTGAGGCCGTTCATTGTGGAAATGCCGCGGTCGCGCGCCGCCGGCCTGCGGTCTGCCGCCGCGGCGTGGAGGCGGAGGCGGGTGGGGAAGTCCCCCTGCACAATGGACCATAGGTTGACGCGCGACGCCCGCTGGTTTCCCATAGGAAGCGATCACCAGCTCCGGGAAAAGTTAATTTCATTGGTTAAATGTTTTATGGGCGACTGGCTGGCTTTAGTAGAGCCTGCCAAACAATCCGTGTTTTAAATGCAAATATGAGTTTATTTCGCGTGAGAAAAAGTCTGGCTGATTAGGTAAAGTTTCTAATAAAAAACTTTACTTGAATAGAAAGAACTTCCTTGATTTGACGTATGTTATAGTTAACTATAGATAATATTCCCAAACATTTTTTTCGGTTGACTAGGAAAACAAATTTTAAGGAAAAAGTGCATATCGTTAGCTTTTAATATGTCATGCGTACTACAGATTTGAAATTTGAATTAGTTATTATGACAACTATTCATTAAGATGCGTCTCATTGTGTTTCAAATTAAACGTCCAAAGGCTTGAAAAATAAAATTAAAATCACAGTAATCATACAAAAGCCTGAACAGAGAGATCAAGGTCTTATTGTCAATGAAAATCTTCATGTGCCTTCTGCATCTCTCTTCTTTCTGTTTTAAGAGGTATGGAAGTGTGGAGGAGGCGGTTTAAGGCCTCTCATGCCTTTCATTTTACGTCCGGGCTAAAAGGGTTTGTGAAATGTAAAAGCAGCTTTACTTGCGCTAGAAAGTTTGTGACGAAGCGCGCCTTCCGAGTCGCGCGCGGCAGAGCGTCGGGATGAACTGCGCATGCTCCGGCGGTTGCCGCCGCCGCCGCCTATAAAGCAGGTAATTGTACGTTTGCCCGACAGAGCGTTTGGGCTAATGACAAATACTTGCTAAGTTTACGGCTCTCCGCTACATATTTACTCGCGACCATAAATTTTGCACGCCGCGACAGCGGAGATGCGACGAGGTGGGCGGGACGGAGACGGTGGGTCGGAGCTCCAGGGGAAAAGGGGCGGGGCGGGAGATGGAGACTGAGAGAGGGAGACTGAGAGAGGGAGACTGAGAGAGGGAGACTGAGAGAGGGAGACTGAGAGAGGGAGACTGAGAGAGGGAGACTGAGAGAGGGAGACTGAGAGAGGGAGACTGAGAGAGGGAGACTGAGAGAGGGAGACTGAGAGAGGGAGACTGAGAGAGGGAGACTGAGAGAGGGAGACTGAGAGAGGGAGACAG
Organism: Gryllus longicercus; assembly: GCA_038098605.1. NCBI lineage: Eukaryota > Metazoa > Arthropoda > Insecta > Orthoptera > Gryllidae > Gryllus > Gryllus longicercus. The sequence continues at coordinate 1,499,094 of JAZDUA010000150.1, forward strand.
AGAGGGAGATGACGGGAACGAGGCAAGAGGCCTTCTCGTGCGCGCCGCGCTTCGCGTTTGTTTTTCGCGAAGTCGCGCGCGCTCGCGCGGTCGCCGGCGATTAGAAGAACGCTCCTCGCGAGGGAATTTTTTTTCCCCCGCACTTTTTGGCGCGGGTAAAAATGGCGGACTACTTTCAATTATTCAAATGCCGGCGACATTCCTGTGCTGTGGGCTCTGTGCGGTGGCTTTGCTCCGCTCCGCTGCGCGCCCGCTCCCCTGCGGACGTCCCACGCCTCCGCGCCCGATGCAAGTGGCGGCGCTTTCACTGGCTCCCAGCCTGCATCTCTGCAGGTGTCTGGAGTCTTTACGAGGAGGGCTCGTATTAAAAGTTTCATTTTTCAATTATTTCTCTATACATTTGTCTCCCTTTCTTAATACGATAAGTACTATTATTATGTTCAGGACAAGTTCAGGACAGTTATTAGGTTCAAGACATATCACGGAAAAGCAATAAAGGCGAGTTATATCTACTTTAATATGGCGATGTCAATTTTTGTAAACTATTTAGTAGTTACCTGATAGCTAAATATATTAATATTTTTTTCTACATTTTTGTAGTAATTTTGAATTACCGGATAATAAACGGTAAAATATATTGTGCGCTGCGAGAAAACGAACCACCGTACAAGACAATTACGTGCTGATTCCAGCGAATCACGGAACTGATTTGGCCACAACCTTATTTATCCAGCGAATCTATAAATTTGTTTAAGATGGTCAAATAATACATTTGTATCTTTTTTGAATGCGAAACTAATATTTTCCTTTGTTTATGCTTCTCTCAATCTATATTCTGCTAATTAGTTTGTGCGCATTTCCATATATTGGATCAATATCATACAATTACTTTTATTTTAGGGCCTTCAGTTATCTCGCAGAATAAAAAATGAAATAATTGCTGCCTATGACGCAGGTTGTTGCGAAGGGAATAATGAAATGTATGATTGCGGATCAAAATTTTCAATTGAGACGCGACTCGACATGGCGGTTCGTTATTCCTGCTCACAAGATTGAGTAAGCCTTACTTTTCGTGGAATTCAACTCGCAGCTGTGGATTCCGTATTCCAGCCTTGCGCGCTTACACTTCCCAAGAGAGATCCGAAAGACTCCAGAAATGAATGACGGCACATCGGCTAAATCCTCCGCAGATTATCTGCTGGGCGATCTCTCCGAGCGCCGTCTCGCGCCGTGTGGCTTCTGCCATCTCGGCGCAACTGCCTGGGCCGCCTGCGCCCCAATTAAAGTAGGGCCTCCGCTCCAATGGCCGTAATGAACTCTCAGCCAACATCTCCAGAAGAAAGATGGAGCCTTCGTTTCTGCAGCCTCCCTTTCTCACTTTGGAAACACAGCTTGCGCTTGAAACAAAAGTACAAGTCCGTGGATGCGAATTCAGGCGCATGGAGAGCGGTTTATTTCTTATTCAGGGCCCTATTATGTTTCGCATTAAAGCGGAATCCTTATCAAAAGAGAACGATTGAGAAGCGGATTAAAAACAATTGTAAGAGTCCCTCGTTAAATCAGATGTCTAAGATGACATAAATACAGTCTGTGAGTACAAAAAAGAGAGGACCTAAGAAACCATCCTCGGCACATCCACGGTACTGCAGAAATAGGTCCACAATGGTAATGTTTTACTCTCAGGCTTCTAAAATAAATTTGATATTATTATAGAAAGTTACCTTTAGTATTTCTACCGCACAATGCACCGTGAATTTACCAGTTTCAATGGACGCATTGCAATGTGCCTCCGAAAGAACGGTAGAGACAAATTTCAAGAATTGTGGGAAAAATTGGCATTGGCTGCATCATCTTAGAATCTACCTTATAACCTCCCGGAAAGAAATTACATTATGCTCTGTTTTCACAGACATGTGCTTCAGTAAATAATTTCTCTCAATAATATACTTAATTCTGTGACCTCTGTCAACAAGCTGATAATTCTTAAGAACTAAGTTTTTCAGGACAACAGCATATCCTGCCAATCCTGTGATTATTTTAAATAATCATAATGTGCTAACTTATTTGATATTAATCAATGACATCAAACCATCGTTATGGTTTTAATATTCAGACAACTCAGCATGTCTTGTAAGCCTTCACTATTTTATGAAATATAGTTTTGTAAGTACACTTATGCTCATTACTTAGGAACTCGATGGAATTTAATTAATCCGGTTCTACAAAGATGTAGTAAATAATTAGTACGTATCCAGAGGTATAGTTACCTCATTTTCAGCAAAAAGTTGACTTATACACTTATTCACCGGGGTCAAAGGTTTAATCAGTTACTGGTAGCCTTTTACTTTTCTTTCTTCCTTCACTTCCATGCGACACTACCTCTTAGCTGCAACTAGTTTTTGGCATAGAGTGAATTTATACGGTTATTTGGGCGTGTAATAGCGCTTGCGGTGCGTAATGCAGTACCTGTGGCGAGGGGCGGGGGCTAATTGTGTGGAGTTGGTCCCCGGAGGCTGCGGCGCCGGAAGGAAGGCAGCGGTGCCCCTGCCCCCTCTGCACCGCCCCCTCCCCCACCATTACACACAGTGGGTCGAAAAGACAACGGAGGTGCATAGAAGAGCACATTTTATGTGAATTAGATCAATTATTTATGTAAACAAGGGGTAATAAGTGTGTAAATAAAACATGAGCCACAATAATTAAGATTGTCTCTCTTTTCATTCATTTTTTCAATGTTTCCACTTATTGTCAACTTTGTTTCTCCAGAGGTAACATAATAAAAAACATGTGAAATATTTACCTATTATTTATACTGTTAAATACAAGAGTATTAATCCTTTTTGAAGAATTTCCTTTAAAGTAGTTATAAAAATAAATTCAATTATTCATTTATTATTAAATTAAATTGTCTTTATATCGCTCCACGAGTGGGTAATTCGTGCAGATGAAAAGTTTTTTTCGCTTTTATTGTATCATGGATGTCTTTAGACTAAAATAGTCATTTGTGAATCATATATATCGTTTTCTCTCTACGACGTCGCACATTTTGAGATTTCAGACAATACCTACAGTTTCTTGCTGTAGTTTTTTTGCAATGCATACCTATGGTATCATTTAGACCCAGTGTGCCCCGTTCGGGCCCGCCTCGCTCCGCCCTGCCCCGCCCTCTGCTGCCGCCGGAGCTAAAGTTAGCGCGCGCCTCTCCGCCCCTCTAATTGGGCGCGCAGCGGGCCGGAAGAGGCGGCATGTGGCGGGGGGGGGGGGGGTAGGGCGGGGACCGCTCGTAAGTTGATTAGGCGTCGCGCTCCGCCGCAGACCCTACCGACCTCCCCCTCCCCGCTCCCCTCACTCTCCCTTCAGCCTCAGGCGAGCGGTCTCTCCCGCACCCCGGTCCAAATTCATACATGGGCCGAAAGGCGCGTCCCTCCCCGCCCCTCCACTCCCCTCGCCAAACGACGTTAACCGGATTTCACGGACGCTGCGTCACTCGCTGGGGGCGCCACGTGCGTCCAATGCTGTATTGGCAGAGATTTTGCCTCACTTGAATGCAAAATACCCCTACACGACTCAATTTCCGTGATAAATTATTATAGAGTGTTTATTTATGTAGGATTCCCCAAGATGTTGGGTCGTTTCTTTGTAAGTTTCGAAATCAAAACTTTCGCCCAACATTTTTGTTGTTCCTCCAAGTTTTTGGTAAAATGAAGAAGAAAACTTTTTCGACAGCTCTGACGGGTTATTAAAATAACGAACGTAATGTAAGGCGATATGTTTCGATACGCCTTTATTAAATTGTTGTTGAAAGTAGCTTAGCTTTGTACTGAAACCCAACTTCGGGCGGCCAACTCTTGAGCAGTGCGTTACATCACATTACGTGTGGTTCTGTTTGTTAGTAAACATTCTAATATTCCTAAGCGGTTATTACGAAAGTGCGCGACATGTAGTTATATTCGGGCCATTAAATTGTACAGAATATTACTCAATTTAATTTCACATAATTCCAATCTGTTGCATGTTTTTGACAAATCGTGCTGTCAAGTAATATACCCAGAAGTGTCAAACCTCCAAAAATATAATTAAAGGTTTCATTTTGTATATTACAATCTAAAAACTGTAATTTGAGTTCGCTTTCGAATTTAGCACACAGGTAGCTTGAGTCTTCTGAATTATTTATGCCATAATGTATACATTTCTTTTTTAGTGGTTTGAATGCACACTTCGGGACAATTTTCCGTCCATCAAGTGCATATTTACAGGGGTTAGTGTCGAATATAAACCTTAAAAAAAAGAATGTCAAATTTTTATTAGCCTATTAATAAAGAAGGATTTATATACTTCAGATCCATGTCATCAACACCTCGAAGAGTTTAAAATGCAATACTGAACGACTCGTAGCGGGAGAGTTGTCGAGTTGGGGAAAAGGTGTTCTTGCAATGTAATCTGCCTGATGGCGCAACGGGGCGGGGGCAGGCGGGCGCAGGCGGGCGCCTGGCAGAGGAGCGCTAGCGAGCTGGATCCCCGTTGCTGTGCGCACACAGACGCGGAAAGAGCGCGATAAATCAGCGCTAGCGAGAACGGGGTGGGGGGAGGGCATTTGCGACGGCGCTCGTCTGTTTAAAAAGCGCCGCTTAATGCGCGCGCGCTGCGCAAACTCTGAAACAGCGACATAAGTAGCGCTGTAGCTCGGCCCGAGTGGCGCTAAGTAAGTGGACGGCGGTCGGATGGTGAAGCAGGGCGGGGCGCTGCCCTCTGGACGGACGGGGCTTGCAGTTCGCTGCAGACAAGTATCTACACTGAACATGCGATTTGAACAGAGTAATTCGATGGGGATCGGGCAAGAGAGTTAAGTCATAAAAATGAGTTTGATGAAAAGTTAAAATAAAATGTCTCGATCATTGTAAAGCAGATAATATTTCAATAACATAAAATTATCTACGTTTCAGTGGTGAATTGGTCATATAAATTACATAATATATGTATAAATCTACGCGACGACATTCTGCCATTAGAAAACGTGTCATAACTCTTTTATCTTAAAGAATCAAAAAATTAATTTATTTCAATGAGTTCAGAAACAAATGTTAAAATCCTCTACTGTAAACTATGATCATTCATATCCAGTTTTGTGGATGAATCCCTTCACCGACTTGGCATGTAATCGAAATTCTATATTTATTTTTCTTCAGAACTATTAAAAGTTTCTTGAGCTCTACATCTACTCCAATTTCCTTCGTTGTTATTAGGTAATGTTGAAAGGAAAGGGATGGATAATAGTTTTTTAAGGAAAGGAAAGGGTACGAAGGGATACATGAAACTGCCGAAAAGAGACTGCAAGATACGGTGGAATGAAGAGATGTTAAGTGAGATGAATTGATTGGAGGTGAAGTAAAGCAACGTAAAGAAGGCAAAATAAGGTGAGGTGAGGTAACTTTAAGGATAGCAAAGTAAAGTAAGGTGAAGCGATACGAACTGAGATAAGTGTTGTGAAGTAAAGCAAAGTGAAGCAAGACGCGTGCTTCGCATCCAGCTTCTTCTCCTTCTCTCCTCTCTCCTTCCCCTTCTCCCCTCTCCCCTCTCCCCTTCCCCCCTCTCCCCTTCCCTTCCCCGCTCCGGGGCTTAACTGAACTGAGCCCTTCCTCGCGTGGCAGTAAATAGAGCGTGCGGAGCTACAGCGATAACGCTCAGACTTACGGTCGGCCGGCGCCGCGGGACGGGGTCGAGTGCGGGGGGTGGCGCGGGGCGGAGAGGGGCGGGGCGGGGAGGGTGGCGAGAATAAAGCGGCGAAGCGCGGCGGTGCCTTATCACAGGCGCTGAAGGGAGAAGCGCTCCCCCGCGCGCGCGCGCGCACGCACGCACGCACGCCACGACCCCGAAAGGTCGCGTGCGCGTGCGCCCCTGGCGGCGGGGCGGGCAACCGACTCGGCGGCGCACGCGGCAGCGCGCCAACGCACGCTTTTTAAGCACGTGCTTAAGTCGCGGCCGCGCCGAGAGCTCACGTTCGCGTTCTGTATGCGCGGTCCCCGACTCGAAGCGCAGATAAGACTCTGTTGATCCAGCGCCTGTGAAGCTACCTGAATTTAATGGGTGGAAGAAGGGTGGTATGATAAGGTGATGAGAACGACATTGTGCTGACCATTTTTTGTCCAGTAAAAATGATTTGGAAGTCAGATGGTATCCCATCAACAAACACACACATATAAAACGCATACGTGCGCTTCCTACACACGCACACACCAAGCAATGTTTCTGTATTTAACAGAATCAAGGCAAACCAAAACTAAATTAGTGGAGAAAATTGGGTTGTATATAAGTTATTTTGCTTTGAAACGTCAGCGATTATTCGAAAATTTATAATAATTATATTATATTTACTGCCAGTTTTCAGACAATCCAATATTTCAATAAATTCTCAGTGATTTTCGAAGAGAGAAGCACGTAAATCTCCCCGTTTCACCAGACTCCTATCGTGAGTTTCACCAAGATTAAGTGAGAAGAAGAAAGAACGAGTCAATGCTTAGTTTTTTACGAACCAGTTTCCCACATCGCTTGATCCTGTTAATGCCCACTTGCCTCTTCAGACGACTCTGCAAGCACACTTCACCTCTCACCAGTACTACCTTTGCCAGCACGGTTATTTCTTTAAGCCGAGAACCGAACAAACGTTTTCTTGTCGTAAACTGCGTTAATTCAGTGCACACGTCGCAAGAGACGGGCTGCGTTTTCTGCATCAGAATCTCATTGCATAAAATCATCGCGCCCTCGCCCAAGTGCTGTTGCGAAATAACCTGAACTCTCCTACACTTTTCCGCCGTTCCATATCCGTCCTGAAACGCTCGCACCATCTTGTGCTGCCCTCCCCCTCGCCATCGCCGCTTCCTTTTGCATCCACTTGCGCGCGAGTTTTATCTGCTCTTGGCATGTCTTCAAAACTTCCAACAGGTTCCCGCCGCTTGCGAGAGCGCACTTTGTTCCAGAAACGAGAGGAAGTACACCGCTCTAAATATTTTTGCCCTCGCCATATTTATGAAGAATGGCGCCATTACCCTAGATACCCGGCTGGAGCGGAGCCCTCGCCCCATTTCGAATGCGCAGCGCGAGCAGACGGGCGTCGTTCGGATGGCGCTACTAAGCTGCAAAGCGTTACGCGACAGCTAGAGCCAGATACCTCTGCACCTCTGAAGTTTTTCCTACTTGTTCCTCTATTTCTCTTATTTCTACTTTTTCTATTACGTGTGAGTCTTCATCTACTACTTCTAAAGCTGGAATCTAAACGGAGCTACAGTTATTTTATTTCAGTATTTTGACAGAAATAATTTTATGTTATTTATTTTGGTTTATTAAGCAGGAGATTGTTAGATGGCTGTGATTCTAATTCAAATGGAATAATATGATTCTTGGAATTTGTGTGCAATTTCATCGTATAATTTGCGTACTATAGGGAATGAGCAAAATTAGAACAGAAGATCAGTTCAAAGCCTGACTCTAAGGATGGGAGATGCGCATGGAACACCATTCGTTACTGAAGGCAATTCTATGGAAGTATTGTGAGAAAATTTTAAAAAACAGCCTATACGAGCAGTCGACATTTATAATTTTGGGAGAACACTCCCACCATTTACGCTCTCTCTTAAGCGAAACATTCAGAATGAGCGAACCACAACGCCGCTCACCTGCAAAACGATATGCGACTCACAGAGCTACGAGATCGGTGCATGACGTTGCGGTGAAAATTAAAAGCTGGCGGGCAGAGTAGCTTTTTCCAGCGTGGTATTTACAAGACAGAAAAAGACAACGAAGCGTGCTTTGAAAATACTGAGTTGTCTACGTAGAATTTGATGCAATATCAAAAGCGAATCCATTCTCCATATGTTTATCATGCAGTGTATGCTATGAACATAAAAGACAAGATATTGCTGTGTTTCATTGGTATTGAGGATTACAACGAAAAACGTAAACATCACAAACGCACTCAAAAGAATTAACTTGTTTGTAACAAATTGTGACGGTTCATCCAAGCTCTACAATCTGCTCTCTACGGTGAACTGTTTGAATGAAAGGGGTTTGTGTTAAAGGTAGGCGTGGGGAATGACTGTGGTACGATGCACAAAACCTATCTGACTGAAACGCACGACCGTGCAATAAACGAAATGGACCCCGAAAGTACTACATTCGCCTCAACTCGCCAGTACGTTTCCGTGACTGAGGACCGCACTGCGCAGCCGGCCAACAACAACAACCAAAAAAAATGTGACCTCCGTATCGGCACGCGCTTGTTTGTTGCACCGCAGGGAAGGGCAAGGGCCGGCCGCCGCTGGGTCGACATGGCGCCCTAGGGACGGCGCGCGTCCCACTCGCGCCCGCCCGCCCGTCCGTTCGCGTCGGAAGTCGAGGGTCCCACTCGCTCGCGTGCGCGTCGCCTGCAATGCTTTCTCTCCCGGGGGCTCCCACCGGCCCCGGCCAGCACTCCCGCTCTCACCTCCTGGACTTGGGAGATCGAAAGATAAACAACGGGTTTTTAAATGGATCTCGAATCGCGGGCCACTAAATCGATTTCCCCCGAAAACGCTGTGGTAGATTAATGAGACAAGGAGAGTCTAAAAATGAGTGTGTTTGTGAGTAAATTTTAATGCTTTCTGTTGCTCATTGGGGGAAGCTGAAATTCATATTTAAAAAATTCGAATCAGTTAGTGAACTTATAGGAAAAAATTGTTCGACATTTTTTTCATCGCTTTTGGTCTTTTCTCTCTCAGCACAAAAAAAAATGAAACATTATTTAATCCACTAAAATAGCGATTTAATTGAAACCAACGTTCCAGTTATAAACGGATAATGAAAACCCATTTTCCAACAATTATTTTATTAAAAAAGATCGCCGCTTCCCAAACATGAATCAAACTGCTGAACCCTTCCACAGCAACTCGGTGGAGAACAACAACGCAGAGGGCGCGCCCGTGCGTTCTGGAGTGGAACCAGATAAACGCAAAGCTGACGCGTCTGCGAGGTGCGCTTAAAACTGTCGCCGCCAAAGGCACAGCGGCGGGCGACGCGTCGCCCTTTGAAGCTCCCGGGGGCGAGGCCTCATCTCCCGCGCGTGCACAGTTATTCGGGGGCACAAAAAGCCGCCCGCCCGCCTGTCCGCCCGCCCGCGCGGGGCCGGTTGCCGCCTGACACCGGCGCGGTGGGCGCACCGGGGGAACGGGCGAGCGACGGCGGCGCAGCGGAGGTTACGAGGCGGCGACTGGCGGGCGGCACCCGGAGCGCCACCTGATCCTCGCCAGCTCCCTCGGCGGGCGGAGCAACTCAACGCGGGGGGGTGCGGGAGGGGAGACGGCGATGGAGGTGGAAGCGGAGTGGCAGGGGGAGGAGGAGGTGGAGGCGAAGGTGGAGGAGTTGGAGGGGTAGGGGGAGGCAGAGGCTAAGGTGGATGCTAACGTGGAGGCTAGGGTGGAGGCTAGGGTGGAGGCTAGGGTGGAGGCTAGGGTGGAGGCTAGGGTGGAGGCTAGGGTGGAGGCTAGGGTGGAGGTGGCGGTGGAGGTGGCGGTGGAGGTGGCGGTGGAGATGGAGGCGGAGACAGTGGCGGAAGTGGAAGCGGTGATGAAGGCGAGATAAAACAAAGCAGCTATTCGCGGAAGCCGACATGTAGGCCAAAGGAGACCAGTCGTGAGTGAAAGCGGAAATGGAGAGGAAACGAAAGCAGAGCAGTAAATGGAGGAAGAGCAGGTGGAGACGAAACCAAAGCAGAGAGAAATCGTATGTGGCGGGCGCAAAGCAGAGCAATCGTGAGTAGGAGCGTACGTGGACTCGAGACCAAAAGCGAAACTGTCGTACATTGAAGCAGGGATGGAGGGGAGATCAAAGCAGAGAAAGAAGGTGGGCAGAAGAGGAGGTCGGGGCGAAGTCATATCAGAGAAATCTTAGGTGGAGGTAGGCCCAAATTGAAGCAAAGGCGGAAGGGAAGGTGCTCAAAGGGGACTAGTCATACGTGGAAGCTGAGATAGAAATGAGACTAAAACTGAAGAGACGGGAGCACAGATGTAGACATAAAAGCCCAAGGCGATGGAGGTGAACGACCAATGCGAGTGTGCTCACACAGAAAAAGGGTGGGAGTAAGGCAAAGGCGGAAAAGATGCCAGAAAGGGCAGATAGGAGGCAGAGACGATAAAAAGACTGAGAGAAGCCAGAGAAGTCCGAGCTGGTCCCAAAGCCATATGAATGAGGCGTGGAGCGACAGTAAAGGCGAAAGTAATTATGTTAGAGTTGGCGGTGAAGGTGATTAGGAGTTTACGAGATGCGGATACGATTTGAACGAGGAACGCCCAAGCCAGTCTATTTCTCAAGTGCCGAGTCAGAAATAAAGGGAGAGTTGTGGTGACGTTCCATGTGTGATGCAAGTGCAAGAATGTACCAAATCGCATTGACATTGCGAAATTTCACTTTTCCAGATTATTCTTTTCGCCGCAAATAGCAAAATTTATGTGAACAAATGTGTGCAAAATAATGCAAACTGAGACAAAAATTTCTGCAAGAGTACACGAGTCAGTAAATGATATAACTATTACATGTTATATAAAAATCAATGTCAGTACATTATTCATATTATTATTAATTGTACGTCTTTATGCTATTTCATCAAAATATACGAACTCACGATGATAACAGATGTTTTCAGAGACCCACGTGCAACTGGCCGCTTAACAACGCGCCCAGAAGCTTCCGTCGTTAGCACCCTTAGCGTCGAGTGCCCTTGAGGCACTAGAAGTCCGCGCCAGCAGGGAATCACCCAGAGAGCGAAGTGAGATGCGCAAGGGTCACGCCAAGCTCTCACCCTCTCCGTGCCACAGACTGCCCCGTCGCTGCCCTCGCCCCCGCCTTCACTTCCGCCATCTCGTTACTCCCTATTCAAAAGCGAGGCCGTCTGCATCGCCGCCCCAAAACATCTGCTTCGCCTTCAATGCCGCAGACACGACCCAGCTCCAAAAGAAGACGAGAATGTTGCATGCGATGCGCACGATTAATACAATTTAAAGCAGCATTTTGTTTGAACTACGAAATTTCAAATGAAAATATAGTAGTTTCATTAATCAAAATTATTTAAAAGAAGGAAAATTGAATAATTTGATGCAATGGGTAGATAGTTATGACACAACCATTTTAATCTTTTGATGAATTTCATAATTGGAGCGTTTTGACGGTTATCTATATTAATGATATCCAAACGATCACTATTTTGAACTTGAAATCGCTTGTACTAACCCGTGTACGTCAAAATACTGCCAGTATTCCGTGTCTCTAGCTCTTGTGTCCATGAATTAATGCGTTATGCATAAATATAAATGGAATGGGAGAGATGATTCATATAACATTACTGGTAGATCATCGGGGGGTCCACCACCCAATCGGAGAGCAGAAATAAGCTTCGCTTCCGCAGCGGCTAATTATCCTGTGCCGGAGCACGCTTTGAGAGGGAAGGGGGCGTTGGCAATGTACCGCTGTTTACTGCACGCTGCGTCGCGTTCATCTGCATTTGCCATGCAAATATTGGCGAAAATAAAAAAAACTCGCTCGTTTGGTCGGCGAGTGATTAAAAGGGCGCTAAAGTGCCAAACGACGGGTAACGATTTCATAACGTTGTAACAACGCCCGCCGACCGCGAGCGAGGGGTAGGGACAGGGGCGCGGGACCCGTCACAACGATGTGAGGGGGCTGAGATGACCGATTCCCCAGGGGAGAAGCGTTCAGCGGACTGTTTGCGATCAGCCCTCGGCAAGCCGTTTCGGATTCTCTGATGCTGTTATGGCTTTCGCTTTCAGTACCCAGCACTCAGGTCGTGTCTCTCAGATCGTCCCTCTTAGCTGGAGGCTCTTACCAGCTGTTATCTCTCATAACTAACCTCCTGGTTCTTGGGTCTCTACTCTAGGCTGTCGTATCAGATTGTCAGAATCATCTCTAAGGCCTCATCCTGGAGACTATGCCCTTTTCTCGTACTATCTGCTTGATTCCCAAGCAGGGTGGAAGGATTACTTTAATATTCATTTCTAATTATTTCATGTTCATTTTATATATTTTTAGAAATCCTGTAACATCCATCAGTGCATAGGTTATTCGCTCATTTTATTATGGAATTTTCCAAAACTATTTAAAGCCGTCAAGTAGGATTAGGTTATTCCTTTGTATGAGTATCAAATAATCTTAAATATAAAAAGGAATGCTCTTCGTTTTCATATTGCGAATTAAATGTGTGCATTCGGCGAAATAATTTGCACAATGTCTGTAAATAGAGTGTTGGCTATAGTAGGAGTGACTGTCTCGGTATAAGCGTCTTCAGTTAAAATATTTGGAACCATTCTGCAAATTGTTTTATGACTTTTGGGGGCTGTTCAATTTGTTGAATTCCAACTTTAATGCACAGCGAGATACGAAGCAAGACGAGAAGGAAACGCCTTAAGGAGTACGAAGCGGAAGCATGGCCAGAGGAACGGAGCGCCTGGCGAGGAAGTGGATTCGGCAGAGACGGATGCTGGGTCGAAAGGCATCGGGGCCGGATCCCGGCGCGAAACCAGGAAAGGAGACAGGGAAGCTCGCGGCAACGGCGGCGAGGCGGGAAAGAGGCGAGGAAAGGGGAAGTGTAATGAAGGAGAGAGGCGTGAGCGAATGCGGGGACTCGACCAGGTGGCGAGTCAGGGCAAGTGCGGAGGCGGAGGTCGAGGCGGGGGTGAGTGCGAAGGCGGGGGCGGGGGCGAGTGCGGAGGCGGGGGTGAGTGCGAAGGCGGAGGTGGGGGCGAGTGCGGAGGCGGTGGCGAGTGCGAGTGTGAAGGCGGAGGCGGGGGCGAGTGCGGAGGCGGTGGCGAGTGCGGAGGCGGGGGCGAGTGCGGAGGCGGTGGCGAGTGCGGAGGCGGGGGCGAGTGCGGAGGCGGGGGCGAGTGCGGAGGCGGGGGCGAGTGCGGAGGCGGGGGCGAGTGCAGAGGCGAGGGCGAGTGCGGAGGCGGGGGCGAGTGCGGAGGCGGGGGCGAGTGCGGAGGCGGGGGCGAGTGCGGAGGCGGGGGCGAGTGCGGAGGCGGGGGCGAGTGCGGAGGCGGGGGCGAGTGCGGAGGCGGGGGCGAGTGCGGAGGCGGGGGCGAGTGCGGAGGCGGGGGCGAGTGCGGAGGCGGGGGCGAGTGCGGAGGCGGGGGCGAGTGCGGAGGCGGGGGCGAGTGCGGAGGCGGGGGCGAGTGCGGAGGCGGGGGCGAGTGCGGAGGCGGGGGCGAGTGCGGAGGCGGGGGCGAGTGCGGAGGCGGGGGCGAGTGCGGAGGCGGGGGCGAGTGCGGAGGCGGGGGCGAGTGCGGAGGCGGGGGCGAGTGCGGAGGCGGGGGCGAGTGCGAGTGCGGGGGCGAATGTAAAAGCGGAGGTGAGTGCGGAGGCAGGGGTGACGCCGGGAGCGTGAGCGAGTGCGGAGGAGGAGGTCCGTTCGGAGGCGGGGGCGCGGGGGCAACGTCGTCGTGGTGGCGCTGGCCCTTCGGCGTCTTGGGCTGCGCCTCGTTATAAGTTGGCGGCCGACAGCGCCTTGGTCGCGTCTCCCTCCCTCGTCGCTCCCAGACGGGTGCAGGGCACGTGCGTTTCCACTGACTCATCATGACCCACATCAATCTCGTTCTATTCCCTCCCTTTCCTCTGTCAAGTTTCTCTACATCTCTTCGATACAGTTGCCAACGACGGAAGATCTTATCGTTTCTCAGTGTATGATACTACAACCAAGTTTCCCTTTAGAGTTTTCCTATTAGATATTCTGTGGCATACACCTATTAGAAAATAGCATTACCCTCTCTTACGATAGGTTAGCTCATTCTGGTTCCAAAACACGTGTTCGAAACTTCGACCATCTCATTTGTATTTTCCCGAAGATCCGATTAGGTGATTCTGATCACAATTTTCGATAACATCCTTTTGCATAATGTGACTAAAGTTGGTGTACTCACGCCCGGTGTCTAAACTGCTCGTACCCCAGCTGCGATATCACTCACCTGAAACAAACGGAACACACTATAAATTATTTTGCATACACATATTCGTTAGTAGAGGATGATCATCATGTACGTATGCAGATGAGAAGTATTAATTCACCACTATGAATATTAAACATCTCAATATGTTAATGAGAACATCGAAATCATCCGCATAGGGAGTACTCAAAAGGTTCAAGTTGCCTCTGCATTCTAGAAATGCTGCCGGATGTGGACGCAGTTTGAAAACAAATGGGTTTTAACAAAGTGTCATGAAACAGATGCAAAAGCACCTAAAAAGTAGAATAATGTGTAGCAATTTCTCAGAGGATTTCTGAGAGAGGAGATTCGTGTGATGAATCTCACTTTCAACACCAGGACGAAATGTAATATGTTGTGTGTACACATGTGATTGCCAGCAATGTTTTTTTTTCAAATAGCAACTAACTGTGCAGATTCATCACAAGACTGAAAAAGTGATCTCAAACAACAACTTCACATGAAATTGTACCCGTCGAGAGAACAGAACATTTGATTTGCGAAACATTGTTTGCAAGGTTGCCAATTTTACACGAACGGCTCGAAATGGTTTTCGACTCTTATTTATTTATTTCGGCAAAAAACATTCAATTTCTGTATACTTTCACGATTTAAATTAAATTTGTAATTAAAAATGTCCTGCGCTTTAATTTTCATAACAAAAAATGATACACATATCGAATAACCAATGGGTTTTGTGATCACCCCCCGTCTGCTCGATGTGTCGGTGCGAGGGTCGGCAGCTGCCATCCACCACCACCGCGCCTCCCCCACCTCGTAGCGGCAGATGCGCGATGCGCTGTCATCCCCCGCCCCAACTCCCACTCCCCTCCTTTCGCCACTCGCTCCCGCAGCTGCCGGACTTAGGCGCTCGCACCTCTCCGCGCGCCCGCGATGGTGCAGACCGACACGTGCGCACTCGAGCCAAAGGATCGAGAGACGAAGATCAATTTTGGAATCGGACAGGAATTGACTATAACTGTACGCTTAAAGTGTCGATTCTGAAAAATAATTACGTTTGATATAACTTTAATTTTATGATAATAATTAAACAAAAATAATAAATCAATGATAAAAACATTTATAGATTTTTCTGAACACAGAAAATAAAATAAAAAGTACTTCTTTCGAATCATTTTAACAAAAACACTAAAATATCTTTTTCAATATCAAATACTGTTATTTTATTAAATTATTTCAATAAAAGTTAATACAACATCTGAAGCTAATTTATCATTCATTCGCCAATCTCTTTTTTAAGATTTACAGTGTTTAATTCAAGGTAGTCCTATGTAAAATTAACTACAAGCATCAATTTTAATAAAATATGGTCAATAATAAACGATTTTAATAAAAGATGGTCAATACCAAAAATAAACGAATGAAGCCGTCCAGCACCAACTGACCAATGACTTTCCCCGATCCGGTTCTCCCTTGTTCTGCGTTTACCACACACAGAGGCGGTGCTTTCACCTCCGTTTAAGTCCTTTACAGCCTCTCGTTTGCTTCGAGTGCGGTCGTAAAAATCGTCGTCAAGAGCGCGAAGTCGCATGAATGTCACGAGTGACCGCGGTCACCGCACCAACGCCGCCGTCAGCTGTCTGCGGCTGGCGAGGGGTCCGTCTTGGGGAAAGGGGCGAAATCACCCCAGAGGCCTTACTTAGGCTTCACCGCTGCCATGGACTCTAGTCGAGTCTCAAGTGGGTGCTTGTTTGGTTATTATCCCTTTGGTATTGAGGGAGTGCGTTCATTTTTTATTGGAAAAGTCAAAATCGAAGGAAACAATCCCAACGCCGAAATTATTGTCGATGCTATTATTATTATTATTATTATTATTATTATTATTATTATTATCATTATTATTATTATTATTATTATTATTGTTTTTGTTGTTGTAAAACACGTTCTATTGGTAAATGTAGCTTTTACACACATCCTCAATACTAGTTAACTTCATTATAGTGCTGAATATAACGAATATTTTAGAGACATACAGTAAAAAATGTTGTTCTTCATTCCCTTCACATAAAGAATCTTTCACTTACTCACTTCGTACGTCAATAGGTCTTTAAAAGAACTTTTATTTGCTATGTATTCAACATCATTATTAAACTTAATATTGTTTGTTTTCCCTCTGTGTTTCGATTAAAATAACATATCAAGTGAAGGCTTTTACCATTGAAGGCCTACAATACCAAGCGAGCATAACACACTATATTTATTAATAAAAAGTTCTGGAACGTTTCATAGTTTTGCGGACGTTTCGTATCTTTGGGCAATTACTGCATTTGGTCGACCCCGGGGGTCACGAGGCGACCGGTGGCCATAAGGGGCGGAGCCCTGCGCCTGGAGAGAGCGGCGGCGCACCTTGATATTGTTGTGGGTCGGCGGCTTTTTTTGGCGGAGACGTGGCAACGGTGCTGCCCCGAGGCCCGGCAGGTGGTGACCGCCTCCTGCCTCCGCTGTCTGCCCCCGCCTCTGCCCCCGCCTCCGCCGCCGCCCGCCGGCAGACGCACCGGCACCGCGGCAGCCGCCCTCCGCTCTCTCTCCGCTCCTGCTCATCTCACTCTCCGTCTGCGGCCGTTTCCGAAAGCGCATACCAAGATTTCTAAGACCTTGTACACTCTAAGATGCTTTGTCAGTACGTATTGTTTAGGAGCAAGGTTGGAGTTGAAGGCCTTCTGCTTTTCGTCAGACCAGAATCGTCGTTCATTTGTCAGGCCGCCCGCATGCAATTCTTACGATATTTCGCAAGCATCATGTGACATACAGAATAGTGTGTTGGTGTTAAGTGATGATGGGGCAAACTCTACAGGATAATAAAAGCAAATATCATATGCCACTTTGGAAAAATGTCCTAAATATTTATTCGCATTTGCTATAAAAACATATTACCTGAGGTTTATTAAATCGTATTATGACGATTTTTCTAGGCCTTATCTGACAACTCAAAAGCAAATAATAAAGACTATAAATTGCAAGTAATAAAATTTTCAAATACTGAAAATCGTGGATGTCTCTGTCATGACAAACATTTCGAAGAATTGTACGAGATGGCTGAAGGCGAGGAATTGTCTGAGCCACCCTCCGGTACATCTCGAAGCGCACTGCTTCTAGAAAGATGCCATTTCGTAGTCCTCCCTCCTTTTGTAACTCATCCCCCTCTCACTCTCACTCTCTCTAATGGCATTTCATTGATGGCCAAATATTAGATAATACTTGACGTTTTCGGACAATTATAAAAATTCATTACTTACATGGTAGTGTGATTTCATGATTATCTTTGTGACCTTTATGCAGTGGAAGCACGATTACGTATTCAATTGCTTCACATTAATCGTATCGACCGAAACACGAATCAATTTAATATTTCATTGATTACCAGATAATAGGTACAAATTCTAATTTTCATTACAAAGGATTTGTGAAAGGATCGAGTGATCGCTGTTCGTCCCCGGGGCTGGGACGGGGCCCCGTGGGCGATCGCAGGGCGACGGGTGACCCTGTGCGGCCGCAGGGCCTCCGCGCCCTTCCTCCCGCCTCCGCCCTGCGGGAAGGGCCGCTTTCAATTCGGCGCGGAGGCCCCGAGGGCGAGGGCGGAGGCGGCGGCGGCGGCGAAGCGGATCGGGAGGGCGGAGGAGGACACCGGAGAGGTCGCCGCGCGCGGGGCGCCGGGTCGATGCGCCCCACTAATTGCGCAGGGCCTCCGCTGGGCAGTCGATAAGTCGCCGGCCCTCCGCGCTCTCTGCCCGCCCACGTCCCCGCCCGCCCCGCTCCGCCTCGGTTCGCACTCGCCCTGCGCACCCCTTTCCTTAGGAGCGTCGCCGGCCGTGGGCGGTTGGAGGCGGTCGGAGGGCGCCTGGGTGGGCGGAGACCGTAGGCGGGCGCCCCGAAGGCGGCGGGGGCGGAGACGGTCGGGAGGCGCGGGGGCGATCCGAGACGTTCCGAGGGCGGCGGGGGAGTGTCCCTTCCAGGAAGCCAACCCAAGGGGTTCTCCCTCTTGGAGCATTGGAGCATCTCCTCCGTGCTAAACATAGTCCTGCCCCGTCCCCTCGCTCGTGCAAGATGCATGTGTCACTTCCAAGGGTGGAGGGGGGCGCGAATGCAAGAAGATACGAGTTCTGCGCGTCTGCTAGTCCTAGAAAGCACACTGTGTACTGTGCGGAGATATTCTAAATTAAGAAATCACAATGTTTAATACGAAACGATACTTTCTCACTTCGAAGTCTGTGTGAATGATTGTCTTCTAATAATGTCGACTACGAAATAACATAGCACTAAAACTGGCCGAAGGTAAAAAAGTTCCTTGTTCACCTTCCACACACCGTTCATTTTACTTCAAGAGCAAAACACGGAATATGTACAACCCGTTATTCCTCCCCATACTTAGTAGATGCGTGTTCCGTGCGTTTTTTTTTATTGCAAGCTCTCCACTATTTCTCTGTGTGCTCATCTCCATCTGCCGCTTCCTTCCGCCGTGGGCCCTTCCCGGAAGCGCCCTTGCGCCAGGTGACGCCGCGCGGTCGGCGAGTGCGCCAGACGTGTGCGCCGGAGCGTGCGATGTACGCCAGACGGCGGCCCAACTCGCCTCCGCCCCTGGCCATCGCTTCGAGCCTTCGCCACCGCCAGCTGCACGCCAGCACAAGGCCTACACGGCTATACGGAGTCATTAATGCGAACTTTACGAGAACGTAAAACTGCATTTATACTCTTCCTACATATTCGGGGACGTACGGGTCGAGGGCGGATACTCTTTCAGCAAGTAAATAAGGGGACGAACTGTTATGTTCATCGGATTATGAGACGTTTTAATCAGCACATTTGACCGAGACAATGAAATTGTACTTTGAATACGCTTCTCAATTTGTACCTTGTAGCGTAGCATATAACTACTTCCTGCTATCATGTTTTGCAGTCACTCTCAATCTCACACTTGCTAAAAAGTTTTTTGCTAGCTATTTAAATAGCACTTTGGACAGAAACTCATCTCCGATACCGTCATTCATCTCTAAGATTTCTACGTGCTTTGAATTGTGGGAAGACTTTTATTTCACTATCATTCTTCATTTTCGTGTCTAGTCCATTTATGTTGAAGACGGTTATTGCGACGTAATATCAAAACGTCGGTAGTGCAGTAGAAATGAAATAAGAATAAAATTGAAACGGAAAATGAAAGCAAAATTGCAGCAAATCGAACCAATGAAAATAGTGTGAGGTGTGCTGGCATTTAAAAGCCGCTGCTTCGAGATGGCAGGCGAGCGCGCTAGCCACAGCGCCGCGGGTCGGGGAGCGAGCGGAGGCCGTCCGTCGGAGGCAGCGGGCTGCGCGTGCCCGCGGGGCAGCGGCTGGGCAGGCAGCGGGCGCTTTACGACGGCTGTCGCGTCACGCGACGGTCCGCCCCGCCCCCCCCCCTCCACCAGACCACTCTCCACCGCCCGGCATTCCATCGTCTCCCGCCTAGCGCCCCCACCCGCCGCCCTCCGTCCAAGCGGCGGCGGCGGCGGCGACGGGAAAAGCCGATATAATTTTCCTTCTGGGTGCGCGCCGTCCGGCCTCCCCGCCGCCCCTGCGCTCCCATTGAGGAGCCTTCGACTCCGCTGAATGAGCAGAGCCGCGATTTCGGCGCTGCGAGCTGCCGCCGCCACAATGCAACGGGCGCGGAGGTCGAGGGCCCCGAATGCCTTCGCCCTGCCCATCGACCTAACGCGCTTCGAGTAGAATGCACGCTCAGCCACTCGCGCCGCAGTTCGGTTTGAACTGTCCGAAGCTTTCGGGCGTCAAATTACCACGATATAAAATATTACTCTTAACACTAGCCATCGTAACAAGCATTACACAGAGAACTTTAAAGCAAGTATTTTAGCGAAAAATTCGCACAATAAGTAAACAACCTATTGTTCAAAATAGTAATTGAAAAGTAACAAGTAAGGTAAAATATAAGTAAATAAAAGAACAGAAGTACATTGTTTCCACGAGACACAGACAGTTTTGTTAACTAATAACGTAACGCCGATAGAAAGGAAATAGTAAACGTGCTAAAAAATTAGTTCATGTTCAGAAAAATAGTGTTGAAAAACGACGATGAAACATTGAGAGTATTTTCATAAGTTTCGTGCATTTTCGTTGTGCGAGTAATTCTCATCGGCACCAGAACAATCAGCACAATAGCCACCAGGCGCCGTCGGAAACGAGTATGGAAATGTTGGCGTCCGCTCTGTGAGGTCCCTTCGGGGCTACGCTCGCCGCTCCACTGCTCCCTAGGGCGAAGCAGCCCTCTAGCGCCCTCGATGGAAGCTGAGGGCCGCAGGGCGTTGGGCGCGGCGCGCCGTTCGGCCAGCGCAAGTGGCGACGCGCGACTGCGTTCGATTTGGGCGTGCATTGTTCGATTTCATTCGGGACCTTATGGAAGCGGTCGTGGAAATAAAGGAATATGTCCTATTGAAATGGATGAATAAGAGTTTCCGCCAACAATCCATAAATGAAACAAACGATTATAAATGAATACAAACACTTTTTGTATGTTCATCGATCAAATGGCAAATGATCATTAAAAACAATCACACAAAAATTGCTCAAATGTGTTGCGTATGGTAGCAGGGGAATTGTACTAAGCTTAAAGGGATATAATGTCACGTAAAATATTTTCCTCCAAAAGTAGAAATAGTATTTTTTTTACATGAAAGTATTTCAAACTTTAACATTACTATAATCATGTTTCTTTTCCATTTACCGTCCTCGACATAGGTTTGCAGTAAGAATAGCTCACTAGATATAGAAATATTCTTCAGGTCCTTTTGTGGTCAACTACCCAGAAGCTCCACTTTCTCTTCACATGCTGTCTCAAATCTCGCCAGCGGCATCTGGTAGCTTTTTGTTGAGACGTCGCGATGCAGAGACTGTCGCATTCAGTAGTGGCGTGATGTAACAAAAGTAGTATCACTTGTTTCTTACACAATTCTTCGTTTTCTATTCTTTCTCGATGCATTGAAATATCATTGGAACTTCAATGTTTTCGTGTCAGATATATTCGATTCCGTACCTCTTGTATCGGAAAGCGCTTCGTTAACGCACCCGCTGAACGTACGGAGGGTGCGGGAAACCTCCAACGAGGTGTATGGGCGAGCGCAAGAAAGTAAAAATGGCGGTGTGGGGCGGGAGGAGGGCGAAAGGGCTACTATCGATTGGCAGCCGACGACGATGGGCGCCTCCCCATTCGCACTCCTCGCCACGCACTCAGCGATGCGCTCACGGGCAGATGGGCCGTCCCCTCCTCCTCCTCCTCCTCCTCCTCCTCCGCCCCCCTTCCACTCAACCCTTGTAGCGGGCGCATGGCAGACATCGCTACACCAACCGCCGATGGAAACATTTGTTTCTCATTTTTGCTCGTTCCAAACTACTGTCTTTCGAGGCTTTTAACATGGGTATTACGTTACATGCGTTTCAATGAATTTTCTTCGGATGTAATGAATGGACACGTAATAATTCTAAGTAACTCGTTGAACTAGAACAATCAACTTCGTAATTTATTTGACAGTTTTTTATATATTGTGTGTTATATATATTGTATGTCAGAAAATGGTCGGAATACTAATTAAACGATGAAGTGAATTCAGATTTAAACGTTTGGAAACGTTTCTATATATTGCTCGATAGTGAGTGGTGAAAATCCAAGCAAGTACATAAATAATTAGCGAAACGATCTCTTTCGCTACAACTTCGATTACTAAAGATTGATGCTATCGGATGCTCATTTGTGGCACGTCCATTCTCTCATGTGCATATTGTTAAATGTTCTGACTAATTACAATTTAGGTGTTACGTCAATAAATAATATTTATAACTCTCTTGATTTGAAGGGACAGAAACAACTGCAGATTTGTTTAAGAAATAACCATTGGTTAAATTCTTAAAGTTCACATCTGAGTAATTTTGCGAATAAAATAACATTTCAACTTATAGTCACATTTATTGTAGTTTTTTTGTAACAAAATAGCCTTAGGGAAAACATGAGGATTGCACGCCATGCAAACCGAGTGAGCTTAGATATAGGACACAAAATAAATGAATTCATACGCCCAGCAAAGCGTATAAAAAGACCTCAGCCCTGATCATGAGCGGCTCGCCGACTTGAAGCTTCGCTTCGCGATGGAGAGAGGTGATGTGAGGCGAGGTGTGGAAGGGGCGCGACGGGCAGGAGGGCGGGGCTGGTGGCGGCTGTGGTGCTGGAGACGCCGCCACAATCGATAGAGCTGCGCGTGTATTCTTCATACACGGGCAGCGCGCGCGCCGCCGCCCCCGCCGCCACTGCCGCAGCAGCAACCACCTGTTCCCCGGGCCCACGACCCGCCACGAGTCCCCGCCCCGCCCCGTTACGCTACGCCCCGCCCCGCTACGCAAAAAGGTCACGCTCGGACGCTGCTCACGCGGGCGGCGCGCGGATTAGGCCATTTAAAGCATTTTAGGCCCTCAACGAAGCGGCGACAAGCGGTAATGCACAAAGCGCTCGCGTCTCCGGCTTCGCTCTGGCTTTTCAGATGCACCTGATATTTATATTTATGGACGGGAACGAGCTCGCTCATGCTGTAATTAAGATTTCATACGACTATAAAACAATGTATGCGCAAAAAGTACTATTATTATTCATTGAGTATATTTTAAATGAACAAAATTTAAGTGTTATGAAATCCTATAATCCAATGAATCGAAATTATATCTGAAAACTTTTAAATTATATTTTACTGAATTCATTCTTGGATTAATATAAAAAGAACCGACAATTTGTTGAAAGAAATATATTAAAAAATTAATGATTTTCGAAGGTATTGTTGAGAATAATATGGAAGTTTCTTTAAAATTTTCAGTTTTTAACAAGCCATTAAACTATAGAGTTTGTCTCATCCTACTTGTTACTCCCTTTTTTCTCCCTCTTCAATACCTCCATTTATCTCACTGTCATAAAATTGAGATTTCATGCGCAACATAGTTAAATAATTGTTATGTAAATCTCGAATGACAGGAAATCAGAATCCGATGTGTGCTTCAAACTGAGTTTGCCGCAGTTTCTGCTCTCTACCCTCCCTCACTTGTGTCGCGATGTTGCTTTCGCTTCGATGCCCGGGGATTGCAGCTCCAGGCTCCCCAACATGAACTGCCGTTTGTTTTGGCTCCGCTCCATATTTCTAAAATATTCGCGGTTGACCGATGTTCCGCGTAATTTCATGCAGTCGCCACCAAACAGCGAAATCGTTTCCCAGTTTAGCTGTTTTCGGTTGCGCCACACAGTCGAATACTGCTTTGAACACGCTCGCATAGTCCGTAAACCATGCGCCCATGTTGCTGCCTAATTTATTAATTCAGGTTTCGCCCGTTCGCTAAAACTGTGGAATTGCAGGAAGCCGCATTCGCAGTAAAGTAAGAAGGGATTTTTTTCAGGATTATATGATTACGCGATAACCTGTATTACGTGAATATGCGGTCATCACAAACACATGAAAACAGAGGAATTGTTACATGTGGCTTGGTAGATTATCCCTAATTTCTTTCTGAATCCGTCAATTCGTTCTGTTTCAAAAATCACAAGAGGTGAAATCTAACGCCCCAATTTTACCGAAAGGACATGGAATGCGTATAAACTTATATACGTGAACTACCTTTTATATTGTGTAGGCTGTATGTTGAAAACATGCACTGTTTTTGTCCGCCGTTAAAGCACATCGCATGTGAGGCATATTTTGCGGAGCACTGCGTCATGTTAGACATGAGGCGATCATTAGCATACTCGTACTTTTCATTACGCTCTCGAACCGTTAACATTCACCGCATTGCCATCATCGATCAGTCATCCGTCCACCCATTTATCAAACGAAGCAAGCGACCTAGTTGGGAAGGCGAAACAGAATTTGAAGTTTGTTCCGGAACACGGAACCATCGACGCCGTCCGCGTCCATCTGCAATGCTAATGCAAAGCGACAGCTGCTTGGGGGCTGTCGTGATGCGCGCTCGGGCCGCAGTTAAAAAATTACTCTGTATAAGCGGCGACGTTGACGCATGCCGGCGCGCCGCACGGGGGACGGTGCGGGACGCGAAGGGACACGAACCTGGGGCCCTCGGGCGAGAGCGCTCTCCGCGCAGACGGCCGTCATTTGTTGGCGCACGTCAGCCCTAGCCCCGCCCCCTCGGGGTACCGCGCTTCTCACACATGAGTGGGACGGGTGGCGACGGGGACAGAGGCTGGAAGAGAGAGAGTACAAGAGTGGTATGAAAATAAAACGAAAGGATGTGTAAAGGGAGATAGAGATTTGGAATAATGCAATAAAGGAGAGAGAGAGCTAAAGAGAAGTGGTGAGGATGAAACAGAATTAGAAGGTAGAGAAGGAGAGGAATGCATGGAAAGAAACGGACCATTTCCACAACTGCTCGTTACAAAACTTTGTATTATAAGGAAGGAGAGAAAGAGATATAAAGAAGTGGTGAAGGCGAAAGATAGAGATAGAGGGAGAGAGAGAAATAGATGGAAAGTAACGGACCATTTCCACCAAATGCTCGTTACGAAACCATCGTAGGGAACTTGGTGTTACTGCATTCCATAAATGCACGCAATCGTGGCTTTTGGAAATGAACTCTGAAACAGTGACAGTTTGGCGCGTTAGTGAGCTCGTGTTGAAGACACTCACAACGTAGTGAGCTCCCACAACATAGCGAAAGCCCACAAGAATTTCCCTCCTCCTCTCTTCCTAAATGAATCCAAAAATGGTCTAATAGAGAGCTTGAAGCCGTTTTTGCACTTCGTTATTTCGCATTGATATCCGCAGACTTTTTCTACGACTGGTCACAATAATAGCTTACGTCGCAACCTACAACATCATTAGGCACATTCCTCTGGCTAATGGAAGGGGGCACCCCCGACTAAGCCCGTTGACGGCGTGCCAACTCCGTCCCGGTGCCCCGCGGCCGAGCGCAGGCAGCAGAGCAGTGGCCGGAGCCGCACCCCTCCCACTCCCCTCCCCCCGTCCCCGCCACGTTCTGCTCTGCTCCGCTCCGCGCCGCGCCGAGTCGGTCGAGGCCCTGGGGCCGCGCGGGGCGTCCGATATCGGAGCGGCCAGCGACTTCATTAGGCGGCGCGCGACGTGTCCTGCGGCGTAAAACAGGCGCTGCCCCTTCCCCGCGACCCCTCCGCAACGCCACCGCGGCGCACGTCCAGTGCTACTCCACCGCGGTCCCGCCCCCAGCCCCGCCCCAGCCCCGCCCACTTCTCGCTGGAACCCTCTGCTCTCGCCGTGAACCGCCCCGCGACACCACCGTGCGCCCACGTCCGGTACTGCACCAACACGGCCCCGACCCGTCTACGTCGCGCTCTTCCCTCACCCCGCCCTGACCTGCCCTACTCCACTCCACTCCACTCCTCCCACCGAGAGAGATGGCTTCGGGCATCAACTGATGGCACTGCAGTCCTTTTGACAGGGAGGTCGTAAGTTCGAGTCCCGACGCTAGCTTTCAGCTAGATCGAATTCAGTTGCTGTCTGGAAAAGAATTCTACCTGTCGGCTGCTCTGATAGGTAGATTTTCGTGGTTTCTCCGCCCTCGTCCCCCCCCCCCACTTCTTCATCTTACGAAGTCTTGCGTTGCATTGATCTTTCCCTTCTTAAAATTTACGTTATCTGCAATTACCTGCGTGGTAAGTAATTACTATACGATTAGGAATTGAATTTTGCAGATGTGAACTGAGACCTCTTATTAATTACTTTAGCACAATATTTTATAAGTTTTACTTAGTAATACCTGTGGAAATTACGAGCCAGTTAATTGCTTGTAGTGAGTTATTGCTACTATAATATTAATAGTTATATTCTTTTACCAAAAGGGGTCATTTTTTACGAGTTGTAAATTAAAAAAAATAAATTTCCAAGGTCTCGATGTCCATAGTTTTCTCCCTTTTATCCGAGCCGGGGCACCTGATAACTCGCCCACAGAACTTTCCATTTGGGACGCTCACAATTGTGGAATGTATTCACGATAGGGAAGACGGTGAGGGCGAAATCAAAAGGTCCCAGGGCGAGAGGATAGATGTCGCACTGACGGCGGATGTGTCGCAAGCCCCCGCCATGCCGTCAACCGGGCGCGTTTTATTCCGGAACCCTCTGGCTCCGAGCTGTGGCGAGGACCCCAGGGTGCGTGGAGACGAGAAGGGTGAGGGCTATGATCGCCAGGCTCATATCGGACAGAAGGTTCGTGCAGTGTTGATAGAAGCTAGCCGGTTGTGAATGGTACGGCTCACACATGTGTATATTGTAAATAAACTGTGAATATGCCAAAGCTAACTTGCCTATGATTTCTGCGACCTACGACGACGTCACGCACCCAGTCACTAGCAGCAGCGTCCACAGTTCGGCGCTCAGAACGTCCGCTGCTCTGTTGAGCTCGGGGTCGGCGCCGCTCGCCACTGCTCCCTGCGTGACTCCAGGGCGCATGCAACATTCATTGTGTGTCACGTATGCACGCGGTGGGTGCAAACACGGAGCTTGTGCGGCAGGTTTCAAATCAATTCGTTATAAATTAGAAATGCATCGAACACGAGGCTTTGTAATATGGACGTGTTCTTTTTAATAAAAAAAGCACATAGGTTGCAAACAGGAGCTTTCAGCGCATTATAAATGTGTTATTAATTGTCAGTTACAATTACCTATAATTTGTATGATGAGAAGGAAAAATGTTTGAGGCATTCAAATGGGAATAAAGTTTATAAATGTAAATATTTTATGTTTACAAATATTATATATTCTCGTATACATCCAATTTGTGGTACGCACTCCGGTAACTATGCACGGTTTCCAGCATTAGCTTACAGAAGGCCGGAGCGGAACTTCAATAATGACTATAACCGCAGGCGTTTATTTATTTTGTACAATGTTTCTATTCATATCCGACCAATTTGGCAGTCATCGCCATTGCCTCATTAATATGAAAATTCTTTAGTATAATTAACAAACATATTCGTGTTGATGATTCTTGAACTTCCCTAAAAATGGAATACCATCAGATGCTATAAAATCCATGCAACAATGATAATTTAAACATATAAAATGCTCATCTTCGAAACCTTTTATAGTGATTGTGGCCCTTGTGCTCATACGAATTCATAGAATTATTGGTTTGAAGAATTTGAATGATTACACTAATAAAACAAGGATCGCGGTAGAACCCTTATTTATCAGCCGAGAACACCTAGTTCCATAATTTAATCAAGGAGTAGAATTTGTGAGCGGAGTAATGCCTGTCTGAACCGCCCCGAGAGGATTGCACATGTTCCCGCTGTGCAGCGGTGCGCGCGAGCGGTGTTGGCCACGCTGTCGCACCCGGAAGCCATTAGCAGGGCGAAGGGCGCAGGGCGGCGCGCGCCATGTCCCCTCCCCCTCCCCCTTCCCATCCCATCGCCTCTCCTTCTCTCAGCCCGCCGCAGCCGCAGCCGCATCGGCCGACATGCACCGCGGCCGCGGCGGCGCCGCCGCCGATAAATTTCTGAGCGCGGTCCGGTCCGAGCACGCGGCAGCGACCGCAGGCCTCGATCAATGGCAGCGGCCGCATTAGCATCGGTCCACCCTCCCCCACCAACCCTCCCCGGTCCGCTCCCGCCCAACCCGCTCGCATGCATATGCATCGGCGATCGGCTTCCGAGCCAAGACGCGCAGCCCGCTGTTTGTAAACACGAGCTCGTCTCTTCATAGTGCTTACTTTGGTCGGGCGTTCACCACACGAAGAACTACGTGGTATTCGACTGCTGTTTTCGATGTCAACCGTTGTATAACCGGTCCCTACAGTCCCACTGGGATCCTCTATCCTCTATCACTCTGTCACGGATTCAAATGTCATGGACGTTTGACCTTTCCCCTTCAATATGTATGTGGGAAAAATCATGTGTAGTTTTGCTTTCACAAGACGAACTCGTAGATTGAAAATATGTAGCAGGCACGCTGAAAATTATTTATTAGTGAGCACCCTTTTAACAAGAAAACGCTCAAGTAGCTAAACGATTCGGCATGAAGGACGTTCTTGTTTGACCCACAAGCTTGGGTAGTTTCGGGGTATGGGAAAGACAGTTGTGTCATCCCTGCCCCACTGTCTGTCTCTGACGACCAGTCACGAATTCCACCGCAGTGTGAGAACCACGCGTTGGTGGGAGCGACGCGACAGACAACAACAGCTGCTTGCTCGTGTAAGCCACTGGCGCGTGACGTCTCACACAACACAGGGCTTGTCAGAACACTTTACCCACAACTAGAAGAGTCCTCACCCGAAATACCACATGGACACTTTCTCCCCTCTATCTTCAACTTCACATAATATTTACTAGAATGACGAGGGGTCTAGGAAGACAAAAGTATAGACGCCCCAAGGCGTTTCATATTATGAATGTCTTTGGTAGTGAATTGAATTGCAAGGGAGAGAAGCTACATCTCTGGAATTTATACTTAACGGCGGCGCCGTCTAGCATCGTTATGTCACTAAGACAAAAAGCACCGTTTGAGTCGTTTGCAGTTTCGCCTCCAAGGACGCGTCCGCGCCGGTGCGTCACGCCCTCGAACCGAGAGGCGACCTAAGAATGAAGATCCTGACCAGTGAGTCTATGACGCGATCTGCAGAAAACCCAACTGACAAGCGCACCATACTGCATGGGCGTAGAGTGCGGCGAGTGTGTGAGATGTTTTGCACCGCGGGTCGTCCGGAGGCAGTGCAAAGGTAGCAAAAGCGCTCGGCGCAGGGTGAAGGGCGGAGGGCAAAGGGACCTCGTTGCGCACGCGTTGCCGTAACGAGCCCGCATTCGCGCCCTCGATTACGCGACCACTTGGCCGCCCCCGCCCCACTGCCACCACCTCATCGCCACCCTCACACCGCCCCTGAGTCCTTCGTTGCCTGACCTTCACCGCCTCCCCTCCTTGCCCTCACCTTGCCACCAACCACCCCCGTTCCGCCAGCTCCGCACCCTTCCGTTCACCACCTCCCCGCCGCCTGTGCCCCTTTCTTATCGGCCCCCTTGTCACGGTACTACTCTGCCGCTACCCAATCCACCTCCACCCCCATCTACTACCCCCCTATGCCCCGGCCTGCCGCCACCCCCTTTGCCGTCCCCGCCCTCCCGCCGCCCCTACTACCCGTCTCGCTTGCCACCTCCCCGTCCCTGCAGCCGACCCTCCCCTGCGGTATCCTCACCGCCTGCGCTGCCCCCGCCACCGCTCACGCCTCTTCGTTACCGTCCCCGTTGCTACCGTTCCCTTCCTCGCCACCCCCTTGCCACTGTCTCATTGTCACCGCCCCCACACCACCGTCGCCCCCTTGCAAACGTCCCATCTTGCGACCGCCCCCGCTTCACGTCCGTCTCCTTCACTGCGGCCGAATCTGCCCCTGCGTGCCTTCGCCGCCCCCGCCTCCGCTGCCGCTTCGCGCCGTCCGAGATAATGACGTGCGGGAGCCGCGGTGGTCGCCGCCGCCACCGCCAACGCCGCCGCCGGCCCACAAAAACGAAGGGCGCGCGGCGCGGAGGTCGTAATGAGTTTCCCAGCGGAGACGAAGAGGTGGCTCATCGCGCGACGCGGCTACAAAGCGCCCCGCGCCCCGTGCCCCGCGCCTCCGCCCCCACCTCCACCACCTCCACTTCCGTCAGCGGCCCCGGCCCGGCCCCGGCCACTGCGCCGCCGCCACGCGTTCCCAGGTGGCGCATGACGTTTGTTAACTTAATACACGCTTCATGCCGCCCTGAAAAGCCCTGCATCGCACATGTGATGAAGCTTTTTTTTTTAAACAGGTCGTAACTCGCTTTCAACCGTGCGCCAAATGAGCGGTCGTTTGAGACACGTGTATCAAACAACCTAATGTGAAGTTAATTCATAATATGTTGTTTTGTTCCAAAGAATTTGTCTTGTCAATTCAAGTGATCTAATAATTTCCACGTGTTTTCGTTGGTAGAATTGTATAATTCAAAGTAACACTGCAATAATTCATATTAACTCTGGAGAGATTTGGCGAAGGAAAGATCGAGTAGTGTAATCATGGCCATCAAGTGTAATCTTAATGAGATATACCCTGGAGACAGCAAGTGATTCAAACGTAAACAATTTATTTTTAAAGAGCAAATTTATTTTTAAATCAGCTACGCGTAGGAATCGTCTCTTCAACATTCCTTTCGCGACGATCAAAGGGTATCTGTTTTGTGCACTACTGCGATAATACAATGATTTACACCCTGTCACAGTGCCACGTTTTTAATTAAAAAAGCCTCGTGGCTACGTCATATCAGCTACCTATTTATTTATCCTTTTGTGTCTGCGCGTTGTGCCCGACCGTATCCTTTCGCCGCGTGGGAAACCGCGCCGCGCCGCGCTGGGCTCGTCGGTGCAGAACGTGCGGGGCCGAGTGCATTGGCGAAAGGGCGGGCAGTTCTCCTTGAAGGCAGCCCAGCCCAGCACTGCACGCGTCGCGCGCCCGCGGACACGCCGCAACGCAGGCCAATTGCGGAACTGCCGAGAGGGGGCGGAGCGGGGCGTTGAGCGGGGCCGGGGGCCGGGCATGAGGCGTGGGGCGTAGAGGGTGAGACGGGCGAGAGGGGTTCGGCCGCGGGAATCCAGGTTCTGGGTGGAAGGGGTATGAGACGGGGCGGAGTGGATCGGGAAGTGGCGGGGCGGGAAGAGGAAGGCAGTGCGAGGCGGGCGGGGCGCGGGGTGTGGGTAGCGAGGGGGGGGGTGATAGGGATAGCACGGCCCCCCGAAAACAGGCCCAGTCGATGCGCGGGAGGCCCTGGCCAAAGCCATCTGCGGAACGAGCTCCGCGGACGGGTGGTTGGGGGCGGGGAGGGGAGGGGGGGGGGGAGGGGGGGGGCCGTGCGACCCTCCGGCCCACGGCGGGACAGACGACGCGGTATCGGCCTGTCGCCGCACGTTGCGGTTCCGCAGTCAGAATGGGAAACACGAAGGCTGCAGACAGAACGTGACATTGGCAGAATGTAGCATTCAGGATCCATGTACATTAAAAAACAATAGTACACAATGTCAACAATTGAACGAGAAGATTATTTTTACATATTGTACACTTTTGTGACAAAGTGAATGCGTTTTATTTCTTGCGCAGTATGACATGAGCTTGAATAATCATTTAAATTATTGTCTATTTTATCTGAACGCATTTATATAGCATGAATGTTCTCTAATATTGTTTTGTTATTCACAGTGATAGAAATACACAATCGGCCAAAATAATTCAAACTACCCCTTTGTTAAAAATTCAATGGGTACCATACAAAATGTTGCACACATAAATTTCATATTTCATTATCTATGATAGTCATAAAACGTCACACTTAATTCAATTTATGATTCTTAATTGTAAAAGATAGATAATTTCCTTTGTTTTCTGGTAGTCGGTTGGAATATTAAACCTTGTCTTAGAGCCACCTAGTGTTTGCTATTACGCGACCACTCAGAAAGATTTTCTTTCGGGATTCGCATTGGAGGTCGTCGAAGAGGGCTTGTACGCGGGCTGTTCCGTCTCTGTCCCCGACCGGAGCGGTGTTTCCGGAGGTCGTCGCGCGGTCGCCCTCTCCGCCGCCGGTCGCGCCGCTCCGCGCCGCAATTGGATGGAAATGGAATGGAAGAGGGCGCAGCGGATGAGATCAGCGGCGGCGGGCGGGGAGGCTCCGGAGCAGCGGCGGGGAAGGGGGACGGGCGCTTGTTGTGGCTCCGGCGCCCCGCCATCGATCGACAGCACGCGGCGCCGCGAAGCAACCCCTCCCTTCCCCTCCTCGCCCCTGGCAGGTAGGCAGCCCGCCGAGCGCGAGCCGCGCTTCGCGCGAGGACCTCGCCGCGCTCGGCGCTACACGGTTTACTTTTTAAGGAAGGTGGGGGGGGGCCTCCGCGCGCTCATTAGCTGAGAGCGGCCGTTCAAATGAAAGTGTCCTTTCGGGAGGGGAGTTGCCTCGTCGGCATCGTTGATAGGGACGCCCTAGTCCCGATGGTGCACCGCAGTGGCGAGTTTTCGACACTACATAGATAGCTATGTCGAATTCAGCATCGGAGGAAAATCCTAGCGGCCAGTAGCTCATATTGGTATATTTCAGTAGATTCTTCTATCAATGAAGGCGAATTCTGGAGTAGTACTCTAGGAAGCGGGCCATGGACCGCACGCTTTCTCGTCGACTAAATGACTTCTCATTTCATCGGAATATTAATGTCAAACACACCAACGTATTCATTATAATTATTTGTTTGTACAAACGTTTTTTAAATTTTTCTTTACAAATAGTCGTTATACAGAGTTTTTCCCAGTATTATGAAATGCTTAGTAAATTTTAAATTATCTAAATACACGAATAATCCTTCTCATAATAGTATTTGGTAATGAAATCTCAAAGGTTTAAACCTAATTTATCCACTATTGATTGTATTCAGAATGAAAAGGATATGAATTTTAAATTAATTTTTGTGGTATGACATCGAACATTTTAATAAATCCTCTCCAGCACGATATTTAATTTATTTACGAAATATTTAATTAAACAGTAGACTCTATATGCATCTACTATTTTGGATGTTCAGGAGTACATTATGATAACTGGCATTTCACGTTTCTCAGGGGAGTACAATGTCAAACTGTGTACAATGTCAAATTGTTACCTAACGAGAAGCACAAATCATAACGTACGATTTATCATTGCCATTTATTTCTCTTTCTCGAAATTACGAGGAATATTGACAGAGTTTCTCTAATGACTCAATGCTTATAACCCCAATTGTCTGAAAGCATGACACGTCAAAAATATAAAATACTTTTACACCCGATCTCCACAATTAATTTCAGCTTGAATACAGTAGTTTTTGCTTAAAAACCGAGGTGGAAAGCAGCGCACAAGTTGTTTATTTGCTGCTGCGTTTTCTGAAAAGCGTGACCGCTTCCCCGAGCGGGCGGGTGCGTTCCACCGCGTCGGGCCGAGGAATCGGAGGCGCTTTGGGCGTCTGGGCGCCTCCTCGCCCTGTTGCGCGCACCTGCCGCCTCGCCGCCGCCGCCGCCGCCGCCGCTTAACTCCATTGCCGCGCGGATAATGAGGCGCTGATGAGCGGCGCCGAGTGTCTGCGTGGGCAGCGACGCGCTCGCTCGCCCGCTCGCGCGCGCGGCGGCGGAACGGCGGGGAGAGTGAGCGATGAGGCGGAGCGGCGTCGTGGGAGGTGGAGGACGGAGCGTTGGGGAAAAATTGGGGGTGAAGGTAATGAGGAGGGAAGGAAGGTAGCGAGAGTGTAGGCGGTGAGAAGTGGCTGTGAGGGTGCGGAGGGGTTTGTGGCCGGAACGGTTGCGGTCGAAGGGTGCGGCAGTAGAGGTGGGGCAAGGGGGGGCATGGTCGAAGGTGGTGAGAATTTGAGGCCAACGGGATTGTAAACGGGAACACCAAGGGGACGGAGACTAGGCAGTGGCGGGGATGAATAGAATCGGCTAGGTTTCGCAGGTGTTGAAGGTGTTTTGGGTGGGGAGGGGTGGAACGTCGAGGATTTCGAAGGCTTAGGATGCGTCGTGGGTGTCCGGAGCGTCAATAGTGTCGGGAGTGTCAATAGTGTCGGGAGCGTCAATAGTGTCGGGAGCGTCAATAGTGTCGGGAGCGTCAATAGTGTCGGGAGCGTCAATAGTGTCGGGAGCGTCAATAGTGTCGGGAGCGTCGATAGTGTCGGGAGCGTCAATAGTGTCGGGAGCGTCAATAGTGTCGGGAGCGTCAATAGTGTCGGGAGCGTCACTGGCATCGATGGTGTCAAGATCGTCGGGAGTGTTGAGGGCGTCGAGGGCGTCGGGACTATTGAAGGCGTCTTGTACGCCGGCGGCGTCGGGAGCGTCGGACCGACAGAGATGGTAGAGCAGTGGGTGCCTCAAACAACGTCGAGGCAGCGTGGAGAGCGTGGAGAGCGTAGCGGCTGGAGCGTCGGGGGAGACAGGTGCAAGGGCATCCCTTAGACGCTTTACTGCGCCCTTTAAAACTTTCCGCCCGCTCTCCTCTATCCTGCTCCACCCGCACCAACATCGCCTTGCCTGCTCAGGAGATCTGCGAGGAGCGGCGAAGTGCAGCTCTTCTTCAACGTCGCCTGAACACGAGGGCACTCTGCGCGTCGCCACGACGCTGCTCTAAGGGAGACGTCGGGGAAGATGTCAAGAGTGGTGCACCACTGTTCACAGACTATTAATTTCTCTTTTCGCTTCTCTCAGGCGTTTTTGAAAGAATGAGGCTGAAATTTAGCCGCATTGCTGTCTATCGCGGGACTACTAGATTTACTGACGGGAGCTTGATTGCGCTGCGCAGAACCATGGAGCTAAGACAATGCATCGGATTGTGAAAATGAGATGGAAAGAAGCGGTTGATTCTGAACATCTGAATTCGAATTTTCCAAAATATTTTTTTCTTAAATCCTTGAATACGATGAAATAACGTAAGCTTTAAAATATTGTAGATGTATGCCATACTTCTAAGAAAATGCAATTATGTATTGTTGCGGATATTTACAATGCCATACATTATATGCTTACATTTGCAGTTCCCTTACACGAAATACATGTTGATCATTTCCCCAGTCTTTTTCCTACATCGTGGGAAACAAAAAAATTAGGAGTAGGGAATAGAATTGAGTTTGTACTTACATATAGAAAAGCCACAAGTGCTGATAATTTTGAAGGTTTTTCATTTCTCTTACCTGAAACAATAGGAAAACAGATATAAGTAAAACTGTTTATTTCAAAATTTACATATTCTTGTATAGTTTTAATGAAAAAGATAATGTTATAGTTAAAAATGCAATGTAATACACGCTTTACAATCAACAGAGAGAGAATAATTTCCCATTGTGCTTCATGAATTCTGCGCGCTCTACTGTTGCAGACACATTTTCCATGAACTCCACTACCTTCAATGAATGACGCTGGAGGTATTTCATTACACGCGAGAATCTCTGATTCGCACCCACCGCCCGCGCGGCGCTGGCATTCTCACGTGAGGTGGTGAATAGCTGTCGGCCGCTTGTTTGGGGAACAATGCTGCCATGAGTATCGGAATTCCTTTCGCCGCGAAGACGCGCGCATGTGCGCATGCGCACAATGTGCGTTGCCGCCGCGCGGGTGGTGGACGAGGCCGGGCCGCGGCGGGGCAGTTTCTCATTGTTTATGGCGGCCGTTCAGCACGGGGGTGGGGGCGGGTAGGCGTGGGGTTGGGCAAAGGCGCGCGTGGCATGCGCTGTTGATGGGCAATGGCCGGCAATGAAGAGACCGGGGTCGCCTTCACTTAGCGACCCCCCCCCCCCCCAACCAGGACGGTGTAGCCTTGTGTCGCTCCGTCCCGCCCACAATGGCCATTCCCGCCCTCTTTGCTTCGCCGCTCCCCGCATCACAGCACCTCACCCGCCCCTCGCCTTCTCTTCACTACCCTTCACACCCCGCGCTCTCCACTCCATCACCCCCCCCCCCCTTCACCGCACCTCAGTCGCCCATCCCCTCCCCACCAAACCTGGTAAATCCTCTTTCCCCAATTCTGTTCCGTCTCAATACCTACTGTCTGCTCTCGTTACGCCCCCGCCCCATTACGGGCTTCATCCCGCTCAGCTCCACCCATCTCGTCCCCATTCCATCCCTCCCATCCGTAGTATATGCTCTTCGCCGAAACGACGCCACTTGTGCCCCGGCGTGCTTCCCCGACAGCTAAGAAGCACACAACATGAACGAGATAGCATCGACTCACGATAGAACAAGTGAATCTGGACGAAACATGGCAATATAGGTGCCTTGACCACAAACTACAGAAGTATTTTCGAATTTGCTTTAATGTGTTAAGCTACTAAATATCTGCATATTCTCGCTGATATTATTATGCTGTAGTATAAAAATGTATCCTATAAAAACTTTTGATGTACAAGAATGACAATGTATAAGATGCATTTTCTGATTAAATTATAATGAAAAAATGTTAATACGTTCTTTAATTATTCAAAAGCAACATTAATACCTTTCGAAAACATTGTATCTCTATGCCTTGGTGCTCAAACTACACAAAACGCCCAAAGACAAATTCCAAATTGTAACCCCAAGCTAGGCGATCGTTCCAACAAAGCTGCATGAGCCAACCGCAAATATAGTACATGAATCTCATCTACTTGATTACTTCATTCGAAGAGATGAGCAGCGTTGACCGAGTTGAGTAATGGATGTTTCCAGTATTACTAATACACACGCTCCTGTCATGATCCTTCACACTACGTGGCGCAGGTGGAGTTAACAGGGGCCGGGTGACATGTGTGTGTTTCTACATGTCACTCATGAGACAGCAGTGTGAAAGCTAGTCAATCCATTTCGATTATGTGGGCGTTTATTTTTCGGCCATTTTTCACTTCCCCTGCCTTTAATTTCTCTATAGTGCAATTATCATTTCTTTCGTTAATATTCCATTATCGCTAACTGAACCAATTTTTTATCTTGCAAGACAAAATTCTACTTGTGTGATGTACAGAGAAAAGTAAACAAAATTTACAGCCCTATGAGCTTGTGAAAAATGCGATGTGGAAAAAAAACCCGCTGTGATTCTCGATTCCATGAGCTCTGACGGTAATGGAACTCGTGCGCGTCTCGGCGATCGCATCGCACTGTGATCCACCCTGCATCAGCTTCCATCTCGTGTTCGCGGATTGCCCGCCGTTCGTCAAACGCTTTCGACGGGTGGCAGCTGAGCGGAGCGGACGCAGAGTTCATCTCCGGCCGCCCCCCTCCCCTTCGTCGCCCGCGCCCCCTGCGGCACACGACGGATCCCCGGAACCACGCGCCCGCACGCTCGCCCCTCCCCACTCCCCGCTCCCACCCAGCGCGAGCCTTGCGTTCTGCGGGCGCACCTCACCTCGAAACGTGTGCTCTGGTTTTGCGCAGTGTTATGACCTGCGCCGTCCTGACGGCTGATGTGAATCAGAGATTCACCGCCAGATAAAAAAAAAAACAAAACTTTGTCACTGTTCATCAGGCTGGAGTTAAATCAATAATTAATTTGTTATTTGGCATATTTTGTTTACATAAATTTTACTACATATAATTATGAAACAAATGAAAGTTCTAAAATGTAGTAGTAAAAGAGTAATTTCTAAATACTTGTATTTTCTCCTCTTATCAGTTATTTATTCCGTCATTTATGGTAGATATAACTTTCATGGATTTAGCATCTGAATTATTGCAAAATTCACAAAAGCTTGTTTGAATACTAATTTTCTACTTCTCTGAACAGACAAAGCGACCCCTCTCACTTTGATATGCATTTCTAAAGGCTTGTTTGTCTTCCCTGTATGCCTGTCAAGCCCCGCAACACTCATTCCACAGTGCATCTCTTGCCACGGCATGTATCTCCGCCTTCAGAAGCCCACACGAGTTGGCGTCCCACACGCCACCCTCCGCAGAGATTTGTGTTGGTTGTCCCGATGCCTCATGCGGCACCAGACCTCCGGCAGCGGGCGCTTTGTGCGAATGCGTCTTGTGCTTTCGGCGCGCGCCGCGGCGGTAACCTTTGTTTCGCTGTTTCGCGGCGGAGAACGCGATGCTCCGCCCCCGCTCCCGCCCCCGCCCCCGGCCGCGCGCTGGCAGATGTGTCGTGCCCATTGTGCGTTTGAGGGGAAGGGGGAGGGCTCTCTCTGCGTGCCTGATGCGTGCGCACGCGTTGAATAGACGGCGACGGCGGTGCGTTCGTCTCCTCAAAGGCCGGGCCCGCCACCCCCACCGCTCCCCTACCCGAGGAGCGGCACAGGAAGAGAGCACGAGACGCGCGCCACACGGCCGCCCGCGGCTGCTACCTGCCGACAGCTGCCTCGCGGAACACGCCGACGCGGAGAATACGCCGCAAGCGCCGAGAGGGAGTTGGTTCTGTAGAGCTAGATAACGATTTGGCTTCATTCACGACGACAAGCGGCCGATGAACTTTTTATAATCCACTATTGTATTTCACTCTTCTACTATTACTTCTTTTAACATATGATTAACACTCTGATGCAAATGCTCCTTAATACGAAGGAACATCTGATGGCAAAATTATCCAGTTTTGTAAATCAATCTCATTTTGCAATCAGCTTTATCATTAGTAGAAGCGTATTTTCTACGTATCTGCTGTCCAGCCTCATTCCACCTCCAACTTTATGCAAGAATATTTCTATAAGCAAAAATCCGTAGTACCACAATACTTTTTGTTTTTGTTTAGAGATTTAAGTGGCGCTGAGCTCAGATAGAAAGTTATTCATAAAAGTGGGAGACTGTAACTGAGATTACAGGTTAAAGAAAATGTCTTAAGAGAAACAATGACGCTTGAACACTACTAAATTTACCATTACCATTTTTTCGTGATAATGGATCAAGAATTTTTTGAAAAACATTATCTTGAAAATATGTCATTGAGAAATAATTACAGGATATTTTAAAAAGCATCCATATTAGAATATCGCAAATGTGCCAAACACGCCTGTTTTAAACAGCAGTAGATGTTTTTTTTATGCGCACACCCACGAACATAACACTTCAACGTCGCAATAATCGCAGCTCTAAAATATGAGCATCCCTACTATATCGTCTACCCCATTGTACCGTTGCAATGAATGATGTTGAAAAGGGAGCAAGAAGTGTTGCGGCCGTGGGTGCGTGTGAAGCCCGAGTTTCCCGCCCTCGCCACGGGGGACGCGCAGCACCCCCCCCCCGTGCCCCGTGGGGGCCCGATGAATGGGGCCCGTGTCGCGCGTGACCCGGCAAGATAGCGCCCTCTTCCCCATCCCCACCCCGTTGCCGCCGGCGTGGCGGGAAAAACTGCACGCTCCGATGGCCCAATAACTCGCTCTCATCGCCGCGACAAACGGCCTCCCGCGTAGCCCGCCGCCCGCTGCCTGCCACCCACTGCCCGTTGCCCACTGCCTGTTGCCCCCGTCCACCTCCCTCCTAAATCGTACCACCTCTCTCTCTCTCTCTCTCTCTCTCTCCCTCTCCCTCTCCCTCTCCCTCTCCCTCTCCCTCTCCCTCTCCCGCTGACCGGTCGCCGCGCAAATCACAGGACACCGCCGGGCGAACACACGTCTTTCCAGCACGCCGCAGCTCTGATGCATTTATGCATTAGACGCGACCTACCCATTAGAATTCACGAAGTAAGCGAAATACGACCCGGAACGGGACCTACCATTCTGAAGTGAGCAAAGGGCGAACTATACCCCTAATGGAGTACACAAATATTAATTCTCTCCTACATTAAAGGGGATATTGGATTACACATTAGAATTATTTATGGTTGAGATTTCAATTTTTAATTAGAATTACGCAATAATGGTTTGAAATAATTCTTTAACATTTAAGCAAAATTATGTAACATCGCCCAACAGAGTGAATAATTAGAGAAGTGCTACCGTCCGCGGTGCACCTGTGAACGCACATGAGCAACGGCGCCGATCGGAGGCTGTCCCGAACGCGCTGAGCCCCCGCACGCGATGTCACTGGGCGGCGAGGCGCGGGATGAACGTGGAAGTTTCTCCAAGCGTGAGCGTAAGCGGCGAACGTGAGCGGGCCGAGGCGGCTTGGGAGTGTCGCCGGCTGCGTCGGGAGGCGAGGCGAGGGGAAGGAAGGTGAGAGGGAGGGAGGGAGGGGGGCGGGCGTGGGAACCGCCGGCGGCGCTCCAGCCCGCTCTCTCCCCGCATTCCTGGGCTCCCGACACAATAAAGACACGTCCTCAACGGGCCGAGCGGTGGCGGGGCTACACGCCACGCCACCGAGGCTGTCTCTGCCCTGCTCACGCTCTGGACCACCTCAGCACCCAACCGCCATTCAGTGCTCGTTCTAATGCGCGCTCACCACGTTCACAGGAAGCGAAGATCAAGATAGTTTTGAGTTGTAAACTTCTTATGAAGCAAAGGACTTTTTTTGTTGCGTAATAAAAAATCGCGTGAGTCCAAAGTTTGTTTATAATGCATTAACGCGTTTTTAACAAAAGGTATTGCAATTACAATAAATATTCCGGACATTTTATGCCTTTTTAATATTCTGTGAGGAGATCTTGTGGTATTTATTCATTTTTTTTAAATTTATTGTTATTGATTTGAGATACATAAAGTTAAGAGCGAGGCCTTCCAGGCTTAGAGCTTTAACCGGTTCCAACGCTTGTAAAATCATTGACGATTGAAAAGGTTTTTTTAGCATTTTTGCGTTTATGGTCTTTTCCACATATAAAGTGCCCTGCAGCTTCGTAATTGCTGCTAGGATTGATATTGCTTCTGGCGCGGAGTCCTGCGTCGATTGATTCCAAGATCTCCCTCGGTGCTCCCTGCCCCCCGAACGCTGCGCGTCCTGCCGCTCCCACGGGACGGGGCGGGGCGAGGCGAGCGGCGGAGGGCGAAAGCGGCGGCGGCGACCGGTGGGTGCATGACGCGTTATTGATTGGAAGGAAGCGCCGGGGGCCGTTTCTCATTAGGCGCCTAGAGCGGCGGCGGGACGGGGCGAGGCACGGATTTCTCTCCGGCTCCCGACCCCCTCCTCCTCCTCCTCGTCCTCCGCATCTCCCCTCCTTTCCCACGCGGAAGCGCTGATGACCAATCTGCACCCGAGGGGCTCCGGCAATGAATCACGCCCTCGCCTCACCCTCACCCTCACCCCCGCCCCCGGGCCCCGCCCTCGCTTCGTTTTTCGCTCGCGCGCTCGGAAATCCTCCCGGTCACCCTGAGCCTCCACTTATGGACCTCGGAAGAGCCGAAGGAGAAGCACGCTATCAGATCCGATGGCGTGACCCTTGCGATAGCAGCGGAACGGTCACACGGGAAATTGACATTCCATTAAGACTGGAGGCGGAGGCGAAGGAATGTTTTAATTATGAAAATGAGCTGGTAGCGCGACGCGAGAGACGCGTGG
Organism: Gryllus longicercus; assembly: GCA_038098605.1. Lineage (NCBI taxonomy): Eukaryota > Metazoa > Arthropoda > Insecta > Orthoptera > Gryllidae > Gryllus > Gryllus longicercus. Next base: position 1,540,013 of record JAZDUA010000150.1, read on the forward strand.
TCGCCCGACTGCCCGCTCAGCCGCACCGGGCGGATCGCTGAGCGAAGGGCGCGCTAGCGTCGCGAGGGAGGGAAGAGAGCGGACGCCGCTGGGAATACGCGATGCTCCTTTTTCGGCGCTTCACCGCCCATTTGGGTCACCACTGGCGCTGCCGTGGCGGGGCCGCGAAGGAAACAAACGCAGCTGCCTCCACCGCGACGTGCCCGGCCGAGTCGTCAATCTCTCCAGACGTTTAAACAAGTTACGAAAGCCAGTCAACTTTCACTGTCTTTCTTCTTACTTTAAACCCTTTATTCGGGTGGCTATAGAAACCGAATTAAAAGGACAATAATGATTCGATTGATCACTTTACGTTTGGCGCTTTTTGCATGCTCTATTTTGCTGCTTTGTTTTCTTTTCAGTTAAATATCAATCTTTAATTTCTCAAAGAAACTTTTTCTATAGTTTTCGTAAACGAAATTCACAGGAATTTTGCACCTAGCGACTAAGGAAGTGACTGCGAATTAATTACACATTAATAACACAACTAATAAACAAGGAATATTAAATGGAATTTGAAAGAATAAAGATGTCATTACTTGCAAGATAGCAAAAATATTGTTCGAAATGAAAACATCGTTGGTAACATTCATTTACTAGTTACTGTTAAAATCTATATATTTAAAACCCCAAGAATTTTCATTTAGAAAGTCATAGGAACCAAATTGTGTTTTAAATCCATTTATTTTTCAAAGGTAGTGAACCTTAGATGTGTTATCACTTCCTCTTATTAATCTGTTTTATAATAATGCTAAATTTTATATTTGTTTTGAAAAATAGGTACTGAACAATATAAACAAGTTTTTTAAAACTTTTTTCCGCATAGTCATTTTCAGTTGAAACTTTTATACAGCTCTTATTTTTGAGCGACGTAATCGCAGAGGTTCGCTAGTTATTTTTAATTTCGTTGCGTGCAAAACAAAATCAAACCTTACGCGTCGGTTGCTTCGAATTGATTTTGGAAAGATCGATCTTTCAGCTTCAATTGTCCACAGCTGCCGCGATTCAGCCAATCCGGTGCAGATTGCTAAACAAAAAAAATCTGTGTTTATTCGTGGATGCACCCATCCACCCACCCACGCACGCACGCAACGGGCGCTCCCTGGTGGCTTATCTGCGTGCGCGAAACGGCCGCGCGGCGCGCCCAAACGGCCCATCGCCGCTTTATTTCGAACGGCGCTGCCCCGCGTCGCGACGTGCGCTTCGGCTGTTGGCGCTCGTCGGGGCGGCTCGGCGCGGTTCTCGCAGCCTGCGCAGCGCGCAGGGTTGGGACGATTCCACGCGAGGCGGAAGAGGAATAAAATATTGCGCAGAATCAATCTCACACTGGCGAGTCCTTTCTGGCCCAGTACGCAATTCGCTGATGCAATCGGTTGGATTTGATGGAGGGGAATGTTGAAATATTCTGAGCTTCGGTGTAGTCTTTCAAGCGGAGTGCCGTTGTTGAAACTTCGTGAATAAATAAAAAGGCTGAGGTGAAGTGTACTCTGCCTTCAGGAACAATGAAAAATATTGAATTGCTATGTGCTATTCTTCAACACATCATACTACTTAAACGAGTGATTGAAAACGCCAAAAATGAGTATCGTAGCAGTACATTTCGTTTCGTGGTTATTAAATGGACTTCTTCATACCCCTCAAAGGAGTCACGGGAGCGTCGGAAGATTTATCAGTGGAAATAAAGTAGAATTAGAGCACGCTTTACAAGTTCATTTAGGTTCGTAAGACCATATGCCATAAAATAGTTGTTGCTTTCGCATTGGGTTGAAGAGCAGTTTGCCAAGAATATATGCGTGGATTGCCTTTGCACGTAACAACGCGAAAAACGTACAGTTTGTAAGTAAATTACAGTGCAGCAATAACACAAAAAGCGAACTAGTACTAACTCTCCAAATTTACGAGTCCATAAAATAATACATTCCACTAATGAAGTGAAGTTTCCACGCCTTAATAGTCAACGCCGTAAACGTTTAGAGGACACTAGGGAGATAATATGCTGAAGAACCAGCCCTTGAGGGACCTGCGTGAATATATTCGCGGAGTCCGGATGTACTCTGTAGAGGAATTGGCTCGCAACGTGCTTCCACGCTCGTCCCGTGCGGATTGAGAGCGCCGCCGGCGGCCACGGGAGGCCACGTGGCGCCACGCGCGGCGGGGGCGCCAGCCGGAAGAGCGATTGGTCTCTCCAGCGGGGGCGTCGCGCGCCGCGCGGCTGCAAAAAGTGACGGCTTCGGCCAAATGATCTCCTTCCGGGAGGTCCGGGTGGATCGGCGAGGGCTCTTGCGGTCTCAAACGCTACCGCTGCGGCGCCGCGTCGGGAGAAGTGAACGCCTGTCGTCTTTCTTCACTCGCACGTCACTCCAACTTGGTGGACGCTGGGGAACCGATATTTGTTCTTTAATACTGGAGGTATGAATGCAGGTACTTGCGAAGCATCGCGACGTAAAAAATATTGGAGAAACTATATTCATATATCGTTGGCTCAATTGAAATATATATTATGATCACAGATCACTTTAATCAAGTTATTTTATGGTCACTTCAATGAATTTGTATTAAATAATTATTTAATTCGTTTTTAATTTTTGTGTAATTCATAGAAAGTACTGCCTGATATTCATGATACGTGAAGATCGTCATACATGTCATACATTGTGAGATTCAATTTAATAATGTTGGTAGAGATTCAATTTTTTCTTTTCATTGAAATTACTGATTTTCATCAACACTTTAATTCCATTTTGCTAGAAAGTCCTAAAACGGAAAATTGTATTATATTTTTTATCATTCTGTAGTTTTAATTATTTGAAAAAATATTAAAAATATTATACTCGTAAATCAAATTATTCGTATCTGTAATCGGATTTTGTATTAGTATCATTATTTATTATCGTTAGAAGTGATCCCAGGTATTGGATCAGATGGTGATCACAATATTTCTCCCGGGAGCTGCAGGGGGAGCGGAGGGCGGAGAAAGTGGGGTGCGGAGCCGATCACGGAGCCAAGCCCCGGCCTGGGCAGGAGAAAAATGGCGTCCGCCAACGTGAAATAGATTGCGGAGCGGCGGCGGCGCCCTTCATTCATCTCGGCGATCGGCGACTGGCGCCGTCAGAGCCACTTCCATCGTTTGTCAGCCGCGGGGCGCCCGCAAGCGAACGGCGCTGCTCCTTATTTGAACGGCGCGCGCACTGGGCCCAAACGCGTGCACACACCGGGGAACACACACTTCGGAGAATCCTGAGATCGGGTGCCATCATGGATGTGATGTTAGTCTTCCTTTATTTAAAGGCAAAACAGTTAAAGCTGTGCGTAACGTTAAGGGAAGAAGAGCTGTCCGGAAGATATTTGTTTATTCAGTTTTCATAATGGTCTTTCCTTATCCCTTTGTAGCTCTCGAGAGTTTAAAAACGTTAATATATTAGGAGATATAATCATTTGATAAATGCTTCAAAATTAATACATTTTTTTTGTTGATATTTTTAAGTACAATTTTGGGGAGGAAGGTAGAGCGGTAATAATTTAATTTGCCGTTTGGAAGTCAAAATGTGTGATTATAGCCATTGAATTATTATTGCCGGCGATAAATAGGTAAGAGAAATATTAAATTTCTTAGTAAATTTTCATAAAAGAGGACGCAACGAAAATAAATTATACCTTTTGTAATGTACTTGATTATATCTGAAAAGGGGAAATATTGTCAATCTCTGGTATATCTCTCTTCATGAACATTAATTGCACAGAGAATTATTAAAACGTGAATGAAATGCTGTCATAACACTTTTACATTTCTTCTTTTTCCTTGTAACAGAAAAAATGGTCTTGTACAGGAGAACGCATTTTAATTTCTCTGTAACTTAATTTGCTTACCATTAATCAACGATAAGTAACATCACCTTTCAAGTTATATTGAACAATTATGTAGGAGCATGTCTCTTGGTTTTCTAATTTATGAAAATATACTTAATGAAACTTCGAATTTTTGGACAATATTATTCCATGAAAGTAGATGGTGAAACTTTGGTCCATGAAATAGCGATGCATATGCGACCCACCGGAAAGTAGTATAATGTCTGAGATAATACCTATTCCCCATAAAAATAGTTGCTAAACTGATTTACCTTAAAATCACAATTTTTTATTTTTTAGTTTCAACAGAATTCCAGAAAAGCGACGATTTGCTATGTCACACTTTCTGCTGGTTGAAATGCTTTTTTCGCAATTCCTCGCAATGCGTGACGCGCGCTGACGGCCCACTGCGCCGAGCGGCGGGTGAGCCGGGGTGCGCCCGGGCGAGCTGGGTGCAACGGGTGACGGAGACACGCGCGTCTAATTGGGGCGACCCCGCTTGGGCGCGCCGCGGGCGCCGGACTAATTAAATTTCTTCGGGCGGGGGATGAGGGGGGGGGCGGGGGGCCACGTGACAGAACTCGCCAACGCCGCCAGTGCCACCCGCCTCCCTCGGCGCCGCCTCCGCCGCCGCCGCCCCCGCCCCGCCGCCGTGGGGTGGCGCGTGCTCATCGCGCATACTGGCAGCCCCGGTGGAGCGCGGCGTCGATCACTGGCTGTCGCCGACCAGCCGCGTCGTTCCCACTTCAGTCGGAAGACGGCTTAGCTGTGCGTCTGCCTGGGTGTTCTAGATCTGCCACGAGCAGGCCTGTGGTCCGCTAACAAAACGTATTTTTGTAGACACAATCAGTTGAAAGGACACTCTCAATAGTAATTTAATTCTCTCGACAACTAATTATTTGGACGCTGCGATTGGTCATTGTTTGCTGATTTACAGTGTGTTGAGTTTTCAGTGATTTGTGGTTTAGTGTTAATGACTACGTGATAAGAAATAGGCCTTTCGCCATTATTTTATGTCGTAGGAATGGACACATTATTAGAGCGGTGAATGTGATATTAAAATTCAGCTCGAGGCATCGTTTAGACTGGAGATTCTTTTACATATCGTAGATGGTAGTTTTATGCACCACATTTTAAATATCTGGTGAAGATTATTAATATTTCTTGACATCTGTCAGCTTTTTGCCACAGCCATTCATCTCTCCATAATCTACTACCATTCATCTTTCCGCTTCTCTCAGATTATTCCTGTTATTCGTATAAATGTCTTCAAGATCGTCTTAGCATTTTCATATCTTGTTGCACGTGTTGCTGCCAGCTTACTCATCAGTGTTGAATGCTCCACTACAGTCGACGACGCAAGGCGAAAGGTTGTGCAAATTGATGCAAATTGCTCCGCTGTGCTCCCATCTCGCACAGCAGCTCGCAATGCAAGATGATGCGTTCTCGCGGGCCTTCGTGAGAGGTAAAGGTCGCGGGTTCACATGCAGGAGACGGCGAGGTGCGAGTGGATGAGGGACTAGAGGTCTAAATTGTCAGTGAATTTACGTGCGGAACGTTTATCATAATACGATTGTACAGAGTTAAATTAATTAACAGGGAATTTTAATGAATTTCAGTGCAATAACCTAGCAAGAATAATTAGTTTCTTATTTGTTGAAATGGTAAAGTTTCTTAAGATGGGCTACAGAGAATTACAGGGCGATAACGTAGCAGGGATGAAAGAATTCGTGAGCACGTGAATCATTTTAGAAGATAATCTTGCTTGAATAATTAGTTCCTGATTTTTTGAGATAGTAAGTATTCTTTAGCTGGCCATTTCGTGAATTGTTGGGTGATAACCGAGATAGGGTGCAGGAATGAATTCGTAAACGTGCCAATGATTTGTAAGTCGGTAATCTTGCATAGATAATTAGTTCCTGATTTGTCGATATTGTAGGTATCCTTAAGCGCAGCTGGCCGTAGCTTGAGACGGTGCGTGAGTTGCCTTTGTGTTCTGAAAGCGAGGCGCCCAGGGAGCCCAGGTGGTAAGGCGCGGGGGCGGGCCGGGGGCGGGGCGGAGTGCGTGATGGGCGGCCCCGCGGCGCCTGCCTTCGCCTGCCACCCGCGCCGCCACCGCTGCCGCTGCTGAATGTTGGATGCAGCGCCGAGTGGTGAACCGTGTCGCGCTGCCCGCACCGCCCGCATCGCCCGTCCCACCGTCATCGCTCCCCTCCTCTCCCCCCACCCGTCGCAGGGCGAGCGTCTCGCCCCCGTCACCGCCACGCACGCGAGAAAGTTTGCGCGACCGCGCTCTCCGTCTCGGCCTCCCCTTCTCACCTGCGTTATCAGCCTCCTGTTCATTCGTAGTTTCCTCGGCCTCCTCCCTATCTAGACTTCCATCGCTCACGGCCCTCCTCCCCCGCCCCCTTGCTAAGCCTCCCGGCAGCGCGCGTCGAGGCACCTGCACGCACCGCCCATATATTGCCCACCCTCCCGTGCTCCCACCCTCCCGCCGACACATCCTCTCATCCATTTCCCAGCTCCTGCTTCCATTCAAGGCCTTGTCGCCCGCCCATTCTTCTACTCATTCTTACACCTACTTTATATCCTCTCGCTTCTCCATCCCCTCTGCATAACATTCGCTTGCTTACTCATCAAATCAACTCATCTACCAACCGTCTCGTCCTCGTCACCTTCTTCTCATTCTACTTACTCCCTGATCCTTCTTTCCTCTCGCTTTGTCGCTTACCCCACCACATTCAAATCACCCAACCAACTCTCCTCTTGCGCCCCACTCCTCCCAGCGCTAGCTCGCACGCCGGAGCAACGCGTTGTTGTTTTTTTTCCTTTTTCCCTTGTCCAATTTCCAGTAATTAAATTTTAAAATTAGAAGTTACTGCCCGCCCGTATATCTGGATAATGATTTGTTGGCGCAGCGAAAAACCCTCTTTCGAAACAACATTATTCGTATTTTGTTGTGTGTAGTTATTTACTTCCCTTTCGGCAACATCGCTGCAGAAATCACTGCAAAATTGGAAATGGAAATGAAGTCTCGACATGTTGTCGGATTTTCAGAGCTCGTATAGCGACGAGATTATTCTTTACAACCACATCACTTGTGCGTTATGCGCCGGCCTTCGCAGTTACAATGTGAAATACGGCTGGAGTGAAATACTATGTTATTTAGCTACCAAATGTACCACTCACTCGGGTCCTACACTCGCGTGTTGGGTTCGGTTCATTCTTATTGATTGGGTCTTTCGTGAAATAACAATTAATGAAGTTTAAAAATCCCTTCTTTACGGACCAGTCACGGACAAATTATATCATCACTGAATAACTGATGGGAATAATTGTATTTCTCGTTTTTTGCTCCCGGCGTGCACCTGCTTTATGGTCCAAATAATCAAGTTGTCGATACGCCCTCTTCAGAAAAACAGCCGAGTTGATTCATTCGAATAGTAACAAGTTATATATTGTACATTTCACAAAAAAACAAGAGATTTCTTTGCTACAGGTTTTATCTCTTAGAATACTTAAAAAAAGCTTATCCTTATCCTTTGATTGAACCATAAAAAGTAATATAAAACTCAATCATACAGCAAAACGCTTGTATAGTAGCTTATAGCCCCATCTAAATCCAGTGAAGACATATTATCGTGAAGACTCAGCATTGCAATACATGCGCAAATTCGCTGTATTCGTGCTGAGGGGAGCTTCTCGACTCGCATCAAGGTGCGAAGGCGACTTTGACGCCGGCAAAGCCTTCTGCGATTCGCCCTGTCTCGCGCCGCCGGCACCGCCACCCCCTCTGGCGTCAATCCTCCTGAACCCGTTCTCAAGGGGCCTGGCGCCACGCAGCACTTCTCCCGTCTGCATAAAACATGCGCGCATCTCCACGTGTTCATTCGCCCTCTACCTCCCAGTGAAGCTCTCACTTCGTTCTTCTCACGTTCAGACAAAGACTTCCTGGAGAGTAAATCGGCTTTGTTTTTGCATTCCTGGAAATTCTTTGATATTTCTCTATTTCGGTCGGCTTTGCTTTGGAAATTATGACATCTAAATAAGCAGTACCTTTATACCTCTATTTTCGTTTCCACTGTTCTCTTTTGTACGCTCATATTTGTGCTTTATAAAAGTTTTAATGAAATACGAAACGTTATAGGCATGAAAATTTACAATGAGGCCATTTTCTGACTGTTCATGGTAACTCCCTTATTACCCCTCGTCATTATAATGTTGAACCGTAATTTTACACTCTAATTTTCAGAAAAAACTCGGATATGTTATAAATAAACAAAATATGTAAATTAATCAATACAAAAATAAAGTCTCCACCTGAATAATGAAGGCTGTTTAGGCGATGCAGCATTTTTCACTAGAAATGCGCGTTCGAATCTCATGTACAGCCCAGTTGTTGACGACACCGAGTGATTGTATGGTAAAAGACAAAGGTAAATCGTCGTATACGTAATCGTCATAGCCATCCAAATCGTCATTCACCATTTCATAACGTGCCAGAACAGCCACATATCGCGTACATCACCGCCAACATCCTTTTATGCGCACTCTGGCGGCACCATGGCTCTTAAGATGTGACAAGATGAAGAAAGGGATATAATGTTCTTGTTAGCGTATTCTTTATTTGTTGTTGGAAATATTCATATAGTAGACATAAAACAATTAGACTCCCTCTTAATCGGTCACCCTTTAACTGATCTCCGCTTCTATTTGGCTGCCTCGAGTTACATACGATAGTTACCCAAGGACCTCTCGCGATATTGCTCTCGCCTCAAAGAAACAAAATAAAATCTGAAAAATTTTTAGAGCTTATTTTGTACAGTACAGTATTGTGCTGAATTGTGCATTTAATAGTCAGTTTAGAAGTGTATAATACAGATTTACTAGTATTATATTCTGGAACTGAGTACTGTTAATACTGCCTGTAGGTTTAGATGCTGATTATTCCATAAAATAATTTGATACCAAATAAAACAAAAAAATTATATCAAACTTCAAACAACATATATAATGCATCAGGTTTGCATTGCATCTTCCTCTTTTTTCTCCAAAACCCATAATACACACACACACACACACACACACACACACACACACATATATATATATATATATATATATATATATATATATTGTTTTTATCCGAAACGTAAACTTCTTTCAGGATATTTCTTTTTAATGAGGCACGAGGCAGCTACGGCTCTTCAACGTTAGCGACCTCGGCTATCGGGGCCGTCCCTGTCATTTTTATTAGACCCATTTATACCTATTGCAGCAAAACTTTCGCTTGCTTCTATCTCCCAAATATTCCCACGTGGGGTACCACGTTTCACACCGAAAGCCTTCATTCGAGCGGCGGGGTACGTGGGTGGAACTGACCTGTTCCTTGTTGTCGGCGCACTGCTCCGCGGCCGCCTGCGCGCGCTGCTGCGTCGAGTCGAGGTCGCCGCGCAGCGCCTGCAGGGCGACGGCGTCGCGCTGCGCCTGCGCGCGCAGCTGCTGCGCCTCGCCGCGCAGCGCCGCCACGTCGGAGCGCAGCAGGCGCAGCTGCGCGTCCGTCTGCTGCGCGCGCTGCAGGTCGCGCGACGCGTTGCGCGCCGCCGCCGCCTCGGCCGCCTCGGCGCGCAGCTCGCCCACCGCCGCCGACAGCCACTGCAGCGTCACGTGGTCGTTGCGCGCGCGCGTCGTGCCGCGCAGCTCCTCCACCTCTTGCCTGCGAACGCAGAAGAAACAGAGTGTCGCTCAGAGCGCTGTTGAAATCCGGGGGATAGTACAGGAAATAATCAAGAAGCAGCATTCCTGGATATGCACAGTAAACTAGTTCAATCAATTAAAATGTTAGGATGGGAAGTTTCAACGTACGTAGCAGGTTGATCATGACTGATTGTGAAGTACCTCCACTTTCTGCCCGATCACCCAAATTGATTGATTGATTATTTTGTTTTTTCCGGCGCGTCAAGTACTACGGAAATTAATATCGTTAGTGTCCTGCTTGTTATATCGCAGGATGGCGGTGTATACTGTCTTGCTAGAACGTGAGATACGAAGCCGGCTTACACTTCGGCTTGTAGGGTTTCCCTCTTCAGGTATCTCCGCCAATAGTACATTACCCCGAGCCAGGACAAGATTATATTCCTGACTGGTTACCTGATATTTGGTGTCGTGTAGTGCATGTAAACGTAAGGGTACATGGAAGGACAAGGTTGAGGAAGAAAAGTTATTACACGGATCGTGGCGTTTACAAGAGAACTTGTGAACTATCGATCAGAGCAGTTGTCCACTAGAATTCTTCTCCGAACAGCTAATGAATTTATTTCGCTATCTAGCTGAGGCCGAAAATCCTCCACCGTCGAACCATAGGACCTCCCAGTGAGTCCCAACAGTTGGCCTGAGCTAGCTCAGCCGGTGACCATATAAAATAAACTATTCTCAGTTAGCCCGCTCTCGCCACAACGGGAGATGGCGAAGGAGGATTTACGAGAAATATGAAGAAGCAGCTTTCCTGGTCACGCACTGTAAACTAGTTTCAATCAATGAAAGGGATTCGATATACCACGAGATACATCGGTCGGCATTATAATTCTAACATAGGTTTCGCGCAGGTTGATCATGATTCATTGTGAATCGCCTCCCACTCCTGTTTTCTCTCGCAGTCAGTTCGCGCATCATCACAAACGGCGCCAGAGGAACGTACGGGAAATAATGAAGGAGTAGCATTCCGGGATATGCCCAGTAAACAAGTCCAACTAATGAAACCGTTTGTATACGGCGTAACACGTGACAAATGTCGGCTTTGTATGTAAGAGCATGTTGTCCAGTTAATCATGATGGATTCTGCAGGGCCGCCGAACTCATCGACAATTGGCGCACCACGGCGCCACGTGTGGAAGGCAGAAAACGATGGAAGTAAAGGGGATGAAACATTTCTAGAAATGTCTGATTAAGCGGCTCAACTAGCTGCAGTGTTTGCTTACTAGTAATTCATTTTTAATATAACAACGAATATGCGGAATATATAGGAAAAAGTATAATGTTATGGAGCTTGCTGGATCAATACACTTTTCTTAACTGGACTGACATTTCATGCGCAAAGCAGCCCTGTGAAAGAAAAAAAAATCCGAAGCTGTAGAAGTGAGCGAGCTCGTCGGCGGCGTTTAACGCTTTGCTTGTCAGAAGAGGTCTTGCCGCGCGCCTCTGTGTTCTTGCACAGGGAACTTCGTGTTTGGCCCCTCATGAATGGGTAGGTGCCATGTACACCCGCCGGCGACGAAGGGGGAGGCGACGCGACGGTGCAAACAGCCGGAAGAGCGCTTGTCATCGGCGCTGGGACACGGGCAGCGATTTGGCCGCCCTCCAGCCCCTTCCCCCGCCACTCCGCCCCACCCTACCCCAACCCCCCGGACCAACCCCCGCGCGCTCACACACCGCGCGCGAACTACAAACACACTCCATTATGAGCAAATTAGACGGCAGAATTCTGTCAAACGATGTCAAGTGGCCGTGTGAACGAAGTGTAATCATTTCATGAGCTCTAATTGAAGCGAGGAAAGGAGACGGAAAAACAGGTCGTTCTCTGTGGCTCTTTCGGCGACGGCTCTAGCGACTGTCGTACCAAATATTGTTGTTGCTTATAATGTTGTAAGGGAGCATTTGAGCTCTACAACCATACATGCATTTTCTCGACTTCTCCGGCGGAGTATAGAACAATGCTTTATTCATTTTTTTCTCTAAGCTCAGTTAACATTTGTGGGATGCATAACCTGGCAGTAGTTAAATAACAGTATGCTGGCTAAATGACTGGGTTGATCACGTTTTTCAAATGTGTATGTGAACTAAGTCTCCCAAAGCCGAAAATACAGAAGTGAAAAATCTCTGTTCTGCGTCACCTGGACCCCCAACTCTGTCAACTATTTCATTGTGCAAACGCGGTCTTGTTTTCAGAAATTTCATTTAGAATAAAATACAAGTCTTCTAAATTAAACACAACGCAATATGGAACCGAGCTCTTTTCTTTTACGAGAATCGTTCCATTTTACTCATTTGGTCGTTCCCTGGCAAAATAAGGCTTGTCCAGACGTACTTCAATGCTAATTTTACTCGCAGCACAGCAGGAACAGATCTGCACGTGAAACGTCAAGTTGTAACTTACTTTCAGTGCAATTCCCTTCTGCCCGTTCCGGACCATGAAGATGGTAAGTAATATCCTTTCGTTGAACAGAGCTAGTTTTATTCCTACACTCCTCAATCCGCGAAACAGCCAATTTTGTGAGCCCCGTTTTCTGCTTCTAATGGACTCGCTCAGCTTTGCTCGGGTCGAAATTCATTGCTATCCCCGGGACAGAGAGAAAAGAGTACATGAAGTAAAAATGAGCAGAACATTTCAACTGGCAGAGAACACGTCACAAGATGTGACATGCACCAATTAAAATCATTTTTATTTCTTTATCACTTTACTCACATATGCAGCTAGTCAGAAAAAGCATTTTAATTAAAAAATATCCAACAGTATATAATTGACATTCGCAAAGTAAAAAAAGATTGAAACAGCGGGTGCATGTAAATGAATCGAATCAATGCTTGCAATTTCTGAAACGATAGCTGCACACCCGTTTCATTCCTTTTCGAAGTAACGATTCTCCTCGGTTCTCATCTCGTTTGTAGGTTTTTATGTATCGATGATACATAAAAATCTTTTCAAACTCTCCTCCTAAATAAGACCTATATTTTTTAGAAATAAGAACCTATTTCTTTAGACAGTACACGCACTTCGTATCCCGAAAACAATATAATAGTAATATATAAAAGGCTTATCCAACGGACGCAGAGGATAGGGTTCGGAATAGTTTGATTCGCAGAAACTATGGCTACATGCGGATATACTGCGGATATTGGCTATTTTGCGAACCGTGAAACAATATAGTCTAAGGGGCGTGGTCGAAGAGAGAGAGTCTTTGGAAGGGTCGCCGGGCGTTGTGCCGCAGTCGATGATATATCGGAGGGCGCTCGAGTATTTCTTCCGTTGGAGCTGGCGTGGGTGGAGGGGTCGGAGGGGGGCGGCGGCAGGGAGCGACCTGCATGCTAAAGCCGCCGCTCCCGCCTCGCCGCTCCGCGCCATTCAACTCCACGCACACAACCGGGGGGCGGAAGGGCGCGCCGCCATATTTGCACATGGAAGTCTCTCGAAAACTAAACGCGTTACCAGTTCAAAAGTTGGTCTTAGAATGAAAAGCAATTTGCGCGTTTACAAATGACGTTTAAGTAAGTTGTGACTTATAAAAAGAGAAACCAATTTGGTTTTCTCGTAAAATGAGGATATAATATGAAAACTTTGGAATAATGCAATTATACTTATTTTTGCTTTTGATAGAAACGATTTTTTGTTGCGAGAAAGGAAAACACATTCGATGTTGAGGCAACTGCGTTTAGCCGAGGGTACGGTACAATATTTAGGTTGGCTCATTGCCAGAAACACCATTCTGCATTGAGAGGGAACGTGTAGTCATGATATTCCTTTCAGAACTTTGCTTCATAAAAACATCATTAATTCGTATCTGAGAGTAGAATTGTGCCTACGAAACCAGTCAACCAAATGTCGCGAGCCGTCAGAACAATACGGCGACGTTACGAAGTTCCTTAAGAGCGACCGCAGATTTCCCATCGCAGCGACCCTGTTTCCCACATCCTCCTCGCGCACCTGCCCCGCATGTCAATTGAGGGGGCCTGGGTGGGGTGGGGCGGGCTCTGCGGGGCGGAGGCGGGGCGGTGGCGGGGCGGAGGAGGCAAAGGCAAAGGGCGAGGCAGAGCGGAGAAGTGCCCGCGGCCACGCCGCCCGCAGCGACTGCCGGCCCGGGCGCGTGACAGGCGGCGGTGCGTGCTCAGGCAGCTGATGCCCCGCTCCGCCCTCGCGGCTCGTCTCGCGCCGCGCAGGGGATTCGTATTGGCGGCGCGCCCCGCGCAGCCCCGCTTCCTGCCCCGTCCCGCCCGCCGCCCCCCGCTCACCTGCGCCTAATGTGCTTCCTGTGTCGCCCGCCTGCCAATTACTGCCGCCGCGCCTCCCGTGCAAATGATGAGCGACCAAAAAGAAAGACGGGAAAGCAGAAGTGACTGATTTGGTTTGATTTTTTTTGAAAGATTGATTATGTGAAATGAAAAAAATATTGTTAAGAATTCTAAATCTTTATATGCATTTAAAACTCTGAGACAAATAGGAAAATATTTCTTGGTGAAATCACTAGAATAAATGGTTCTGAATAGATTTTTTTGTGGTTTTTTACTATTATAATGTAATAATTCGCGTTTTATGCATTTTTGTGCAGAACTTTAAAAACGTTTGAAATCGAATATTAATTTAATTTTGTTTGAAATCAATTTAAAGTGCTATTATTTGAACAATATTATCATTTTCCCCATTTTTTTACTTTTTTCTTCATAGCCGGAGTGGAGATAGTCTCAAAATTTTGGTTTTTTCGTAATCCCATATTGTTATCGGGCATTGCAATAACAATATAAACTGTCAATAAAAAATCTCTAGAAATATCATATTCGTCTTTATTTCTTCTGAATTGAATTTCATAAAGCATCGAAATTTTCTATTAAAAATCTATCTTGAGTTCTTCGATGAAATGGTCAATATATATGGAATTTATAGTAGATGCTAATACATTTCTCCGTGCTCTTTTCCGACCTCATTTTGTTCCTCAGTTGCTTGTGCTCTCTTACTTCTGCCTACTCTCTCAGTCCACACCAACTGACACACATCCAGACCCCGCGCCGCGCTCTGTTCTGCCCTCTTCTTTACTCCGACCACGTTTCTCTGCCCTTCCCTGTACCTTTTCACCCTACTCCTTGCTCCTTCCATCTTGATCCTCGCCACCTGATCTTTCATCTTGCTTCCGGCGACCTGATTATCGCATTCCGAATCCTTTTGCCGACGACTCGCTCACCGCATCGTGCACCTCTTCCCGTTCCGTGAGCCCTTCGTTCCTCATTCTCCTCATCGCCCATCGTCCATTCCCCTTGCCAACCTCCGCGCCCTGTTGCCCGCTGGCAGCGCGCCTGCGCGCAGTGTTTCGCGACTGTGGGGCCGGGCGCCCATTGAGTCGTCGCCTCGCGGCCGCAATTCCGCCGAGATTGGATTTCTTTGTCGCCCGCCCCGCTCCGCCCCGCCCCTCGCCATTCCGCCGGGCGCCCGCGGGGGCATTAATATGTAGCGGCCGGGGGCGGCTTATCGGGGCGCGCCCATGTCGGACGGGGGCTGCCTTGAGCGCCGCCATTTGCCAGGGCACGCGACGCGACTCACAGCCAGCTCACTCCCAGGCTCCAGGGGATTATACGCCCCTTCCTCCTGGGTGGCAGATAGCGCGACGACCTTGCGCCTGTAGAGCGATCACGAGCCCTTAGAAGGATGGTCGGAGGAAAATATGCTTGTAGCTAGGGTCAGGTGGTCCCAGAATTTCCACAGAATAATTTAAAAAATATGACAAATGTTTTTGGGACATGCATAACTTTGAAAAATGTATATTTTTATAACAATGTTTATTGAACGTTCAAACATTTCACCGAGGCCTAATTAAATACCCATGTCAAGTATTTTTTCTTCCAGTGAATCTAATTTTTAACAGTAGATAAGCTTCAAGAACACTCTTCTCATTTCATTCCCAACTATAGATGAGGGACTGGACAGGTGTGGTATCGGCAACTGGGTGCAGTGCCTGACCGGTGACTTCTCCCATTCCCTGTCTGCTCATTCCGTCCCACTCCCCACGCCCTATCCTTCACCCTCACCCCGCCTCGCCGCACCGCACTGGCCGCCCCGCCTCCGCGCAGCTGCCGGGCCGCTGCCTCGCATCGCAATGCCACAAAGGAGGCCCCTGCGTGCTGCAGACACATATGCCCCGCGATCGCGCATCAAAAGGAAGCTATCATTACTGCCCGGCTGCGGCGCGCCACCTGGGGAGTGCGGCAGCGAACGAGGCCGCCCTGCACGGTCAGCTGCGAGCGCCGGCGACAGCTGGTGGTGGTGTATGACGCTTCGCGGAGCTACCAGAGCGCTCACCCCCGCCCTTGCCATAGGCGTTTGCGCTGCTCTGCGGGTGAAGGCCGGTCCCAACTGCCCTCGTAACGGCAATGACCCTTTCCTGAGAGCAAAAATCGCTCTTCCTTCCGAGTAGTTATATCGTGTAGGCTAGTTAGTGCAAACAACTCAAGATTCTCTTCCTGAAGACCCCCAAATACCAGCCCATTACTTCCTACCCTTTTGTAAGGAACGTATGACTACTTATGATTTTGTTGAATGTGCGACACAAAATCTCACTCGAAGTGAAAAAAGCAAGACTCATGGAAATACGTACATCATTTTGACCATGGAATCACTATTAATAAAATCCAGAACCCTAATATAAATAAATTGAGATTAAAATTATAAAATACAAAAAAACATTCAAATTAAAATAACAAGCGTTCTAGAAAGAAATAGAATAAGGATAATTTTCTTCCTGGATTTTCCGGAAGGCGCTTCCTTCTCCGCTCGAAACTAGAACGAGAAATAACGATAGTAGCCGTCTTGGCTCGGGGAATGGCCATCCCAATAAATAAGCGAATTTGAGCGCGCGTTCTCGTCGGGCGCCGGGGCATTGGCCAGGCCGAAATTTCGCGGTGCGGCGGCGGAGGGCCCCCGGGCGGTGCGTGCACGGGCTGCGGCAGCGGCGGGGTCGGGCCTGGGCGCCGCGCGGCGCGGCGCGTCGCGTCGCGGCGCGGCGCGGCGGCGAGTCGTTAAGGTTCGTTCAACCGCGCGGTGGCGGCGACCGGTTGACCATTTGATTACGAGGTCCCTTCGGCCAGGAGGCGAGCGGTCGGGCGGAGTGAGGGGGCGGGGAGGCCAAGGAATCCTCGTGAGCGCACCTGCCGCGACGCGCCGACCGGTTCGCCCCTTCCCCTCCTCGCCCCTCCTCCTGCTCCGCGATGCTCCCAGACGCACCGCCCCTCCCCCCGCGCCCCAGCCGCCCTCCTGGTCTCCCGCCGCGAGACGGAGGTAAGAGCGGCTTCAATTGCCATGGGCAGGGGCACACACGGGGCGTTCCATTCATTCCTCCCCACCTCCACTCGGACCTAGTCACTGCTAGACGAGGAACGGTGCTCTCATGATCCAAGAGGGATCATACAACTTGCGTGATCATCTTGCTGACCCACGAGACGGCTTCACTTGCATTGTCAGGGGCATAAACGGAGCGTTCCATTCATTCCTTCTCGTATCTCGGACTATTCACTGCTAGACGAGGGAAGGGGCTCTAATGACCCAAGTGGGATCATACAACGTGCGTGACAGTGCAAGTATCATTTTCAACGTTCCTTTAAATCACTAAAATCTAAGTGGACAGATCTCCGGTTCATCTCTGTGTTTCAAATATGTCCATTCATTTTATTCTTAGCGTTCGCATATACAGTTACATCTACTGAAAGATTCCGTTTTGGGGGGACGAAACGACGAATTTGAAATCTTAGCCATTCGTTCGGCTAAGACCACCCACTGTCCTGACCTGTTTATTTAAGGCTCTGTTTATGCCAGGTTTCTAGACGAGGTTATTGTTATTATCTTCATCAGTATCGTCATCATCTACAAGCCAAGACCAAGTCCCTGGAGCCGTAATTTTCTATTATCTCTTACCTCTTTTCGGATCAAGAGAGTTTGTAAATAAAAAAGAGAAATATCGTGGACACTTGAGGCTTACTAACTGGAGAGCGACTCCGGTCGCCTCTGTGCTTCTTCCTGGTACGGAACGACCGCGCCTTCCGATTCCAGCAACTCATTAGCGTCAAGAGACGGTGTTCGCATCGGATATCTGAGACCCTCCCCCGGCCGGTCCCCGTGCTCCGGC
Source organism: Gryllus longicercus (assembly GCA_038098605.1). NCBI lineage: Eukaryota > Metazoa > Arthropoda > Insecta > Orthoptera > Gryllidae > Gryllus > Gryllus longicercus. The sequence goes on from JAZDUA010000150.1 coordinate 1,557,775, forward strand.
ATGCTGTTTGTGCTCTGCTCTGTCGGCGCTGCGTGAGGCGGCGCGGGGGACCGTGCCCCCCCCCCCGCTCCCCAGCCCCCCTGCGCGCCAGCTGCCGCACGGCGCCAAGCGGCCGAGGCGGTCGCCGCCGCCGCTTTCCTCCAATTGGGAAGCGAGCGAGGGAGCGCTCCTCGGACGCCATCTGCTGCCCCACGCGCCTGCAGCCGCCCACGCCGCCTCACAATTGTTGCGAGCAGCCTCTTTTCGGGCGTTTCCGAGCCCTCGGGCCCAGCGCCCGCCACGAGCGCTCTTTCGCCCGCTGCTCTGCTGTGGCCTTCCACGGACAATGGAACGGAAGATTACTCGAGCTTTTAAAAAAAATGTTCTTTATAATTCAAAAATTGGTGTTTTATATTCGATTTTTAAGTATGGGATGTTTTGACATTGTGCAGAAGTTATTCGCCAAAATTATGAATATAATTATAACGAGCATGAGTGTTTTGTAGATTCGAGAAAATTATGTTTATTTTTATACGATGTTTGCCTTTATTTAAATTTAAAATTATATAAAAATGCTACGTTTCTCGGTAATTACTGGAAGTGTTCTATAGAGAATGGTTCAGAATACATGTTACAAACTTATAAGGCTTGTAGAGGGGTGCAAAATGGTCCGTTTTTGCCAACAAACATTCAATGGAAAATTGAATATAACCGAGTTACAAGTACATATACTTCATGTAACAGTAGTTCCTGATTGTTAGGCAACCCCATCTGCACAACTGTTTTGCAGGTACATGGACTCACCTTCCCGTGCCTAAGTTGCCTAAAAATCGGAGGAAAGTGTCACTTGTGTAATTGTTATATATATATATATATATATATATATATATATATATATATATTACATTTCCGACTACTTGCTTATTAACAAAATGTGATTATTTTCGACCCCCTCAGCATGTTGAAGATTGTAACATATATTCCGAGTCATCTTGTGTACAAGCACCAAAACAATATTTCTTAAGATATTCTTCACATTTCTCACACAGCGGGAAAAAGTAATAATTTTGAGGATCAAAATTATTCCCCTGTATTGTTGAAGTACAAGAATAAGAATGCTGGTATGTCATTGTATCTAGGTCAATTGCGGGCAAATAGGGGCCATAAACTATCACAAAAAGAGTGTGTTTCATTGAAAAATGTCTATTTATTTCAGCTGCGAAAAATAAAACCGTCGCAAAAATGCGCCAAGGCGAGGATAATATTGTAGTAATTCATCGAGTACGATCAGCAGAGCACATCAATTCGTATAGAGCTGGCTTGATGCCATTTCCTGTAGGGGGGAGGGGACTGCCCTCAAAGATCTCTGAATGGTCGCCTCCGTTGCGGAGGAGCCGAAAGAGAGCAGAGGCGGAAGGAGAAAGAAAGGAGCAGGGAGGAAGTTATTTAGCGGCCGCGATGCAAATGCTCTGCAGAGGGAATGGGCCGCAATAAAAGGACTAAAGACTGCAGCACCTGCGGTCGGCATCAGCCGTCCCTCTACCCGCCCCAGCCTCCCCTCCGCTCCCCACGGGGACATTCGGGCGCAAATTGGACGAGCGCCCCCGCCTTTTCCTCCGCCTCTCCCCCGCCTCTCCCCCGCCACCACCCGCCCCCGCCCCTGCGACGCCGCTGACCAAACGCGAGCGCTCTAATGGAAAGAAACAGCGTAACTGCGTCCAAACGGCAAACGCGGGTACGAGTGTTGTTTTTACGGGAAACGCAGTTCCTAGCAAAGCGGTGCGAGGGGGGAGGGGCTAGTCACCCTTTCTGCTTCCGCGCCTCAGCACAACGGCCCTCAACGGTGCTCTCGGGGTTAATAAAGAACAGATGAATTAACATGGGAGTGTTTAGCTGCCGACATCTCGACGCTTTTTCGGAATACTGTTGTAATTCAAAAATATCGGAAATTGAGATTTTAAGGTAAAAAATCATTTGTAAGTTAGATAAGTCTGTATCTCTGATATTATACCAGTTGGCGTATGGTAGCGGACGCATAGCTATTTCATGGATGGAGATCACCATTTATTTTTATGGAATAATAGTTGACCAACAACTTCAGTGTTATACAATCTATTTTATAAATTTAAAAACCAAAAAATTTACACTTTTTTAATATACGAGTAACTTGAATTTCGTCCACTAATGGAAAGCAAATTAATTGAAGAAGGGAGAAAATCAGATTGCGCTCTCTTTTACTAAACAGTTTTTTGTGTTACTACATTTTTCCGGACTATCTGTACCTTCATAATAGTGATACTGATTTTGAACTTTTATAGCGTTGTTCTATGCAGTAATAGCTACGATACAATGACGTTGCAGTAATAGATTTGAAAGAAGAGTTATATGCAATTGTGACACGATTAACCATCAGACGTTATTAAAGATATCGCCAATTGAAATAGACAAAAACTAGTTAGTGTATTATTTGGAATTTCAATGAACTATTCGACGACAAATTTTGGATCGCGGCATTACATACATTGTAATTAAACAGGTTCCATAATGGAATAGGTGAACTGAGGGGAAATATTAATGAAATAAACATTTAAATTGAGTAACAGCAAGCAAAATATACATATTACAACATTCATAGAGGAAATAATTTCAAAATAATCGGAGAAAAACTCCTAATATTTGGGAATTTATACGCTTTACGATTTCTCATTTTCTCTTGACTATGAATTACGTGACAACCATACATAATGTTAACCGGACACAGAAAGTAAGTCAGAAGCGATTACCGCAATCGTTTAGTTCCTCACATAAATAAAAGAGTAACGGGCGCTCGCTGCGTAGGCAAATAACAATGTCAATCAATCTTCGGAACAAACGGCGCAAATGACGTTTCGCAGAGCCTCGTCCGGCGCCGCCACAAAACGCACACATTAAAGCCCTTCGCTCGTCGCTTCGAGTCAAAGGACTCGCCCCAATTTAACCAGACTTACACTGTTCCCTTTCATCCTTTGCACGGTGGGAACTCAGAGAAAATATTTAGGAGAGATCAAGCTTTCACGAAATACGTTCTTCCTTTAATAGTAGCAAATTTGCGAGATAATATCTTTGGGAAATTACTTCGTTTATTGGAAATAGTTGTTGTGAACGGACAAGTGACACATTTGTTTCATGAAATATTATATCAATAAATCGATTTTTAATATTTCGTTCTATACAAATAGTGATGATTTCGTGCAAATATAAAGAATAAGGGGTTCACAATATATTTCTATACAAAATTCGCTATATGATATTTTAAATGTTTTAACAATATTACAACTTAGTACATATAATGTTATACCATTAATATTTACAGTCATACGATAAAACAATCAGTATATATCGCGGCTTAAGGTCTTCTTCGCGCAGTTTGGGTGCAAAATACTTAAATCAGTACATTCTAGTTGTATCTGCTAGATGTTTGTCGAGAGTAGCAGTTGCTTTTAACTCGATAGCCCGCCGGCAGCTGTGGCTCGCGAGCCTGTTGGTAAGCGGGCTTGGTCGCTGCAGGACATCCAAAGTTCGTGACTTCGAAGCCCCGACAGATTACTCCCAGTGACGACTTGGCGCAACTTGCTCGCAAGTTTCCGCGCTCGGAACTTTCCTCCTCCCCCGCCTGCCCCGTCGTCGACGTCGCCCGCTCCAACTCGCCTAATCCTTTTTGCCTCGGCCGCTCGCCTGAATTGTGTTCCGAGTGCTTGTACAAGTTCCCGTGCGCGCCGCCGCGCCGCGAGCGGTAAAATATCGCTCGCTGCCCTGCAAAAAGCGTCGCACAGTGGGCCCGGGTGTGTTCGGTGCGATATCCGTTGAATTTTTTACCAAAAAAATTATAATTGCAATCAATTATTCAAATGTTTAATTAGCTTAACATAATATTTTATAACATCACTTTTTCTCAGCATTAATTGATAATGAAAATGAAAAAAATATAAAAAAGTTGTTATCTTTACACGTTATTACAAACCCTTGAACATTCAAAATTTCATTAACCAAATCCAAGGTTATTTGCACAATCGTATTTTAATTAAATCCATTTTTTCAGATTTCTTCTTTTGTTGTCATGAATAAAATATTTGATTATCACTTATTACAATGCATTATTTTTGTACACAGAATGTTCAAGATAAATTAAAATTGTACGAATGACCTCTGTAGGTCTTGACTTCATCGTTATAAGTTAGTTATTACCATTCATTTATTCATATTCTAAGATATTTAAATTTTAATTGACATTATAATGATCGCGTCATCTCAAAACGCATTCATTATCCTACATTCTATCTCTAATAGTTTGGAAATTTCGATGTAACTGATTTTTCTGTTCTCTTTCTGCCGAATTTATTTACAGTCTTATTTCTTATTAATTTTTTATTAATTACCGTATTTTTATATTTGATTATATCATTTATTTCTGATAACAATTTTTCTGAATTATTAGATTAACGTCAACTTTTTCTTCTCATTACGCATTCTTGTTTTGATCGCCTTTCGACCAGTTTCTGGCCAGTGTACGTCGGTGGGGCAGAGGGCATGTGCCGCTCGCCCCCTGTGCTTCATTACGCTGATGGCAGCCGTACCTTCCTGCGGCGAGACACCGGGAGAGCGCGCGTAGGGCCTAAGGAAGACGAGGGGCGGGGCACTTGCATATATACTTCCGCCTGGAGGAAAGGGCAGAAAGAAATGAATGTGTCTCACACGAGGACATTTAATCTCTCTCCGGGAGTTGCTTTCTGCGTTATTATTTTCACGTATAAGAGCATTTTTTTAATGGTGCTTGGTTGTTGTTACTATGCATCAACGACCGATATCAATCGATGTAATTGGAAATAATTATCATTAAAGGCACTTTCATTTGCGTGAGTAGTCGGCAGCCCGCCGCTCGTCGACCAACGACTTCCTCTCATATGGTCTCACCGGGTCAGTGGAGTGTGGAAACTGTGGAGCGCGAATAAAGCGTGAATATGATAATGGAGACAATAGATGTTGTAAATGAATTTTGCCGCAGGTTTTCATGTAGCTATCGTGTTCCCGGCCTTCCATTACACCTTAGAGCCATCCTCATGTTCATTACTCATCGCATTATCAACATGTCACCGCACTCGCAATGTTGGAGAGGCCTGAAAGCGCCTGCGATGAGCTACGGGCCGTGTCCTCGCGAAGCGGACCATACGAGAAATAAAATATGAGCGTGGGTGGCATATGGGAATTGTCGCTTTGTACGCGACGTGGACGCGTGCCCGAGGGCGTGTTCTCCACCGCGCGTGCAAGTTCATGGCGCCTGCGGTGGGGTAGCGACGGGGGCGTGGTGGGGGGCGCGAGGGCGTAGGAGGAAGTTTTCCTTTCGGGCGCGAAGGGCGAGTGGTTCCGCGAAAGCCCCGGGGGGAAGTTGGGCCACATTTCACGCGGGCGATTGTCGGGCGAGGGCGAAGGGCGGAAGGGCCGTCGGGCCGTCGGCGGCGCCCCATTATGGGCCGAGGGCAGGTGAGGGCTCAAGTTCGGCGCCGACCCCATCCCCTTGCCAGCGCTCCTGGCGGCGCGACCCGCAAACGCCCGGCGCCCGACGACACGATTCTTCATCAGGACGTCCAGGGCGGTAGACGCGCACACACGCTCGAGTGCTTTCGACATTTGACGAATCGTTGTTCCCAATTTTCACTATGGGCGTCGTGGTGCTGGCCGTTCTAAAATGGGGTGAAGTATTTTCAATACGTCATGGCTCTGTGTTTAAGTAGAGAAGTGTATTTGTTTCTGTGAAGGCCATGCCACCCCATACAGAAACTCAACATTGTTTTGTGACTTTGCTCACTTTATTCCAATTTTTTAAAATTTTAATCGTATTACTTTCCAAAGGATTTTTTGCGATAAGAATTCACTTTTTATTTTAAGCTAACTATATTTAGTTTTTGTTACTTTTAATATGCTTACCGAAGCTGCGTTTTAAAATTCCCTTCGCCCATAAAATACTTTCTGGATCTGGCCTGAAGTTGTCTTTAATATTTTATTGTTAAAGTGTGTGTTTTCAACAACATTAAATAAAAATCAGAATCCAACCTAGTAGGAATTATACAAATGTAAAAATTTAAGCGTAGCATTAACATTATATTTCGTTAAATAACTCAAAAGCTTATTTTTAATTCATTCATATGATTAACTGCATTAAATTCAATATCGCTATCAACTAGAGCGGTGCATTAGTTACCAAAGAAGATAACAAACATCTTCTACAACATTCCTTGGAGCTTTAGCGGTCACTGTGGCTACCCTACTGCCTCCAACACCACGCCCAAAGGCCGGCAGGCGACCTCGTTCCGCCTCCGCCCCGCCGTCGCCCCGCCCCCGCCCCCGCCGCGCCCCCGCCGCGCCTCCGTCACCGCCCTCTGGTCACCCTGGTTTCTCGGAACGTCGCCCCGAAACAGCCTGAGCCACCGCGACTCCTTCGGTCACGCGCCACTGCCCAAAGGGCTCGCTGGGCCTTGACCCGCGCCTTTGAATTCGCCTCGCCCCGAGCGCCCAAAACTGAAATTATGAGAACTGACGTTGCTCGTAGGCATACATTTTCTTAAAATGTCTCAAAACATTCTTAAACGTCACATTGCATAAAAAGAGAATAATGGGTATTTAAAGAGTTTCATTATATTATTCTTGCTAAGATAAGTTGAATTATTTCAATTATATATTTCAACATAATACATAAACTTCATTATGATTCCAAACAGAAACCACTAACTATAGGGCGCCAAACACATTAACTACGTACGTGTCACGAAACCAGCAATTTGGTGTATTTTTATTAATCTCCCTATGAAATATTGCGGTTTCCACTTACTAGTATAACTTTTTATGCAACATGCAAAACATATATTTAGGATAATTTATATATAATGAGGCCAACCACAATTTGGAAGAATTGTAACATAGACATAAAAATATAGTATCATTGACAAGTGAGGGGATAATATGATTTTTCGAATGAAAGAACTCATATGCAACTGGAAACGCTTTATGTCGAAGAAGCGTTTATATAGTAGTACATTTCCTTACTAGAGACTCGAAATCTTGTTTTCTTTTACTGATGTTTCCTAGTGAATTCTTCACAACTTAAGGGATGGGAAATGCTTTGATTATCACTGATGTATCTATGACTTTTTGATTGCTCGAGCCTTTCTAAAAACGCTTTACTAGCATATCTACATACTATCTTTTAAATAAATACGCATAAAACGTTTAAAACTACTCAATAAAGTGCTTTGACTCCCCACTGGCCTTGAGATTCGCCTAACTTTGGCTGCGGAAGGTGAGCACAAAGAGCCGTTTGAGTCCCGGCGTGTGTCTACAACTTGGTAAGGGCGACTTCCGGCCGGAAGGAGATAAGGGCTCCTGGGGCCCAGGGCAGCTGCACTTCCCTTCGCCGCCGCCGCCCCCCCGCCCGAACCCCCTTCAACCCTCTTCGGAGTGCGCCAGCCGCTACCGCTCGAAGACCGCTCCGCACTCAGGCCCTTACTACTCTTTGCTCAATCGGGGCACCTCACTGCGCTGCACCTCCTCAAAAGATGCATATTTGAAACGAATGGGCAGTTTGTCAATTGCAGAATAAAACGAGCGTCTTGAAAGAACTCGAATGTTTCCTTTAAACGTCCGATTTCTTTAGACAAACAGCCAAGTTTGTACTCGGCAGAAAGACGAACTTTTTCGTTGACAAAACGGCACGTTCCTTCTGTTTTATTTACTTCTAATTCTCTTCACTTAATAAAGTATGAAATGAAGTGATTACTTTTCGATCTTTTTGCAAACAACACGTTTTATTACAATGTTTTAATAAGATCTTGATTTAATAATAATCTTGATTTTTGATGACGTACGACATGACTAACACAAACAATAAGTACTCGGTTATGATAGCGTGTTTCTGTTATTCGTGGAGACTGATTTCTAGTTGTCATAATACGCCGTTTCTATGTCGTGGTGGAGAGCTCTGAAATCGAAGCGCAGGTGCAAACTAATACACATGCACGGTTACCCTTACGCACCTCTAATGCTTAAGCAATAGGGAGGAGCACACAAAACGTTCACGACACAGAACATGACTCGTATAGAGCCACGGCACACTCGAGTCAACGATTTTAACCGAACGAAAATCGTAAACTTCCGTGATTGGCATCTTCTCAACCAGAGCTGCTGAAACTGTCACTTCTCCCAGAAGGGCTGAGTAAAGAAATGTTGCTGATGAGACTTAGATTGCCTTTAGTACTTCCATCGCCTATTTTAAACTGGTTATGCAAGAAAAGCACACAAGTGTGAAGTAAAGGGCGTTAAAGAAACAACAGGAGAACACCATGTCTTGAGACGCCGAAGCTACTGCGTTAAAGATCCATGGGGTATTTGCTCTTTTTGCATCAAGAAATGACAACAGTTCTTTCTTGATGATTAATAGAAAAGCGAGAAGATTTCACTTCGAGGAAAAGGAGAACTTGGAGAGCGAAATTACGAAACATCATGAATTAGAGATAAGAACTTCCCAGAAGTGAAGATTACATTTACAACTGGAGCCAAAGCTACTGATAAAAACAACCGTCTGCCCTTCTGAAGACTCATTTATTTTTCTCTCATTTCGGAAAAGTTTCGCCTTAATATTTTTTAGGATAAAATATGTGAGATTTCATTAAAATGCATGGACGCAAAATATCTGTAGAACAGCAAAACAAAACTGGCAATGTATAAAAGTATCGAAACTAACGATTTTAAAACAGTTTATGGGACATACGTATTCGTAAGGAACCTGCTACGGCGTGAGCGCGAGCGAGACGCACGTGGTGTGTGGCACGTGACACGCGTGCAATTCAAAAAAAGCCGACTTATATTCTCTTCATTACTTAAGAAGATGGACTTTTAAGAGAAAATTCGAGCTTTTACATTCAAATGCTAAAATAACCGATGTTTTGAGTACAGCACCAATTTGTAGTACGTTTCTCGTAAAATACTAAATGTAGTTTAGCTGCGGATGCATCAGAAAAATAAAACGGGTACATGCATTGAGAATAAAGATTGAATATGTCGCAACTTTATTAGTGCTTTTAACAATTGAAACCGCTAACTCTTAACAGTGACGGTTTCCCCAACACAACACACAGGTACGTCTGAGCGTTCATCGACTCTGGGGTGGACTCAACTCGACACAACACACAAAAGACAAGGGACAAATATTCACATGTATGAAACACACGACCCCTAAAATCAAAACTCTGAATTGGCTAACCACCTCGACCATCGGGACGATCTAAAGCTCAATTTTGAATGGCAATGAAAACGCCGAAACAGTTCTCATTGAACCACTTGCCACACTTCAGACACAAATAAATAATCCGTGCGTCTACACACGTGGGTGACAACTCACCTGAGCGCGTCGACCTGCGACCGCAGGGAGCTCAGCTCCAGGCTCTTCTCCAGAGACCCCCTGAGCGAGTCCTCCAGCAGCTTGAAGTCCTCGCTGCGGCGCTGCAGGAGCGTCGCCACCTGCACCTGCAGCGCGCGAACGTCATCTCGCAGCGCGCGCTCACTACCGCCGCCGCCGCCGCCACTCGCGCCCGCGGCCGCGCTCTCCGCGCCACTCGCCGCCACGCACGCCGCCGACACCAACCACAAGCACAGCATCTGCCACGCCCGCGCCCGCGCCATCTCGCCCGCACTCGCGCACTGGCCGCCGCGCCGCGCGCGCGCCGCTTTTACGCGGCCGCACCACGGGCGGGGGAGCGGAGGGGGAGGAAGGACGGCAGCTGCGCGCGCGCCGCCGCCGCCGCCGCCGCCGCCGCCGCCGCCGCGCCGGCCGGCAGGGGCGACCAACTCCCGTGCAGCCACGCAGAACCACGAACCAGTTGTTTTTTTAATTTCTTAAATTTTGTTTTGATCATTTCAGAGGAGCACTCTCGACTTTTCTCGGGGGTGGGGGTACCATTATGCCCAACCGACTTGATGTTTTCTTATAAAGAATTTTCCATTGATGCTGAAATTATATATATATATATATATATATATATATATATATATATATATATATATATATATATTCATTTGTTGATTTATAATTAATATTTATAACGTAAACAGTTAATCTATTTAATGACTTTCGTTACTAGAAACAGTAGTAAAAGCTGTTTTGATGTATAATTGGCTTTACGGGAGGAGATTGACCCCCCCCCCCGTGCCCTCCTTGGGTGTGCCGCTGGTTAATTTTTGTCGTACTATTTTTCATATGTTGATTTAAATTATTTCAAGTAAATATGTAAATAATGTAAATGTAAACCATTTGGCTGGTTGTTTTCATTTTACGTTGCCGGGATATGTCCTCAAGAGTCTTTGGGTCGTAATGTATTTTTTAATTGGTGTAGATAATATTAATGCCTTCATTTGTTTTCGTTCTTTTACGTTTTTGATATAGTTTATGTTGATGTATGTTATTTAAAGTAAAACAATTTGGCTGGTGGTCTGCTTTTCACGTTGACGGGGACGTACTCCGAACAGCCTTTCGACCAATGCTTTTTCTTTTTATTTTGTTTTGTTAATTTTAATTTCTTATTTTCTGTATTATTAGATATGAAGGTCCATTGTCGAAAATGTAACGCGAGCACATAATGTTTTTTAACGACAGGGAATCTAAACGTCACTAATCGATAACGAGACAATAAATACTTTTCCCCAAAACCTCAATATTCCATAAGTTTGTGGAATGGATACTATCATGTTCGGATGATAATTATTTCGTACACCATAATCAAGTCAAATAATTCTGTGGCACCTTAGGTGAGCAATTATGATGAATGACAATTTACATACTTAAAACTGCATTAGATTGAAACGCTTACGAAAACGCCAGTCTGTCCTTGGATCTTGCTGGTGTACATGATAGCGCGTTGTTCTCAGATGAGGTTAGAGTCAATGTGAGAGCTTGCAGGTTGCCTACTTTGACGGTTACGTTTTATTTTTTTAAATCACTTTTAAATTCACCTTCGGCACTGTGAATGGGTCTATTCAATTACATGACTCCAGGATTTTGCATGTAAGTTACATTTACGTTAAAGTTTCTTTCTGAATGATTCTTTAAGGGAATGATAATGGTGAATTTAGAGAGTCGCGCGCGCAGCGATTCTATAGTGCGTGCGTGTAATTGTGACGACATAAAAGCGGCGTAGTTTGGCTCCTAGAAATGAAACTAAACTATTATAACCGACCAAATAATATGAGTATTATGTCTAGTCATTCTTTTCAAAAATTCAAATTGTTCATATTACTCGCATATAGTACTAAATATTGAGTACTGTTTATAAACAGACCAAAACGTAATTACCTCATTTAACAATTAAATGAATATAATTAGAAGTAAATAAAACCAACGAAAAGTGCTCTTTTTGCCAAAAAAAGTTTGTTTGTGTCGAGTCCCTGCCTCTTCCAAGCCGTACTCGGGAAGTAATACTCGTAGTATTGGTTACTGCAGCAATTAAGCGGCTCAGCTAGACACCTTCGATCAAGTGTCGCTTGACGAGTGTGCCTCAGACCAGTTATATCTCGAACGCTGCTGCTACCTAATTCATTGTTCGCACTCCGGGAAACATTACGACGGCAACAGATTTACAACCGGCACAATCCAAGCTTGTGTGCGAAGCTTGTTCTTGTGTAGAAACCTTATGGAGACTCCATACACACACAAACAAGGTTAGTCGAGTCTGCGGCACGCCGGATGGTGGCAAAACGGAGATAATCAATTGTGTGAACAATAAAGTAGCGACGACAGTTTTACAACCGGCGTGTCAGATGTTCGTCATACCGGAAGTGAGCGTATACGTGTGATTCCCTATACACCATCTAGCAGGATATTCAGTACTAGTTTGACAGTTAGGTCGAATTCATCCGCTATCTGGAGGAGAATTATAGTGGCCAATTGCTCTGATCGTAGTTTTCCGTGGTTTCTCAACACGAGACGAATGCCATATAAGTACTCTAATAAACGGGCCACGGACCACGCGCAATCTTTCCTTTCTCTTCCCTGTCCTATCGTCACCCCTTACACACACATGCATTTCAATACCACACATGCCGGGAGATCGGTAGGGAGTTTACAGCTTGACCCGGCGAGGGAGGTGCCTCGCTAGTGGGAGATACCTGGTTGGTGGAACCTCGTTAGTCGACGATGGGTCGGTGCCGGATCGCACCATCCAGCGGGGGATGATCATCGCCTCCTAAGGAAAACACACGCACCACACTTATAGGACTAATGAACTTAGCAGTTGACGCGCCCCGAATAACTAATCAAATATCTATCTATACACCGTTAAGCGTCGTTCACGAGCCTAGCTCGCACCGTTTCTAAATGATTTCACTGTTTCATTGTTCCCACAACCTCTTCTTTTGAGGGAATAATGACGCAATAAAAGATTTATCGGCGCAAACCCTTCTAATATCACAAACTTGAGACTGAGACTGAGTAAGGCAACATGTCTAAAACTGTAGGCAGCAGAATTATTTATTTTCTTTTTTCAATGTTTCATGAAGAGAAGAGGTTGAGACACTCGTGCGTGATAGGTTTTCATGTATAGTTTTCCTACGAGCGTCTGCTGTCCCAATTCCCCAAATTTCACTCGCGATCGAAACTTTTAGTATACTGATTTTCGTCAGGAAACACCTTCGGAGTTCAAGTATGCTGCTATCTCCTTTTCGTAACATTAGCCGCATGGAGCTTTGGTAATTGTTAGTAAATTCAGCCGACCATTACAAGTTAATGTTTTTTTCACGTGTACGACTTGTGATGCACATGAAGCAGAGGTTTTCGAATAGCCAATATATTGAATTGTAAATACTAGATAGGTAATAAATATTGGAGATTTATCAAAAAATGAATATTTTCTCTATTTCAATGTAGAAATTTCTGCTCTGTGGAGTATAGCACAAATGAAAAACACTATAAACAAAACAAATTATGTGTATTAAAACTGTTGTGTGTCTACATCATAGGTGTCGCAGATTACCGGTGAAGAAATCTAGGGTACTGTTTTGTTTTTTCTTGTGAGCAGTGTAATGCTTATCTACTCATCCTCTTTATTTGCCGTAGATTTTGATACTTTTAAGAAAGGATTTTGAGCTTTTTGCTTTCCTTGCACTTTTTGTGCAAATGAAGGATTATATCCTCACTTTAGGTAGTCCTCGTTTTCATAATGACACAACTGGGTATTTTATTTGGGATATTGACTTTTGGGAATTATTTCTCTTGTATAGTCTGTGAGACTTTGTACACATTCGGTAGCATGCATTTTTTATAATGATTGATGAATGAACATCGGAGTATGACTATTAAATGACTATCGTGTGGAGCTTTGACATATTTATAATTATTTTTGCAGAACTCGACAACCCACATAAAAAAGGTTATTTAACAGTAAGCTCGCATTTTTTCACAGATGTGGGCTCACTTACACATTTACTACTGTTGTAACAAAATCCTGCCGGTGATTTATGAATCCATACACGCTCGTACGGAAAACGACGGTTGTGATAAATTAAACGCGTGATATTTTATTCAATTTTATTTTTATGCGACATCTCTTTCAACTGCATGTTCTTTTTTAAAGAAATGAAGGTACTATTTCTTTAGAGTATCTCCATTCATTATTTTCATTGCAATACAAGCGATGTTTTATGAGTACGCAAGCGTAGAATAAATTCATTGGTAGTGACTACAAAATTCAAATAATTCATTGTCTTTGCGGATATATATCGAATAAGCACACTTACAACGACCTTCTATATGCGTCATTTAGTTGAAGAAAAATTATAAATGATGTTGATATTTCTGATTTTTGGTATATTTAATTTAGAGACAATCAATTAGGAGTCTAAATCAATACAGACGTTGACATTAAAAGAATTTTAAAACAGATGAACAGCGTACTTTATTTTTGAAGTACAATGTTTCGTGAATAGATGTGTTCACCTCATCAGGTAAAATCTTATCATAAATGATAAAATCTTGTCTTAATTTTAAAGCCTAAATATTTAGTACATCGTGATGTAACGGTAGCAAAGCCGAATAGGATTGTGGTCAACATTAAGAGGTCAATGATGTAGACATCATCTGTACTCATTTAGTTTTACCAGTAGAATAACAACTTTAAATGATCCAGCTACGCTTCAGTTCTATTGCTTGGGAGTCATAATTAGCAAATTTACCGTAGGCAGACCTTATGATGAATTCTAAATATCGATAACTATTAATTCACAAAATAACAACGTCGATAAAGTCTTTATCAATCTTTATCAATCTAAGTTATTTATAATATGCCAGCGTCTCACAGAGTTTATCAATATTATTTTGAGAACTAATAACCAAGATGCGCTCTTTCTTCATTGAAGTTGTATGACGATGAATGATAGAGTTTAATATGTGCATCGCATGTTGGTAGATCGGTTCGCGAACACGAAAATTAAAGTTTGAAATATATAAAGAAGAATGGATCGAAGAAGGTGGATTGAAGAAAGGCCCCAGAAAATTGTTCGACATGCGACAAATTCTGAAGTTGTCTCTCAAATTCTGCTTGCATCTCCTATGTCTGTTTGATATTAACAAATAAATATAAGTGAAATGGGAACTATAAGAAAGTAGGTGGAAATATGAAACGAGTAATGCTACAATTATTCGAAGTAAAATTTGTAATCAGATATATATCACGTAATAACACATATCTTGATATAGCTCCTGAATAATCCCTTCTTAACTTTCCATTCGTTTTATAAGAAATAGTTAGATGAATATCATACAAATTGTTAATCATCTCTGAACTATTCTTTTCCCCTGAATCAAGCAAATAATATTCATGAAAACCAGCCAAATGCAAAGCTCCAATTATCCCGTGTGCTTGAAACCTTACGATTGTGGTTTATCGTGTAAACGCCATACTTTCTTAAAAGTATTAGTCACGATTTTACTTTAATGAAATATTATTTACGTACATTATTATAAACTTTTAATGAAGAAGCAGCTGGATATAATAGTATTGAAAAAGATTAATTTGGGCAGAATAACTCACACATATGTGCTTTTTGCCAATACTTCAGGGTTGATGTCTCCGCTGTCATCTGAGCTTTCCCAGGGTTACAACTTTTCACTCTTTCCGTTCTTTCTCTGTTGTTTTCAACTCCAACACGACGGAGGTACATAACTGACATATTGTGAAATATGAGCGAACTTAATATCAATATTTCAATTATCAAACACCTGATAATTTGAAGTGAATTATGTTACTTTGTTCTAAACATCTTTATTGCTTGAATTTTTCTTTAATTGAAGTAAAAAAGAATATAAATTTTGTGTGGCATTTCAATCTTGATTAAGCATATTTAATCTCTTGGGCAAACACGAGAACTTTTTGCATACTATCAATTGATTCTCTAACGTTAGAGTGAGTACATGAGAGTTTTGCAGATTACCTTTAAATTTAAGAAAAGTGCGCGTACCAGGGATTTTTATGTTATCAATGACATTTATTCAGAAATGAAGAATTAAACTAAGAAATTGTTGCAAAGTTTTAGAATGTAATAAAATGTACATTTTATATGGTTTTATTTAAATGGCAGTGATTATTGCTGTGTCCTTTGCGTCAGATTAGTGCCAAACTTACGGTGCTCTCCTATACGTTGGTCTATCTAAAACAAATGGTTGTTTCTCAGAAAACCAAATGCATTCTGAAGCGGTGAGTCGGATCGCAATACCGTATAAATAATTCTGCGAGAACAATTCGTGACACATCTGCCCTGACGTTAGTAATCATCTGTGAGGCCGTGTTGATATTTCCTGCAAGGATCAGTCTACACCAGAGTGCAGCGTGCGTGCGTGCGTGCGTTATGGCTCTGGCCTTGTTTGCGTTGGTCGCGCTTTGCGCCGGGTGCCGAGTGGCGGATTCGCGCCGCGGACGCGTGTCCTTTGGCCACTTGAGGTGGAGTGCGGCCGCCAGTTGCGCTGGGGGGTAGGGGCGGGGGCGGGGGCGGGGCGGGAGGCGAACGGCAGCTGCGAGGGCGGGCAGGGGCGCCCAAAGCTGGCACGTGACCCCAACCCCCACCTCCACTGCACCGCTGCGGGCGCGCGCGTGCTCTCCGCCCCCGCCCTTCCCCCGCCCACGACCCCGCGGCGGAGGCAGCGGCAGCAGCCGGCGCCCGCAGCATGCCTCCGCCGCCGCCGCCGCCGCTGCTGCCGCCAGCTGCACGCCCGCAGCCTACCTCTCGTTGCGTCTGCTCCTCAACCCGTAAGTCAGCCCGAAGGACCGGTGTGTTTCCAGGCGCCCCCAGGTGTATCGCGAACTGCTCGAACGCTACGAAATATGACTCCGCCATCGACGAGAGAAGAATGTGCAACGCCTCCGGTGTTTTGTGGCTTTTCAACCTTCCATATGCAATGTGGCCTTTTGTAAGAGCATAATTCTCTAACAGTAAAAACGAACAAAACCTTTACTTATTGAACGTCTGCATTCATCCAAGACAAATTAAAACTTTTGCCTCCTATACTTCCTTTGTGGAAATTGTTCCATTGCGAGTAGCTTTGCTAGTAAGGATTGCAACCAAAGAAACGAACTTTAACTTAATCAATCGTAAGCGAAATAAAATGGAATTATTCATAAAAAATAACTTTAAAATGTCGAATTTTCCATTGCTGTTTACATTTTAAAAATCAATATTTTATATTGTTGTTGTCGTATTTTCCATTGCAGTTGCATCAAAATATTCTGTATTGTATGTAAAAGATTGTTTCGCATTTTTTTGATAAAAAGCTCTCAGGAAAATTTTGTCAGAGTTTTGCAACTTATTCGTTCTCTCCAGCCGTAGAATTAATATCACATATCATTGAGTGGGGATGTAAAAAAACTTCGTTGAAAAGAAATTTCAAAGTTTATTTTCAAGGTTCTTCAAACGTCTCATCCCTCAGATGAGTGATCTTTGGTTTTACAGGCAAAGTATTCGTCTCTAATCTTTGTTGATTGGTATTGTCAGTAGCATGTCAGTGTGGTTTCTCCTATAAATACCAGGCGAATGCCGGAGCGGTACACTACAAAACTGGCTACGGATTGCGCGCGATCTTTTCTTTCTCTTCCGTGTCCTATCCTACCCTTCACTTACACACACACGTAGTCGTACTTGCATTACACTACCACACGTCATGGGAGGCTAGTCGCAGCTAGC